>JAMPIT010000575.1:41087500-41687500 GCA_026261815.1 Monarcha castaneiventris obscurior
AAAATGGGAAAATCGTAGTTTCATATGAGATTGAAATCTTCAGGTTATCTTTCTTAAGAAATTCCATCTCTTGAGGCACTTAAGACTGGATGAGAACCCAAGTATCTTGTTGCAAGTTACATTTCTTTAAGGAATTAATGGACATCTGAACCAGCTTTATCTGTTCCGGGAATGATTTTGTGAATGAATTATTCTATGAGTGTGAGTTAGCTGCATCCTTTATAGGAACTCATCAGTGTGTGAAAAGTGAGGGAGTTTTTTGTCTCAGTCTTTCTGAGTTTAGCTTGCTACGTGCAATCAGCTAAAATAGTTTGAGCCATCTGTATGCAGAGAAGCAGCACAGTCATCTTTGAGAGGGCATTTGTTGCTTAATCTGTGAAATAGGATTGCATCTTCCCATCAGTAGTGGAAAGGAAACAAGCCTGTTATTTGTAAATATGCCACATGTATATAAAAATTATTTGTGACTGTTCTGATTTTTTTGCGTTATGTTTCTAACCATTTTTTCCCTAAAGGTGTGACAGAAGAAACTTTGTTCTTCTGTCTTGCCTTCAAACAAACAAACAAACAAAAAGGTAGTAATAATGGTACGTTGTTTTTCTGAGGAACATCTCCTATAAATTTCCTACTGAGGTAAAGTTATACATTTGAAAATAAACAGTGGCTGTTTCTTATACAATTACAGTTGATACAACAGAGATGGGATAATTGCATTTATATACTTCCGTTCTTCAGGTACTTTTACTTCCTGAATCATGCTTGAACTATGCTTGACAGCACTGCATACTTCAGCCTCTTCTGCTTGCACATAGACCTTAGATAATTAGCGTTGGAGCAGATTGTGTTTTTGTCCTCTTTTGTCTTCATTCTTATGTGGCAGTTTTTAATTGAGTTTCCCAGTGAAAGTTTGTAGACCTAGTGCAATTCCATTGTCTCTTAAAGTAAGGCTGTAGTGCCATGTTAAATGTTGGTAAGGAAATGGACACTTGCATTCATAACTCTTGGGGGACAGGCGGGTAGGAAGGAATATGTTAATAACTAAAAAATTCTAGCTCTTCTCTTAGATCCTTGCTCACTTCAGTTGCAGATTGCTCCTATGTAACCAGTCATACTACAAAATTCTGGTTTGTGTGCAGTCAACACTATGATCTGTTGTGAAACTTGAGCTTCTGAGTACCTGCATGACAGTAATGTTCATTTATTTCTTCATCTGCAAATACTGCCCCTTTTAAAATAGTGTCTTTTTATACTAATTTGACAGGATAAAGGTGTACTTCAAGTAAATTTTGTAGACTTTCATATAATTTTTAGAAGTTTTAGAACCACAATGACAGTGACTGAAGGGAGAAAGTTCAGCTTTCAGAGAGAAAGATTAGGAAAGGTCTTGGAGATCAGTGTTTGTATTAGGTGAAGGTGATTCCTGTTGTTGAGCATAGGTGTTCTAGTTCCTAGGTTATCCATGCATATTCAGCTAGTAGATAGATACAGATGCCCCCTTATATGCATTGACCTATTGATAAAATATGGCTTTGTTTCCATTTATTTTAAAATTGAGTGTTAGGAACTACAGAGTCTTGCAAGATTCACTTCATAGCCCAGCATAGGTTGAATCTCTACTACATTTTTGCTTCAGTTACTTTTCCTGTTGCTTTCTATCTGCCAGCAGCAAGCTCTGCTTTGCATTCCAGATTTCATGGCATATGAGAAAGTTAAAAAAAAAAAAGTGGAGACATGCATCAAAGAGGCATACACACAGACTTTTAAAATTACGTGTTGTTTATATGAAGTTACACCATTACATAAATATTTAGTTACAGAGGTATGACTTATCAGTAGTTCTGCAAAGATGGCTTACATTTGGAAATTAGAATTTAATTTCTTGGTAACTTTGTCCTTAAAAGCACCACAGTGCAGGCTGAGTTCCCTACTTAGATGGGTTGTCTCTCCCTGTGCAAATTATTTCATCGAATTCTACACTTTCAGTTGTGATAGTGTTCGGTTGTCATAGGAGGCACCAAACAGAACTAGTAGGGGACCATGTCACAGGGATATTGTTTGTGCTAAATATTTACAGAAGTTGGAGGGGAGACTGGAGAAGTAATTGAAAGAAAGATATTTTGGCACTTAGTAAGCAGACAGAAACTGGCTCAAGGAATAACTTGTGATAGAATCACAGAATATCCTGATTTGGAAGGGATCCACAAGGATCATCGATTCCAGCTCCTGGCCCTGCCCAGGACATTCCCAAGAGTCACATCATTGAGAGCATTGCCCAAACGCTTCTTGAGCTCTACCAGGCTTGGGGCTGTGACCGCTTCCCTGGGGAGCCTGTTCCAGTGCCCAACATACTTGGAGGCCAAGTGACTATTCATAGCCTCTCTACCTTTTAGGTCTCTGTATGTGTTCAGTGCTTTATTTAAAAGTTTATAGAGTGTGACAGTCACTAAATGGGCTACTTTCAGCAACCAAAAAGATCCATCCATCACCCCAGGCTAGATGCCTGGACTTTTGGATAAACCCAGTATTGCTGATTCTGTACAACAAGAGCTATAGTAAATATGGCAATTTTAGTGAGAAGGTCTGAATAGCAGCAATATAGGACCTAGGTCAGAAAAGCTAATGCTGGAAATTCTGTTCCTATTGAGCCTTTTGGGGGGAAAGGGACATGTAATTGCAAAGGAATTTTCCTAGGTGCTCTGGGTGAATGTGTCTGCTACTCCTCAGCATGGATTTAGTTCTTTCCTCCAGTACTTGCCTCTAATACAAAGTTTGTCAGGTGACCATTTAGAAAATCAGACTTGTCTTCTAATTTCACAATTACTCACAAAACCATACAGGAATTACAGAAGGCAGTCATTTCAATTTTTGAACTGCCATTTCAATATGCAAGGATGACAGCAGAAGCATGAGAGCAGTTTGTTGTCCAAGGAAGAAAGCAACATTATTAATGCCAAAAGATTCTAGAGATAAAAGTTCTGCTTCTGCAGTCATTTGTGGCACTCAGCAAGGAAGACTTGCTGCTGTGGCAGCCAGGTGAGCAGATGGACCTTTCCTGTCCTGTTCCACAGCTGTGCATTCTAGTACTCATCAAACCACTGAATCTCGTAAGTGGCATTGTTCCACCAGGTGGATGGGCTGATCAGCTCCTGGCAACCTTCTTCAAAGGCATTTTGTTCTTACGTGCTACTAAGGAACATGCTGGACCAGTACAGACTTCAGTGTTCAGCAGAGCTGACACCCCAAGGCTGGGTTTGTTTTTCCTAAAGCCAAACAGGGTTTTTTTGGCTTTGCAGTTCACAAATAATTCCTTGCTGATTTTCTCCCAGGGGATGTGTGGCTTAGCAGGACTCTGAGGAGAATGGTAGTGAGAAGGTCTGCCTACATGGCTGGCGTGTTGGCTTAGCAGCAAAGGAGTGAGTTTGGTTCTTAGTTGGCATCTACACTTGGGTGATGGGGGGCATGTCACTGTGCTCCTACACCCCAGTTTTATAAAATACCATCTCACTGATCAGCTGGCTGGTCTTTGGGTATGGTAACAAAATACAGCGTTCTTTGCACTGGAGCTTCCATTTCTGCATCAAAATCCTTTTGTACAGTGAATATGTTAGGATTTAGGAATTATTTGCAATATTGTCACTCTTTCTTGCCTGTTTTGTTCACTAGCTTCTGATAAAAGCTGAGGTACTGATTACTTGTAGGCAACATTTAAAGCTTATGAGCATTAGAGGTTGGAAGAAAATGTCTAGTGCTCACTGTTTTTCCTCTCTTGAAAACCTGTAGCTCTAGTGATGGAGTAGTGAAGTTGCTAGAGAAGGGCTTTGTTTTCTGAGCCAAAATGAAAGTTTAAATTAGAAACGTAGCTTGTAAGGGATCTTCAAAGACCTCGGTAAGAAATTCTTGTCCTGGTTATGCCTTGGGATATTGCTGGAATGCAATTGAATCATTTTTTTACTCTTTTTGACATTTCTCCAAGAACATCTTTTGAGATTAAGCAAACAAATCTATCCTTCCCACCTCTTCTCCCAGCTTTAGACTCAATTCTTCAGCAGGAGGATGACTTCAGGACAGAGTTACAGTCAAGAACTAATGTAGTTTGAAGATTAATATAGTAGACATTTATCAGACACATATAGTTTTGGGTATATCTGAATCTCATGTGTGAAGTAATGATGTTTGTGTATACTTCGTGTATCTTACATTATGCAGAATAATCTGTTAGTCCAAGTCTGACAGCTGAATGGCTTCTGCTGCTGTATTACTGTATTGCACTGAGGAAGAGTAGAAGAACTTGAAATACAATGGCTTGCTGCTATAAGCAATTTCTTCTACATTCCTAACATCTGTAGTGAATCTTTTGTTTTATAATTTGATGATTGTACTTAAATCTAAAATACAGGGAAGATCTTCCTTTTCCTAATTTAGATATTTTTAAAAGTCCATGTCAATGTGAGTATAGAAATGCAAAACCATGTATTTGTAAAGCGCCTGCCAGGTAAGATGAGATAAATCTAACTTTTTAAAATAGTTTTCAGTCTAAGCAAAGTACAGGTGAATGTATGTGATCATATAGAGATGGGAATGAGGGGTTTAAGAACTGTATGGGAATGAAAGGTGGTTTCTTGAAAGCTGCTGATGGGAACATGTGGGAACCACTCCTCAGGCTCTGTGTTCAGACGTCATCTGTGGACTCCACAACATCATTATGTACCTCCCTTTGACCATTTTCTAGAAGTAGTTTCCCCTGTGTGTGCCCTTCTGCTTGTAGAGGCGTAGCACTGCTGTTCATAGCACTGTGTCTTTGTGGCTGCTCATGGTGTTTTCTTGCCTTTGCTTTGTCATTGCTTGTTTGCCTGCCTTATTTGTCAGGTGTGCATTTTTGCCTGCTTAAGCCTTGAATGCTTTCACAGAAAGAGGTAAAGGGGAAATTAGCTTTGTCACTTTTTTTTAATTGTTTGTGAAAGGAATATTTCAGGATCTCCTCAGTGTTGGCTTGTTGCGCTGCTGTGTCTTAATCACTAGATGAACTTTCCTATGAGGGGTAGAATTATTCTATGCTTCTTTTTCCTGGTGCTCATGCTGGTTTCATTCTGGCAGGCTTGACTTATTGCTGGTTTTATACTAGAATGCTATAGAAAAGGAAGTGTCAAAAGCATATGGAAAGGATGCAAACAAGTTTGAAAATTAAAGTCCAAGTCCTAAATAAAAATGATAGAAGTGTTTCCTGTTCCTTGGTTTCCCACCCACCACTTCTTTGCCCTAATCCCAGAAATGTTAGACATGAGCTTGAAACTCTTCTGTTTCATGTACTGTTATATATGTAAAATGTTAAAATTTTTTTTAGATCAATTTCAGCTGGAGCAAACAAGAGCCCGCCATCAACTCCTTCCTTCTATATTGCAGGCCCACTCCCCGATGGATGGGAACAAGCTATGACCCAGGATGGAGAAATTTACTACATAAACCATAAGAACAAGACCACATCTTGGCTAGACCCAAGGCTTGACCCACGCTTTGGTAAAAGTTCATCTCAATTCAGAATTCTTGATTTGCTTCAGTTCACTCAGCTTTAATTTTGCAGGCATATTTTGAAAACTTTTTATAGTACAATTAAAATATATTTTGAGTTATAGAGGCCTTATTTAAATATATATATATATATATATTTTAAACATAAAAACTATTAGGTTAGATCCTTCAGGACTGTATGCTACCCAAGTTTCTAATGCTAGGGGTTGGTATTTATATTTGCCTTATGATCCATACAGTTCCCCAAAGCGGTGACATTCAGAAATGACTTACCAAGACAGTTTCAGTCAAGCTTGGTCATCCCTTTAAATTATCAAAACTCTACCACAGAAGAATCTTTTAATTCCCAAACAAATATTTGCTTTCCTTTGTGCTATCTTAAGAGGGCATCATCAAATAATAGTTCATGCTGTTTAAATACACTAGAAACATATACCAGCTTATAATTCCAGCTTGTCACAGTGATTATCATGACAAAACTTTCTGTTTTAAACAATATGATGAGGAATTATTAGTTTCGTTGTTCCTACTTTAATAACCTTTTTGTGGGGTAAAAACTATGTAATATTGGAAATAGAAATAGTAACGTAAGGATCACAAAGTCTAAATGGAGAAATTCAACAAAACCAAACTTCTACGTAATTTTTTCAGTAATGTTTTTGATCTATATGAAGAGCAGAACTGCAAACTTTTCAATAAAATATTGGCACTGATGACTATGAACAGAAATCACAGACAATGTGAAGAGTCTAAACTACTTTCTTAGATTGTCCAAGTGATGTATTTAGTATGGGATTACAATTTCTGAGTTTTTGTGAAGCCATGACCTGTGTGTGACAGCCTTATTAGCTGTATTAACTTGCCCTTGATTTGTTTTCCCAATAACTTACTATTTTCAACTCCTTTGGATTTTAGTTATTTTTCCAGAACCATGGAAAAACAGTAGGAGTAAAAAAAAAAAAGAAGAGATCATTGTGGTTTTCAGGCTTTACTTTTGGACTCAATGCAGCTAAATGAAAACAGTGTGCAGATCACTGAGTAGGTCAGGCTGAGGGGATGCAAAACCTTTGAAGCTTTACAGGGGTTGACCTAACAACAACTGTGGGCCCCTTTTGGGAGAGGCATTAACTCCATGAATGCCATTTAAATACAGAGCTACAAAATCAGCAGTCACTGTTCTGTTTTGTTTTCTGAAATGTCTGTTAGAAATTTTGCATTTTTGTTTTTTAAGCTTGAGTGCCTACTTACAACATCCGTTCACTCTTAGGGAGAACACCAGATTGTCACACTTTGTTTATAAACTGCTCACCAGTTCATAGACAGGTTAAACCACTCTGCAACTTGAGCCCAAAGGTGGGGTGTCAGCTTTGGCAAATATCCATGCTGGCTTTAACACCAGCTAGAGCTACAGACCTGTTTGTGTGTTGCAGGAGGAGTGTGTGGGTAATTTGCAACTTCACAATTACTTAGTATGCAAATAAGGCTGAAAAGGAAGCAGTCATTTTGAAAATCAATGTTGCCTTTTGCAATTATGTTTACTCAGGTAGTCTCGCAGGGTGTCTGTTTTTCTTTGCATGCATGACTTTCTAGTTTCCAATGATGAGCTGGAATTAAGAAGGGGTATGGAAAATGCTTTAATGGACAGAGGTTGTGAGTGAGATGAATCTTGCTTTTCACAACTATTTCGTATTGCTGTAAATAGAGTGTTCTAACTGTAAGGGCAAAAGCTACTTGTCTTGTGCATACTGAAACTCCATCAAATGTTAAGGCTGTGCAGTTAAACTGAAAGAAGTTAGAAATGTCCAAAAGACTGATTAAGGGTTTCTTGCTGCATAGCTTCCCTTTTTGGGCCCACTGTGTATGTGTATCCCAGACAGGCTTGAGTACATGCCAAGGCTCTTTATTTTGTGGTCGGACTTTTAATCTGTTCCAGACCTTTTCAGTCAAAGAGCTCAAGTGTAACTGAAAGGGGCAGGAAAGGAAAAAAAACCATGTGGGCTCTTCTGATCTAGAGTGACAGCAAATAGAGACAAGCTGCTAGCTGCTGTTGAGCTTGAAGGAGTTTTCCTTGAAAACCCAAGTTGTATGCATTGTATTGTGGTTTATGTTCTTATCATTTGAGCCAAGAAAATACAAAATCCTATTCCTGTTGCTTTCTTACTTGTGACCTCCTTAAGTCACTCCAGTCATGAAGAAAAAAAAAATCTGACAGAGTTAAATTACTGAGCCTTGCATTTATTTATCATGTAGAGATCCTCAACAAATATGTGCTGGGACCCTAAATAGTGTGCAAATGACTCAGAAGTTTACCTTTCTGTGCTTAATATAGGTTGAAACTTCTGTTGGCATTATTGCCCCTGAGGATCACCATACCCTTTTCTATCACTGTGTTTTAATACAAGGGCTTGGTTTTCAATATTTCTGACTACTAATACTTCCAGAAGCAGGATGAATTCATCTTTGTCTTGTTGAAGCTTTTGGTTATTACAGTGATGCTAATGGTGATTGAAAATGAAGGAGGAATTAATTTCTCTCTCTGCCACTTTCACCAATCTTAAGAACCATTGAAGAAAACAAAGCTATTGAATGGTATGTGCAAACATACTCTGTTCCAGTATTCAGAAGCAGAAGGTACGAAGAGTCTTTGCCCTTATTGCTTCTGAATTCCCAGCTTCCAGGAAGACAGCCTTTATGTCTCTGTATGTTCCTCATCAGATGGAAGCTTTGCATTCATCTTTATTTTCTCTAGTAAGTGTGGATATAGCTCTTTCTAAAATTGTGCTTGGAATTTCCCATTATTGTGGCTAGAAAAGAGAGAGGGGAAGGAGAATCAGTTTGAAAAAATTGTTTTAGGTGGACTAACTTGGTAAGGGGCATTTTGGTAGAGCATTCATGCTTTTAAACAGAAAATAAAAGAATGTAGTTAGTATGTATTCTTTCTTGGAGCATACTTTTAGAAATAATACATCAGAAAAGAGCCTCTGTCAGAATAGCCAGCTGGGAGTTAGGCTGGGTCTAAAACCTGAGAGCTTCAAGTTGAAGATAAGAACTTTGTTCCGAGACTGAAATGGGTTTGAGGTTTTTGAAATCTTTGAATTGGGTTTGAGGTTTTTGGCTTTGAAAATGGGTTTGAGGTTTTTGGCTACACCACTTAAGCGTCAGTGAAGCCCTGTGGCTCAGACCTTCATGCTCCAAGTCAGCAAATGCGACTTTAAAACAGTTTTGTGTCAGGGCAATTCACAAACTTTAATATCTAGGAAAGAACTAAGTATGAAAGGAGAGTCTTCTTATGCCAAGCACAGGCAGTCATAAAAGATGACATGGGATCAAAGGAGTGGGGATGGGAGGGGGCTGGTCCTTAGGCCTGTGTCAGCAGGATTCTTGTCTAGTGGAGCATCTGGTAAAAACATGCTGTCCTACCTTCTCAGTGCCTTTGCAGGCCTCATAGCAAGGGGCTTCAAATTGCCCTGGTTTTTTCTTTTTTTTTTTATTAGTTAGGAGGGGATGTTTTCCTTAAAGTAATTGGACTGTCAGGTTGAGCTTGTCTTTTGGACCATTTTGTCTTTTCTGCTATTGTTCATTGGTCATTCTTCACAGATCCTACTGGATTTTTAGCCTTTCAGATAACATTTATCTTGATAGTCAGAAAACATCCAGATAGGAGGCAGGTCAGCTATGCCTTCTGAGTGGCTGGAGTTGGTGAGGTAGAACATCTGCTTTTTCTATAAATTCAAATTTCCTAGTACCAGTTGAGGTTTGAAATTGTTCAGTTTTTTTGCCGTAAGTTTCCAAGAACTGGCTTTTGTATTTAATACTATTAAAGGGATTTTCACTCTTCTTTAAGTTTGCCAGTGATAGAACTTGGTTTTGAAATGCAGCCTTAAATAATTTGCCCTTTGAGGATGCTTAGTATGTTAAATTCAAAGATGAAGTTGAACTGGTAAAATACTGGAAACTGGCAGGTGATTTCCATGTCTCTGCTGGGTTAAGTTTGGTGTGGAGACCTTAGTACTCCAGTAGAGTAGTCAGACAAGTGTCTGTAGGGATTGGAGTAAAACAAAATATTGTTTTGGTTTCCTTGTTATTTTATTCTAGACTTGGGTTTTAAAGGCCTGTAACTAGTGGTCATACCAGTGTTACATCCTCCCAGTCTCTTTCCTTCTGTTCTTTCAATTCTTGGAGCTGCGATAAGGGGTATGGAGCAAAATATGTGCCCTCAGGTTGAAAGCACTGCCACAACTTTATCACTCCCACTTAGAGATTATGTTAATGTTCTTTGAAGTTTTGCATGAATTTTGGATGAGGGGGAGTTCTGGATGAGGGATGAGCAAGACAGGGTTTAATATCCTTATGGAAAGTGCCATAGGGGCTCCTGTGTACAGTAGCTGCTTGACTACATAATTAGGAAATGAAATGAAACTGGTGATGATGACAGTATGATTATAGAGAATGCACACCAGGATTTTCTGCTTCTTATTTTTTGTAGTCTAAAAACATTACACCTTTAAAAAAGGGAAAAGAGCTTGTTCAGAAACACTGAAGTGAAACATACTTTTCATTGAAACATGTATTTTTAATTTCTATTTAAACAAAAAGCAAGCAAACACAACAAGCTTGAAGTTCAAGTAAAAGCTTAAGCTTCAGAGCATCTGCTAATTTTTAAGTATCGGAAATCAAAAGGAGGTATTCCCTAGTGTTGCTTTCTCATCCCTTACCTGTCTAGCACTTTGTTTAATATATGTTCCTTCAAACTAGTTTGTAGGAGCCCTTCAAGATGCGGAATTTTTGGACAAGATAGAACTGGAACTCTAGATTGGAAAACTGGGTTTAGGTCTTCATCTAGTCAAAAAAAAAAAAGGAATCCCAGGCCTTGTGTCTGGTCATAGTAGCATTTTAGACTTCTTAAGTTCCAGATCTGCCTTCAGGTTTTTGCACAAAAAGCAGAGCATGAGCCACAAGTGGTTTTGATCCGCAAATGCAGTGGCATATCCTTTTACATACTCTGTAAAACAAAAGAGAATTTGACTCATCTAAAATGGTCTAGTGGTATTAGAGTTTTCACTTCCCTGTCTCTGTTTTCCCAGAAGAACAGTTTCAGGAGATCACTTACGGTGGGGTAAAGACTTCTGTATTTTGGTATGGGTGTCAGAGATGTGTACAGATGAAGCAGCATCAGTTTTCAGTGAACCAGTGACTAGTGTCAAAGCCTGCTGCGAACCTGCAGAGGCAGATAAAATTTCACTGGTAAGCATCGCTTTGTAAAAGGCAGATGCTGCCTTATGGTAATGATGATAAATAATTATTTGTTGTGCATGATTATATCAGAAAGTGAAATCTAGGTTTGTTTGAAAGCAGGATGTATTTATACCTCTTAACTGAACAGAGGTCACCGAAGAAGTCATTAAATCTGTCCACAGGTACTGTGTCAGGATGCAGTTATCTACTTTAGGTAGAATGTTTCTACACTATTAAAGAGAGAGAAACGCACACTTTTCTTAAGAATTTATCAGGACAGTAGGTTTATGTAAGTTTATACCTGTATTGAGGTTTGTTTTGTTTTCAGAGTAACTTAATCCTGTTTGAGAAAGGAGATTTATTGCTAATGATGTCTGAGTGCCAGTAAAAATAATGCATGCTTGCAGTGTTGTGCTAAGCAGCTGTGATAGTGAAAGGAAACTGCACTCCTAACAGGGACATTTTTTCCGCCATATCCTTCTAATACAGAAGTTTGTACTTCTCTCTTAATGAGCATACTATGTTTAAACGTTAAAGGTGGATCATTTTGAACACAATTCATTATCTGTAATCTAAATAAAAGTATACACAATAATTATATACTCTCTATCTAATCACATATGATCTTAAATTCAAAGATGCAACTGGTTTTTTGCCTTTGAATTCAGTCATGTTGAAACATGATTGCAGTTTCTTATATATAGAAATGTTTCTTGACAGTATACTGTTGATTTTTTTTTTTTTTTTGTAGTTTTACTGGATTTTGTAATTTCTGTTTAATCATTTCTAATGGGCTTATGACAGAGATTAAAAAAAAAGATGAAGATGTGCAGACACATATATATACAGGGTTTGTTCCACTCAAATAAATTAAAGGAAACCTGCGTTTAAGAAGATTTCATATTATTTTATAAGAAATTGTAAAGAAGTTTGTCTTCTGTCTTAGTTAACCCAGGAAGTATTATGTGGTGATTAAACAGTGAAACTGTTCACAGCTAATAGCCTTATGTAGACTTTTCACTGATTAAACTGTGGTCTAAAATGTGGACTAGCTTTCATTAAATATATTTTGCCAGAGATTCTGTAGACAGACATGGGGCCTTGGTGAGCTCAGATTCTTGCACTTACTGTAGTCATCAGTGTTTCATACATAGAATTGAAATTTAAATAACATTAGTTCAGGTTTCTTCTCATAATGTGTCCAATGCAGTGTGCCTTACATAGTTCTGTAGTACTAATACTTATGGTGTCAGTTGCATTCTCTAAGTCAAGTAATTTAAAACTTGTTTAGTCTTCCAAAATTAAAGCTGATTTCTTTTTAAAAAGTGGAAGAGATTTATTTAAAGAGTTTTGTTTTGTATGTGTGCACTGAGCAGAAGTTCCTAAAAGCTACTTACTTAACTTACTTTACTGCTGAATATCATTTATATTTGCTTTTCTGGCTGGCCAGAATATTTTAGTTCTTCTGAAAGTGGCATACATTGAGTGCAAGTGCTTTATAAATACTGCTGTTTACTGCTATGGGGGGAAAAGAACTGACACAGCATTTTACTCTGGTTTAGTTACCAGAGATTCAAGAGTCTGTCTGTACACGCTGTAGAGTCTTAATGGTGCTCAAGTCAGTCCGGCTATTGCACAGCTACTTTTTACAATACAGAAAGACTTCAAAAGCAATGGCAGATTTATCAAAGAAAAAGAAACTTAATTCATACTGTTTTAACCAGCAGGTGCAATACTGGTAGTAAAACAAAAGGGAAAATACTAATTTAATTTGAATGAAACTAGTTGATAAGTGCAGTGTAACCAGTCTGTAGTTTGGAAATGCTTCTGTAATACTATTTTCATTGGATATATCTTGCTTTAAGTAAAAGTTCAGCTCAGGAGTCTGTGAATATTTCTTTTTGCCTGACTAAGACACTAAGATTTGTTTGTACACTTAAAGCAGCAAAATGAGCTCAGAGAAGAGTCTCTTTGAGGTTTCTCCCATAGTCTTAAGATCCAGGATTGTCAGATTAATCAGAGACTGAAAGCAGTGGAACACTTTATTATGTTAAATTTTAGGTTGTTTTGTAACAGTGGCATTATGAAACTGCAACTGGGATTTCCTTAGAGTAATATAGCAATATATTATAAAGAATACAGTCCAGAAACATGACTTATATCCTGATGAAACAACAGATTGTTGTACCAAGCCCTTCTTAAAAAAGTCCCTTGGAACATGTTTTTATTACTTCCAAGACTCTTTCAAATCCTGCTGGTATTTTTTTTTTCTTCACATCTCCTTTAAGTGTAATCAAAGAGGATTTTTGCCTTTGTTGTAGTGTTGCAAACTAGCACCAGGTAAAAACCTTACTATAGCCAAAAATGATGCATGATAGCTGTCTGGTTTCAAAATTAAGCTAAAGGGGACAAGTTCTTTTTTTTTAGTTCCCCCAAAGAAAACATTGATTCTTATTAGCAAGGACAGTCAGCTATAGTATGCTCACATCCTGAGCTTTTTTGTTGTTGTTTATTCAACTAAATAATGTCTTCAAATTTCCAGATTAAAATTAGGTTTAGCTTTGGAAGGTGAAATTGTAAGTAGGAAAGAAAAAGCATCAAACATTCCACTGTGTCTGCTAATCATTAAGGGTGCAATCTCTGCATGTAATTCTGCATAGGAGAGAGGTGCTGTGTTACTGCAAACTGTCACTGCCCTGGGACTTAGGGTTTTCAACTGACAGAGGATCTTGGGAGAGAAATTAGCCTTTTATGTTTGAGTTGTTAACAGTTTGTTGGCCTTTTCTCTCTAGCACCAATGCCTGGTAATTGTTTCTCTCTCTTGGCTTTGTTTTTTGGGTTTTGGCTGTTTGGTTTTATTTCATGTATATAGACAGCAGTCTAAACTTTTTTTAGGAATTGTCAGGTATTATCTGGTACAGTACAGAAGAGACATTTCTGCTGTTGACAGTAGAACATTTAATGTGTAGCATTTGGAGACCAGTAATTTTCTCTTCTCAAAAACGTATTGCAACAATTGCAATTGACTGTATCCTGCGGATCGTGAAGCCATATTTTAGGACAAGATCTTTTTTATTGTCTTAAGTTGCCCATGTTTTTTAACTTATCTGCCCCTCCTCCTCCCTCAAATCCCCCTCTTCTAGAAACAAAGACTTGTTTGTTCCTGCTCTGCCTGTGAGGTCTTTGCAGCCTCCGCTGTGTGGGTGCAGAGCCCCTTATTTAAATGCTTTCCATAGCCATGGAAGGTAAGGAACAGGATGCATTAGAAAACTGGTAAGTCCTAGCTAACAGATAAAATGAAGCTCTTTGCCTTTGAATTCGAAGTACTTAAAAAGAGCTGTGCATGTCAGGATCACTACAAATGCAGAAGGTGTGGAAAAAATAAACTCTGCTATCTGAGATCACATTGATAAGCATATTCTTTAGAGTGCAGATTTCTGCAGTCGTGTCCTGGTAAGTAATGGAGAATTTGAATGTAAAAAGAGAAAAAACTCACCCACAAAATAAGCAAGCAAAAAACCCTCAACCCCAAAGCAACAACAAAAAGCTTTAAAACCCTCTGTTTTTTCCTGTCTCTTGAAACAAGATGTGTTTCCCCCCCTCTTTTCATTAAATACTGTGTTGGAAATTATAGATAATTACATTCTTCTTTCAGTTTCTCTTGAAGATAGCACACTTGTGTAATCACCAAGGCGCATGAAAATCATTGATACTACTGTTGTGGTTTTTTTGCTGGTTCTTCACTTGGATATGTTAAGTCAGTAAAATTCAGTAAGCAGCATCTTCTTCTAATATCTTAACTTTTAGTTTAATTTCATGGTTGAAAATAGTTTGCTCGTATAAAAACATCTTCATGATCTGTTCTGAGGACAGTTTAAAATCTTACCAATTTGAAGTCTTTTGCACTTTCATTCTTGAAATTATAAAATGTTCAGAAATATCCTTTCAATGGATGTGTGAACAATAATAATAATTTAGAAACTGGAATTTTAAATTCAGTTTCCTGTTAGTTAGCAAACCAGATCAGTAAGTTATCCCCTAATATTTATTGATGAATTTTAAGTATACACCAAAGTCTCAATATCATCTGATACTCCTGGTCTGGATACACTTTTAATTAGAAATATTACTTTCAAAATGGACATTAGAAGACATTTTGGGGATCTAGGATGAAGGAATAAAATGAAAAACATCAGAGAAACATTATTTCTTTCTTAAAGTTAAAATTGCAAGGTCAGTAGATGAGAAGAATGGAGCAAACAGTGGTCAGAGAACAGGAATAATACAGGCAGCTGTCAGAAGGATACACGTATATAAAATAAGAGGAGCAGAAGGTGGCATGAGCAGGAAATACAAAGCTGCCTATTTGTGGAAAAGAGATACTTGTATGGTGCATGCAGGAAAAACAAATTCATAACATGTTGAAGGAATGTTGGTGATATTGCACTGAAGTGTTTAACTAAGGTTAGACACTGTTAAATTTTTATGAGGTTATCTGTAACATGACTTGGCTGTGAACTGCACTGAGGTAGGACTCTGAAACCACGATTATATAATTTGGGACTAGACTATAAAAGCAGCCTTTTTAACCAAAAGAAAATTGATGTTTTCCAGCTTTGGGTACTTAAATTTTACTAGCTAGTTTGCTTTTAACTTAAATGTGCTCATTTCAGGTGATTGTAATTTTCTAATTTTTTTTCCCTCTTGACTTTACCCTGTAATTGACCTTCCATCTTGTTTAATAGCGGAGTTTGAATCCTGGAACTACTGAGGGGTAGCTCAGACTTCAGATAGCATTGCAGAATTAACTAACAGCAGGAGAAGGCTGTTTTCTGTTGTCCTCTACTAACCCCTTCATTTATGCTTTTAAGGGGAAAGAGGGAAAGATGTATAAAGCAAAAGGCATGGTCCTGGTTCAGATCTGAAGAGAGGGAAAGGAGGAGATCTATTCTCCACTCCAGCAGTGTTGTGTCTAGCTTGTCTAAAACTGCTAGATGGGCTTCCTTGCTTTTTTGCATTGCTTTCTCTAGCTTCAACTTTGCTTCAGCTTTGGTAAATGTAGGTAGTCAGGCTTCCAGCAGATACTGCCCAGTGGAGCTCCTGGTGCTTGTAGTTGAATGTCTATGTAGTTGAATGTCTCCCCATATCCTTACAGAACTGTTGTTGATGCTGTTAGAACTTTTGCTTAACAGTTTCTGGTGTCTTGGGGCCAATCGTCCTGTCACTGCCCCGGAGACCACAGCTCGTGTGGCAAAGCTGGTTAATTGGCTTACTCTGGTCACCTTCCTTCCTGAAGTTCAGTTCTGATGGTGAAGTGGTGCTGGATGTCTAGTAACATCAACTGCTTGATTTTAGGCTTTGATCCACAGGAATGTCATTTTCCCACTATTTTTTTTTTTCATTTTGGGTCAGGATGAGACTTGTGGAGTGGAGCTGAACTGCAGCCCTAGGCATTCACTCTGTTGTTTCTGCTTGGTACTGGGATCCGGTTTCTATCCCTATTTCATGGGTTCACTTACCTTTACAGGAAGTTCTGTCTTACTAGCAATTATATGTATGAAGCTCTTTCACAAGTAATGAAATACTGTTTCAAATCACTTTAAGCTATTTGACAGCATTTTATGTTGACTGGACTCATGAAAATGTGACCCTTCTGCCCGTTAGACTGTTGAGTCTGTGCTGGACCAGTGGATTAGTTGAAAAGGTAGACTGCAGAGTTGGGTCTCTAACTGGTTTAGTATTATGTGATAAATATTTGTAGGCTTTCTTGGAACAGAAGAACACCACTACACTGCCTTAAATTGAACACTCAAAAGACAGCGGAGACTGAGGGGCTTTTCAGTGAAAAGATGGTACAGATTTTTTTATGAGAGAATTCTCTATTTTTATGGTAGTTAGAAATATTAATATTCCAGGAATCCTCTATATGATGAAAACATTAATTCAAACTAATTCTGCAGGGATTTTTTTTGCCCCAGATCACCCTGTCATCCTAAAAGAAGCTCTCTCCTTTTCTTTTCTTAGTTTCTGTAAACCACAATCCTCATTCCCAGAAAAAAAATCCATACCATTCTCCAATCACTGCTTCAGCAAATGCATTCTGCAGAATGCTGTGAATGTTAACAGATTCAGTTTGTTACAGACACCACGATGGAGAACTAATTCCAAACTAAAAGCCTCTGAAAACAGTGCCCTTGCAATACAGTCAGCCTTTCCCACCCTCTGTTTCACTCTGGGAACTCGAGTGCCTCTGTTGACTTTAACCATATTGGTCTCATGTGAGGAAGAAATCAGGCCTGTCAAGTAGATGCATCCCAGTCACGTTTTATTTTATAAAATAAAATTGTCTTAGGCCTTGCTTTTATGGGGGAAGGGAAGATGGGTTCTCATTGTTCATTATGTGTACAAGGTAACATTTTTTCTTCTCCACTCCCCAGGAAAATTGAATTGCATAGTTCTGAGGGGTAAAAGAAAATGAAGCACTAGCAAAATGTTTCCTATGTTGATGTTAGTATTTATGGCTGTATAATTTATCTGTCACTGCTGTACCAGCTCTTAATTTTGCCTGTCAAGAAGCTCCAAATGAAGTCTCTAACACTAAAATCTTAATGTGATGGGGATGTGAATACTCATTGCATGACCTTGCACCACAGTGGGTAGCCTTTAATGGTTTTCCATATAAGTGAGATGATCTATTTTGTCATTGTGTGTTCTCAAGTTCAATGAAACTAGGATTTCACATGAATAAAACAAGTTATTTACTGTTTGTGTCTGAAGTGAGAACAGTTTATTAGAAAAAAGGGAGATCCTTCTAATTCAACTTGAAATATTTTACTACTACTTTGGAATTTTTCACCAGTTAGCACATTTAACTGTTTTTGGAAGCTTTTAGAACATGTATGTGGCCTTAAACATGAGACTGTTGCCATTGCTCACATATGAGCATACATTTCACACTCTAAACATCAGTGTAACTGCATGTTTTGTACTGTCATGCCTTGTAATTTTGTATTTTTTTTTTACTGTATACTTTTCATGGATAATACTTTCCTTGCATGTGTTTGTTCGAATTTAATTTTTAAATGTTTATTGTTTTGGTTCCTTAGCCATGAATCAACGAATCAGCCAAAGTGCTCCAGTTAAACAGCCACCTCCTCTGGCTCCTCAGAGTCCCCAGGGTGGTGTGATGGGTGGGAGTAGCTCCAATCAGCAACAGCAGATGAGACTTCAGCAGCTACAGATGGAAAAAGAAAGGCTGAGACTGAAGCATCAAGAACTGCTTCGGCAGGTGAGGCCACAGGTTAGACACCTACTTCCACTATTTCTTTTGTATGTTATGTTTTGATTTTTCTAAGTTGTTGTTTTGGTGAGTCTTAAAGACCAGTGACTGTACAAAAAGCTTTGAGATCTAAAAAGGTCTGGATTTGTTCTCTTACTGATAGCAGCTTGGTGGTGGTGAAAGTATCTGATTTTTTAGACTGAAGGATTTTGCTTTCCTCCCTCTAACAAAACTCTTAAAGAGCGGGCTTCATAAACTATAAGGATGACAATATGGACTGTTGAAGTGATTGGATATTCCTCCTGAGAATATATTTCATATTCATTGAGTTCCAAGTCATGCAAAAAGTTATTTCCCACAGCTATTTTAATTCTCCCTTTTAGTGGAGGAAAGTCTTCAGTTCTAGAACCTGTTGCAGTCTCTGTAGGATTTTGAAGTATTTTTAAGGTTTATATAAGATACATTGAGGAGATGCCTTGTTGCCAAAATCTTACCTGTTCAACATTGGAGTGAGCATGGAACAACTGAATAACTTGTGCTGCATTTTGAACCTGTGGTTTTCTTATGCTGAAGAATTTCATAATAAGGCTGCAAGTTATGCCTTTCAGTATTTTCTACTATGTGGATATGGCTGTAGCAAATATTAAAGTGTAGGACTGGACTTCACAATCTCTGGATTGGCATTCGGGCTTGATCTCCTTTTGACTCTAAGCCTTCTGCTTCAATTGTTCAATCTGAATGTTTTAAGAGTTACTACCATCTGTCCTAGATATTTAGGATATTTCTTTGGGTTTTTGACACTGCCAGAAAAAGCACTAATCTTTTCTTTGAGGAAAACCTTCTAAAATCTTTCCCTTTTCACTTTGGGTGATGGGCCTTGTATCAGAAGAGGATAATACCCTAATGTCCTCAAAGACAGCTTTTCTCTTTCTTCATCACCTGCAGTATTCTGTCCTGGAATCTGACTCCCGTTATCCCCTTTGTAGTCAAGGACTGTTTTGTAGGAATCTTCAGCATCTCTTGGTGTAAGATGGGTCATCTTTACAGCCATTACTTTTTATAGTACTCTAGGTAAGAATACATTGCAAAGGTGGCATCAGGACTTTCTCTCCGCTTAAGCATCTGGGCTTCTGCTGTTCCTGCTTTGCAATTAATCCACAAACAGACATTTTACCCTGTGCTAGCATGCTTCTAGGTAGGCCTTCTAATTGTCTTCTTGCCTCAGTTGTCATTGAGAACCTGACTAACTTTGGACCAGGTGACAACCAGTTCTCTTCATGTTGTTCTCCTTAGTCGTTAAGCTTATCTATCAAATATGCATCCTTGGTAAATCTGTGAGTTTTGTTTCACTGTGTCATGATTTTCACAGTTTCTTAACTCCCTTACCCTGTCTCATCTGGCCTGTCTCGGGGGCTTGATACTACAAGATGGTATTTATAAGACAGCCTGCATAGGTAAACCATGCAGCTAAAGTAATTTTTATCCATCTTATTTTTACTCTTAGGCATTGCGGAATATCAATCCCAGCACAGCAAATTCTCCAAAACATCAGGTAGGCTCTTAACTGATGTTTCAGCATAATTAGAAAAATGAAAGCATTAAATTAGGCTAGCAGGGAACTTTTTGCTACATGAAAGCGTTCTAAAAAAGAAAAAAACAAGCAAAAAACCAAGCTCTGCCATGCACATTTTTGAACAACTTTTCTGGTCACAGCCCTAACACTTTTTTTAGGAGTGCTGCATTACCACAACTTTATATCAGTATCTAAGAGCAAACGAGGAATTCATTGCACATTTTTTTACATTGAAAACAACGTTCTTGTTTAGCATTCTTGAGGATACTGCTGTTCCAGTCCTGATGTCATCAAGATGTTTATTTAAAGCAAGCTATCTAAGGTAGTAGTTGGTGACTTTTAAGTACCGTTCATACGAATGTTCTTATCAGTTTGTTTAAGCAGGTATGATCTTAAAGAAGGATAAATGTTATCAGTTAATTGAAAGTCACTTGAAATAGTTATGATTTTTAAGCATGCATAGTGTAATAGAATTACTTAGTAGATTAGACTAACAAAATAATTGCTATGCAGAGATAGTATGTAATTTTTCCATTTTGACATTTGACTGGCTCTTGCACAGATACATTTTCTGTATAGGAAACAACAATTATGAAAAGCCTTTCAAGCTCAGACCAAAATAAAATAGTTCAAGATGTGAAGCATAATAAACAGCTTAATGTGGTCTTCTTTTAGTCTCTAAAGAAGTTGAATATAGAATGAATCTCTGGAAGGGTGGATTTATGGATATATTCAGAGAACTTCATGTTTACTATTGCTAACAGTGTTTTAATCTACCGGTTCTTAGTACAATATTTATATAGGCTTGTACTGTACTTTGTTTTTTAAGAAAAACCTCTGTATGCATTAGGCAAGAAAAACAGAATAAAAGAAAGTATCCTCTGTCTGGAAGCCATGAGTACTGGTGTACTGTTGCATTCTGAAGAGTACCACAAAATTTGTATGTTACTAGTCCTGAGAAATAGGAACCTCCGACCTTAGTGCTGACACCCTGGAGAAAATACTTTCTTGTCTGGCAATACCAGAGCAGCTCTGAAACGGAAGCATTTTAGTTGAGATGTAGTCACTTGATTCATTTACAAAGCATTAGCTACATAATGATCTTATTAATCAATATTAGATCCTGTTCTGGAGGAGAAAAAATAAGTCCTCAAGAGCTGTGGGTATACAAGAGAATAAACAAAGGAGGATTCCTCCACACCAGTTGAAAACACTCTGTCTTCTGGCATAATTAGGTCATTCATAAGGGATGTTTTTCTTACTGAATGCCAAAAGTGTATTCTATGTTTTCTTCTGTGCCTGAAGCCTGTCATACCGTTGTTCACTCTTCCACTAACTTCTTCTTGTTGCCAATTTAAAAAAGATACAGGAAATGGAGAAGTTTGTTATCAGTTTCATACTTAGCTCTGTAAGATGAGGTTTTTGGAACTTCTTGAAATTATGCCTTTAAATACTAAAAAATTGCAAAAACTCAAAGGGACTATATTGATAATTCATTAAATGTATATGTAGTGTCACTCTGCTTTATTTGGAATGGGAACTGATGAAAGGATTCACACAAAATTCAGATTCCATTTATATTTGAACTTGCTTCCTACCATACCTCCTGCCTGGGATCAGTTTTATTAGTCTGCACTTGCTAATGAGTAAAAGCTGTGTTTGAGTGATCTGTTGGGTAGAAGAGTGAGCAATCATGTCACCTTTAAAGTTCTGTAATAGTAGATTATTCGTGTTGTACCATCTAAATGTATTTTGTGTATTTTCATGTCACCTCAATAATGTAATGAGCAGCCACAGGTGGAAGAAAGTGAGAGAGAGGAGAGCTGCTTCTGGGTTCTGGTTCTCTAAATGCTTCTTGAGGCCTTGTATTGTAGAGGCAAATGTAGTCTGTCTTCTTTGATGATGCTGTTATTGAAGTCCGAGTCTGTACATCTGATAAGGTCACAGTTGACCTAGTGAATCTGAAAAATGTGTAGAAAAAAATAAAAATTTCTTTGTTCAACTTTTTCTTTCTGACAGGTCTTTTTTTCTTTTTGAATAAAATTAATGAAGTTTGGAGAAAATATCTTCTTTCCTGATGATAAAGTTGTGCTTGTTTGCAAAGCAAACAAGCTTGCTTTTTCTCTTGCTAAATTTTAGATGTTCTTTTAAGGAGTACTAAAAATTAAATCTTCATATGTTCAGTGCTCTTAATTCTGGGAAGGCTAAGTCTGTTTTAGAGAAGGATTGCCAAGGTCTTTCGTTTGTAAGGAAGTTATGTAACACTGGTGTTCCTGAAGCTTGCTTCTAATGAAGTCTCTGGTTTAGATGGCTTAAAAACATCCGAGAAATGTTCCTTAACTTTTAACTGGATCTCTGAGCTTTTCATGTCAAGCAGTCACTAGGTTAGGAGGGACTGGTAGAGGTCATCTAGCCCAACATCCTCATCTTTCTTGACATTTTTCTCCATGTAGCCTGGATACAGCACCATGGTTGTATTGATATCTACGGTCAGGTTTTCTTGGTACCGAGTAACCACAGTGTCCTTGCCAGGTTTTTGTCTCTCTGCCATGATGCTGTAGTATCCTGTAGTGACACAAACACTCTAGGGGTTCTGTATGGAAGCCTTAGCACCTTCTGGAAAGAGGAAATAATTGCTCAACTTCAGTTGTTATAGCAAGCACTGTAAGAGACTGTTCTTGTTTGAATGAGGATGTATTTGACTGTAATTCTAAAAGTGTCAAAGGTACCTGTAGCAAAAATTACAGCTTTCAGACTTACTGTGTGTAAGCAAGAACTGTTGATACATCCAGGAAATTTGAAAACACCGAGCATCTGTTCAGGTACTTGTACTCATCATCATCAGTGATTTGTGAAACCTTAAAGATGCCTGTCTGTCTTAGAGATTGAATGACTTGACTTTCACTCCATGCCCACTAGCTCTCCTTCCTTTTTCCTGCAGTTAGCATTTGGTTGTCAGCAATTTATCACGTAGAGCAGATGTCAGTCAAGTTTTGTATATGTCACAAAATTGAACAGATGTTAAGTAACAGATTTCTTCCCTTACAGTGTGCTGTGGAAAGAAATAGAGGCAAATAATGTCGAGGTACTGATGGCATTATTCTTGGATGTTGTGCAGACTACTTTCTTGTGCTAAGAATGGAAGATTTCTTGTTTATCTGCTGCTAATATTAGAGTATTTGCTAGTAAGATCAGCATACTACACATTTATGAGACATGTTCCTCTGTATATGCTTGCTCATTCTGTATCAGCTGCTTGTTTCTAGCTTGTTTCTAAGCTTTACAGATCAACAAAATAATTGTATTGCTTGTTCATGTATGTAGCTCTTTATGGATAAATACCTTGTTTAAAAGTCTATATAGTAAATCAGAACTGCATTCAGTGGCTGTGCTGGTTGTCATGATTGAAGCAGTGAATGGTTTGTGTTCCCCTTAGTTTTCACAAATTGCCTTAACTCATTGCTGAGTTCATTTGTGTTCATCTGTCCACGTGTCTTCCCTGTTTCTTCTGTACATGTGCTGTAACTTTGTGGCCCTCACAAGAATGCAAACACTTAATCTGAAGAAGCAACCAGTGCTGTAAGTCTGCCCATAAGTGTTGTGGTCTTCTCTTTCCCCTAAAACTTCTCTGCCATCCCAGGAAAGCCAGATCATTTGGAAGTTGAGCAGTGGGGCAGAAATGTTGCAATTGGCACTTCTAAAGTAAATTTACAAAACCAATTATCAGGATATATCAAGTCAAATTGAGTAGCATATCATAGGTTTAATACAGTAAGAATATAAGTGAGTTGCACAAGTCATCGGCCTTTCCTCAAAAGCCTGTAAAGATAAAAATGCTCTGAAAAGGGTAGTTTTATAAAGTTAATTTGGACATGGTATGAATTACCTGTAACTAACTTCATGTAAAATTTAATCTGTATGCAATTATGAAAAAAAAGTGTGGATGAGGTCAGCCAGATAAATTACACAGTGCTGACCTTATTTTTAAAATTATTTAAGGAGATAACAGATCATTTTGGTCTCTGTGTAATAACCAAAATTCAGCTTTTGTGCTAACAATAGGAATACTAAGGTTTTCTTTTCCCAGAGGTACTTAAAACAAGTTTAACATACTTAAAAAATAGGATGAGATCACTTCATAGAAATCTAAGCAAGGATTTTGTCATCGTTTTATTTTTGCCTTCAGACTTCAAATACTTCTAATAAAGGATCTATTTTAAAGCATGAATTAAAAGCCTAGAGTTCACATTGCTCTGTTTGGAGCTGGGAGAGGCTTGGACACTCCCATACATTTTTTTAAGTATAGCAAACATACAACTTTTTTTTATTGCAAAACAGGTTTATAAGGAAGGAGAAATGAAAAGACCATTCTTCAGACAACACAACTTCAGCTTCCATTGTATACACCTCTTCAGAAAAATAGTCTTAACACACTCTTCAGGCCTTCAGGAAACTTAGCTTATCTTGCTTCTAGAATGATTAAAAATTGCCCTGTATTTGTTTCTCAATAGCTCGTCTTTTTTGGTAATTCCTTTCTCTTTCAGACTCCCAGAATGACATAAATTTATTACTTAGATGAGTAATAACATTCTTTTGAGGGGAAAGTGCTTCTGACTTCTGAAAAAGTAGCAGTAATGCTACTTGCAAGTAGTTAAAAATAGATGCAGTTTTGCATTTCTTAGCAATGTTGTTGAAACAAAGATAAAAGTAGTACTAATTTTAAAAATACTAGTTTCACTATATAGTACCTGCCAAAGAATGGGCAAAATACAGTTCTCTCTCCTGGTTTAATACATCTCTTTTTAGTGGGCCTTCAGTGAAATGAGATTTTTTGGTTTTAGCTGGGTAGTGTCTTGAGCTACATTTATTATTACCATACTATTTAAGTTCATGTATTGATGAAACTTCAACCTCTCCTACACTCTGACGATTTAGAAAAATACAAAGGTAACTTCCCTGTTTTTCCAAATTTCTTACTCCTTTGTACTTTTTTTTCTTAAAGTAACAATTAAAGAAGACAATTCATGCGTTTTTTTCTTTACTGGTGTCATTAGCTCTTGAAAAGGGGACCTGTATGGATTTCTTACCTTCCTCACAACTATTGAATCAGGAGGCAGTGCTGATTGGAAAGACCACACAAAGGAGATAAAATGTTGCTTTAGTTCATATATAGAAATGACTCCATGTAGGTTTTGCTTTGTTTCCACTCTTTGTGGCACTGGTGTGTGATAAAGCTGCTTCTGCAGTCTAGTGGCACTTTCGGCTCCTCCTCTTCATCCAAGTCGGAGACTGCAGCCCAAGGAAATAAAGATGTAATGTACAGATCAAACCAAGAAGGAAGGGGAAAGGGCAGGGCATATGGGTGAGCAGTTCTTGAGCCATCTCTGGGATGGCTGCTCTAAGACCTTCTGCCTTCTTCTGATCACTGTTTGGGAAGCATTCCAGGAAAGAATGCTTTTTTCTTTCTTTTTTTCAAATGGATGAGTCTACCTGTATACTTGTGACTAATGCAAGGTTTCAAACTTAGCTGTGAAATAAGATGTCATTATATAGGCTTTGCACCTGGGTTTATTACATAAGCAAATGAAAATCATACGGATAAGCCTTTAGAAATTATTAAGAGAGGGCTAACATCCTGTGATCTGAAAATGTGGATGGAGTATTATTAGTGTTTGTTAGAACAGTGGCCAAGTTAGTGGTGATGAGCAGAGGGCTGGGTTTACTTGAAGTAGTAATTGGATGTGAGGAACACAAAAACCAATGGTATGCTTGTACACTTTCTGCAAAGATCTAATCAACTGTTGTGAGAAAATTTTCTAGTACAAGACATAAAACTTAAAGGAATGTGTAGACTAGGAGTGGGACTGAAGCAGATTAGAAAAGAAAAGAAAATTAGGCAGTAGAGAAGCTTCAATACACAGTCTACTGGAAATAAAATTAAATAACCTTAGGATGTCTTAAAAAGAAATCACTTTGAAGAAGAATTGGGGAAAAGTTATTTTTATATACTACAAGACTACAGTACAGTAGTCCTTAGGCTTATCATGAAAATGGATGAAGATCTCTCATTTTACAAGTGAGAAATACTGAGTATTGTCAAGACTGACATGATTGGTTTTGCCTGAGATTCTCTTCCCAAGCATAGTCTGGAAGTCACATACTACCAATAATGGTAACAAGACAGTCAATGGGTTTACAAGTCTTTCCATTAACAAAGCTCAGTCTTGGTGAGACATTGATGATGTTTGAATAGAGTTGCTAGAAGAAAATTACTGTATTTTCACAGGTATAACTCATGGATTACTTGTTTAAAAAGGGGACGGGGATCACTGGAAATAACATTAAATGTTGCTTATTTCCATCCACCTTTAATTTAATGTATTTTATGTTAAAACTTAACTTTCATTAATTAGTAATTACAAGCTTTATGGATGGTTTGATTCAAGCTGGTGAGCATTCAGATGTGTAAAAAATGTTATGCAATTTAGTTTTGTAACTAAAGAAATGCAGTGACTTGGTCTTACTAAGAAATTACTCAGAATTTGAAGAGCTTTGAGATTTACTTATGGAACTAATCACTGGTTTGATCAGTCAGAAATTTCAAATGCATGCCTCTAACAGAAAGAGTGAATGGGAACTTTCAGGGAAAGACTTGAAAGTTTGCTGACTAAAACAAGAAAGGTACAAAGGAAGCCAGGAGCTAAATCAGAATTTAAAAGAAATGGAGATAAAATGCTATTTAGCAGAGCTAAAGAGGTTGTCTTAGGGGTCAGATAGTATTAAAAATTCTTGTTTTGGTTGAAGTGTAGACTTAGCAGAAAGATACTGAAGTGAACTAGAAAGTATTTGTGTAAACATGCAGTTGTTTATATCCATAAATATATTTACAGTGCAGTCTCTGTAATGTCGGGCATGGCTGCTAGAACTTTCATTTTCATTGAAGCCAGTACAGATTCTTGCTTTGTCCTCAGAAATTTTAGTTTCATTTCATTTAACTCTTGTAACTGGAAGCAGTAAAAGCATCAATTATCTATAATGTCATGTGTTTATGTATCCAAAAAGTGCATTCAAATGCCTAACATGATCTCGCTTTCTCCCTCTCCTGCTGTTCTAGGAATTGGCTCTCCGTAGCCAGCTTCCAACAATGGAACAAGACGGTGGATCTCAAAACCCCGTGTCATCTCCTGGAATGTCTCAGGAACTGAGAACAATGACTACAAATAGTTCTGATCCCTTTCTTAACAGGTTTGTAGGAGTAGCTACTAGAGGAAAGAAATTTGATTTAAAATTCTGTTTGGTACATGTAATAGTTTATTTTGAACATCTGTCTGTGCCAAGAGCCACAGCTGTAAATGAATCTTTCCTTAAATGGCAAGTCTAGTAAAAGTTGAAGATTAAAAGCTGTCTCCTGTGGGAGGAAGTAGTCTGTTCAGACTTGTAGGAAGGTTTTTATTCAAAGTCATAACATGTTTGGCTCTGCATAATCTGTTGACTAACAGTCATTTCAAATTACTGACTCAAAGAATTTGTGAATAGCTCACTGTGAGATCAAATGAACTGTGAGGCACATTTAGGATTACAGCTTGAGGTTCATTTTAAGGTTTCTCCATTCACCCCTCCCCTCCACTTCAGGTATTTAGCAATATTTTTACTCTGCTAATACTAGGTCTACAAATAGTGGCATGTTTCATTTTAAATGCTGTATTATTTTGAAGTGGGTATTTTCATTCAAGATTTAGAATTTTACAGTATAGACTAGTCTTTCATAAAACTCCTTCCTAAATCCCTCTGACTTGAAGTTTTTATTTTGTTGGAAATACTGTTCAAATTACATCTTGCAAATGCTTCATACCAAACCTTACAACTTTGGAGAAACTGCTGCATCTTGACATAAGTGATACCTGTATTTTGGGTAATCCCTTTGGGTAGATTTATCTCCTACACAGGCAATTACAATTAGAAAACTTGATTTTTTGTTGGAGGGATTATCCTACATGGAATTCATCCTGTAGGATGTTCTTGTGTGAGCCTCGACTGCTCTGGCCTTGTCCTCAGAAATAAGAGAGACAAGACAATTTAAACCTGACTTGCTCTCCTATGGGAGGCCTCTGTAGATAAATGATGGTGTTGATGTGGTATAGTAACATACTCGCTTGAATTTCTGAAAGGCTGTTGCCCTCATACATTGTACAGGTCCTCATATCTTCAAAACCTGTCTTCTGACCTGAAGGAAATGCATCTTTAAGTTTCAAATGGCCACGGCAGTGGATGATGCAGTGTATCCATTGTGAATCTACACACATAAAATATAAAGTGATGGATCTTTGCCGTTAACTGGAAACAGGGGAAAAAGCTAGAAAGGGCAAAATTATGTTTTGTAATTCTGTCCTTACCTAATTGCATATATATTTAACTGGGGTTTTTTTAAATGTAGCCCTTACCCCATGCAAAATATTGAAATTCTGAATTTGACTTGAGTTCAGATTATCTTAATTTGCATTTTGGTCTGAACATGTGTCTCCTTCTAGGGTTTTGTATGTGCAGCACCACACTTAATTCTGCCATATGGGTATAGGAAAGGGATTTTTAAGAAAGGACATTTGTGAATATGCATTGCTGTCTCAGAAAGCAGGCCAATAGTTTTGACCTAAAGATCTTGTTGATACTCCTTATGTTAAAGTTCAGACTTGGAGAAATGCTCCTTTCTATCTTTATAGGGTGTATATAAAGTTCCTGGTGAGATAGAGCTAAATTTACACCCCAATTCAAAGTTTAGGTTGTTTGGTATTTTCTGCTGCCTATATAATAGAAACATTAAAAAATCTCAGAAAATCACTACACTGGAGCAATTTGAGAAAATACTCAGTAGTGGTTTACAATGCATAGTGAAATCTGCCTGCTGTCTTCAGTACTTACTGTCATTATGGTATATTTGACTTTTTTTTGAATGGGATATTCATCAGTGCAGACTTCATTAGACTATTTCACCTTTTGATTTGCCACACTTGTTTATACATTTTTGTTGGTTAGATTTATATTGGTAGTGATGGTAGTTCTCTGTTTAACTCCTAAATTGGTATTTCTTCTTTTGTATACACATATTTTAACAATTATTAGTTGAAGAAGAATCCACTCTATTTTGGGTAATGCTGTTTAGTTGCATGTGGTAAATTTGGGTGGCGTGCCTACTAAATGAACAAATCCTTGTTGAAGAAAGAGGAAATGTGTATTAAGGAGTGATTTGAAGAGAAGTGCTGGACATTCCAAGTGTGAGAGAAACAGCCAAAAAGCCTTCTCCACTGGAGTGATTTAGTTCAGCATAGTCTCAGTTCTGTTTTTAGTATTTTGTCCCATAAAGTAAACCAGCATTTTTGTTTGCAGAAGTTTTAAATAGTTTAATTATTAGGATTGTATGAAATGTGTGGTGATTCTGTTTTTAAATCAATCTAAAAAAAGAGAAATATTTATGATTAATCTATAAAGAAATGTTAGGTTCCTTTCTTGTACAGCAAAGATGTCCTTATGGAATCAAATATATATATATACATATATATATTTATATACATGGCTGATGGCATTCTACTGGCATGCAGTGTTGAATAGCTGTTCATAATTTTTTTGGTTCTTCATATTGGCAAAAAGGAATATACTATATACTTCGCAAGTACCTAATGAGGAGGATCAGTATGTCTTGAAATGCTAATTTGAACAGTAAATCAAGTTGATACTCATTTAGGATGCAGGATGGAAACTCCGTAAGGATTCTTAGTGGATGCTACCATAACCTG
This sequence comes from Monarcha castaneiventris obscurior, assembly GCA_026261815.1. Classification (NCBI taxonomy): domain Eukaryota; kingdom Metazoa; phylum Chordata; class Aves; order Passeriformes; family Monarchidae; genus Monarcha; species Monarcha castaneiventris. The sequence goes on from JAMPIT010000575.1 coordinate 41,116,902, forward strand.
AAGAAATACAGGTTTTGAAAATACTTTGTGAAGACTGAGTATTAGGAGATGCAGTGGGGAGGGCTTCAAGAGCTGCATATGCAGGCCACAGCTCCTGCCAGCAAAGCTGCTGCAGCATGGGCTCCTCTCTCCATGGGGGCACAGGTGCTGTCAGCCTGCTCCAGCACAGGCCTCCCATGGGGTCACAGACTCCTTCAGGCCTCCACCTGCTCTGGCATGCATCTTCCTCGGGCTGCAGGTGAATCTCTGCTCCCCCCTTGAATCTCCAGGGACTACAGGGGCACAGCTGCCTCACCATGGGCTGCACCAGGGACTGCAGGGGAATCTCAGCTCTGGTGCCTGGAGCACTTCCTGCCCCTCCTCTTGCTCTGACCTTGGGGTCTGCAGGGCCGTTTCTCCCATGCATTCTCACTCCTCTTTCCCATCTGCTGTTTAGCATTTTTCCCCTCCTCTTAAATATGTTATGGCAAAGGTACCACCATTGTCACTGATGGGCTCAGCTTTGGGCTGCTGCAGCACTTTGGAGACAGCTGGAACCAGCTGGCTGACATGGGTTCAGCTCCTCATGCTGTGTCACACAGCCGTCCCTGCAGACCCCTGCTACCAAAACCTTGCGATATAAACTCAACACACTGGCCTGCTTCCCTGCCCCATCCCACATTTTCCACTGAGGCTCTCTTGGTCTTGCTTGCTGCTCTGGCAGTGAGATGGCAGTAAGAAAGTGAAGGCATGTAAGGCCCCATGCCATCAGTTTGGTTAGCTGTTCTGTCAGCAAGATCATTCTGAGCAGGATTTGTTTATAGGATGGCTTCTGTACCAGTATTTGATTTATATTAGGGTGCTCTCTTGCCTTGACATGTGTGACTGAACAAGTAGTAATGCAGCAGTGGGAAGCAATTGAAGAATTGCTAAAGGAGTTCCAACTATTTATAACAGCAGTGACCTAAAAATACACTTCAGTGGTTAATTAAATATGGGAACATTACTTAGAAGTATTTTTTTTTATCCTTATGGAAGCATAAAAGGGTGCACCATAATTATTATTATTTTTATAATCCTTATGGACAATCTGATACGCTTCAAAAGGTTTTAGCTGTGGGTGAGTGTGAAAAGATTAAAATTATGCACAACATAAGTAGGCAGTTTCTTAAAGCTGCTTAAGTATGTTCTCATCAAGTTAAATTGAATCTAAATAATACGGTTTTAATTGGAAAAGGTCTGCATAAAATAAAACCCAGGTTTCTCATGCAAACAAATGCTTCAGTTTTAGAATAGAGGATTTCTCATGGTAGCAATGTTTTTAAAGCCCATAAATTAGTTCAAAGCAAGCTTCTATTTTATTTTCTTGAGTGCTCTACCCTCATTTTTTTTCCTCCTTTTCTTCTGTTACAGTGGAACATATCACTCCAGAGATGAAAGCACAGATAGTGGACTTAGCATGAGCAGTTACAGTGTACCCAGAACCCCAGATGACTTCCTGAACAGTGTTGATGAGATGGATACAGGTCTGGTTTTGTGTACATTTTCAATGCATGTTTTCCAAATACACTTGTATCCATTTGCAGTGAAAACAAGCAATTCTGAAAAGCTGTGATACTTTCTGCATTGTTTTTCTACCTTCTTTTATTTCTGTAATAGAAACATTATGGTTAGGTTTATGAAAAAATATATTTGTAATCAACTGTATTGGGAGGATGGGGAAATTGCTCCTAAGTAGTATCACTCCTGTTTTTATAAGGAATTTGAGTGTGTTTGCTTCCTGAAGTAATGTTCAGAGTTAAGAATAGTACCTCATCCAGTGTTGTTAATACTACTCCAAAAGTATATTTGACTCAGTATTGTCTTTTTCCTTCAAGTGTAAAAATTAAATTATGCTAAATGACATCAAAGATCTGTAAGATTTGGGTCAGTAGGTGAAAGTTTGAAACAAAGGCATGTTCTTTGTACATCTGCTTGCAGTCAAGTTATCTTTGGGTTTTGTGATGGATTTCTGAGTCACACTGCTTGTATGATGCAAGAGGTACATGAGTAACCTTTACCAGTTGTCCTGATAAATTGTAGGTTTGGTACTTCCAGTGTACTTAATATCCATCTCTGTGTTGTAACTAGGTGACAGTATCGGCCAAAGTAACATACCATCCCATCAGAACCGTTTCCCAGACTACCTTGAAGCCATTCCAGGGACAAATGTGGACCTTGGGACACTGGAAGGAGATGGAATGAATATAGAAGGAGAAGAACTGATGCCAAGTCTGCAAGAGGCTTTGAGCTCTGACATCCTTAATGACATGGAATCTGTCTTGGCAGCCACCAAGCTAGATAAAGAGAGTTTTCTTACTTGGTTATAGGGGCCTCAGGGAGACTGAATTCTAAATCTGTGAAGGATCTAAGGAGATTAGGACATCTGTATCTGAAGTTCAGAACAAGCCAGTGTGGTGCACTTGGGCTTGTGTTCAGAAAAAGTAAACGAACAAATATTCAACAAGATTCTTTGGGTTTGCTCTTCCTTGTCCATCGCTGCTGTTATATATTGCTGACTTTTTTCCACAGTTGACTCTGAAGAACAGACATCTTCTTGATCTTTTTCTATTGCTGTTGCAACTACTGTTCAAGGGGGGTGGGGAGGGATGATGAGCCTATTTTGGATGACGAATGCCATTCCTTTTGTCCTAGTGTGCGCTTGCATATCATTTTATCTAAGTACTCAGATTTGAGAGTTAATTTCTGCATGTCACTGCTTGTAGTTTGCTCAGCTAGTTGTCTCCTGCTGCCTGTGGCAAGTGGTAAAACATGACATACTGGGGTGACAAGCCAAAAATGATGTATCTGGTCAAAAGAAGTCAATACTGATTTGGAGATACGACGTAAAGGAGGGCTGAAGACTGTTTGGCATTAAGTGTTCCTACTAGTAGCTCTTGCATTAGTCACAAAGTGCTCTTGTTCATATTTTATGTTATAGTAAATCATGAGTCATTTTACATAGAAACATATATGAACTTTGATTGTTGCCACATACTCTAGCCTAACTTCCATTTGTCAAAAGTACTTTTGATTATTTTTGTTAGTTGGTTTAACCGTAGCAGTAGGATGGGAAGTAATTATAGGTGTTCTGGGGTTTTTTTTAATAGTGAAATCTAAGGGTTTTTTTCTGATTTCACACAGTCTTATTTAAATCTGAGTTGTCTGCTTTTTTTATACTTAAACCATGCCTATTGTAGCCTGATAAGCTAGTGAGTGCATAAACCAGTATGTTTTGCCTGTAACTTTTTTTATTTTTTTAAAGGCTAGCTTTGAATGTAATCATTAGATTTCATGACCAGTGGCTTATTTTTCATGTGTATTTGCAAGACTTTGAATTAGAATCAGATTACAGCAATGTAAAGTTAGAATCCTGTGTCATGTATACAAATTTTAAATGCATTTTAAAGTAGCAGAACCATTTTAAAATTACATCTAATCTCTCTTCTGGTTTTCAGTTTTGGTCTCTTAAGTGAGTTCAGATTTTAAAATCCTTAATGGGAAACAAAAATTTATGAAAAGTTTCTCTTAAGTTATCATGGACAAAAATTCTGAACTATTAATATCACTGTGTATTGGAATGAAAAGGCTAGAACACCAAAAAACTCCTCAATAAAATCTTCTAAGTGTAATAGTTATCAAGTTCTGTTTGGTGAAAAATAAGCCCTGGACACTATATGTAGAAGAATGTAAAGATATGTGTTAGATGGTGACATGAGCAGGTAATGAAGTGTATATTAGTAGTAGAGCTTAGTGTGGGGTAGAGGTGAATATGAATTATTTTTATTTTAACAGGAAAAGAGGTATCACTACGTTGTCTGCAGGAGTTGACACAAGTTTCCAAAGAGTATTTTTAAATAAATGAAGCGAGCACGAATCAAACTTTCAATATAAGCTATGAATTTCTGTGGGGCTTTTGGGTTTTTTTCTGATGAAAAATAGTGTCACCAGTTAACACCTCTATAATTAAGGGCCTGTCACCATCTCAGCATTGAGCCTTTATTTTGAAGGGTGTATAACATGACTATAAAGATACTGTAAGCGTGAAACTTAGTTTTGGAAAAAAACTCTCAGTTAGCAGGGACTTCTCCTGAGGAGAGATTTTTTGGGTTTTACTGTTTTGCATTTTTTTAAAGACATTGATTATTTTTTAAGCTAGGAACAAATCAGCAAAACAAACAAAAAAAGCCCATCATATTTCTATTGCCATTTGGATTTTTTTCTGCTTCAGAAATAATTCTGTTCTGGGATGATGTAAAGAAGGAAAACAACCAAATCCCATTTTAAAAACTGAAGCAGCAGAGGCAGAGATTTGAAATTTGCCACTATAAATGTACATTTACTACTTTACATAAACATATCAGTGTTTGAAAAACACAAAATTTTGTGGTTTGTTATGGGATACAGGCAAGTTTTAAAATACCAATTTTTAAAACACATTCACAGTGACATATATTCTGCTACACCAATAATTCAGCGATTAATAGGCCACTTATATTGTGCAATGACACAGTAGCTCCTAAAGCAGTGTATTGTGTCCAAGATAGGGATTTTAGTAGTATTTTTGCAATTTCATTGTGAATTCCTCGCTCTCCTTCCCTTCAGGAAAAGAAAAAGACACTAAGTTTTCATAACTTGAATGATCAGACATAAAACCACAACAGCAAGGAAATTCAGAGTTGATTCTATTTCAGTTGTCTTCCACAGTTGTATTCAGGTATCATAGCAGACAGAGAATCACAGAATAAGCTGAGTTGGAAGGGACCCATCAGGACCATCAAGTCCAGCTCCTGGCCCTGCAGGGGACAATCCCAACAGTCACACCCTGTGCCTGAGAGCACTGTCCAAATGCTCCTTGAACTCTGCCAGGCTGGTGCAGTGACCACTTCCCTGGGGAGCCTGTGCCAGTGCCCAGCCACCTTCTGGGTGAAGAACCTTTCCCCAATACCCAACCTAAACCTCCCCTGACACAGCTTCAGGCCATTCCCTCAGGTCCTGTCACTGGTCTCGAGAGAGAGAGATCTTACCTGTTCCTCTTCCTCTCATGAGGAAGCTGCAGACTGCAAAGAAGTCTCCCCTCAGTCTCCTCTTCTCCAGGCTGAACAGACCAAGTTATCTCAGCCATGAGGAGTGGCTTCCCCTCAAAGGAGCCACCTTCATTGCCCTCCTTTGGACACTAACAGTTTTATGTCTTTCTTACACTGTGGCACCCAAATCTGCCCCCAGCACTGGAGGTGAGGCTGCCCCAGTGCAGAGCAGAGCAGGACAATCCCCTCCCTTGCCCGGCTGCCGATGCTGTGCCTGATGCCCCCAGGACAGGGTTGGCCCTCCTGGCTGCCAGGGCACTGCTGGCTCATGTCCAACTTGCCACTGACCAGGACCCACAGGTCCCTTTCTGCAGCTCTGCTCTACAGCATCTCATTTCCCAGTCCATGCAAACAGCCCAATATGATGCACTGAGTGCAAACTCCTGACATGCTGTACCTTGCTACAACAGAAATGAGTACAGAACAAATTACATTTCCTTGCTTTTGTGTGTTTGTCACAGCTTTAATATTTGAATGTTTTATTCTCATTGTAGAAACACTAAATGGCTTATACTGTATTTGGGTAGCACTGCTTAGGGTAGATACTGACAAACTGGGAATCCTTGAACTGCTCTAACATTATTATGTTTTGTGATACTTATTTTAATTAAGACATTTCCGTTCTCTCATTTATTAGGAAACATACCATAGAGATGCTGTACTGTTGGCAATCGATATTAATTTGGATTTTTTTTTTTTTTTTTAATTCTGCAAATGCATTGTTTGATGAAGTGGTTAAAATTGTTTGAAATGCAAAAGTGTTTTGGGTAGTATTTTATACTGATGTATATATTGAAACAGAAATCATTGTAATAATTGTAATAGCTTTTAGTTTTAAATACACTATATGCAGACAGATGGGGCTGTACAGAACTGTACTGTTAACACCCAGGCAGGGCTACTGCTTGGGAACAGGTTGCAGTGTCAGCGAATCATATGGATCAAATATTGTACCATTCAGTGTTGGCGCTCACCAATGCAAAAGGAGAAAAGACAATTTCAACATGATTAACACATTTACATGGTAAATTTGTACTACAGTGACCTTTTCACTTACAAGCATGTTTTTTATACAAATTAGCAGGTGTGCCTGTATAAAATAATTTGTGTTCTATATCATGGGAAAAGTACTCTCCACATTTAGAATCACAGAATCATGTTGTATGTTAGAGAATTATGTCCAAAATTATATATATTACTTAACAATGTTATTTTTAGATATGAGCATGACTGTAAGCTAGGTACTTAAGTACATTCTGTTACATTATTTTTCTTTATGTAATACTTTTTCAGTTGTTTTATTTGGTATAAATATATACTTTGTGCTTAAACATCCTTGTTTGTTTTTAACATTTAATAGTGTGTAAAGATACAATTTCCTTCAGTAAGATAGATGCATTGAATTGTTGGAATGCCTATTGTAGTGCGTCTGTTCTTGTCCCCCTTGTCATTGCTTTTGTAGTCATAAACTCCAGGCCTGCAAATACGGTGTGCAAGCTCACCTGGGAGACAAATGAGTTCCACTGACTTCAGTAAAGGCTTACTATTAAAGTGTGCTTGCATCTCTGTGTGCTTGCAGTAATGAAGAGACAGTGACTCTGGTGAGCATCGTGCAGCTTGTGTAAAACAATACTTTAATTGCATATGGCACTATAGTGAGACCTGGTAACAGAACATCTGGGTATCTACTAGAAGAAAGCATCCACTTTTTGCAGATAATGCTTGCCATGTTCGGATGGCAGATACATTTTTGGCTAACTCTTAAGTTTATGCATTAATTTGTGGCAGACTATCAATAAAGACACACTGTTTTCATTTCCAAGTTTTGACTTATGAATTGTGAAATATGTATTGACATACCTTGAAAGTGCCTGAATATTTTAGTTTAAAATATCTTGACAGGTTTTCATTAATTTTGACCTTCTGTATAACAGAAAGTCTGAAAGATGGGGTTTTTTTTTAATGCAGTGCAATTTGGAAAGGCCAAAGTCCTACACTGTTAGCATTTTAGCAGTTCCAGAGTTGTTACTATTCAGCACCGAATGGCCCAACCCTGTTGAATTCAGCACATTTGTGTGTTTTCTTAGGTAAGGGTACAGCCCTTGATAGTTCTGTTTGTCTTGTACCTCTGAGTTCATAGCCAGCTTTAGTCACCCAGATCCTTTAAATTTAAGTGTAACATCACACCTTCCACCTGGGAGTAGGCAGCCAGTGCCAGAGAATGATAAGGCACCAATTTTGTTTGCTGATATCACTCTCATTTATGAGGTGGTGACATATTGCAGTAGTTGAAGTATGAGTGACCTTCTGAGGCAGCCCTAAATAGACTGTATTACTGCAAAACAGGATATTTGGTCCAGGTATTACAGCTTCACTTGGCAATTCTCTTTGAAATATTTTCAACACTTAGTTAAAAATAAAAAGTATTCATTTCAGTAAGCCAGAAATAATATGCTTCCGAGGAAGCAAGTGCAAGTTACCAGCCAAAGAAAGCATTTTTCATTTGGATCATCAACAGAACAATTATTTTGAGATCAGGCTATGATCTGTATAGCACCTCCTGTTTTGGAGGTTCATTCAGAGATAAACCAGGGCCATTGATTTTATGTATAGTATCAGCATCCAGAGTTTCCATGTTCCTGTTGAGGAGTAAAGGTGTGTGTCTCATCCCTTGTTGTCACCGCTTCTTATTGCTGACAGGTTATCTGCACCCTCTAAATTTAGGTGTCATCAAAATAGGAAGACGTTGGTACAGGATGAGAGATCTTGGTTGATGTGAAATGGTAAAACCAACACTAACTGAAGATTCAAATTGTCTTTAGAGCAGAGGGTAGAGCAAGTGCCATATCCAGTACTTAATGCCTCTTAGTTAAAACAGCCAATGTGTTTTTCTCTAGGCACTGAGGGAGCATGTTGAGTGAGAAACGTATAAATACTGACACATCTGACAAAGCTGCCTAATGGATTTTGTGGAAAACTCAGAGTTTTTACTTTTCCAGACATACTCCTCTGTCTTTAATGCAGAGGTTCTAACAGTGAATGCTACAGATCTAGGCTGTCACAGACTGGTTTTATTTTCTCTATATGGGAATGAAGTTGGTCACTCTGGTGATCGTATTTTCTATATTAAATTGCCTTGTACTAGAACACGAGAGGCAAAGTAATGTTATGGGATTTTCCCATCAATGAGCAAGTGTGTTTGGGGGGTGGTGGTGGTTGTTTTGTTGTTGTTCTGTTTTTTAAGAGGAGGGGTCAGGAGCAGCCTGAGAGGCTTTTTCTTCAATGTTCTGCAACAATAAACTAGATTTCCATAAAAATGGTACGTTCAATCTCACCTGAAATGCTCTTTCTCCTCCTCCCATCTATGTTAATTCTGACCTGCTCTAGTGTGTTTTAAATTACATATTGTATTTACCATCTGTGAGTTTTGCTTTCCTGACACCTAAAGACTGGACTGTAATGCTAGGTGCTGTTTGTCCCCAGAGGAGAGCACACTTACTCCTTTCTGAAATCCAACTGCCATCCTGCTTGAAGTCTGTAATGTAAAACAGAAATTACAGTCTGACTCCCAACGTGCTGCTGCCCCAACTTACAGGATGGTTATCAGCAAGCACAAACTTTTTGAACAATGGTGGATTCCTGTTCTTGTTGGAGACTGGCAAAGTTTGGCTATGCCATTGCTTTGATTTCTGCAGCCAGCTGTCCTAGCAGGCACAGGGAGTGTCACGGTGCCTGCTGGAGGACTCCTACCCAGCACTTAACCTGATGTTAGCTGTGATGGGGTTTTTTAAGCTGAGAGAGCAATTCAGTCTTTCTCACAGTTTCATTGTCAGGCATGCAAATAAAATTGTCTTAGCTCTCTTGACTGACAAGGGGCCCTTTTCAGACTTTGCCAAGCACTGTAATCCTTTCATATCCATCATCTGCTGTTGAACTGTGACCCAGAGGCCTCTGAGAGGTTCATCTGCAATCCTGGACTGTCAAAGTCTACAGTCAAAATGAGGTAACTGGTTCTGTTTGTGTATGACAAAATCCCAAGCCCACAGTGTTAAGAAATGGTGTGACTTAGGTGGTGGTACCTCACAGCAAATGGCAGTAACTGTGAGGTACCTTCTGGTTAGGAAAGTGGGTTATCAGTGGCTATGTAGTCCAAGAAGTTCCTGGCAAAAGCAAAGCCCGTGGGGCAGCCTGAATCTTGCCATACAGGAGAGATTCAGGCTGTAGTTGAGAAAAGTGTCAGTGCTACAGAAGGTGGCAACTGCTAGGCTGATTAAAGCTCCCCTGTCAGTGCAGCCTGTACCTGCCACCTCCTTCATCCCTGCCCACAGCTGATTCAGGCAACTGCTTTAAAGCCCTGGGGTTCAGATTTGTGTTCGCCACTGTGTAAAACTTCGGCTTCCTTTATTTTTCAGATGTTTGTTTTTCACTAAAACATGACTCTCCTAAAGGTCTTTGTTCCTGTGAACAGCCTTTCAGGATCTGGTAATCTTTCTGTGGATATAGATTCTTCTAATTAATATGAATGTGATAAACACCAATAAATCACTGAGAAATAGAAATTTCTCTTTGCAGCTTAGTGGCAAGAATGCTACAAAACCTGTCACCCAAACAGTAGTATCAGCATCCAAGTTCCTCTCATCCATATATTAGCCATGGTTTGGAAAACAAGTTGGTTTGACATGAAAATCCATGATTGCAGTAAGGCTCAGGTTCTTTACAACTGCCATCTCTTCTGGTGAAGTTAGCTGTTGCAATATGGGAATTTTGCTTTATCATCACCTTGAAAAGAAAGTAATGGAGCTCAATGAGGTTCATGCAAATGGGAAGGAAGCAGACGTGTACTGCTGCTGCATGAGGACCATGTTTCTTAGCTCCTCTTGGAAATGTCTCCCTTTGAAGACATCTGGTGGTCTTGGCACTTGGCATTCGCTTGCATTTTATTTTCAATGTCACTAACATCTAACAATGACCACATTATTGAAGTGATTGCACTGGTGACATCTGAAACAGGATAAAGATGTTTTTTAAAATGTACTCAGGTACAATCTACCTGGGTACACGTTGCCCTGGGTAAAGGCAGCTCCTACCTTGTAATGGCACATCTGACTTCCTGCTGTGCCTTCCAGCAGGGTATTTTACCATTTCCCAGGAAAGCCATGTGCATGGTTTTACTTGTGTCCTGGGAGCACTGAAAAGTTAATGTTTGCAAAATGCTTTGAGGGTTAAGCATTATTGCTTCCTATTAATTCATTCTCAAACTGTACTTTTCCAGGGCTCTTCTACTCAGTGACATCACCCCACATGAATATAATCTTTGCAACGTAGTACAAGGTATGCATCTGATTCTACAAGCTTAAACTCACAAATGCATTATAGAAAGGTCATATATTGGTGCATGTCAAATGATGGTTTTCACTGGCATGTGGACACTCAGTAAGGAGGAAGAGTGAACTGACTCAAGTTAGCCCTCCTGTGCTGCTCACCAGTTAGCTTTGATTCCCTTCTATTTGGTAGAAAAGTGTGCACAGTTACCACTGACAGATTAATGTGCACCAGTTCTTCCTTCTCTGAAAACTTTTGTGCCTCAGTCCTTTGGTGTTTGGTTATTTTTTAGATTGAGCTTTCTTGTTGAGCTGCTTCTGGGAAGCCAGAGTGACCCTTTAGGTGTAAAAGTACATTGATTGATCATGAATGTGAGGGGAGAAAAATCTTGTCTCATTGTATATATATATAGGCATAGAATATCATTGCATGCATTTGTGTGTCTATATATAGACACACTATATATAAACACTAATTTCCTGCCTAAAGACAACTCAGTTTCTCACGAGCATTATATTTGTTCTAAGCTTCACAAGGGAAAAAAAAAACCCAGTAAAACTGTCATCCCAGTTACAAAGTCTGCATGGTTGTTGATTATTTTTCAATATTTAGGGTTTTAGGTGTGATGTAGAATCATTTCAATCATAAAACCAGAATGAATAATGAGAGAATATGAACACACGTGGTATTCCATTGTGCTGCCTCTCAAGAAACCAGTCTTGAGCAGTCAACTTCTGGGGACTTAAAGGCACCTTGCACACAAAAAACCCAAAACCAAAGGGCTGGAGTGGGAGAAGTAGGGTTGATAGCCTCTGCCCCCTGTGAGAGAGTATATTTTGCTTTTAAGCTGGGACCGAAGGGAAGTTGGCTGCAGGTCAGATTTGTCTACACTGACTTTTACCTTCATGTTTAATGCATAATCCCTGCTCTGCAGCTTAGTGTGTGTGCATTCTGTAACTGCACACTCACAAACAGAGGGGTGTGTGTGGCTGTGGAGCCTGGAACTGCTACATTATGGAGCAAAGACTTCTCTCATAGCGGGGATTAACCCCTAATGGGTGCCTAATACAACGGAGTGCCATGTTCCACTGACACCTAGCACATACTGTGCTGCTTGCTCGAGCTTTCTCTTTAAATAGGGATTAAGATGTTTTTGGATTACTTCCCCAACCCCAAGATCCCATGACAGTTGCTGGGGTTTCTTTTGGTTTTGGAGATTTAAGATGCCTCCGTGGGTGGGCCTAGACTGTTTTAAAATGTATTAACATGGATTTACTCTGCACTTGAGTGTAACTATTTCTGTGCTCTGACTTTGTTGCTAGGTATGTCTTTGTTAGAGCAGCAGCACTGGATATAAGATGACAAGTAGATGTCCAGGCCTTGGAAGCAGACTGGGGGTGCTTTTGAAGCCAGCAGTCTGGGAAGCATGGAGTTAGGAAGGACAAGTCCTGCTTGATCAACCTGATCTCCTTTTATGAGCAGGTGACCTGCCTGTGGATGAGGGAAAGGCTGTGGATGTTGTGTGCCTGCACTTCAGTAAAGCCTTTGAACCTTTTCCCACAGCAAGTGGCTGCTCATGGCTAGGTCAGGTGCACGGCTGGTTGGGTGAGAAACTGGCTGGATGGCCAAGCCCAGGGAGGGTTGGTGACTGGAGTTACATCCAGCTGGGGGCCAGGGTCGAGTGGGATTCCCCAGGGCTCAGTACTGGGACCAAACCTGTTTAATGTCTTTATCAATGATCTGGATGAGGGGATGGAGTGGCCCCTCAGCACCCCAGGGAAGTGGTGGAGCAGCTATCCATTTAGGTGCTCCAGAAACAACTGGGCATGGCACTCAGCACCATGGTCTAGTTGACAAGGGGGTGTTCGGTCAAAGGCTGGACTCAGGGCTTGGAGGTCTTTTCCAGCCATAATGATTCTGTGATTATGTGACCTTAGACCTTGAATCAGCCCTTTGGGCTCTGAGCTGTGCTTGCACTGGACCTAGCCTGCTACTGAAACAAAGAGGAGATCTTTATATCCCATAATAGGCAAACAGTGCTCTGACTGCTTCTAGAACTGACTCCAGTGGCTACTATCTTAGGCTTTTCCTTTGTTTTTCTTTTTTTTTTTTCCCTCATTGTGTCATCTGTAAAAATTGATTATATACTTTCTATGTTATCCAAATACTCAGATCTCAGACGAGACGTTTACATTTTATGCATTTATATGAACTAATACTTTGCATATATTTGTGAAATGTATTTAGAAATACACAAAATTCAGAGGGGCTTCGAGTGTGCCATAAGACAGGATCAGACAATGAAGTGTTTGGAGAAAAAATGGAGACAAACCAATTGAGACAGATGCACACATACACACTAAGAAGTAGTCAGCTACAGGAATCATAAATTAGGACCTACTAGCTCAGTAGATAAAATTGCTTTTGTGGCTCAGGAGATCAACACAAAATTGACTTATCTGTTATTTAGCTGGCCGATAAATATATATGCTCTCATGGAATGCACAAATGCAAATACAACAGTCACAAAGGAATCCTGCGCTGGTTCATATCAGTGAGCAGCTGGAGTGCTGGTCAGACTTTTGATGATCAAAGACAGGCACTCAACATGGTCCAGAGGCAAGCAGTGATGATGAGGAAAATGTGAGAGAGGAAGAGGAAAGTAGCTGGGCCATTTATCTACAGAAAAGCTGACTAAATGGGGAAAGATGATCTTCAAGTAAAAGGCAAGTGCTACCATGAATCTATTATCCATGGAGTAAAGGGTGAGGAGTTACACTGGAGTAAGGTAAATTTTAGGTTAGGAAAACCTTCTTTTGCTCTTCTGGCTGTTTGGGTGGGGTGCCTGAGGAGGCTGTAGTAGCTCCATTGTGGCAGCACTCAAAGAACAAGTTTGATGAGCATCTCTCAGAAACGGGATGGAGCTGACCCTGGAGCACAGCACCCTGTGCCTCAGGGTGGCTGGAAGACTGAGATGACCTTTGAGGTCCATTCCTGAGCACCAAGTCAAAGAACTGGGGCCACTGCTAGAGCTCAAGGACTAGGTTAGAACATGTAGGTTCCTAGAGTTTCAGATCGATGGATCCCTTCCTTACATCAGCTAGTAACCCCTGTTGCTCCTGCAATTTGTTGTTAGCTAAGGTACACCTCAGAAAGGTGCAGTTCTGACCCTGCAAATTCGTCTGGTAATTCCTTTGGCATAAAAATGCAAACTATTAAAGCCAAGAAAACTTACTTGCTAGTTCCATTTGTCCAGCTTTGATTATTTCTCTGCTTAAGATGCCCTTTGGTGTACCTGCTCTTTTCTTCTATTGAAAATATTTGCATGCTTTAAATAAGGTCAACTGCTCCAATAAACTGGACAAAATATTTCCACTGTGGTGAGGGGCGCTTTATTGCTATCTAAGTAAATGTACTGCATGTGTGCAATTTGTCTGTGAATTAACCCAGCAAGTCAAGTTTGAGTGTGGCCAAGATACAATAGATTCAGCACAACTCCCACTAAGTAGGAGAAAAACCTCCTGCAGAGAAGTAAAATCATCCTGAAAATCATCCAGCCTTTGTGGAAAAGATGTATTTTTGGCTGCAACTCTAGGGGAGAAGTACTGATGAGCTTGAAGCTAAGCCCAGATACCAGTCTTGGCAAAAATAAAAGCATCAAACTGGGTAAGAGGGGAAAAAATCCAGCCAAAGAAGTGTGTGGTCTTTTCAAATGGAACAGTCTTTTTTGCACGTTCTCTGGTGTAGAGCAGTGTGGTAAAAATGATGGCCTGCAGACTTACACATCATTTGTTTACTGGTATGTATTTCCCTTAAGGGAGTGGCATACTTCCCACCCCCTTCACCTCAAAACTTTCTCTCTAAAACATTTTTTTTTTCTTTTTTTTCCCCTACTGAGGAAGGTCTTCCTTGTAGCTGACTTTCTGCTGTTCGCACTTCTGCCCTTGAATAAATAAGCTTCAGAAGACTTGAAAGAGAACTTTTTGGAATATAAACATGTTTGGGAGCAATTTCAGTAAGTTAAGATGAAATGCTCTGTGTTTGGCTCAGGGTCATTAAATAATTCACTGTACTTATTGCCAAGCAAGGACTATTTCATACACTGTTTTCCTGGCTAAATTCCAACCTGGCTATTTCATGTGCCCACCTAAATTCCTCCTGTGTGTTTGAATAGAGATGATCATCTTCACTTGCCTCTTTACCACGCTGCTTGTGCCCCATCTGGCCCGTGCAGCCTGCCCTGCCTTCCACAGGTGCCTGCTCATGGGTGGGTAGGTGATAACTCCTATTATGTAAAATACTGCAGGCTCTCTCAGGATGAAAGGTGCTAAATGTATGCAAGTCATTTATTATTTTGCTCAGAGCCTGAGCTGAAGACATGCACAACCTGTTCTGACTTCTCCAAAACAGGTTTTAATGTGCACTAAACCCATTTGCCAGCACTGCTGCACTGCCTTTTGTTTCTAAATTTACCCTGTTGCACAGCTGATTAGGGAGACAGGAAGCAATGTTATCTTGAAGCTTTCAGGAGACAGCCCCTCCCTGGAGATGTACTTCAGTGACCTAAATGTACAGCGAACAACATGTGAGAGGTGGGGTTTCAGGCCTGGGCATGCTGACTTAGGTGATACCATCAAAGAGTCTGTCACTTCCTTCAGAAGTTCACTAACGTTTTTTTTCCCCCTCAAATGATTTTATTTCAAAATGCAGGCAAGATAATGTTGCTGTTTCTTGCTGCCCTGCGCAGGTGGGATGGGACTTCCGAGAGTTTGGGATCAGCAGCATCAGCACTGGAAGAGGTAAAGCAGCACTCTGGTGAGCTTGAAGTATTGCTGGGAGTGGTTTTTGTTCATCTCCCTTATCATTTTGGCAAATGCCTTAAGGAGTATTGTCTCTCCCTTTTCTATTTTTGGAAAGAGGGATGGGAACACTTTGTTCCCTTCAAGTAGTGTTGGAGTCCAGTTAGCAGAGAATTCCTTAGCACCGTGCACGTCCATCTTGCACAAAAGACAACACACCATGTTTCTGGGGTTACTAACTGCAGCTGATGCCAGCAATCAGGATGCCTGATCTACAAAATGCAGTAATTCTCTTGATTCCCTGATACGGAAAATAAGAGATTAATAATATAGCCATTTTATACAGGCAAGTTCTTCTAGTTTTCTTTGTGTGGAAAGGCAAAGCAAACCCAGTCATTCCATGCTTCTGACTAGTGAAGTGGTCACTGTGAGTGGATGGGCAGGGGCACTGCACAGAATCACAAGGCAAACGCAGAACTGTAACAGAGCACAGACTTCTGGCAAAGCTGCTCCCTTCACGTCTGTATTAATGGGTGAAATGGGTATCATTAATTACCACTGTGAAGGTAACTTGCTTTATCAAGCCACTTCAAGGTTTCTTTCACATTACCAGCTAACAAGTCATTCTTGAAAGGCACCCACAAAAATTGTATAGGGCTAAGAACTCCCCAAATATTTCCTGAAAGTGCAAGTGCCTTCTCTGGGAGCCCAGCTCATCAACAGCGTCACCTTGTTGGACTTGGCAATGCTTACACCTGCCATGAAAATCTGGGATGCCAGAAAACTGCCCTGGCCTACCTGGTACCTCTCATTTGTACCAGAGGGTTCCTGAACTCTGTGGTATTTTGGAAGCTGTGCAGATTTTTCTATGAAAAGCAAGATCAAAATGATAGCAAGTCAAATCACAGGTGTAGAAACGAGTTACCACAGTACAGACCCTGGAAAATTCTCCTGGGATGTTCTTCAACTGCATTCACTGTTTGATACAAACCTGTTAATGCCATTCTGTCTGGCCAGGAGAGGGGAACACGAACCTGTAGTCAGTCTCAGGACTGACAGAAGTGGTTGCAAAGTGCCAGTAAGGATGCAGTCTTAGCCCGTGCAATGATTTAAATGAGAGCACATTTGTCATTCATCTGTTATTTCCCATGAAGTTTACTAATCCTCCAAAGCTATCTTAAAGTGGTTTTGATGGAAGGTGAACTGCTTGACTCATCCATTCAGTAGATATGTGGAGTCTCTACATCATTTACCAAACAAACCATTATGTCACGTTTGCTGTGTTTTTTTAGTGGAGGGTGTGATAGCCAGGTGTCAGACATGTATCCCATTCCCAGGGTGTAGTTCCATTATCAAAGCATGACCACAGTTAAAACTTGAGAAACACTGAATTAAGAGCATCATTCCAGAATGTGGACAGATAAAAGCAAACAGAGCCAGTAATCCAGCATCCTTTTGGACAGCTGTGCTATGCTATAAATTGCATGTTAATAATGGGATTGTTGGTTTATGTCCTGTCTTATTTTTCTGTCTGGGGAAAACAAAATTGAAACACAGCTGATGAGGCAGTAGGAGGTGCAGCGCCTAAAAGAGATTTCTCCATTTAGCTGGATTTTTTTCCCTGATATATATTAGTAATTCTTTTAAATCCACTACCTTCAAATTGCTCCTTCTTTTTGGCTTTAAATAAAGTAAGGGAATAACTACAGTTGATACCAGCAGAGCCCCCTCTCAGCAGACCTTGAGCTGTCCCCGAGCTGTCCTCCTGCCAGTGCAGGCCACGGGTTTTCATGTGGCTGAGTGAATCACCCTGATCCTAAACACACAAATCATACTTGTCTGCTACAATTTTACATAAGCTTGGAGCTCTGCACAACATAATAAAGAGCCGTGACAGGGAACTCTAAACGTTGCTTCCAGCCTACAGTAAATCACAGATCTGTGTGCAGGACCTTCAACAACAGCCGAATCCAGTTTTGCTTGATGAATACTTCCATGATTTTAACCTTCCCTTTACAGGGCAAATTCCACCTTTGCCTTAAAAGATCTGGGAGGAATTGAAAAGTGATCCAGATGCTACAGTGCCAATCTGGTTTGAACCATCTGAGTTCCTGCCAGGGTGTCAGATGCTCCAATGGCCCCTGCTGTGCTTTGTGCTCCTCTCAGCACAGATCCCCCCAAACCATAGGGGTCTATACATAAAAGACTGGGATCTCCTCTCCCACCAGTGATTTGGTGACTCAGGCATCAGCATCTTTGCCTGAGCAAGTCCTCCAAAGTCCACACATCCATGATAAGTCCTGTGATAATGGGATTAACCCATTAAACTCACTGACAGGGATCCCCTCAAAAAGCTGGGCTTCTGTGGCAGTGCTGTATCTGAGCAAGGGAATTTTTTTTAAGATATCCATATAGCTTTAGGAATATCTGAAAGGAAATGTGTGCTGAGAGATTTGGCTTTACCAGCTTGCAGAAGCCACCGAGTAAGTCCTGCTGGTGAGATGGTCCTTGTGACACTCATGCTGTTGAAATTGCCTGAGGGCTGTTGCTCTCCAGCTGAAGCTGACTTTCTGTATTTTGTGTCATTTATGTGATTAGTTTGTGGTTGTCTGGGAGAGAGAGCTCATAAGCATCAGACTGGGGGTGAATTTTGCTGTGTTCCCAGCTGGGAGAATCTCAGTTCTTCACTGACAGACACAAAAAACTAGGACTTCATCTCTTCTTCTCCTTCATAATAAATGAGCAGTCTACAAATTATAACTGATTTTTTTAAATTTGCTTTTTGGCCCTTCCCATTTTTTCTTCTGGTCTAATTCTGCTACTTTTTCAAACCCAAAGGAATTTGAAACTGATGCAGCCAATCCTATCTGAAGCAGTAGTCTTTCCCCTCCTTCTCCCAAACAGAATGGCAACCTCAACCCACCTTCATGAAAAATTGAGATAAATAAAAACTATCTCCCAGGAAAGAAGAAAATATTTGATAACTAATTTTTAAAGAGATGGAGTTTGCACCAGTTGCTTACATAAAAAAAGAGAAATGAAATGTATCCTACATAGTGTTACCTAATTCAGAAGCTTTAGGGGTTTATGGAGAGGTGTTGGTAGCAACCACACTAATTTTAAAATGTGAAGTAAATGGCAGTATATTTCTCTTGGTTTTCTTTAAAAATGTCATTATTCAACCTAAATTCTCTTATGCAGCAGAGTGTTTAACTTCTGAAATGGTTATGTCTTAAACTGAAGAACTTCCTTTGTCCTCAATCCTTTGCCTTCTAAAAACTGATCTAGCCATAACAGTCAATTGGAAATGTCCATTTCTAAATGCTAAATTGCCTCATAAATTGCCAATGCTGAACATTTGTAAAGGCCAGAATCTCAAACAGAAGAAAATATATAGATGAAACCTCAAAAAAATCCTAGCTCGGTATAAATTCAAATAGTGTTTATGATCCTGAAATAACTTCTTGGAGTCAGAGCAAAGTGGGGTTATTTTAGCTTAACATTTCCTGGATCTTAAATATATTTGATTTCTGTTAAATTTAACTTCATTATTTTTAGGTTGTGTTTGGTTTGGAATGATTCTAGCATCCTAAGCTATTTTTATGTTGTTCACAGTGCATACTTACAAATTTAATGTGGTTACTTTAGCTTTTATTGTTAATTGTTAAAATTTTCGTGCCACCAATGTTGAAGCAGCAAAAGGATGTGTCATTTGTAGTGATACAAAGAAAAGCATCAACCTTCTAGGTCAGTTGATTTTTTTATGATAGATTAACTAAATCCTTGGTAATTGTATTCTGGTTTGCAGTAATAAATAAAGAAGAAATCTCTCTGGCAACTTTAACTGGATCTTCAGCTGCTTCATCTCCAGAAGCAGGCTCAGTTTCCTCCTTTGTTCCCCCTTTTCACTTGTATGTGAAGAAGAAGGAGGGAATGAGCTGGAGAGCATTAGGAGATTTGCTTCTCTCAACTCAGGCAAAGCACTGCCTGCCCCTCTATAAAGGGAGAAAAAGCCTTTGCAAAGGCTTTTCCCCCTTGGGAAGTGGGTGATGTGCATTACGGATACCTTTCCTCCATGACAGTGGGATGCTGCTGAGATGCCATGAAGAGTTTCCCCACTCAGTGTTGCTGCAGAGGCACTTTGAGGGGAACCTGCAGACCCTTTGGTTTCAGGTGATGCTTTTGCACGGGGACCTAGTGACAGGACAAGAGGAAATGGCCTCAGGGGAGGTTTAGATTGGACATTAGGTAAAAATTCTTCACCAAAAGGGTGGTCAGGCATTGGAACAGGCTGCCCAGGGAAGTGATGGAATCACCATCACTGAAAGTGTTCAAAAGGAGAGTTCAGCTCTTGTTGGGCACCCTGTCACCTACTAAACCACCAGACAGAAATAGAAAAACCTCAAGAGACTGTAAGGTCCTCTGTCAGCCTCCAGAGAAGCCGTGACTGGATGTGACTCAGTGCACCTCAACAGCCTTACCTCGTGCAGAAGCTTTCAGGAGACCTTGAAAAGTTTCAATAGTTTTTGGTATCTTTGCAAAATAACATTGCTCCAGTCATCACAGGACATCTGACAGCTCCATTTTAAACTAAACAAAGAAGATTTTGCAGTATGAAAAATCATATTGGCTGAAACTCTGGCATTCTGACAGCACTTGGGACCTGAATGGAATTAAAAATTAAATACATTCAGCACTGTGTAGGCAATGAAAGCCTTACCTCAGGATTATTTGGTTTATAACTTGTCCCACACAAATTGCCAAGTTAGCAGTCAAAGGAATGACAGATTGAAGGCTGCCAGGCAATTCTACCTTGCCTTCTCACATACATTATTTATGCTTGTTCATTGTAATACAGTCTTCAAGTAAGTACGGCTACAAATTAACCTAACAAAATAACATAAAGAAAATATTCAGTGAATGAGCAACCAGCCTATGCTATGCAAAAGAAGCTTGGAGCTAAGATTAATTTTTAAAAGACAATGTTACTTCAGATTTTCTTGTTTCAATACACACAAAAAATCATTTTCAGTTTTTGTATTGTAAAACTTTGAAATCAACTGTTTAAGATCAACTGAAAAAAAAGCCTTCGATATATTTATCAATATATTTGTGCGCTGTGTTTTTGTTTCTGAATTTTCATGTTTAAATACTATTTTTTCCCTAGAAACACCTAGGGCAAAGCTCTGCAGAGGCAGGTACCCCCTTGCCAGCTGTGGCCAAGAGCAGAGAAGCTGGAAGCACCAGGAGACACGGATGCACACAGACCTGTTTGAAGGCCAGAGAACAGGAGCACTGTCACACTCTGCACACAGGGAGCATGGGGTAGGAGCCCTAAATGCTCTCCTGACTGATGGGAAATGCTTTTGAGTACTCACTACATCATGTGGCAAGGAGTCACACAGCTCTTTGCCTGATTGACTCTTGTGAAAATAGCCATTGCATCTTACTTGTCTTGAACTTCTTCCCTACTAATTTCATTTGACGTTGTCTGATTTTTTTGTAACAGAAGAAAGGGTGAGGAGTAATTTCCTGTTCACTTTATTCTATTTATATTTCATCTTTTTTTCCTTAGTCCACTCTATTCTTGAGAAGAAAAGCTGTAAGTCATTCAATTACTCCTTGTGTGAAATTGCTCCCAAACCTCTAAGCACTTGCATCCCTTCTTGGAGCCTTTCCATTCCTACACTATCATTTTCAAGAGGGAAAACTGCCCAGAGAATTCCAGACATGGGCCCACCCTGGAGTTCTTCAGTGCATTAACGTCGTTGTCTCCTCCATTCTCCAGTCTCTATAACTTTCAACCAACTTTTCTGGTCAAGCTGATCAAACTGGAACATACTGACCTTAAAAGATAACACTTGAATGCATTCTAAACAACACCCTGCTGAGAATGGCGTGTTCTAGGAACAAGGGTGGAAATGGTGGAGAAATCATTCCTGGAACTTTCCCTTATTTCTGCTTTTCAATTACTCTTTACTGCCCTGTGCCCGACTGTGTTATGAGCAAAGGACACATCTAATCTGAGATAACTCTTGTCTCCACTTAGAATGATTAGAGAGGTAATGGTGCTTTTGGGGCAGTCCAAGTAAACATCTGAAGTGAAGTAGGTCAGTTGTACCCTAAAAGTATCCAGTTATCTCCATTCATCACTGTAAAGGAAACTGATACCCATTGGATTGAATCCAGGTGTCCAAGGTCAGCTGGCAGGAATCCCAACCCTGGGGACAGTGGGCTGTATCTAGAAAAGTCAAACAAGTGTTGTGCTGCTTTGCTGGTGAGGTCTCTGTGCCCACCTCCCCCTGCATGAAGAAGAGGAGGCAGCTGGAGAAGGTGTTCAGGATGACACTGGGAACTAGGCCTTGGAGTCTCGGGCAGCACCAGGGAGCAGGGGATGGCTGGAGCAGGGTCAGTGGTGATGTGGGGATGACTGGAGTGTGAGGTGTAGAAACTACAGAGTAACAGGATTTAATGCAAGGGCCAGGAGGGCTCCAGAGGGCTGTCACTGGATTTGAGTTACAGGAGGGTGCTGGAGATGAGGCCTGAGGAATAATGGTCACTGGTGGCAATGACATTGGGAAGATGCTGAGGTGCAGAACAAAGACGTGCTGGTGTGACTGGGACAGAGGTTTAGCTTTATGTTTATTGAAAATATTGGGGTGAGGAGCTGGTGGGGTTGTGAAAGAACACTGGCTGTTGACTTGGCTGGGGAAGAAGATCATTAGGACCCAGAAGTAAGGATATGGCTAATGGCCATTGATTCTGGCATTTCTTCAATTCTTCCTCCACAAGTGTTCTGTGCTGTGCTTCAGGGCTGGCAGCAATGCCTGGCATTAGGGCCTTCTATCACCTCTGTGCAGCCCAGCCTAGGGACAGCTGCTCTTCTTTCCTCAGCAAGCAGCAAAGAAGGGAGCACACAGAGCTAGTCTGGCTCTGCACCACCTCCCACTCCTCATCTCCCCTGCAGCATTAGGGGAGAGTGTGCATGACAGATGGCAGAGATCCCCTGATCCCAAGCTGAGGTGCTCCAATGAGGAGAAGTGCTAATCCATCTCTCTGCTGGACAATTGAAGCTTTAGACCTAATCAAGGAAAAGTAGTTACAGGATTTCAGCCAGTGCAGGAGACCCTGCAAGCAGGAAAAATCACACATGCCAGTTGACTTCCAGATTTCTGTTGGAACTGACCTCACCTCTGCCCTGGGCTCTGAGAAGGACATGGTAGCTATCACCAAGATGTCTTTCTTTCCTTCCTCATCCTCCTGACCACCCTGCTCCTCTTGTCCCACCAGTCACCCCACTTCAGGTCCTGGGCTCTTTGCTAGGCTGGGTCATTAGCAGTTATCTTTCCAGTTCCTTATGCCATCACAGTCTGATTCTCCGTGGTTTGTTACCCAAGTGCCCTTTTACCTTGTCACCTTAGCCCCACTTCCCTGCTCACACCCACCTCCAGCCTCGAGTCCCCCCAGGCAGTGGCAGCCTGGGCACCCAGAGGCGAATCCTGCCCTGCTCAGGGCCCGT
Source organism: Monarcha castaneiventris obscurior (assembly GCA_026261815.1). Lineage (NCBI taxonomy): Eukaryota > Metazoa > Chordata > Aves > Passeriformes > Monarchidae > Monarcha > Monarcha castaneiventris. The sequence continues at coordinate 41,139,647 of JAMPIT010000575.1, forward strand.
GGCAGCACTGGAGGCAGGCAGCATCCAGCTCAGCTGGGGACAGTCCTGTGAAGGCCTGGAAATTGGCAGGGGACACACTGTGCCCTGTGCTGACACAACCCTCTGAAAATTCATCTGCCAAGCTGACAAGTCTCTGCTAAACTACATGAGCTGAGACTTTTTAAAAACACATTTATAACTTGGCTACATCTCCTGGCATCGGGGTGACCTACCCCCCTGTTTTGCCGAATTTCAAGTTCTTGCTCAAATAAACAGTTGCCTAATCTTGCCCTGGAAACCACAGAACCATTTTTACTGAAACTGCCTTCCCCCTTCCTCCTCCCAAAAGAAAATGGAAAGGGAAAGAATCAGCCCGAGGCCAAGCCTTGGCAAAAGACATTTCAGCCTGGATGAGTAACATCTAACAAACTTAGCAGCAATTGAAAGCAGGAGCTTGTAACAAGAACTGTCAGGCGGGGGTAATTGCAAGCACTGCTACCAACTCTATCTGCAATGTGCATCACCCAGAAAAGGAGGGAAGTGCATAAATGGTAAAAGTCGTTTTACGTAACCTGAAGAATTGGATGCATGCCCTGGAGTGTCTGTTTCTCATCCTCCTTCATCTCTCGTTAGCTTCCCTTCATTGCTTCTCACAGCCGTGCTCTTCCTTCTTTGCATCTCCTGCCATCTGGAGCAGCGCACTTGGATTCTCCTATCAGCTCTCTCATGTCAGATTTGGGTGACATTTTTGTCTAAAATCTCTTGTCTTTTGCTCTTCTCATTCTGTTAATATTCGTCTCTGAAAAGGTTTGCTCTACTCAGCTGAGAATATTTGGGGTTCATTTTAAAAAAGGGTTATGAAAAGGAGGTAAACGTACAAATTCATGTGATCCTGACTACACTAACATTTATGATACTGAGTTTCATTGGACAATGTATGTAAAGCTGCTTCCAGATGATGAACCATTATTTAAAGGAAGAAGGCAAAACATGAGTGAGGAAGCCATGGACATCTTAGATTAGAGTAGCTCCATTTTAAAGAGGCACTTTTAGTAAAATCTAGTTTCTTCCCAAAATCAGAAATATTAATGGATGCTTCATTTCACTCCCTGCCTATTTTGTAATGATTTTTTAAACTCCTGATTCTGAGAAAAATCTGCATGTGAGAAGCAAGGAAGAAGTACTGATTTACAATTTTGCACATGAATGAGCTTCAGATAAAGGCAACCAAAAAACCTGATTGTCTATAACCTCCATCTACAGGCACTGTTCGAATCTCCTTTATATCATCTTCAGATATAAGCTTAAAAATAAGATAGTAGATATCAGTGGCATATTTAGGACCTCTGTTGCTCATCAATGACACCAGATAAATGATCTACAGGACAGCTTGGTCAGCCAGCTCTAGTTTGGATTCACAGAGGGTTAAAAATCTGCCCAGTCAGTTGCAGAAAGGATTCAGCCATTTCACAGCTGTAAATCCATGAGACGGTTCGTTGTTATCTAATCTGATATCTAGCCTAACACAGGCTGTGGGGGTTCCCTGGGTTGAAGTTTACTCAATTAGACTGTAATCTTCTAATGCTAATACCCAGGCACTATGTTATGGTAGCTCTAGCTACTTCTCACACTGAGCCACCAGATATGAGCCCCCAGGTTTTGCATCTGTAATGCTCTCAGGTTAACTGTGGGTGTAACTCCAGAGTTACCTAAATCGTTGGCACCTGCTTAATGGTGATGAATCCCTGTGATGTGGAGTTACCCATCACATCGCTGGGTAACACCAGCAGTTTAATCGTGGCCACACAAATGGACATCTCCCTTAGCTGGGATGAGAACTGCTCCACCAGCTGCAATTGTTGAACAAGAACAAGAACGTTTGTTTCAAAAATAGCCTATTACATTTCAATAGCAGGTTCCTTTACATTATTTGCTGTTAAACTGATCTACAGTCTACACTAATCCATGCAATTACCTGGGTTTTCTGTGAGGGCAAACCTCTTTTCCCACTCACTTGGAGCAAAGGGAGCACACTGCATTTAGGAGGCGTCTGCCTTTGCACAGCTGCTGAATCCTGCTCTGAAGATGCTTGCAGACGTCAGAAAGGTGACCGAGACAAGAAAATCAGAACTGCATAGAGTTCACATTTTTCTTTATTTATGGGTTTTATGATCCTAACCTCTATTTACATGCCTTACCTTTCTGGTTTCTTTCTTCACTGTCTTCTGGAAAAGGTGCATATATATTTGGCTGGTTTGGTAGGTGGCACCATGGAATAGTGGGATGTGGTGTGGCAGGATGGTGTGATGCATGTGGGGTGTGGGGACCTGCTGACTGGGTCTTGTCCTGTTTCCTTCACATGTTTGTTTTCTGTTACCCAATCATGGAATGGTGTTTGTGAGGAACAAGCTCAGAATGAGAACATTAATTGCTTATTGGTGCCTCCTGGGGAGGATCAGATGATGAGGAGGGGACAGGGTGAGAAGCTGGTTGGTGCCCAGGCAGGGAAATGGTGGGTGCTGTTGAGCCAGACAGGTTCAGGTCTCTAGGCTGCATTTCCATGGAAGTTCAGTTGGGAAATGAAACACATTGCTACATCTCTGAACAGAACTGCAGTAGGTGAGAGAGTTTGAGGGTTTGAGCCAGCCACTTGAGGGGTAAGAGAGACCTGAGACAAATACTCTAGCTGAGCTTTTTAAAGCCCTTGTACTCCTAGTACGAAAATCAAGGCACAAACTATTTGCTTTCCTTAAGTCATTGCCACAGCTGGGTGAGCTGGAACAACAACTTCATTGTATTCAAATGCATTTGTGGTCCCATTTGTATCTCTTTTCCTATTACTGTGAGGTAGGAGGACAGCTGTGAGACGGTACAATCTCTCCTTTAATCAGCCTTGTTCCAAGGGAGGCCTGGGAACAGCAAGGTCACAGATGCTGGCCTGTGGAACTGTTGAATGAACCGGGCAGCAGCAGGGCTGCTTACACAGAAAGCTGGTGCACAAACAGCTGGCAGAGCACAGTGAGGAGAGACAAAATGCAGGCCCTCTGCTCCAGCCAGAACCAAGATCAAATGTGCTTTCTAAACAAGCTCTGTAATAGATCTCCCAGATGTTGAGAACCAGATGTTTAAGGATCTTCCTATTCCAAATGGAGGCTGGACCCTGAGTTAGGCACCCACCTTCCCTGTATGCAATATTTTGGAGGACTCAAATGATCCAAAATGCCACAAGGTAAAGCAAGAGCTGGGAAGCCTCTGGGAATGAACCAGCAAGAAGTTCTAGGGACACACATTTTTTAAAATATTGCCTTTCAGGGGTTTCATTGCCTTGCTTTACTTAAGTCCATCGCTCATAGGCTTCCCTTCAGCCCAGTTGTCTTTGCAACTCATTTGTTTTAGAAGAGGGAAAGTGGTTGAGGTTGTTGTGATAGGGCATATTGCATGGGATCTAATGCACTGATTGCCCATCCCTGCTGATTTTGAGCAATTTCAGTGTCCCAGTGTGTTGAGGTCTCCAGCCCCATGAGTTGTGCAGTGCCCAGGAGCAAGTAAGAAGTTGTGCTCTTGTGGCTGCACTTGTGTGCCACCAGCTGAGAAGGTGAGCCAGCACTGGCACCTGGGCCACCATGCTGAGCCCCCCTGGCCTGGTAGCCTGCTGCACAGCTCATGTACCCACGACGCAGAGGACCTGCTGTGAATTCCCTCCTTACTCTGACGTGTTAAATGAGTACAACCTGCATGTCTGGGTTATAGATAACTTGTAATAACACCACGATTTGCCAGTCTTCCTACAGATGGATGCTTCAGCTGTCAAGCAGCCAAGGATTATGGAGTGCTGAGGCTGAAGACATAAATGCCATGTCTGGTGTGGTACAGAGGCAGGTAGGAAGATGGATTTTCTTCCACCGAACTACCTTAACATGCAAAATACAAGTCAGAGTCCTTGCTTTCTCTAGGCACATGATTAGTTGTCTTTGGCTGCATTGTTTTGGATTCAAGTACTCTGATGTCTTACAAAGAGCTAAGAAATCTACTGCGAGACCTGACTGAGCCATTCACTTGACCCTCAGAGCTGTGTGAGCGGGACAAAGGAGAAGTACATGACAAAGATTAGCAAGAACTACAACCTGTACACTTTGAATCGCTAAAGGGGATTTTTTTTTTCCTCCTTTACTCAAAGCTGAGAGGACCTGAGGCGTCAGCCCAAATGCTTCTATTTTAAGCAGGCTGTGTGTGATAAGCAAGCAGCAAACGTGCTGTTAAATGTGGAATTTGCAGAAAGGGTGTGTGTAGTGTGCCCTGGAGCTGCAGCCAGGAGAGATCTGTTGGCTACAGCAGGGCGGTCAGGTATCCCCAAGGATACCTTTTTATAGGACGTATTTCAGGAGCTTTGTCTCTCCTTGTCTCCCGCATCATCTTGAAGATCTCCTCTTGGAAAGGAGCCATCTCCAGCTGTGAAAGCCAGAGTGGGCTGTGCTTTCACTTTCTCCCTGGCTTGTGTCAGCCAAAGGTAAGTGCCCCACAGAGAGACAGAATGTGCATTTGTGGAGTAGCACAAAGAGCTCTCTGGGCTGCAGTGTGATCCAAAGAACAGATCCACAACGGGTCAGTCACGGGCACAGGGCTGGCCAAAGCTTCAGGCAGAAGTGTGCCAGTAAAGCACATAGAATCTAAGTGGGAGGGTGAGTGCACTTTTACTTAATTCAACAAACTATCTTATCTGGTGTCGGGGAAAGCAGCTCTCATGTAGCTACAGCTGCTACATGTCTTCATATATCTTCTGCGAACAGCATTAAAAGCTGTCCAAGGCCAGCCACCCACAACAATTACTGTCCAAAAGCCCACAGAACAGTCAAGATGTTAGAAACACTTCGAAACACTACATTAAGCAGGGGTTTTTTTCTGTGATTTAAGGAACTCATTTACCTACCAGGGCACTGATTTCAAGGGAGAAACAAAACTGGCAGAAAACACTGAGAAGTGTCTGAGCAGTATCTGAGCTATTTCTGAGGCAACTGAAATTCTGAATTAAAAATCATAGATCGTGTTTGTTTTCTATTATTGCCATATTTATTACAGATATTATGTTTGTATTTGCAAATCCAATGTCTTCTGGTATGGCATTCCAGTCTCTGGGAACACGTGCAGCGTAACAAAACCCCCTAAACTGGTGAGGAACTGCGTGAGAAGTTTCTGAGATACAAAACCCCCTAAACTGGTGAGGAACTGTGTGAGAAGTTCCTGAGATAGTGCTCAGGGCTCCTGCTCCGAGGTAGGGACCATTGCCTGCCAGGACACCCATGCATGGAATCTCAAAAATGAATTTTTTTTCCCTTATTTGTCCACCCGGTGGTGCTAAAACACCACCAGGCCCCTTTCGGCATTTTCTCACCGGCCTGTGTCAGGCAGAGTGTCTGTGCTCTCTGCGATGCTCAAGTCACCTATTTAAAAAACTACCTCTGCAAATCCAAGGGTCAGGAAACCAAATTAGTGCCCTGGATCTCTGCTTTGTACCCTGTTGCTATGTTTCCAGTGGAGGAGAGATAAGACTTGCCATGCCTAATTACATAGGATGAGATTAGCAAATCTTTTTCTCTAACGTTGATTATAATTTAATTAATTTCGGATTCTGTATTAATTTTAGAGAAAAAGTGAATGAAGCATGGTCCCTACTTTTGTTTTCAAAAAAGAGTTGACAGAGAATAATTGACTCTGCTAGGTAAAATTGGCGGGGAAAATATTTTCTTTTTCTGTTAACCAACTGATACAAAAAAAAAAAAGGGTGAAAATCCCCAAAGTTTAATCTGTGATACTCAGTTCTCTTCAGGTTCAATTTCTTTTAGACTAATGTGTAGTTGAGCTGAATCTCAGCATTCAGCAGAGAGCCAACTGTGTGGAGTGGCACACTATGAGAAGGATTGAGATTTGAGCTGCCAGGAATGTTTCCTAGTCCTAATTTTCAGAGTCAACACTCAAAAAATGGCATGTATGACTGAAGGGGATGACTCTCTGAAGTTAAGGTCGTTGAGGAAAAGCCTTTATAGCATGTGATGTGACTATAGAAGGTGGGCTTAGATTGGATTAGGAAGAAATTCTTTCCTGTGAGTGCGGTGACAAACTGAAACAGGCTGCCCAGGAAAGTTGTGGATTACCCACCCCTGGAAGCGCTCAAAGCTGGGTTAGTGGTGGTTTGAGCAACCTGGTCTAGTGGAAGGTGTCCCTGCCCATGGCAGCAGGGCTGGAACTAAATAATCTTTAAGATCCCTTCAGCCTAAGACCTTCTATGATTCTATGAATTCTTGTAATAGAACTCTGTATAGAAAAGTGCAATAGTACCTCTAAACTCTGGTATGATGAAAAAATCCCAGGCATCCTCAGCACTTGGCACACGGGTGGTTAAATCCTTGCAGACAATGCTGTACTTTGTTCTCCCTCTTTATACTAATTTTTACCTCTTTAACTTCCTGTGACAGGAAGCAGCCTTGGAGGTTCATTGCCTAAGTCACTGCCTATGACCTGCTGATTTGCACAGGCCTTTTAATCAAACTCTGTGTGAAGAGTCCAAGAACCATCTCCTGCTCCAGGAATGTGGCCATGTGGCAGGGACATGACCTGCCCAGGTTGTCCTTTGAGCTGGATACCACACTGATGCATGTGGGTGACACTGAGTCAGGCAGTGCCTGTGCTCTGCCCAGGCTGGATCTCTTCCAGTTCACAGGCTGCCCAGGAAACACAGATTACCTAAATCCTGGCTTCTGTGCTCAAGATAACAAGGTCCTGTAAGTTCTCTTTCAGGGACAGAGACTGTTTGCAGCTCCCTTTTGGGGCACAGATGGGGGAGGCATGGCCTTGTGGGTTCCTCTGTGGCTGGGTGAAGGAGGTGATGGGGAATGCCAAGGGGGAGGCGACTCTGGCTGTGTTGCTTCCCTCTCTTTACAACAGTCTTCCATTGAGGTATGTGGCCTGCAGCACTCAGGATGACTGTAGCCATCCCAAGGAACCTCAGGGATGGACTTTGCCTGCTGGATATCCTTCTGTTGCAATAGCAGATGTTCACCATAGAAACACTCCAGCTCTGAGGCAGCGGTGTGTGTCGCTCTCCTGAGTCCTTGGCTCCATGGGCTGGAGAGATCCACATTCAGTCCATGAACTCTCACATCCCTTCAGGCTCAAAGATAATTCCCACAAACTTTGAGGGCAGTGCTGTCAAATGTCCTGCCCTCTGGAATGTTCGTTTACCAGAAATCAATCTGAAGCCTCACTGAGGATTCCACTGAAGCCTCTTTGGCAATAAAATACCACTGTCACGCTGCATGATAGATCATACTCTGGAAAACACAGCCCTTGGTGGGAGCAGCCAGGTAATTTTGATTATCTTGACTACTTGTTTGTGAAATTTGGCCCCATGCCACACTTCGTAAGTATGTCAAAAGTTTCTATGTGCTTGAACCTGCCTGTGGACTGCTCAGTTTTCAAAAATCCTGATGTGTGAAATGCAGTGTTGTGCTCTTCTGTGGGACCACCCTCCCAATGAACTGTTCATCCCTATGCCCTCTCTTCCCTCTGGTTGCCCCAACAGCAGTCACCTCCTGCATTTTATTTTACCTGCTGAACATACAGAATGAAGATGAGATGGCCAAACTGCTGCTAATATGAAATGCAGCTGCCATGGCTCGTGAGCACCTGGATTTTCAAGTTCAGATGTAGCAGTGAGGACAGTGTCCTTAGCTGCACAGAGGATTAGCCCAACTCCAGAGAAGCTGCTCACTGCTCAGAAAAGGCTATTTGGAACCAGTGCATGTGGCTACCCAGCCTAGGCCTCCTGGGCTGATGTTTCATGAGCTGAGGCCTGCCAAATGGACACCTACAGACAGTGTCTGCCTAGGAATGTGTTATTGCCATAGCTCATGATGTGTAATTGCACCAGTAAAACAATGACCCTTTCCTGATTAGTTTCTAAAAACAACCCACCCCAAAACACTGCTTTAAAAAAGAAACCAAAAAAACCTAACTTGTGTTCTGATCTCCTGCCCCAAAGGGAAGAATTTTAGTTTTGTTCCCCCACAGTTTTTAATCAAATCCTGTCCTTGACGAAACAAAAGTGAAAAACGGACTGAAACAATAAGAAAAAAGTATTTGAAGAGCTGCTGTGTTTACTCATAATTTCCTGCTATAGAATTTCTTGTATTTTCTGTGGTTCCTAGAAATGGCAGAAGACCACAGGTCCAGTTTGTGAGATCACCTGTTGGGTTCCTGCCTTTGCTACATAAACCATGCACTAAAAAACATGTATATCTGGAACAATCATTGACTCATTTATCCTTTTCCCTTGTCCTCTGATTTTAGTTATATTTGCTTCCTAATGATGTTACAAAAATGTGAGACTTTGGAACAGCCTCCCTAGTGCCTTAACACTCTCACCTCCTCAGTAATGAACAGACAGGAAAAGGCACTTTGGGGTGGTGCATGTAATCCATTTAAAATGTCTATTTTAGGAGTTAATACAAAAACACATCGTAAAGGCATGTTTTTCTTTTCATTCAACTAGAAAGGCTGACCAGCTAAGATAGAAATATCTATTCTATAGCCCTTATATATTTTACTAGATGATTCTCTCTTGCCAACTGCATCATTGTACCCTTTGTCCTCCTCTTTCCTGACATTCAGATTCTGCACCCTTTTTTGGTGTTTCCCGAGAGTTTTGTTGGTCAGCAGCTCTTTTTGTTTTCAGAGCTGCTGTAGCATGCCTGCCTTCTATAGCTCACTGCAGTGCCTGCCATAGTGTTATGTTACAGAAGACAAACACGGATTGCTTTGCAGAGACTTGTTTTTTGTTCAACTATTTATTGAACAGAAGAAATTGGTTTACAATGAATTTTTTTCCTTATCTTTGTCTATGAAAAAGCCATAGTCTTTCTCTCTGAGGCTGGGCAAGTACACTGTAATGTGGGAGGCCTGACAACCTGCAAACAATGCAGCTGACAACTTGTCAGCTGAAGAGTACTTGTGTGTAATAACTAAAGGGACAAAACAACGTTTGACAAACAGGATATTGTATAAATGTGCTCATTTTCTGTGTGCAGGAGATTAGCATTGGGTAGAGAGGAGCTGACTGGAGGGGGAAAGAGATTTGAAAGGACCGAAACAAAAGAATAGTGCTCACAATCACTAAGTATATGTATTTCAGTCTACAAAGTCTTGGCCCACAGGACTACATATCTGGATGCAGGATTGAGCAGCTTTGTATATACATGCAAAGTTTCATTTAAAAACAAATAAATTTTTAAATTACTCCATATAAGCCAGCAGAAGGGAAATCACTGTGGTAACACGGAAGTATGCTGCATCTTTTATAGCAATTGCTGTGTATTGAGAAACGCAGCCTCAGAAGCTGTAACCTCATGAGCTGCCTAGGCATGAATACCACTATTGTTTCCAAGAAAGAAAAACAAAACCACAAAAAACAGAAACTCCTCCAGTCCTGGGCCAATGCCAAACTCTTGTATATACTTTCAGTGGAAGATAACCCGCTTAATTTTGGAAATGTTCTCACAGTAGCTTATTTTGCACTTGTAACTGTGTGGCCAAGTGAAGGAGACAGTGTTCTGGAGACCTGCAGTATGTGTTTGACAAAGTTCAGACACAAACCATTTCTAGTTAGAAATGCATCCAAAACTGTATTAGGAAGAGCTTTGAGATAGGATAAAAGTTAGTTTTCTTTAAAATCAAACTAAGGAAGTCATAAGAAAGTGGCAAGAGGCCGGTATCAAGCCTCAAGACACTGGTACTTTATTCAGATGCTTGCATTTGTACTTCTCAATGTGCAGGTGGTGCTAGAAATCATGCTGTGTGTTTAAGGCTTCAGCACATTTGATATTGAGAATTCTTCTGTGCCAGCACTTAGATGGTAATTTAATCTTCACTATTCCAGAGCCTGAAGGGAGCATAGCACCTTGTGTTTCAAAACTGGTGGTCCAGTCTGCTTTAAATACGTGCTTTATCCTCAGAGCAGGATAAAATCCATCTCATGTCAGCTTATGACATTAATGCTTTTTAAAGTAGTGACTTAAAGCCTCAGAGGCTGGGGCTTAATTTTCCATATGCTGTACAAGCACATTTTATCAGGTTTTTCTTTTTGTTCAAAACACGCTCGTACTTTCTTGTGTGTTAGGAATGGAGTGCTTTGTTTCTTGATCTTGCACAGTGGGAGGATGGGAGAATCTTACCTCGGCCCTTCTCTTCACAGTCTTTGATCTCACTGATCTTTAGGACAGTGCTTTTTTCAGCTGAAAAAGGTCTTTCTCTGCTGAAATAACTCAACAGAGAAACAAAGGACCCTTTGCTTCCCCAAGGCTACTGTACCCTCTGTCTCAGCAGCACAGTGGAGTAATGAACACAGCATCTAACTCCTGCTTTCCAAGGCAGCTGTGCTCGCTGCCACTCTGAATTCCTGACTCAAGAATGTTTCAATTTGCATGCAAACTTCTTTTTCCCTAAAAATCTTTGTTCATAAGGACTGGAGTGACTTTTTGGATTATCACAATTAGTAACACTGAACTTCAGATAATAGGCCCAGATTATTGTACTAGAGGTTGAGATGGTTTTCATTACATAAAGAGATTATCTGATACCAGGAATGTCTGGTACTGGCTGGTACTGGGATAGATGGATTTTAGGTCAGTGCAGCCACTGGTTGATGCTAAATTACGCCCTGTCAGTATATTCTTTGTTTTCTGAGTCTGAGGTGGTCCTTCTGAATAAGTATACAGGAACAGAGCAATTTTTCTCACTAGTCCACTAAAAAAAAAACAAGTGAGTATTCAGCATGACATCTAGTGTCATTTTAGCCTGATTTTGGCATCTCATTTATGCAATAATTTTTTTGTATAAGAATGTATCTGTCTGTGCACTCCATCCCAATAGCTTTTCAATTCTTTGAACAATTTAATAGCAAATCTGTCAAAATTTGACAGCAAATTCCAGTTTCTAGAAACCCAGTGCTCTAACTTTGTCATAAATAGCTATTTATATTTACTCAATTGGCACTTGTTGTTCCTCACACGAATGCCCTTCCTGTTCATGTATCCAATGGGTACTGGTATGTAGGTTAATAATCAATTTGTGGCTACTAGCCAAAAAATACTAGCTGAACCTCTTATCAAAGACTCATCACACTTCTTCTGTTTCCACTATGTTTTTCCTCTAATATATTCTCATGAAAATATTACAATTTAAAGTCTAAAAGAATCTTTTTTTTCAGTAGTGCATGCTACATTACTTTTAATTTGTTTATTCCTGTAAGTCCTAAGAAGTGAAAGTGAAAGCATTTTCAGTACAACTATGATTCCTCTTATTTCTCAAAATATTCTTAAGAAACTGTGCAGCAGAATATAAAAATTGAAAGCTCAGCTTCCTTCAGGCTGCAGTTTTAGTACCATTTGGCACCAGGATTACCCTAAGCAGCCCCCACTTCTGTCATTTAACCCTGTGTCTACTACAACTGTTTGTGCCATCGTTGTTCAAGTTGAGCTGATTTATGGCTTGTTCAGTTTGCATGCAGGGGCTTGGGGTTTTTTGGTCTTGCTGTAAATCACAAATCGGTTTCCCACAAGCTGCATTGGGAACTCAGGCACAGAGATCAGATTTCTGGTTCTGCTTACAGAATTAGGGCCTTATTTTGCATGCTGCGACAGAAGGCTTAAGCTCCCCTTTGTATGTGGGTTTGTGGAAGTTAGTGTGTTCCCATGTGCTTATGTGCCATTTGAAACTGTGATGTAGATACTTCGGGAAACTTCATCTTGTATCTGTAGGCTCTGAAGGGACCATTTAATTTCTGAGGTATCTGGTCTTTTAAACAGAACTCTTTGTCAAGGCAGTCACCCATTTTCTAGGTAAAGCGTGATGGAATCGCATTTAGCGTGATTGACAAATCACTTGTATCTTCCTGAACCTAGCAGCAGTAGTGGTAGAAAACCTCCAGTGTAATCCTCAGGAAATTAAACAGTGCCACATCTGATTGTCTTTCAGTTGAAGGAGTATTGCCATAAAAAAATTCTCCAAGAACATGAATAGCAACAGCTACTTCAACTAAAGCAAATTAAACACCTTAGGAAGGTTTTAAAATCTGCAGAGAGATGATGAGGAATAGATGAGGGAAATTAGATCTAGAGAAATTTTCTTACCCTGACAGCAGGAAGTAACTTGGAGTCAAAGCAGACAACCTGCTGTTTAGAAAGACAACTCCTTTGGAAAAAAAAAAACAGGAATGAGGAGCTCTGAATTGACACAATTTGAAGCAGTTGAATAGAACCCTTTGGTTTCCTTGATATATAGGTGGTCCTTTTTCCACATGAATTCAGTTTATTTTAGTCCAGTCATCTCTGCTTTGGCATTCTTCATGTTCCCATCTCCTGCTGAATGTATGTTTGTTATACCACCAGGAGAACAAAATGGTATTCCTAGAAGCAGACAACAACACTTTTCTAAGTGAGCAGATTCTCCAATCTAAACAGGTAATTGAATCAACATTTACCAAGATCTTCTTGCAACTCATTCTGATTATTTTTTATCTTCCAAGTAAATATTAATGAGAGTTTCTGACTGATTTAAAAGCCTCAACTTATTCAGTGTGGCTTTGATATGCTCTTTAGACTATTCATGGCTAATGGGAGAATTTATCTGAGCACTAAATGTGAGAAAGCCCACAACTGACTTAGGTAAACCTAAACTTTTGTACTCGTGATCCTTTGCGTAGGAGGATGTGGAAAAGAAAACTCTTGTCTGTGTGCAAAGGGAATGGAAACTTTGCAGACTGTGAATGTACTGACCTTCAGCAAGGGAGCAGCAAGATGGTTTTTTTTTCCTTGAATATTTAGGCTTATCACAATGAGTCAAGGATGCCCTTAATATCTAGATATTATATTTGTCCCTTGTGATTTTTTTTTTTTTGCTACATGTCCAAATGCAATTAAAAAAGTTTCATTTAAAAAAAGAAGAAAAGTAATCATTATTGCTGGTGTAGATGCCCTTGTCACCAGAACTGTGGGAAAAACAGAAACTCTCCGACAACATCTTTTCAGTGTTAGAGAATGAAGGCATTACTTTATTCCAGCCAGGATGTGCAACAGAAATTATTTCACCTACACATGCCCGGGTTGTGCAGTGAAAATCATTCCATCATACATGGTTCTTTTACCAGACTTTTCACATATTTATACATTAAAACTCCAAAGAAATTAACGTTCATTGGTCTTAAATCTGGTCCTTGTTCTTTGGTTCTCTTACCTAGGTATCTCTGGCCACTCCCAATCTGTGGATGTTAAGGTAAAGCTCATCAGGCCTCTCCCGGACAAGAGAGTTTTTGAAGAGAAACTTCAATTCCCCTCCCTCTGGGCAAAAGCGAACAAACCCGCGACTAAATTTACAAAAAAAAAAAAAAAATTAGAAGTTTCTGTGTTTAGTCAAAACGAAGTGGGCAGTTTGCACCCACGGAGATTATCAAAACATAGCTTGTCTGATCTCATGTTTACAGGATGTCAGAATTACTCTGCTCTTGGGACTTGGCTTCATTTGTAAATTGAGTAGATAATGCAACTTTTATCTACAGCTGGTATTTTTTGCCTCAAGTTGGCTTTTCCCAAGTTTTCCTTAATATTCTTTTTTTCATATTTCTCTCATCATTATCTTCCCCTTATGTCCAGAAGGAGTTGAGGAATTCCTTCCAAAGCTTTTGTGGGACCCTAATCAGCATCTTAGGTCAGTTCACTGCTCGAATGGGGGTTGATGCTTGCAGTGATGCCAACACTACGGAGTTCAGAATAAGCAGGTCATGTTCCATGGAGGCATTTGATACTTTTGGAAAGCTGAAAAATACCAGTGATAAAACCAGTGATTACTGGTTTTATTTTTTAATACAGGTTTTACAGGCGGGTTTAGATTTGTGGGAGAGTGGGTACAGGAGTCAGAAGCAATGGAAAGGCAAATAACTGTGTGTTTCCTCCATCTCTCCTCTTCACAGATGTTTAGAGGTGTGTTACAGAGGCACTACTAAAGCCAGATGTTTTAATGTTGTGGAAGGTGGTAAACTGGAGAATGCATCAGAGAAGGATGGCAGTGTGATGGCATTCAGCAGGCCTTTCAGAGACTCGCAGTTACATCAGGTACTTCAAGGGCTGGCCGTGCTACTTGGTGTGATAATGCACTCATGCTGCAGGGTCACTGCCTTCCACCTCCAGAAATTTGGTCTCTCACCTTTGCTATTTCAGTCAACAATACCATGAGGTTTATTTTCATAAACACTGGTAATGTGGCAGTGGCACTTTTATTAGCACTTTGACCTTTGCAGTTTCCTTTGGCTGAGGACAGCTTTATCTGAATGCTGCCTTCTCCCCCTCTATCCAGAGCTAAGAGCCTGCAAAGCAGAGGGCCTTGTTTGCCCCACTCACTGGTTTTTAGGTCAAGACTGTGACCTTAGAAGGTTGCTGCAGCTGGTGAAAGGACTGGAATAAGGAACAGTCCTAGTGATAGCCACAGCCAGAGAACGAAAGCCAAAGCATTTAGCTTTGGACAGGGCTTAAGCACCACCGCTGTCCTCTTACTCTGCCTCTGGAGAGTTACTCTGGCCCCAGGCTGAAGCCAGACACAGAACGCTAATGATAATGCACTGTTCCTTAGGAATTTCAGTTCTAAGAAAAACCCTTAAGTTACATTCTTACTTCATGTCCTTTGCGCAAAGGACTATCCATCATTGCAGCTAAGTGGGGAAAGATCCCTCTTACCTCTGCCTCTGAAAAGGGAAGAAATTACTGGCAATGGGGTGCTGCTGCTACACTGAATGAGGCAAAGCAAGCAGAAAAAGCCTGACAGCTCAGGACAGCTACACCTCTTTTTCTGCTATCACAAGCATTTTAGCCTGCTTTTTATTTTCTCCCCCTCCCTTCCTCCATTGCGACATGAGGCTGTCAAGCACAAAGGGTGAACCTGAAACTGCTCGCCTTGAGGCCTGGGAGGGGAGGAAATAGCAGTTTATATTGCCAGATTAGCAGGAGGCCAAGGGTACAGAGGGGCAAGGGCAGATAGTGGCTGCGGGTGGAGTGCCATAAGGGAGGGAGGGATGCAGGAGACTTAAGGAGGAACACTGGGTTAACTCGTCTTGGGAGAATGTGCGGTAAGAAGTCAAGAATCTGTTACAATAGATCAATATAACTTCATCTGGGGAGTCCTGCTTGAAGTTCCAAAACTGGGGATAACCAAAGTAAATCTTTAAGCACTTGCAATTAAAGCCACATACAAATACAGAGCTCAGTTCCTTGTGTGACATTGAACAGTCCCCTATGTCAAACAAAACTCTAAATACCACACCTCATCACTCTTCACATAAGGTATTTGAAGGGCTGGCTCCGTTTTTGAACCTTCTCTTCCCCATGTCAGTAAGCTTCCTTCAAACAACGTCAGGGCTCTGACAACCATTTTAAAATTTAAAAAGAAGTTTTTAACTTTCTTTTTTTCTGCAACTGCTACAAAGCAAATGTTTCTCTATCATTATGTGATGTTTAACAGTGTTACAGTAGAAGCTGTGCTGTAATAGATGTCACTGCCGCAGTTCAAATTTGACAAATTTGACAACAAAAATACAGATAGTATTGCTCTATATGATAAATGTCTTCACATATGGCAGGAAATTTGAAAGAGTTTTAGAAAATAAATGAATGAGTCTCTTGCAAACTCATCTTACTGGAAGTCTGATACAGAAAATTACC
Source organism: Monarcha castaneiventris obscurior (assembly GCA_026261815.1). Classification (NCBI taxonomy): domain Eukaryota; kingdom Metazoa; phylum Chordata; class Aves; order Passeriformes; family Monarchidae; genus Monarcha; species Monarcha castaneiventris. The sequence continues at coordinate 41,155,381 of JAMPIT010000575.1, forward strand.
CACTATGTCATAATGCTGTTACACTTCCTTTATTTTTACTCTTCAGTTCTCAGTTGTGTAAACACCCTACTACCAATCTGTCATCACAAAACGGGGGCTTTTTAAAATCTCTTATCTGCTGTTTGTTCATAGGAAATGCCAGACCATGACTGTGCTGGGACATTTTGAGCTTTTGGTCAGCGTTCTGGTAGGTGCTGTGGAACTTTTTTTCAGATTTCGATATGCAGAGATACTGTCTTAAACCTCTCCAGCGGAAATTTATGGTCTTATTTTGTCTTCCTCTTGTTCTTCCCCCGTGACTTTCAGTGACCAAAGTCTTTCATCGGTCATGTTGTTTCCTCTTGCAGACTGCAGCTGCTTATACTAGGAAATGCGGCCGAGTAACTGTGTTTTACGCTGGTGTCACGGAGCGAGGGTGAAGCCGCGGGGTTTGCGGCGAGCTCGGCCCCCGCCGCCGGCCCAGGGGAGCGGAGCCGCGTGTGCGGCCCGTGCGGCGGGAGCGCGGTGCCGGCACCCGCGGGGCCTCGCCTGCCCCCGAACGGCACCGGCGGCCCGGGCCCCCGGCAGCGGCGCCGCCCCTCCGGCCGCCCCCTTCCCGGCTGCCCGCGGGCTGGAAATCCCCGCCCGGGAAGCACACCCGGGATTCCCCCGCCGGCAGAGGAAAGTACCCAAGGTTCCCACTGACGGGCCGCCGCCCCCGCAGCGCCTGGAAGGGCGGAGCCCCGCGCCGAGGCCCGCACAGCTCCGCCCCCGGCCGCCGCAGCACGGCGCTGCCGGCCCGGCAAGGGCGGGGCTGTGCCCGCCCCGTCAGGCGGTGCCTGCGCCCGCCCCGAGCGCCCGGGCCCTGCCGGGCTGGCGTTTGCCGGGCGGGGCGCGGCCGGCGGGGGCTCCTCTTCCCCCACGCCCTGCCAGGCACCGCATATAGGCTGGGCCTTGCTGGGGGCCGCTGCGGGACCCTGCTCGGAGGCCGTGAGTATGGCGATGGCGGGGGCGGGGGGTGGGAGCGGGCCGGGGCCCTGCCGGGAGGGCGCTGCCGTCCGGGGGCGGGGGGTACCTGTGCCTGTGCTCTGTGCCCGTGCCCGGTGTGGCGGCGCCGGCGGGGGCTGAAGGGGCTGTGCGGCCCCAGGCCGTGGCCGCCGGCTCTGGAGGGGATCGCGGGTGCCCCGCTGGAGCCCGCTCGGGGAGCGGGGCTCGGGCCCGCGGGGGGACGCGGAGCGTGGGGCTGCCGCTGCCGGGGCTGGGGCCGCGCTTAGGCCCCGCCAGGCGGGGTCCGGTGCCTTAGCGCAGGGGGCTGTTTCTGCAGTGCTGTGTCATCGTGACTGAGTCTTTCCTGGAAAAACTTAAAAAACCGATCCTCCAGACCAAACTACTAAATATGTAATTTTGTATTTATTCATAGCTACATATATAAAAACCCTTTGAACTTTGTGTTTGGCCTTACCTGAATTGTTGGGGAAGTTCGGTTTTGCTGGTGTCCTATGCTTCAGATATAGTTGGATTTACCTAAATAAGAAAATCCAGTACTCTTTAAGTCAGTGTTGGGTCATCATTGTTTGAGAATCTGCAAGCTTAGACCAATTTAAATGGATACAAATTCTTTAGTACGGGATCTCACCTTTAGTTGTACAGCTTGTGGTCAAGTAGCCTGATTAATCCATCTGCCAAAAAGTTCTGCTTGTGGGTTAAACAGTTTTGCATATGCGTCAATAACAGGGAAATGAAGTGTGTGAAATCCACTCCATATCACAGTGTGTAGAGTTGACTCCCTGAAACTTTCTACCTGACATTAGACAGGCAGAGAAACTTGGGACTGTTCAGCCTGGAGAAGAGAAGGTTGCATGGAGACCTCATAGCAACCTGCCAGTATCTGAAGGGGATCTACTGGGAAGCCAGAGAGGTACTCTGACAAGAACTGTAGTGATAGGACAAGGAGTAATGGGTACAAACTGAAAGAGAGGAAGTTTATGTTAGATACTAGGAAGGAATTCTTTACTGTGAGAGTGGCAAGACACTGGAACAGTTTGCCGAGGGAGGTCGTGGACACCCCAGTCATGGCAACGTTCACGGCTGGATTGGATGTGGCTCTGAGCAACCTGGTCTGCTGGAAGGTGTCCCTGCCCATGGCAGTAGGGATTGGGACTAGATTAAGGTCTCTTCCAACCCTTAACATTCTATCATTGCGAAAGAGCTTATGTTGTTTCAATTTATGTAATTTCTGTTTGCATAGACATTGCATGTACCTCATCTTGTGTATTTTAAAACACGCCTCGTTTTCTTCCTTACAGGTTTTGTTCTGCCCCAAAAAATTGAATGATTGAAACTACAGATACTTACAATTTCTTCTTGAGAACAGTCAGTGTCAATATGGAGGCGTAGGCACCTTAGAAGGGACTTCAGTCTTAACTCTGGGAGGTAGTTCTGTGCAGAAATAAAGAAACTAAGGCAGAAATAAAGAAACTAACCTGAGACTTCTGTTTGCTTCTGGATGCCATAAACATGGCATACAGAAAAAACTTAATTCAACAGTATAAAGCATCAGAATGTCTCAACACAAGGCAATTAATTTATGTTAAATTTGATAACTCTGTACTTGTAACTAAGGCACCAGGTTAAAACTGAAATGCTCTGTTAATTCAGTGCTGTCTTGTAGACAAGCCTGGGGCTATCCCGGTTTGTTAATAGAGTTCATCCTTGTCTGAGACAGTGTATAGGATTTGTTTCTCTAATAGCTGAATATTCTATACGTGTGAAGTTGAGCATAAACTTAACTTCTCTAGTCTTAATAACTTGTTACAACAATATGCAGAAATCGAGAGGGTTTTTTTTAAGAGTCTAATAGTAGCAAATATATGAGATCAGTTTAGCAATGTCAGTTCAGGGTCTCTCTTTTTTGTGTGCCCTTTGAACTTGATAAACCCTTCTTTTCAGCCTCCTAGTGAGGTTTTGCAAACTGAAATCTTTGTGTGTGTGTATAAGCTACGTATTTATCAGCTGTCTAGGGTGAAATCTTGTCCTTAAATCACTTAACATATGTTCTGGATAAGAACAGTGTTGTTTTAGTTGCCCCCCAATTTAATTTCTTTGTTGACAAAGGATTTTGATAAACCCATTTGAGTTTTTTCCTCTTTTGATCGCCTCCATGAGCCTGACAAATTGTTACTGCTCTCCCAGATATACAGAACAAATAAAGCATGTGATGCTTATATGATTCAAGGGAAATTCCTTTTCAGCATAAGCTCGTCAGTTGTTGAAATGGGATTGGGCAGCTTTTGCACTGAAAGCAGTTGCTAAACTAAGATACATTAACTTATCAAATGTTTAAAGGCTGTTAAATCATGAGGTCAGTTCTATTCGTTGCACACTTGAAGTTACACTTTCAAGTATTTATTGCTTTTGTACAGGCAGGGGTTATTCCAAATTGCCTTTAATGCACACAACTACCTCCCAGAGGAAGACTTGTCCCATTTTTCCCCAAACAGTCCATTATGAACATAGTGGAAGATAGCCCTTTCTTGGCTAGCATCATGAGGCAGAGTGCTCTGTGTGGTGAACTGAAGTATGACCTGTCCTGTGAGCTCTACAGAATGTCAACGTTCTCTACGTTCCCCATGAACACGCCGGTGTCGGAGCGGAGCCTTGCCCGGGCTGGGTTTTATTACACGGGGGTGCAAGATAAAGTTAAGTGCTTCAGCTGTGGCTTAACGTTGGACAACTGGCAACCAGGAGATAATGCTATGGAAAAACACAAGCAGCTGTATCCTAGCTGCAGTTTTGTTCAAAGTGTGCTTTCAGTTAACAACCTCGGACTGTCATCTCGTTCTGCCTTTTCACCTTCAGCTTCAAGCAGTCTCTCACCATCTCTGCATTCCATAGCACTTTCTCCAAGTTTAGAACAGGTTGGATATTTCAGTGGCTCTTTCTCCAGTTTTCCTCAAGACCCAGTAACTACTAGGGCAGTTGAAGACCTTTCATTCTTGAGCCCTAAGCTTCACAATCCTTCTATGAGGACAGAAGATGCTAGGCTACGCACCTTTCACTCATGGCCACTGACGTTTCTCTCACCCACTGATCTGGCAAAGGCTGGACTTTATTATTTGGGGACAGCAGACAAAGTTGCTTGTTTTACCTGTGGTGGTCAGCTGTGTAATTGGGAACCAAAAGACAATGCTGTGTCAGAGCATCGGAGACACTATCCCAACTGCCCTTTTGTGGAAAACCTTATCCGAGACCAGCAGAGTTTCAATGTTTCAAATGTGAGCATGCAAACTCATGAAGCACGTGTTAAAACATTCATAAATTGGCCAACCAGAATTCCAGTTCAGCCTGAACAGCTTGCAGATGCTGGCTTTTACTATGTAGGTAAGAAACCCATACTTCCCTGGTTTTATTCATACTGCTATGTCAACTTTTACTTTCAAGTAAGTTGCGTCAGTATTTGCTACATATTTTGCCTTGGTTTTTTTTTTAAGGTCGCAATGATGACGTGAAGTGTTTTTGCTGTGATGGTGGGTTAAGGTGCTGGGAATCTGGAGATGATCCATGGATTGAGCATGCAAAGTGGTTTCCAAGGTAACTTGCAAAATCTTTATCATAATTTCTTCATATTCCTAAATGTTCTAATTTTGGCAGATATGTACTGCACTTAATAGTTTTGTTTAACTATGTACAGGTTCACTCTTTCATTTGGATGTATTGCATGCATGTCTAAAAGCTCTGAAGTCCGTAGGTGGGCATAATTAAAACGTTTCTTCATTAACCATGGCATATAATTCTTTCCCCTTCATTATTAAAAGCTGTGTGCATCCCCAGATCACTAACAGCAAACGAGACTGCATTGTTAATGATCATACTCTTTTCTCTAAGAGAAGCAGTCAAGAAGCTGACTGAGGAGAGCAAGTGCTGCTGAGAAATGAAGTAGAAGGAATGTTTAACTCATTGGTTCTAGTTTTGTGCCCATGCTGAATGCTCTTGAACCAGTTTTTTTGCTTGTGCAGTTTAGTTTCCTACATTTGGAAAGGCGTGTGAAAAAGGTTTCAGTGGCTCTTTAGTATGTCTCTATGGGAAAAATGACAGAAATGACTTTTTAATGTCACCTATAATTAAGTGGCAATTTCATACCTAATTGTTATCTATGCCTGTGAAAATCGCCACCTCCATTACAGAAATAGCTGCACTTAATTTTAGGAAAGCTCTAATAATAGTTCTTCTCATTGTAGATCTCCAGCTAAGGTTTCATGGGCAATTTATCAGCTACTGCTGGACTATATGATGTATGTAGGGTTAAATGTCACTGTTGTTTCTTACTGTGTTAAGCCTGTCTGTAAATGTACCTAAGAGATAAACCTCTGTTAGTGAAGCAGATCTGGCTTTGATAATGGTGTTAAATTTTGTTAGATTCTTTCTTTTGAATGATTTGAGTAGAAGATAAAAATGGTGAGATGCAAGATAGAAACAGTTTATCACTGCACTTCCTAGTGATTCTGACACAGTATCATTTCTCATGACATGCTATTTTGATTACAAGTGGCAGCAGAATGTAAAGCTGCTGCATTTGTATACATAAGCCTACTGACAGCTGGGTGTCGTGGAAAAACTTTATCTAAGTGTCACCGGACACTAGGCTGCTCTAAGCTTCCAGTTAGGAGTATTCTTTCTCTTCCTACGGAAGAGAAATGTATTTAAGTTACACTGGGTTTAAACTTGTTCATTCTTTGGTTTTTTTTTTCCTTTGCCAAGTAGAAAGTATGATTTGATACAATTTTGTCACTGTTTCAGATGTGAGTATCTGCTTCGTGTAAAAGGAAGAGAGTTTGTAAGTCAAATTCAGGCCAGATTCCCCCATCTCCTTGAACAGGTAAACTTTTGCTGTCCTGTAACTTTGGTTTTCCCTTGTTAAACAGTGCTCTTTTTTGAGTTCAGTCTATTCTTCTGCCTCATTTCTGCGTATGTTTCTCCTGGGTTTCTAACATCATAAATGCTCTTCATGAACACATAAAAGAAACTAGTGCTGAACCATGGCTAGTCTTGGACTAGTAGAGTTTAACCTCCACAGATTACTTATGGAAAGTCCTATGAGGCAGTGAGTGAGCTCCTTTATGTTAGCAGAGGGGAATTCTGATTATACACTGAATATTGCAGATCAGTAATTATTATTTCAGAAATCAGTCATGGACAATGTGAATTATTTCTATTTGTAATTCTTATGGCAAGAGTAGCCAAACTCCTCTTCCTGGAAGTGGTCAGCACCAGCTTTATGTTGATATATAGTTGCACAAATTTGCAGACTTGTGTAACTGCAGGTGAAATATTTAGTGGGTAGAAAGCAGGACTGGTGATGAACAATGTGTTAGAAAGGTACATAGAGGGAAGAGCAATACTTTGATACTAACATAGTTCTCTTGTGTTCCACAGCTCTTGTCAACCTCTGATCCGCCTGTAGATGAAAACCTCGATCCTCCAAGTATGTATATTAAAGCATGTTTTTAAACTTCCTCAGCATTTTGCACACTTAATGATTGCTGAGCAAGTTAGCTTTGGATAGCAAATTCTGAGATTTGTTTCCTAAAAGTTAAATCATTTTGATGTTGTGTAGACAAACTCCAAGGAAACACCTCTAAGTGATCTTGTTTTTCATCTTCCTTATTTTCATGCTATCAGCTCATATTGACATTTTTGGGTTTGAGTGCTTGGTTGCTGTTTTTGTGGTTTTTCATTTCAGGGTTGGGTTCAGCAAAGCAAGTGTTGAGCTTGGTGGAACAGTTGCTAGAGGGTGTCATGACTATGCAGTTATGCAATTCCGTCTCTAGGCATGTAGCTGGGTAAATGCTCTGAGTTGAGTAGCAGCAGTTAAGGAAGAAGGTAGAACAAGCTGATCCAGTGAAGTCTTTCTAGGCTGGACTCTTAAGTTACAGTGGAAAAACCCCCTCGCTCTCTGGGAGGAGTTTATGCTGTCCTAGTCCCTGCTGACTGAGTCAGAATCCCACGTGTCTGGTGTTTACTAAATTAAATGCAAAATACTGATCAAGAGCTGGAATAGAGCAATTGTTTGTATTATAAACTCTGACTTCCCTCCCCCACCCCGGCACATTTCCAGGACATGTTTCAAGGCTGAAGTTAGAAATAACTAAGTATAAAAAAAAGCTGCTACAACACAATGGAATTCTCAGAGGTTTCTCTGGATTAACCTAGGTTTTAACAAAGACCTGACATGGATTGGTGTTTATTTTGGATTCAGTCCATGACTAAGTGACTGGCTTCCATTTTTAAAACGACTTTAAAAAAATTTCTCTTTAAACAGTTGAAACTTTTTACTGCTTAGTATTCATGTGTGTAGGTAATATTGATGTGTCTGACTTCTGGGGTTGTATGGGTATTTTAGTCTTCCTGTTATACATGAGGATTTCCCTTTCTGATTAGTTATTCGCTTTGAACCTGGAGAGAGCCATTCAGAAGATGCAATCATGATGAACACACCTGTGGTTAAAGCTGCCTTGGAGATGGGATTCAGTAGAAGGCTAATAAAGCAAACAGTGCAAAGTAAAATCTTGGCTACGGGAGAAAACTACAAGACTGTTAATGATCTTGTGTCTGATCTGCTCACTGCTGAAGATGAGAAGATTGAAGAAGAGAAAGAAAAACAGTTGGAGGAAGTGGCATCAGGTAGGCATCAGGCATAAGTAAAAGTGGAATCTGAAGTGGTTAGTAATATGTATACTTTTTATGTTTGTTTTTATGCATTAAATGATTTGTTTAATTGCTGTTAGGAGCAGCTTCTCTAAAAGCATTGTCAAGATATCTGTATGGAACTAGCAGTCTGAGAAGTGATTCATTCCCTTTTAGGAGAATGTTTCATAGCAGAGGCCAAGGGTTCAGAATGGCCTCTTCTTTCCAAAGAAGAGGTGGGCCTTTATATTGCTGTTAATAAAACACTTGGTACACTCTACTAATTTTTATCCAAGTGTGCCTGCTTTTTAAGCTGCTTGAATCAGTAAGCCACCATATCCACCTCCTAGAGGTCATAAACTTCTATAAATTCAGATTTTGCAAGATGGCCAAAGATCTGCTTTTCTGTCTGACTCAGCCCATGTATGTCATCAATTTAAGTGTTTATTTGATGTGTCTTTAACATTTCCTGTTGCTTCAATGCTATCCAAGTTTTGAACCCTAAAGAAATCCTTCTGAGTCTGTGAAGCATAATGAATTATTTCCATTATAAATTGAATTAAGGCTGCTTCTTTCCTAGTTGCATTTCTGTCAAGAAACCATAGATGGATTTAGCATTAAATCCTACTGGAAATTTTTTTTGTTCTTGCTTGTGGTAGAGTATTTAAAAAGTCTCCAGAGTCTGGTTGTGCTGTACTTCTGATTTTCTTGTACATTATTGTGTTGGACACTTCTTAGAAGAGCTTTCTTTTATCTACAGCCTAGCACTGACAAAAGTTAACCTCTTGCACGCCGATGAGTTAGCGTTGGTGTTATATAGAGGTGCAATCTTTGCAGCAGTCCAGAGAGTGTAAGTCTTGCTAGTGCGGAGTTAAACAAGATCCCCTCTGATCATTTAACCTAGAGGTGAGAATAGGAAGTTTCCTTGGTGAACAGGCTTTGGCTCAGAAGCTGCTTGTATGTGGTTTCCTTAAGTCTGTTTGTTATGTGAATACCACTAAAACTTGCTGAGGGTTTTATTAATCACATGTGATAAGCAAACATTTCAAGTAGAGTTTAAAGAGTGTATCAATTATTGTTAAACAGAAGTGCAAATTGGAGTAATGTATTCCTAATTCTCTTATGTAATTCCCCCTTACATTCCAGATGATTTGTCCTTAATCCGGAAGAATCGAATGGCTTTATTCCAACGTTTAACGTGTGTACTCCCAATCCTTGGGAGTTTACTATCAGCCAAAGTGATAACAGAACTTGAGCATGATGTTATTAAGCAGAAGACTCAGACAGCATTGCAGGCAAGGGAACTGATAGATACAATTTTAGTGAAAGGAAATGAAGCAGCCAGCATCTTCAGGAACTGTCTACGAGATTGTGACCCTGTGCTCTACAGAGATTTATTTGGTATGTCTGTCTGGTTTCCTTTTGTTTTTAAAGGATATTCTTTTATAGAAGTTTAACCAGTGCTCTCACAGCAAGCTAAAGAAAAAGAAACAAACTGATGCTGTTTGAACATAGATGAGTCAAATGCTAAGGATTTTTTTTCTTTAATTCTAGTGGAGAAGACCATCAAGTATGTTCCCACAGAAGATGTTTCAGGTACCTTAAATTCTACCTTCTTACCTTAAAGACTGTTGTGGAACAAACAGCTAACATAAAAAAGAAAATTACTTTGGTTAAGAAATAGGTTTGGTGCTTTACCCTCTAATTCTGCTGTAGTAAGATGGACTGAAAAAGTTAACCAAAAGTTAAGTGCATGTGCATACTTGCAAGCAAGTCTATCAGCTATAGGCTGTATCCTGTGCCTTACTCATGCTTTTGCACACCATAGGATGTAGAGCTTTCTGGAGCTCAACAATTCAAGCAGCACATACCAGACTTGATCCTGATACAAGCTCTCATTCAGGCATTTGGTAAAGAGTGGAGAATGAGTAGTTGGTTAGCATTTCAGAACAGGAATCATCTCTGCTTTTCCAGAGTGGGTTATAGGTGTCCTGAGATCTAGCCTTGATCAACAGTTGTGTAGATAAAAACTTGTCAGACATGAGATTGAGTTTGCTCTGGTCCTGTGGTTTAATCTGTTAATAGACTGCAGAAAAGTATACAAGCCTGGATATAGCTCACTTCCACCAGTCAGGCTGTGTTCTGTGTTTCTGATACCCAACCAAGAAAAGTACAGCATTTGCTAAAATGTAAACACTGGTTGGCCTCCAACCCCTGGGCTGTCCAACATCTCACAGAACTGGAAAGTACAGACTAGTTCCTTGCATGACACTTTCTGAGCTCTGAAAATGTTCACTGCCATTTATATTTAGTCAATACAGATAGGGAAATAAAAGGTAGAAAGGGCATGGCTATACTTTAAATATATTTTGATATATTCACGTATATTCAAGCTGACAAAAAGTTAACTATTTTTTCCAGGTTTACCTATGGAAGAACAATTAAGAAGATTGCAAGAGGAAAGAACATGTAAAGTTTGCATGGACAGAGAAGTTTCTATTGTTTTTATTCCATGTGGTCACTTAGTGGTGTGCAAAGAATGTGCACCATCCCTTAGGAAATGCCCTATTTGCAGGGGGACAATAAAGGGTACAGTCCGGACATTTCTTTCGTGAAGAGGGAAATTTGCAAAATGTCTTTGTTCCTGCCATCCTCCAACTCGTGAAGCTTAAGCCACCAGTATCTTAACAATGGAAGATTGTGGTACAGAAGAGGATTAATCAACTAGCTAACAAAGTTTTGTGATAGTAAATTGTCTCATCATTCTGATGTCTTTATGATTATGTATAGAAGGCCTTCAGTGCCAGAGTCTCTCTGTTCATAAAACTAACTTAATATTAGGGTGAGGTTTTTGTGACGTTCCTTTCTGAGTAGGGAAAGTAGTTTCACTAGTGTCACTTTTATTCAAAGAAGTTTTTGTTTAAGTTCCTAAAATGGAGCTTGGCATAACTCTTCTCATGAGTTTCCTCCATGTCGATGTGAGGAATAAAATTGCTGTTACTAATAGTTAATTAACTTCAGCTACTTCTGATTTGACTTAAGGCTTTGGCTTTCTTCTTGACTTAAGGAGAAAAGAGGCTACTGTTGCAGGAACAGCAGGACTTTTGAAGTTTTTTTCATGTCTTGATACTTGTGTAATGTATATTACTAATGGTTTTTATGAAGAGTGAATTAAAATATTTCTGCTTCTCAAATTTGGGCTTGTTTACTTTGTTGCCATCGTTGACTTTTCTCTGTAGACTGCAGTGACTAGAATGCCGTCTTTTCCTGACAAAAGTTTGGGGTTGTTTGCCTGCAAAAGTGCAATAAAACTTAATTCTATTGTCTTTCTTTCATTTTTGAACAGGGAAGTGAACTTCTGTACTGTTTGGTGATTTTCTCTTTATTTAAAAACAAACAGTAACCCCCCAAAACCCCAACAGCATCTGATATTTCCTTCTGAATTTATTTTCAAATGACAGAAATCCTGGTCCTCATGACCTTAAATATGAGACAGAGGGTAGCTAGACAGTCTTTGTGCTAGGGATTAAATGTAAAAGCTACTTTCCTGTGTTTGGAATGTCATAGGGATTGTGCAGTTCAGTAACAGGATCTCCCAGGCGCCTCTGAAGTCTTGGGTCTTGTTTTGTAAGCTGGTAGTTTGGGACCTCCTATTCCCTTACTGGCTGATTCTTTACCCTGTTCCAGCTTTTTATCCCTAGGCTTGCACGGTGAATACCTACAAGGAGAGGTGTTCACAGGTGCTTTGCAAGGATTTCATGTCAGACAGTGGAAGGATACTGCCAGGTTAATGGCATCAGGTACTGCAGTGGTGGAGTCAATTTGTTTGACTGATTTAAAGTCATCTTCAGTCCACAGCTGCCCACACTTACCACCTGTGTGTGGATGTCCCAGTCTTCAGTCCAGACCTGGATTCTTTGCCTGTAGATTTGGCTTACTGTAATTCTTTTAAATGCAGACTTTTGTTGAACTTTATTACATGTACATATCTTGCCTTTATTTTTGTTACTAAAAATGTAAATGTTTCAAACCTAGCATGTAAACAGCTTTTTTTCATGTGCTTTTGCTTTTCTGGTTATGAAGTGTCTCTAAAAACTCTTCTGTCTTGTGTAACAACTTAAAAAGTTGTCAAAAGTTGTGAAAGTTTCTTAAGTAAGAAAGCTCAGGACTTGAGATTTGATTTAATTTGTTCCAGGCCAGAAATCAGTAATATTAGAACAAAGTTTACTTTCTACAGATTAAGGAGCTCAGGGGTGAGGTCAGGCGCAGCTGAAGAATGAGGAATTGCTAGCAGGTAAACGTTGTTTCTGAACAGAAAGAGGATAGGAAAATACATAGTTGCAGGCAGACTTTTTAAGCAATGCATTTTTCTTTAGATCTGTATGGGGTGAGAGTTTTTCAGACACTGCAGTTAACTACATATAGATGAGATGAGAGGCAATACAGGGCTTTAAACAGTGTTCAGTGTCATTTGTGATGCCTTGTGTGTATCTCCCTCAGGACCTGCAAAATACCAGTCAGCCCATCACTGAGTGTTTTGAATATCCCTTCAAATAGCAGCTTCAAACAGCACTGGCTCTCTGCACTAGGCACCTGAATTGCTTTGAGAAGTGGAAGAACTTGACATAGAAAGTAGTGGGTTAAACTGTGACCTAGTTTTGGCAGGAAGGCTGATGTAGGTTATGTCTTTTCTGCTGTGCCCTGCTATAATGACTGGGTGCCGTGACTGATAATGCTGTGCATGTGAGCACTTATGCTCTCCTCTTTACTATTCCAAGAAAGCTCTAGTCACGCTTGTCTGTAGCACATTGCAAACAACCCTGGCAAAAGGTTAAACCATGGAGAATAGTCTGTTTAGTGGTTCACTGGGAGAGGATCAAGTGACTTCTGTCACTTGTGAACCAGCTGACCATGCCCACACTTCATTCTGCATCCACTTCCTTCTTTGAAAGCATTTTCCAGAGCTTTGACTGGATTAAACAACAATAAACAGCCCCCCTACCCCCAGCATCCTGTGCAGCTCTGCTGACTGAGGCAGCTCGAGTTCTTGGACATCAGTGTTTGAGGCCCACAGCTTGTCATGAGCTGACAGCGTGTTTGCAAGGCTCCGAGGGTGTGGAGGATGTGAACTTGGGTATCACTGGAGTTCAGTGGTCAGACTTGCTGTGGGATGAAGATAGAGAGGACTACTCCCAGCTCTGCTGTAAATGAGCAATTTCTTTGCTGGAGTGAAATGTATCACATCTGCAATGGCTCTAGCCTGCAGCAGTTGTGGTTTCTGATACTAGTTTGAGAAACTGCAAAATGCAGAGGATTCCCAAGTAGCAGCTGTATATTTTGTGAAGCCACTGCCATGCAACTTTATTCTAATTAGAAGTTTCCTGTTTCTTTTTTTCTGAGTACTTTTTTTTGACTGAATGCACATCTCTCTTCTGTTTGCTTTTAAGCATTGACTGGGAAGCCCGGTGTTCTTCAAATTGAAGACATCATATAGTTCTAGTGCCCGCAGGTGATCAGACTGCCACCAGTCATAACAGAGCACTGCTTTTACATGCCAAAATGAATTGCCATGTAGGAAATACCTAGGAACCCCCATTAGCCTGATACAGAAGAAAAATCTTTATATTGCTGTATTTTGTGCCTGAAAGACTTAGTGGTTGTGTAGTATCTCCGTATTCTGGCTTTCAGAAATTGATTCTTTGGTATATCCCTCGCAGGACACTGGCAGAGAGGCACATGGAAATTGTAAATAGTGTGTTCATCAGCCTTTAATTCTGCTTTGTGGCAGTTGTAGTCTAGTGAGCCCGGGGTGGCCGGTGTCATGTTTAATGTTGCAGATGGTCTGACCTTGCAAATTCAGTTTTCTGAATATCCCACCTCAGGTATGTGAATTCAGTCTGGACATGGAAGGTGCTCTCTATTCTGCTGAACTACTTCAAGTGTAACTGTTGTCACTCTTGCTCCAGAGGTTACTGCTGCACAGTCAACTTCCTGAGATGTTACTAAAGCACCAGTCCTGCATTTCTGTTTCTAATGGAACATGTGATCACTGAGTTTACTGATGCTCCAGCCCAGCTTCCTTGCTGCTGCCATGGGACCCTTCAAGCTAAGAGTCTGGGCTATTGCATACATCCTGTGTTTGGAGCACAGCAGTATTCCCAGCTGGAGCACAAACATTTTTTGAAAATACCACAGCAACCGTGAGGACCACCAACTGGGACTCCTTCAGTGTTGTCCAGAAAATGTTTACTTTCTCCACAGGTCCATTCTCAGTCCCTCTGCTTCCATATCACAGCTAAATTCTTAACCTCTCGAGTTATCTAGGCAACTTCCAGTCTCTCTCTCTTCCAGTCTCCCTCCCACTTTGCTTTTGGGAATGCTGTCATGTTGTTGCTTGTATCTGTTTCAATAAAGCATGTTAACAATGCTATGTAACTTTTCAGGGAAAAAACAGAGTGGCACGAGTATGTAAGAGCTCTGAACCAAGAAGAAAGGTATGAAATATGTACAAAAGGATAATGTTCAAGTAACTGAATATTATCACAGCAACATGATCTTGCTTTAACAGTTTGGGGTTTTTTTTAAATGAAAACACAAATATAGCACTGCAGCATTTCCAGACTGCTTTGAAGCCTTTGGTGCTGAGCCCCTTCAAACCAATTAAGCTGGAAGTGCTATGATTTGGTACTGGAATACAGGCTAAAGGAGAGTTGCATGAAAAAGGAAAGATCTATTGGATGAAGGCAGAATACTGCAGCCCTGAGATGATTATAAGGTTGATCTTGATGTGTTTGAAGAGCATAAGTAACATTTATGATAGCTGACCTAAGGTGGCCATGTTCTGTAGTCAGTAACTGACTCCCCCAGCCTGTAGCATTAAATGAAAAACACTTTAACATGAAGCACAAACCCATGAATGTGAAGGATAATAGGTTTGCATCGGTGTTATATGAAAGAGCTGTAATAAATGAATCGAATGCTGGTGATGGGCTTAACGTGACCCTGCAAATGCAGTTCCTTGATGTGTCACCAGAGGGACTTCTAAGGCAGACAGAACTAGGAACTGCACTGCTCAGCCACCAGCTCTGGAAGAGAACCGACACAGTCCTGAGGGGATGGACTAGAAACAACTGAAATCATCTTTACAGTGTTAGTGAACTCAGCTAAGGAAGGGCTAAATGACCGTAGCACCAGCTCCCTTTATACACGAGTAACAAAGCTGGTGTTTCACTTACTGCTGGAAAGCAAGGATAAAGGTAAAATTTATCAACTGCACTGCCCTGTGTCTAGATTCCAAACACCTGAAAGGAGGTCAGGTTTTATGTTTGCACTGACACTTCTGAAGTCTTAAATACATACTTTTGCTTTACTGTAGTAATGAGATTATAGAATAAATTAGAAATTATTAAACCGGGCAAAAAGGAACTAGGTCTGGTATTCTCACATTTAAAAGTATATATAGTGAATACTTCTTATCCAATGCTTGTGACTGTGGGAATTACAAAACCAGCTAATAAATTAAAAATCCAACCGAAATTGATGTAATAACTCCAAAGATTTAATTTTATTTGTCTGTACAGTAGAGGTGAGGCAATCCCAGTAACTGAGCTGCACTTAATTATCTTAATTTCTACAAAGTAAGGAATTACAGTTCCATGAAAGAATTGTTTCCATAACTCTTCAAGTCAAATCCAGTAATATTCCACCAAACAATACAATTAAAAAAATTACAAAAGTTACTTCAAATCACTCTCTCTCCCCCTGACCCTCAAATGCAGTAAAAAAAATGCAAAAGCCCTGTTACCCCCCTTTTCAGGAGTAGCTGGTGCTCACTGAGTACTCAGCTGGTACTTAGGTGAGTAGCAAGATAACTCATTAGCCATGGCTTGCTGGAGCTGGCTGTGCCTTGCAAACAACAGTTTTACTACTCCATGTGAAAAAGGAAAAAAACCCATACGGCAACTTTAACATTGCATGTCAGAATGAACTATTGCTTAACAAAACAGTCTGTGCCAGAGTAGTTACATTTTCCCTGATGAGTTGTTCCCCAGCCCCCAACAGACCTATGTGCAGTTCCCACTGTGACCTTCCTCACCTCTCACCATTTCCTGTGCCCAGCATGAGGGAGTGGTGCCAGCAGTAACCAGGACAGCCAAACCCCACCACATCAACCCTCTTGGGGGATGGGTCTGCAGATGAAGCCTGAGCAAGACTGAACAATCATTCAGTGACTTAAAGAGATGCAGGCCTGTGTTTCCTGATCCTTGCTCTAGCTTTCCTTACAGCAGTGTAAGGCAGGAGCCCCTGTACTGAAGCCAGCAGATTTACCTGAGTGTGCCTGCAGCAGTGACACGGAGCAGCCCCAGCCATCCTGCACAGGAGCCCCAGAACATTTGGGCCTGCTGAAGGCCTGCTCAGATGCCCCAGTGCCTTCAGCTGGGTTTTTGACCAGACCTCTGTACATCTGTGCAGCAGGACTAAGTTCTGAAAACAGCTGTAAAAATGCAGTTTATAGTCTTCTAAAATGCTGTCTTACAGGTTTTTTCCTTCTCTATGTAACTTTGAATGATTATCAAATGCTGCTAAAAACTGCAGACAGCTTTGTAATAATAAAAACTAAGAGCCAAGTGATTGCTACCTTCTTACTTAAAAGCCAATTTTACAGTTTTTTTATATTTATGATGGCAAAATTACATTTTCCATTTTTATTAAATCTTGAATTGCACACGCTTCATTAGGACATGCTAGAAAAAAAGAAGCTTTTAGAGAAAAGGGTTATGGATGGTTATTTCCATTCTGTCCATGTTTCCTGCAGCTGCCCTCCTTATACAGCCTGTTAAGGAAAGTGTCTGCAGGTCACTAGTGAGCTACATTTAAAGTACTCATTACCACCTTCTATGCAGTTATCTAACCACACCTCCTTTATAGCCTATCAAAAATTAACTGAGTTGTTCAAAATCCAAGATTTCTAAACTGAAGTTCACATCAGACTTCAAAATAAATACAATTTAATAGAAAACTTTAGAAAAAAACCCTGAACTTAAGTAGAATTGCACTGATGCAATTGCCTGTGCTAGTAATTAGCTATTTCAGAGAGCTGTGTGTGCACCTTAAAATGACTCAATAGGTGATTTTCTTTAAATCTGGTTACTAGTACTGGAAAAAGAAAATACTGTCTCTACAAAGTGCTGAGCTCCTCTTATGAAAGCAAGTATAAAAAATCAGGATGTTTAAAAAGCTTCTCAACATTTTGCAGGATAACACTCAAGACAGGTTTAAAGACTGTGATCATCTTTATGAAAGAAACTCTTTCAGAAGTTATAACAGCTGTGACAGGGTGTGTTTCCAACACTATCTTCACTGAGTCTCTTTAAATGATGGCATCGTGTTCATCACTGTAAAAGAAACACAGTAATTAATGTTCTGCACTACAAGCAACAGTCAGCATGAGAAAGAGCCACCCAGCTGCTGCTGAAAAGGTTATTTTGTGAGCAGAGGCCACCTCGCTAGGAAGGGGTAAGGGCATATTGATCTGAGAGTTACAGTCCTCTCTGTGCCAAGCCTGAAGTTAGCTGAACAGTCTCGTTTTGTCAACACTCCTCCAGCTTCACTGGCCTCATTCCCATCCTGTCTTTCACATTCCATTCATGTGTTCTTACATCAGCTCTTGCTCAGGCCTGTTGATCCTATCTGTCTTACCTATAACAAGCAGTTACAGTTCATCAAAGCCACTGCACAAACTCAGCAGCAGCAGGTTCCCTTTGTTTTGGATACTGTTGACGTGAATTTTACAATACCCATTTACAGGCGCCACTGTGGGCAAACATGCAGCAGGGACTGGTTTAATTCCATGACCAGTAAGCAGGAATCAAGATGGAGAGAAAACAAGGCCTGAACACCAGTATCCCAACAGGTCTAATGACATCACCTCACTTAAAACAAGCTTCTTGACTGAGATGGATGATACTGAAGAGGAAAAGAAAAGCAACCTGGTTCCTAAACTAAATGTGGGTGAGTCCTGAGGTCTAGTAGAAAACTGAGTAGAGCTGATTATAAATAGCAAGTAAGATGGTACAATTTTGATTAGAATTCACTATAAATTAATGGCAAGGGGGAGGAAAACACCGAAGAATGAACAGATAAACGGAGTCTAGGAGAAAGGAGAAATCTTGCAAAAAGAAAGGAGAAATCTGCAGAAAAAGTTTCAGTGTAATGTTAACTATCACAGACCAGCTAAAAGATAAGAATCCTTTTAAAAAAAACAGTTATTTTATATAATAGATCAGAGAAAAACAATGCACAGAAGAGAGACACAATACTAATGAGAAATGGCAGAAGAGGTGGAAGACAAAACATCAGAGTTAAATCTCTTAATGATATTAATATAACATACATTAAACAAATGTATCAAAGTTCATTCTGGCCATTTGTTTCTCCTTGGTCCCCCCAAGAAAGTAATAAATAGCCAAGGGACAATCCCTTGGGAACTTACATGGTTCTGTACTGAATGCCTCTTCTAGAGTGGTAAGTTTTGCATCCAATGTAGAGAATGACTAGGACTCCAAGAGTCAGCACAATGCCACCTACAAAACTGCCCACATCAAATCTGGAGGTTTTGGCTACATCAGCCTCCGATTTTGATGTGGCTGAAAAGAAGAAAACAAAAGGCACATTTGCAGAGCTTGCAAAATTGTGTTTTGAGGGCCTACTCTACATCCTGCCCCCTCCACTGATGTATCACCTAAAGACACAATCAGACAAATTTAACATAGATCAACTGACAAGATACAAGTCAAGCACACTGACACCTAGGGCTCCAAGTGCCACATTCTGGTGACATGGGCACAGCTGATTCAACTGCTTGCTGTCTCTGAAAGACAGACTGCTCTTTCTCCTCTCCACCTCCCTTTTCCTGGCCTTTTCTCTCCCCTACTCTCCCCTCCTTTTACACATGGAGCTCCTGCCCTTCATAGGCCAGTTCTAGTGTTTTTCATACCCTCCATGAACCAGTTTAACCCACTAAGCTGGCCTGAAATTAACCCAAGCATAAAAGGAAGTTGCTTTTAGTCAGATGAGCATACTGAGTCATCCTGCAAGAGGGGTCCAACAGCCACCAAGTCAGTCAGTGTAGTTACACGGTGGGAGCAGAACACTTGGTGGCCACGAGCTGTTGGGATTGCTTTATCTTGTCTCATGGAATTGCATCCTCACTGTCCCAAGTGAGATCAGCTCCACAGCCCAACATAAACACTGACACAGACAACATAACCTCAGATAAGCCACAGATGTTCTGCTGCTAGAACTGGTAACATCTGCTACAAACTCGCACCTCAAGACCCAGTCTGTGCCCAGTTCTATTTGTACTTGCTACATACAGAGTGTTACACGGTCAACTACAAGTTCTGCTGGTGACAGCTTCACCTACCCAATGATGCTTCACTGACATGTGAGCACTCCTGATGTGTTTAGAAGTGCAAGCACAAAGTGATGGGAACACAGCCAGGTACAAGGAAATACTGAATTCTGCACTCACTGTTTTTGTATTAATAGGTACAGTTAAACTGTATTTGGCAACTTTTACATAAGGGGTGACTCATGCACAGTCATGCTCTATTCTCTGTTAGGGTAACATTCATTACATTGCTAACAGAACTCAGTCTTTTCACCAAGCCAGTGACATGTTTTGAGATACAGGTCAGCTGTGAAAAAGGAAGTATTAGAGATGAGTTCAAATAAACTGCAGAAAGGAGAGCTGAACAAACACAGAAGTTGTATTCAAAACACTCAAAATCAGGGCTTTCTCCTTTACATTGCTGATCTCCTTGCTGGTGGCTGCTGGATCAGACCACTGGCACTTTTTTTCTCCTAAATCTGTCAGGCGTCTCAGTTTAGGAAGTCCTTATTTAAGTAGGCAGAGTGCACAGAGCAACATTATTGTGGCCAGCTTAGTAATGACACCCCACTTTAGCCTGGTTTCTCAGCACACAAATACCTTCTTTCTTCTTTTTGTTACACTGCTGTAAAACTAACTGTTCTACAACCCATGTGAATGTGCATCCAAGCCTTTATGAGCTTCCTGAACTGTGAACTCACCTGTTACAGAAGTGGAAGAAGTCTTAGGAGTGGTCACCACTGTAACATTGGCTCGTGGCGATGTGACAGGGGAAGCTGTGGTGGGTGCTGCTGTCTGGCTGGTTTTGGTGGGCTGAGTTGTCAGGATCACAGACATGGTGGTGCTGTTGGGCTGACTGGTACTGGTCAGATGAGTGGTGGTGGTGGTGGTGGACATACCTGGGAAATTTTTATTTGTGATACCACACAGAAAAATACATAAAAATAATCAACTCATTGAGTAAGACAGCATTTATCATGTCCAAATAGAACAACAGAGTGACAGCGAAAATGCCACTGCACGGTATCCAGGCTTGCATACAGACTTTCCTTTGGGAAGACCTAACTTCCGATTTCTGGGCCTCAAGGCCAAGAATTCTTTAAAGGAAAGGCTGTAAAGAAAACCTGGACAATATATGACAACTTTTCATAGAAGAGTCAGCTTTTTTTTTTGATAACACTACCCAATTCCATAGAATCATCCCTAACTTACAGTATGTTAAAATGCAGTAAAATTCTGGATCAAGAGTTACTTTCTATGTGACAAACCTGCTTTTTCCAACAACAAAGCTCTTCTGATAAGAACAGATTTTGCATGAAAATGCCCCCATCTGCCCCCCCCCCCCCGAATTTTAGTAATGATTTAATCTTTCACTTGCTTTTGAATGAAACACTAGCATCACTAGGGTTCCATATACATTAAACCTTGCCACAGAGAATTCTGTATTTATTGTTGTAAAGCTTAAGGATAAAACATGATAAAAGTTCAACTAAAGTAAATGTACCGGCTTAAGTAATTCATTTAGTAGTGAGCCATCTTGCCAAGGTTGAAACAAAGACTGAAACACTGTTTCACAAGTTTCATTGACATGCAGTGTCTTTTACTTAACGTCTACCTAACACTTCCCTTTCCCTCCTCAGAAAACACTAATGAGATGTTCAGAATAAAAATACCACAATAAAAAACTCAAGAATAATAGAAATTGACTTTTACAGCAAAATCCTTAGAACCTTCAGGGAAGGCAGCCAGACAGAATGATTGTAAAACAATTACTCATTTTTCTAAGAAGGAACTAACAAGAAACATGAATCTTTCATGCAACTAACATTTCTCTAAGCAGACAGTAGGATGCAAATAGCTTTTATGTATGAAAGAATTCTGGAGAGAAACAGCTCCTTTGCAGCAGTCTACTTCTGTATTATTTCTATAGCCTCACACAAACTGTGCTCATTTTAAACACCTCAAAAGCTTTTCAATATGGAAATTCAAATATCTAATTATATCCATGTTTTCTTGAAATTGTCTAAACTCAGCACAATAGAAGAATAGATAGTTTCATCTCAATTCCAGAGTAACCTTGATATTCAATTTCTGCCTTTTTTTTAAACAGCATCTAAAATGCTTCTGTAGAATAATATTTATATAGTGTGTAAAACATGAGAAACAACATACAAAACTGTGTCTTTGCTAAGATTTATCACAGCTTGCAGTACTGATATAAGCATCAAAAACTTCAAAAAAAGCAACAACATAACAATGTAAACATGCAGAAAGGAACTAGCCTACACAACACTTCTGAGATATTTAGTATTAAAACAACTGAAACAGCAAAATACAGTCTCCTTTGTAAATGCTATTTGTTTTCCTGTTCTTTAACGTTATACTTGTATCATGCCATAAACCCAGGAAACCCTTTGAAATGAGCATTCATTGAGGTGGAACAACTGGAACACTACATTCATTTGCTTACCTTGTTACAATTACGAAAATTCAGTTCCTCTATGAAGCATGTGTAAAATACATGAGATAAAATTCAGGGCACATTTTAATACTGACAGGTAAAACTCCCTAAATGCACAATGATCCATAAATATCAAATGGCTCCTCACTGTAGGAAGCAAGCAAGGAAATGTCTACATGGAAACCATCTACAGTTACACAACATGAAACCACACCTGGTAGCTACACTCCTAACATAAGTGATACCTAAGAAGGACAAATCTGGATGCAAGCGTCAAGCAGTTTTCTGTGGGTTGTTTTTGAGCTGGGATTTCTGAGTATGAAAGAACCTTCTGTTTCTGAGCAATACAATGGCTAATTGTTAGATGTGTAACATTATAAAATGATGTCACACAAAGTTGGTACTTATTCCATGGGTATTAAATTGCCCTACAGAAAACCTGAGTCATGATGAAAAAAAATCCAAACATCTATGAGGAATTTCAGCACATTTGCACATTACTTTTCTCCCCTCTCTTTTCTAGTAGCAATCCTTTTTTTTTTAAATTTAATCAGGATTACAGCCCTTGGTGATGTAACTGTAACAGTAAAATCTTTCTAATCTCTAGACCTATCTCTCGTGATGTATTAAGCATCAGTCATTTCAAAACATCAGCAAGAGGCTATCTGAAGCAGCTGGACATTTTGGGAAGATGACATGAAAAAGGCACAAATCTGTTCTTCATCTTTGAAAAATCTTACCTGTACTATTTTACAAACAGAGTGAAGATGAAAAAATATTTGCTAGCAACATCTGTCCTTTTATCTTTTATTTCCCTAATTCCTTTGCCCCCGAAAGACCAGCTGGCCTTTACTGAACACTACACTAAACAAACCCTGACTGCCTGAGTTAATTTTTATTATTTAAAAAGGATGCATGCCAGTAATATAGTTCAGGTTTATGATGCTTTGTTTTTAAAGGACACAAGTATTTTTCATAGTTTGCTACCTGTGTTTGAGCATTAAATAGCTATGCTGTATCTATCCATCAATAAAAATATAAAAATACATATATAGCATACAGATAAGAATTCTTAGCAGCACGTGCTACTACTCCCTTAGTGTTCTAACTCAACAAG
Organism: Monarcha castaneiventris obscurior; assembly: GCA_026261815.1. Classification (NCBI taxonomy): domain Eukaryota; kingdom Metazoa; phylum Chordata; class Aves; order Passeriformes; family Monarchidae; genus Monarcha; species Monarcha castaneiventris. Next base: position 41,178,013 of record JAMPIT010000575.1, read on the forward strand.
AATGAGCACAAAACTCAAATTGCATAAGCACTGTGCTAACATGCAAAATTATTATGGAATGCTTTTCCTAAAATAAATACTTTCCTTTGCATGGAAAATGATTGAATGAAACAGACTTTTGGTTTCTTCACAAAGAGCTTCCTTCCTCTCCCCCCAAAAAATAATGGCAGAGACTTTAGGCAGAATTAAGTACATATATGCAGCAGTCTTTATTCTGAAGAAGTTGAGGCAGATAATCAAAATCCATGAACACTGTATTAAAATCTATGTCAATTCTAAGGGGAAAAAAAAAAAAAAGACAGAAGGATGGGAATCACCAAGCCTTGTGAAGCAAGGCACAGCTATCTGTTAGGTTTATACTGTGCCTACCAGTAAAGGCCTCAGGCCTCTTTTTACTGTTATTATCCAAGACTAGCAAAACTCAGACCTTTCCAAGAAACCTGCAAGGGCTGGAGCAGAAGTCAGAAGGAGCACAGGGTGGGTGAAACACTGTAGCTAAAAATGGCTTTACACGCTCAGGGAAACAAGGCAAGAAGGAGATTACAGAAACCTCTGGACTTTCCAAGTCAGACATGCTTGAATTGCTACACTGTGGCCAATGAGACACTGCACCACTTGCTTGCTATCAAAAGGAAGGTCTTTGCAAAGGTAGGTTTTTTTTTTCCTCCTAGTGAGCATTTTATATTTAAATGAAAAAAACAAGCAACTTCTGAGTGTGGTAGCTCAGAGTTTATCTGGAAATTACAGAGACAGAATATAAGAGTTGTACTGGAAATGAAATTACATAGCTGGGATTTTATGACCAGCATAAAACTCCACAAATACACAAAGCACTTAAGCAGACACAGTATTCCTCTCTGTTTTCACATGGCTCTTAGCACAAAGGAGACCCAGTTTCTAGAACTAGATTCTCTCAGATGCAAAATTCTATCTGTGCATCACAGCCTGAACAACGGCATGACATTAACTCTTACCCAGTCCTTACTAATGCAGTGAAATCCACCTGCACAAGTTCTTACAGAAGATGAGTTTTTTAACTCCCTTTTTTAATAATCTCATATTGACATAGCCAACAGCTGGAGCACCGCAAATGTAAGTGGATGAACTTGTTCGTGTCCCAGGTTAAATAACTGTTTTCAAACTCTAGTAGTTGATCCAATACAGCTATTTATTCTTTATACAAAGGTGTGTTTTATTAACATCTTACTTATGTTGGAGCATCATGAATGCAACACGGCTGCCTTGGGAAATAATTCTTACTTACAGTTCTTCCGCCAGGTGGTGAAGGAAATATGGTAGTGCTAAACAATGCAAATGTACCTGTGACAAATTGTTCCACTTGACTGATACTAGCTTAATGGAACTATTTTGTGCTATGAGCTCTTGAAGGATTATTTTCTATGGTATTAAGTGCCATGAGGTTGTAGTGAGGTAGGGGCCAGTCTCTTGCGCCATGGGTCAAATGAAGGGACAAGAGGAAATGGCCTCAAATTGTGCCAGGGGATATTAGGAAAAAAGTTTTCACTGCAAGAGTGGTCAGGCATTGAAATAAGTTGCCCAGGGAGGTGGTGGAGACACCATCTCTGGAAGTGCCCAAGAGCAGCCTGGATGTAGCACGTGGGGATATGGTTTAGGGGTGATTATGGTGGTGCTGGGTTGACAATTAGATAGATGACCTTGAAGGTCTCCTCCAGCCTTGAGGATCCTGTGATTCTATGAGTCCTATATAAAAGGAAATAGAGTCCTATTCTTGAAACTCAAGCTCCCAGGATTTTGTTATACCCAAAGTCTGTTTTTGTGAAATAACATTAAACAAATATGCACTGTTTGCACAACAACCTATTAATCTTTACTTCATGAAAATGGAAGAAGCTTGCTTAAACACAAAGAGTGAACATTAAAAAAAACACAACTTCTTGCAATTCTTCCTTGAAGTTTTATTTTGATTCCTGTGTTTAACTGGCATCACAAATGTAATTACTGATGAAATATGGTACCTAAATTTGAAAAACAATATAGCTTCTTTTCAGAGTTGTTCTACATGTTGCTTCCAAGCCCTAAAATGATAACACCTGTCTCAAATACCCACTTTTGATGGCCTATTCTTTAGAATTTGGTATGATCAGGGTTAGGTTTGGAGCTAACTTCTAGGTTCATAGTAATGAACAGACACATACCTCCTGCAGATGTTGTTGCAGACTGTGTGGATGATGCAGTGACAATGGATGAACTGCTATTGCCTTCAAGGAAAAAAAAAAAACAAAACAAAGCAAGAAAATCAATATTATTCATTTAAACTTTATCATACTATAACGAAAGTACCCACAACACAGTACTTTCCTCAGGGTATCTGTGTCTGGAAACTACAGTTGGGAATACAGCAGAAAGTAGCCCATCCTGAAGCAGATGGTTTTTATCCCTTTGTAAAAATGTTTCCAGATCTCAGGGCAGCAAGAACATAGTTAACACTGTATGCACAGCAGTGCCCAAATGGTCTGCATCTGATTCTTTACATGTCCCCTGTTTGTTCTCTTCCATTTCTATGTCATGTTTTATTCCATTTGCTGTAAATAGTCATACTGTCACTAACTTTCTTAACCTACTAACCCCCACACATGGGGGGTGGTTTTGTGGTATTTATTCTTCTACTTCAGCTCCATTTTCTGTCCCTTGATCTCTTCTTTCATTTTGCTGCCTCTCTGCTGCAAACTGGGATGATGCTGGCAATATACTGTAGTCAAGTAGGGGTAGACAGATACTCTGTGAAACATTTTACTGCATACTTATGCTCTCTGCATAAAAAGGTTTCTAAGAACGTACCTGTTTCCAGACATAAAATGTAAACCAGTCTTAGTGGTTTTGTCTTTCTCTCCTTTGTTTCACTTCTACTTTTCCAGTTCTCTTTTTCTTCCTCCTCCTTCCTCCTCATGTTACTCCTAGGTATCTCAGGCACTCTCCCACTCTCATTTCTGTCCTCATTGCTGCATCCCTCTTCTATATTTCTCATAGATTAAGTGTCTCTTCCTCCTGGCAAAGACCTACTGGGCTGCTCCTGGGAGTGTCACTGCCCATACCTTCCTCTCTTCATTCTGCACTGCTGCGAATGCCTATTCTATGATCATTCTTTTCTCTGAAGTAAGTGATCTTTTACAGCACCCTCCCACTCTGGCAGGGTTATGTGCCTTGCAGCAGCTCTGCTGCTTTTCAGCATGGCTGAAACGCAAAGCTCATAACCTCAGAGATTTAGGAGGAGAGCAACACAGCTACTGCAGTCCAGAAGCAGACCTATACCTATTTCCTTTGAATGGATCTGCTGCTCTTACCACTGGAAAAGTTTAGTCTGTAACACTTTGCCATTGCATACATGTTATGAGCAAGCTCAGGTTAAGAACAAATGCACCAAATTTATATCTTCATACCACCTACCAAAAAATGGGAGGACAGGGGGGAAATTACAGAGGGAATTACTTTGCTCTTTCTTTGGTATAATCACAGCCAAGCAGCGCCCCCCCCCGCCCCAACCGTGTACTGCACACTCAACCCTTACACCGACATAACTGGGACATCAAGTTGCAGATTTAATTGCCTTTGAGAAAGGGTCTATGATTGTACAATTACAAACACATTCCTTCTTCGATATGTTGACTTTTATCCCAGCATAAGCCATGGATATGCCTGGGGTTAAATCTTTTCCACACATGCCCAATACTGTAACCAGAGCGTATCTTTGTGTTTTCTCCAGGTTCTGAGTGCTTACTTCTGCAACCCTGGCACAGCTCTGGATGTGGAGTGCAAGTTCATACAGGTAAAAAGAAGCCACATCTACTGCCTGGAATTTGGGTGTGAGACAGTATTGCAATTAACACAAGACAGAGTGAGTCAACGAGCAGAGAGCATTGTTGGCCAACAGCAAATGAGATGACTGAAGTAATACAAGGCAAAAATGACTCAAACGAGAAAATGCCTTGCCTTTATCTGAAGATCACTGAATTCTAATCTAGCAGACTTCTTGGTTTTCCTTTTAACTATAAATTGATATTGCCAGGTGTTTCTAGTTCTATACACATATTTTCCCATTTTATTTCTCCTCTCACTGTTACTCTGGGGTACCCAAGGATATGAGATAAGATTTGTGTTCCACTGTTCCCCTTAAAAATCTTTGGTTGTCCCAGAATAGATGTGACAATCTGAGTACCTCCCTCCTGCCCTACAGCTGCTCACAATTCAATAAAATAAAATAAAGGGCAAATTATTACAGGATAGTTGAAGGCATACAATAATACATACTGCTTTTCTCAATGCTACTGAGGAACAGCAACAGAAATGCCAAAAGTATTACCTGGTGACCTATCACCTGGAATCGGAGTAAAGGGTATAGTGCTGTTTGTGTCTTCATTTCCTAAATTAAAAGAAAAAAAACCAGGAATAATAAGATAGTTTTAGGTGGAAGAAGAAAAAAAGAAAGCACAGCATCTGCCACTCGCTTTGGGCATATAAATGGCTGATTTACCATGGACAGGAGATAGTTATGATGATGATATAAAAGCATGTTAGCATGACAGCCTGCTCTGAGCATGACACCATTTATACTACCCAACCACCAAATGAACTGGAACTCCTCCCATCCTGTTTTATCTTCCCTATCATCCCCATCCCAAGTTTTCATCTTCCTTGAGATGAAATGAGACTAAGAGGCAAAAAATCAGGCACTTTCCTTCAGTAATAACATCTGACCTGTGTCACCTACAGCAGAAGAGCAAGAATTTCTCACTTAAATCTCCTCCTGTAAAGTTTGCCAGGCTTTTGCAGGCAGATGGGTGCTTGCTCTGGCACTACATGGAAAACATGATAACACAGTTAGCTCCACTAAGAAGTTGCATTATTCAGTTTGGGACTAAGGGCATGTTAATGCATCCACTGAGCATTTGGCAGATGGGGAATGGGACCGAGAAGGATCACACCTCAAAAGGAATGGTAAAATCTAAAGATAAACCACAGAGAATGAACAGTTTGGCATTCACACGCAGAGAATTGGATCAGTTGTGGATTCTGCCTTTGCCAAGCAGAGTTTAGTTCTGATCACCTAATACCATGCAAAAGACAAGCAAATAACCGGAACTGAGAAATAGGGCATTTTCTTAGTGGTTACAAAACCTTAGTCAAGGTCTCAAAATGGTAACATTTGCAAATACAAATGGCAAAATAACTCATTGTACCTCACCCCTGCAATATCAAGACCAAGGGCAGCACTGCAAGGTATGTTATGCAGTTTAATTAGGGAGCTTAGGGAAAACAAACAAACAAAGGATGGGACTCTGCTAAATTAAGCTCCCCAGAGAGGACCCAATCCTGCAAAAACTGTTCTACATCACAGCAAGTTCCCACACACTAAACAACGATCTGATTGGAAAACTAAGCCAACACAAAACTGACATTACCTCCTTCTTCAACAGCACACAATGTTTTTTACTGCACAGAAATTTTTTAACTAGCAGAAAGGGCTCCCTATAAAATTAGATGAAAGAGAGGGGCAGGAAACAGAGGTGGAAGCGAAGGCAGGACTGTATTAGTTTAGCTCAGATCAGCTTGGACTGCACACCTTGAAACATGTTGAGGACCTTACGCAGCTTGAAAGATACAACTTTTAATTCTTCCTTCTTAAAAACCCCCAAAGGTTGGTAAGTTTCTTATCTGACTAACAAACATTGGCATCAGAACACAAATACTCCTTAAGTGGGTTTTGCAGAAGCATATGCCACATGGGAAAATGTGGCAGTGAATGGGACAGGGAGATATAAGGAAATCTTAAAATATTCCCAAAGTGTTCTCTATCCTGAGACTGTGCCTTTGAATTTGAAGCTGCATGTATCACTGCAGAGACCAGCAGGAGACTTCAAACAGGAAGGCAGGAAGGACTCCTGGGTTAAGCAAAGGGAAAAGCACCAGAGGTTTCATGCAGTGATGGCTCTGACAAGTAGAACCTCTCATTCCAGACCACAGGTTTCACAGTTCAATTGTCCCAAAGCACAACAGGGAGGGGTTCTGGTCTCCTCCAGGAAGCAGAAGTGCAAGGGTTAGAAATCCACACTGAGCCAGGTGTAGACACACATGTGCTGGTACAGGAAGGAAGGGGGGAGAGGCAGCAGCCAGCTGCAGCATCCTGTGCACGAGCAGAGGCAGAGCCCTTGGAGCCACAGAATCAGCTGCAACTTTGGGCCCATGAATCTTGAGCAGAGAAACTCTGTGCTGAGGCTTACTCTCCCTGTGACCCAGAAGAGAAGGGAAGGAAAGAAAGGATCTCTTGTTTTCATTTTTCACAATGAAACAGAACCAGCAAAAGGATATACCCAACTTAAAACTGGATCAGAGCACCACACGCTGGAAAAGGACAGGGAAGGGGGATCAACATGATTTTTGTCTGACAGCCCTGTTTTGCTCTGTTTAAGGTCAGGCATAGATGCAGCTAAAAAACCACAGAACTGTGGCTGGCTAGGGTGTATCTGAAGGCAAGCGTGCTTCCTGTGAAAGCCCCTGTAAGAGTCTGGCATGTCGAGTGCTTTCAGGGCCTCTTGTGGTTTTGTTGCTCTAGTGCATCAAAAGTCATGAGTTGGAGACAATTTGGATAAGCAAACTTTTGAAAGGGCAAAATCAGTCCGGTTCTTCCAGCTTTATAGCTGGAATTGAGCTTTCCCAACTGGCAGAGACTGAAGATTTGTGCTTGTGTTATATACAAATATATCCAGGGTGAGTGATAGGGATAGCTCTGATACTTGCTAAAAATGAACAGGACAGGGTGTTAAATGGACTTGATTTTGCCAAATCCTGCAAAAATCAACACAGTGGATAACATTCATGTTTGGAATCCGTAGTCTCCAGCTCAGACACATATCAAATTACTATTCTCCATAGATGAACCCTGGTAGAAGAACCCTACACAAAAGAATGGCAATACTCATTCAACTACCTGCACGTGACAAAGGTCAATTTGCTCACTCCGACCTTTACATAAAAGATAAACACATTTCTAAGGACTCACACACTTTACGTCTAGTGTAGCTAAACCTTACGCTGCAGGAAGATGTTGGTATATAAACCTTCATTTTTACTAAGCACAGCTTTACACATTCATTTTGGGGACATGTCAAAAGTCATAGATAAAATTTTCTCTGGGCATTTTCTCTTTTCAAGCTTGAAGCATAGCAGGCACAGAGGGGAGTTTTATGCCCAAGTCATTCCACTTTTGTTGGTTTAAAAGCCCACAAGTACAGAAGCACTGACAATGTGTGGTCCATCAGAAAGATCACCCACTTGCTCAGTAATCTCTAAGCAATCCAGATGAGTTGCTGGAGGTGCTGGAATGGTTAAAGCAGAGATGTTAGAGCAGCAACGTGAATATAACCATCCCCTAGGTAGTCTCCACCATCAGTATACTCACTCCTTTCAGTTGAAATGAGTAAAATTAGAATTCTGGAGATTGAAATAAAAGCAAGCCCCTGACCTCAAATCTACTGTAACACTTGCCAGGCAATTTTGACAAACTGTAATTTCAAATCCTTGCTTTCTGGAAACTTTATTTTCCTTTTGATTCAACAAGGTCTTCTGGTGCCTGTTTTTGAACTGATGTTCTTGACCCACCATGAAGGTAGATCATCCCGAGAGAGAGGTCAGGCAGGATTATTTCAACAATATTTCGGAGGAGTCCTCATGTCTTAACATTGTGAAACTACTCCACAGTCTTGCAAAGGAAAGCACAAGCACCATTGCATAGATGGAAACAACAAAGACCACGTAACCAATTCTCAATCCCCATCAATTTAAGACTGAAAAACTACACCACCTTTTGCTGCTCACCCAGGAATCTAAGAGAAGATGATAGACTAAAATCAAAATATTATGCCTGTTTTCAGGCCTGGAGGCTGCCGCTGCTGCTGATTTTTTTAGTGTGAGTAGTTTTGTATACAAGTAAGCTCTTGGAAGATGTCGCTAGCTATCTTTTCTCAACACAGCAGGAAGGGGGTGGAAGCCACTTCCTGACAGGGAGAGGGGATTCTCCTTACTCAGGTACCAGGAAGCCAGATGGATTTTACATTAACAGTGGGAAGGATTTTTTTCTAAACCATATTATTTTGGTGATGTTTCTTCCATCTGACTGACACATAGAAATAAACTGTCCAGCAGAGTAAAAGAGCAGCATTATATTGAAATAACCAGTCTGTACAAAAATCTTAACCAGAGTGAGGACACATCTACTGCCACTTTCACTTTCTGCATATCAGAGATGGGCTTCACACTTCCTCCTGTAGTGTTGATTAGACAATCACAAACTTCTGCTGAAATCAACACAAATCCCAGCAGTATTTTCTGGAAGCTTCCAAGTGGACGGGGGGGGGGGGAAAGCTACTTCAACAGATACATTAAACTGAGCCTTAAAAGGGCACAGCTTCTTTCAACATATCATAAATGAGCTCTAGACAACCAACTCACATACAGAGGAAGGACTAAATTTGAGTGTCAGGAGTTACATGAGATCACCCCTGCCCCAGGAGACAGCACTGACTGTACTGAGTTAAATCCGCACATGCACTCAGAAAGCAGCATGACAGAAGACAGATCAGTGCAATCTTACATCACATTAAATGACAGGCTATTGTTGCTAAACAGAGGCCATAAGATCTTAGCAAAGCAAGATTTGGTTACCTGTTAATTCCTTTAAAAAAAAACCTTGCCCTTCTTTTTGGAAGGGCAATTATAAAGCTGTTTACATTCCTCATTCTATTTTTTTTGGTATAAATTTATATTACAACTTCACCAGATTAAACAACAGCATATTAACACTGCTGGACTGACTCAGATTCCTCAACAGTATTTACAGCAGGTTAATTCCGGTACCCATCTCCTTTTGACTTCATTACTTTGGAAAATTGTGTGGCACTGTATAGGGCACTTCAGTCTTCCGAAAAGGCAACTCCCGCAGTTCAGACCTGTATGCTTCTCGCTTTATTTCAGTGCCTGTCAACGCTGATCCCCTGACTGTGGCGTTCCGAGCCCGGGCACGGGGCTGTGCATTTGCTAGAACCGGCCACTACAAAGGGGCACCGCTGCGAGCGCCTGACAGAAAGGCGACAAAGCGCAGCGTGTCCCATCCGCACGGCCACCATGAGCCCGAAGCCCCCACTGCAAGCCCCTCGCCCCAAGGACAGCCCCAGCGAGCAGCGCCCAGCAGGGCAGGGAAAGGCCCTTCCCTTCCCTTCCCTTCCCTTCCCTTCCCAGCCCGGCCCCGGGCTCCCCCGCGCCCCTCCGGCCGTGCGCACCCCAGCCCGAACCCTCCTCGGGGGGTCCCCCTGTCATTGTTGTTTTCACTTAAAAAACATCCCGAACAGTAATCCCTCCTCCCCGTTTCTGTCACAGCATCCGGACACGCCGGCCGTGCGACCGCGGCTCCCGCTCGGGAGCACAGCGCCAGGGACCCCCGTCCCGTCCCGTCCTGCCCCGTCCCGTCCCGCTGCCGCTCCCCGGGGCGCTCGGGGGCCGTCGGGGCGCAGCCCTGGCCCCGCTCCGGCCACCAGCGGCGGGACGAGGCCTGGGTCGGCCCGGCGGAGCTGTGGCGGCAGCCGCCAGGCAGAGCGGCTGCGAGGGGCGCAGGGCCAGCGCCTCCCCCCGCCCCCCCCGGCCCGGCCCGGCCCCCGCGGGCGCTACTCACGGGAGCCGCGGGCGAGCAGCAGCAGCAGCAGCGCCCACAGAGCGCAGGAGGCGCCGCCGAGGAGCCGCATGGCCGCGGAGGGGCCGCCGGAGCTCGCCGGGCGCGGTCTGCGCGCTGCCGAGCGAGGGGCGGGCCGGGGCGGGCCCGCGGGGCGGGGGCCGGGCCGGGGGTGGGCGCGGAGAGGTGGGCTCCTTTCTCTCTCACTTGTCCCGCCGTGTTTGGTCGGCCTGGGCGGCAAAGCCTTGCGATATCCGTAAGGGGAGAGTAGTAAGCGGAGAGATGTCCCCGCTTCACCAGGTGCCACAGACGTGACACCCGAGTGGTGCCCCGTCGGTCTGCGAGCGCCTGGGGCAACGGGGCCGAGCTCCAGGAGCGAACAGCGCTCACGGCTGGTGATGTCTGGCGGTCTGTTTTCCAAACACCATTCAACATCTGCCAGCAGAGCCTCAACTGCGTGGATTTATCCTCCGTGTTAAAAACATCCGCCTACCCAACCCGTGGGTTCACCGCGCACGCCTTCCCGCGGTGCCGCTGCCCGGTCCGTGTGAGTGCTGCTGGCTCTCACACAGCCTCCGGTTGTTGCAGGCTCTTAGGGCGTCAGCGCTAATGCTGTGGAGGCATCCTGAAATTTCCCGATGTACTTAGAAAATTGTGAAACGGACTACAAAGGTGATAGGGAAAAGTGAAAGGGAATAAACATGTTCAGTTCTTTCAGATTTTCCATGGGTACTTCTAACATAAAATTGGTGTTGGGTATTTATTTCTCAAGCGAAAAATAAATGTTAATAACATAAGTGTTAATACGTTCTTCAGAGTGAAGACAACTTGATAAATATTTATCAAAGGAAAGAAAACTACACATTGATGCAAATTACTTTCCAATAAGTTAGAGAAAACGCTTTTTAATGTGGATAGTTAAGGATCAGCAGCAGAGCTGCAATAGAATATTTCACACGTACTACTACATTTACAGTCATTGCTACACAATGGTGTTCCCATGTCAAGCCACGTATCTGAGCCAGAGACGGTGAAGTGCCTCACCTGAGAGCTCACAGGCAGGTTGTGAAACTGTGCTCGGGTACTGTGTGAAACCTAGCTCTCTTCCATGTTAGCAGACACACATTTATTCTGTAAGTCTCAGCAACCCAGTGGTGAGCTAAAATGGTGAATAAATATTTTATAACTTTTAAATTCTAATTCGGCTCCACAGTCTGCAATCAGTGAAAATAGATGCATGCATTATATTTCCAGCATTTTCTTATGCCTTCGTTCTGCAGAGCTTCCTGTGTGGTTTCCATGACTAAGGTACCCAAAGATCAGTGTGCACCTTTTCATGGTGAATTTTCTGAGATGATCCTCTAAAGCTTTTCTTTATGCTGTGGGAGTAATATCTTCAGCTACCCTAATTCCAGAAAAGCTTAGAAATACTAGTAATCCATATGATACTGAGTATAAGGGCCTCTGTTTGATTACAGAGGCAAAGCTTATAGTGAGAAAAAAAAAGGTATTTTATTAAATTTATATATATTTAGAGGATATATATGTCTCTATATAAGATATATCTGTATCTTTAACATAACTAAGTCATTCAGCTCTTGCACAACTCCAGTGAACATCAGGCTTAACCAGGCGGGAAACAGCTTACTTGGGAACATCCTAATTCACATTGCTCAACTTGCATATCTGCAGGAAAAGAGTAGTTAAGATACATGGAACAAAGAGCAGTCATGGGGTTGTGGGAGATAGGTGTGTAGCTAACCTAGAAGTGACGAGTTAGCAGGCACTGAGGCACAGCTGCACAATTGCACAGTCTCTTTGCTGTGTAAAGGCAGAGGTGTTGGAAGTTCTTGTGTTGATTGCTTTGGTGTTGTCTTGTTTCATTTGGTGTTTTTTCTGTGGGAGGCAAATTTCTGGCAAAGTATTGGGGTGGCTGGAATGTTCCTACACTGAGAAGGAAACATTCTGGGAAAATTTAGTAGGACTAATCATGCACTTTTGGTACATGGTGTAAATTATGATTTCCCATATAGATTCCCACATAAAGATAAGATTGATGAGAAGATTTTCCCCCCCAATTTTGTATGATATCCAGTGTCAAGGAGCAGCAAGAATGGGTGCTGAGGGTAACCACAGGAGCTCACCCGGTGCTGTTCCACAGGACCTGAGCAGGGCAGGGTGGTGGTAGTGACTGGATCCACCAGCAGCCTTGGACAAGGTGATGAGCCTGATCCAGGGAGTCCAGTTGGGAAAGAACAGCAGGAGAGGGCTTAGAAACAAGGCTGTCATAAGTCTAATATCATTCCAGGGGATATGCTACCACCTTTGTCAGTCTGGAGTCCCTCTAGCAAAACCAGTCTCTAAATCAGGGCAGCTGGGGACAGGCACAGCTATGCTGCAGCTCAGGCAGGGACTGGAGGCTCAGGCAAGAGCTGAAATTGAGCTGCTGGATGAATGGGCATAGACATGTGGATGGAGGTCACAGGTGAAGTTGGTCAGAGCTTGTTATTACCAGTTAAGGCTTGCCAGAGCACTCAGAGCCACAATAGGAACTGCCTGAAGGCAGTTCTTTCAGAGGTACAGTCTGACTTCCCAGAGGAATGTCCTTGAGTGGTAAGAGTTGTTGTTATATTGTTGAGGTAGATGTGTAACTGCTAGGACATTCACACAAGGATTAAAAATTAAAGCCTCACAACAGAATTGTCAAAATCCATGGATCCTGAGCATAAACATCTCAGATCCATTTTATCCATGAGAAGTTAAAATGGCTTTGGGGAGATAGTGAAGGTGAAACAAAACAGGTCCAGCATAGGGTTAACTCACAAGGACGATCAATGAAAAACCAGAAACATTGAGCAGGAAGAAGGAAAGCTGTTTTTATTCATGTGAAACCTGATCCTCAGGAAAGACCTACAAAGGCAAACCTGGGAACCCGAAGTACCAATTCCAGTCAGTGTTCAAAACTGTGGACTTGGTATTTGCTCAGTAAAAGTTTTATGAGCACTGCAGTTTTCTATACATCTCGTCAGTTAGTAACCCATTGTTGTGCCATGGAAGTTCACTCCTGTAATCCGTCATCTCTCCTAGCTGACATACTTGAGGTGTCTTACTCTCTTAAAAGACATTAATTTAGGTTACAATCAGAGCAGTTGCTCCCAGCCTGTACTTAGCTTGGTGTCTGCTCTGTACAGATCCCACTTTTAAATTCGTGTTTATTCTCCACCCCAAAATGCCTTATTCCAAACATAATAGATGACACCTTGCTTCACATCTCATGTCATTTTTATATTCTTAGTTATCAGAGTTAGAGCAACACTGCTATCTTACAGCAAAGTGTTTCAGTCAGGGAAAGACAGGAACATGCAATATGTTTTGCTGAAATACTAGCAGGGGCAGCTTTAATCCTTGCTACTTGGCAATGCAAACTTAACACTTGAGCTTTGTAAAAAGAGAGATAAGAACACAGGTTGACCAAAGTGTTAATCTCCTTAATCCAGGCCATTAGCAAATCTGGGTTTCTTAATGCAATTCGTTTTTAAAAAAAGTAAGGAATTAACTTCTAAATTGTATTGACACAACCAGGATTACCCATATTTTGTTAAGAATCAGTGCTCACATGAAGCATCAGCACCTTACAGTGTCCATTGCTACAACTATCCTGACTTTCTTAACAATCTGTTGGTTTGCCCTTGCATTATTTGAGTTTCATCAGCTCAAAAGAGCCTGAGCCCTAATTCTGGCCTTTGCAGGTTGTGCATGACTGCTGCTGTTGCAAGGAGTGTTTAGCTCTCTTGTATTTGTACTGGGGCTGGGGCTGGCTTGTGCTCACTGACTTTTTAAAATTTTTTGGTTTCTTCTTCTTTTGTGTTTGGGAAGGAGGAGGATCCTAGTGCTCTCCTTGTTTCCATTACACATTCATCCATGCCTGTTATGAAGATATTGCTGTGTTAATTTTTGTGGGGGAAAAAAAAAAAAAAAGTTCCAGAGTTAAGTAAGATCCCAAATAAAACTTCCATTTGAAGAGATGCTGGTCCCAGAGACACTACTCTGACCTCATTGCAAACCTACTAGAAAATTAATGACACCAAGGCCATTTACTGAGTTAAAAAAAAAAAAAATTTCAAATAGGGACTAGAAGAGTCTGCAGAAGGCAATTCGACAATTCAATAAAAATTGTACTTTCTTTATATTTCTGTTTCAGTACATTCTGGAAAACTATAATTGTCCTTTTTTCCTCAGCTGACTATTGTGTTGATATTGGGTTGGGGAGGATTTCTACTTCTCATTTCTTGAGCAAACACATAGGTTGAGGAAACAGTAGATACAATAAGAAAACTTATAATAACTACTAACAAAGTAATATTAAATGATGATGTTATTTAAAAAGAAGTGGGGCAAGCAGCTTTTGGTGATCTTGTCAGAGTCCAGAGGAGCTGGATAATGCAAATGGGTGCACTGCACTGACAGGGTGGCCAGGTAAACTCTGTGCTTTGGGATGGATGCTCTTAGCTGAATATGATGAAGTCTCCCTGCTACTGCTTCTGGCCTCTATTTGCACTGATCCTAATAACAAGAATCCTGAAGCCAGTCTGATTAGGTGTGGTGCATTTGTTAGCTTAAGCTTACTAGGAGCTGTAGTTTGTATCATCTCACAAGCTGGCATGCCCTTGCAACTAAAAAGGTAAAAAACTGTTTCAGAGTGTGGTTTGGAAACATGACAAATATTTATCTGACAGATCTTTTTACAACAGTCCTTCTATGCTTCATCTCTTTTCTCAACACTTTGAGTAACATGAGGATGTCACACCTGGCTTTGAAAAACATGACTTTTATGCACTTCTTTTCTATGAATTGACATTTCTGGGAGAGGTGTGCCTTCAGTAATCAGAGCAGAGGCCAAGGAAAGAATACCACAGACGTTTAAATTCCCAGTGTAAGTCTATGAGTCTCCTCTACACAGTATTCTCTTCCTGTGCATTAGTTGCATTGTATTATCTGATTAGCAGTCTCTTTTATTCAAATATTTCTGTTATTCTTTCTATTCAAATAAAAATAATCATAGAAAGATGGCAAATAAGATTCAACTAAGCAGGAATTAAAAGAGTGCTTTGCCAGCTCTCAGGACATAATCTACTGCAGAAACACCTGAATCATAAAAAATTGTCTTACATGCTTTGTAAAAATTTAGGTTGTATCATGACTTTGGAAGTTACCAAGATATTTTTATAAGATACCAGTATTGTCTTGCTGTTATTGACTTAGATTTTTGAGTTTCTTAGAATTGGAAGAGAGTTAAAATCTATATGATGAAATATTGGAGGAAAACTATGTAACTATTTAATAAAGTCTGCCCTGGATTTCATGCACTATATGATAATACTGCAATTAATAAATCCAGAATAGCAGCCATATGCATCTTCAGTTGAATCTATAGGGAATTCCATGCCCAGTGGGTGTTTTATAGGAGAAAAAATGTAAGACGGTGAAATGTTTTCCTTTAACAGCCTTGGGTGAAAATTTACAGACAGAGAAGAGAGCATCCCAGCTGTGGACTTCAAATGAAATGACCCCATCCTGAGGTCTGCATGGAGTCCATGTGCCACAGGTGGAACTTGGGCTCCTGTCTCATCCCACTGACCCAAGGACATGGCTCTTGGCCCTCGTCACAGCCACTGCCAACATTCTGCCCACTGTGACATGGCCACCTCAGCACTGGGGGAGCCAGGGCTGATGGAAGGCCCAGAAACTTACAGAATTTCTTTTAAAAAACAGCTGCATTTAAACTCCACAGTTAAAGCACTCAAAAATTCCCAAGATGAAGTTTTCTCTGCCAAGCCTGGCTTGCTCTATCTTATCTTGACTACCATCCCTGTCTCTACTGTTCATACTTCTCTTTTTCTGTTTGAAAACAATTCTTATATAATTTTTTTGTACAACCAATACATTGTTCACAGTCCTATCTAATAAGCTTGTTTTGTTGCAGTCCTTTTGCTTCCTTTAAAAGTGTTTGTTGATTAGTATAAGATGTAATTGTTTTTATTTTTAAATAGCCAAGCTTTCTAGAGAAGGTGCAAAGAATTCTTAACTTTAGACTGTGTTAATTCAGAACCTAGTACTCTGTGACAGTGCGTTGCAAGGAAGGCAGCATTGAGCAGCATTGTGCAGTCTACTTCAGTGACAGGGCTGCCAAGTTTTATTCCTTTTTTTCCTAATTTTTAAAATTTTAATGTTATTGAGTATCCTGAACTAAGATGGATTTTCTAGTAGGTTGCATATATGTTGTTTTTTGTTCTTATTTCTGTTGAGGAAAAACAGTTGATACAAGTGAATCAGTCCTGATGTATAAAACACAAACAAAACTCTTTCTGAAAGCAAGAAATACTGTTTGTGGCTGAAAAATCTGTAAATTTTGTCTGTCATAGGGATCCGTGCTCTCGCTATTGGTGGTCTTAAAATGCTTTCATCCACTTTAACTGATCCTATTTCCAGATAGTAATTATGACTGATGTCTTTCAAGCAAAGACTGCAGATATGTCTGTTGTTGCTATGAAAATGCGAACTAGGTCACTGCTGCAATATGCTGGAATGTGAGTCTTCATTTTGTGAATGTTTTAGATTCCAGAGGAATCTGCTTCTGTTTCTGCTCAAATCTTCCATAATAGTAAGATGAAATATTTACACTGGAATTAGTTTGGCCATGCCATCATTTTGTTTGGCAGACTGGGTCACCTTTAGAGGAATTAACAGTTTGTGAGCTGCAAACGTGTTTGGGGTTCTGATACACTGCTTGTTGTGAGCACCATGACATTGGCACACATGGGCCAATACTGGAACAATGACACAAAGTAGCTGGAAAACACATTCTCCTGAAATATTAGACTTTGGTCCTGAACTGAAAAAATGTGCTGCAGGACTCAAGAAGGCAAAAGCCAGTATCACAAGAGACTGTTTTCCATCAGTAATTCTTGGTACTTTGAGACAGCTTTTCCCAATATCTGAGCATCTCACTGTGATTGCGTGTAAATCCATCTTCTCTTAATCTCATTTTTTTCATTTAAGTCATTTGCTGACACAAATTCCTGGGAATTCTCTGAGGTTAAAAGGCAACAGTCCTTTTTGGCCCCTAATGGGGAGCTCAAAGGGTTTGAGATGACAACAGATTTCATTGGAAATGAAATTAAATTCAGTGGATTGAATTCATAGCTCTTCTTACTATTTAGCTGTTGATTGACAGGCCCCTGTTCTTGCTTGCCTGGCTGTATATTCAACCCCAGTGCTCATTAATGGCTACTTTTTACTTTTGCTGCTTGCTGTAGTATTGTGCTGGTTATCATCTGACTCTGCTGAGCCTGGGAGCAGTTTGACAACAGCAAGAGAAAAGCATCTGGGCTGGCAGATGGCCTGGGCATTGCTGCTGTCTGCATTGCTGTGCTGGGCAGGCTGGACCTCCAGTGGGAACTCAGATTGAAGGGGCTGTGACCTGTGGATGAATTCATTCAAGAGCAGGACACCCTGAAACACCTGTGGCCATGGCCAAGTCCCCACCAGAACATATCTCAAAGTGTCTATGGCTGTGATTATGGAAGGGATTGTGGCCCATGCTGAAGAAGGTACACTTTGAAGCATTTGTGACTGTAAATGATGCACATCAGCTTGTGAATGCACAATTTATATCATCTGATACCTGAAATTGAATTTGAAGTAATTACGAAAATGGTGCTTTTTTCTGTGCTTTATAGACATAGACTACAAATAAAGTGCCAACAGGGAATAAGGTAGCTTTCACTGTTTGTACCTCTCTCATAGTACAAATTAGCAGATGATGTTTCTGCTTCAACTCTTTAAACTACTGCTTGAAATAAAAAATGCATTTAGGCACTTAAGCCTTGATTTATAGAGCTTCTGTTTACTTTTATGCAGGTTCTTTGCATCGTTTTCTTGGTAAAAGAAAACTTTGATCTCATGAGTGATAAATAGGATTGAAGTTGTGAAAAAACTGTGGTATTCTCAGAATGGATAAGTAGATTGCACTGCAATATATTTTATTCAGATAGAAATAGTGGCAATATTTTACATGTGAAGTTCAGAGGCTACAGGTGCCTGGAGGAATGTCAGTCAGGTTGACAAAAATGCTCTAGACACAGAATCCTTTTAAAAACAATGGGTTTGGTCTGGTCAAGTTCTTCCAGGGTATTCACAGTAAAGTTCTTGCTAGGTGATTTTTTTAGGTTGCTAAATAAACTAGTGCCCGGGTACTACTTCTAGCATGTAATTAATTTGTGGGAGACAGGTGAATATTATTTTTTACTGCTTCCTCTTCTGTAACAACAAGGAGGCCAAATGAACAGAACTGAGGGCCAATCATTTTAGATACCATATAAACATGACGAAAACACAGCTAACAACTGCAAGATTTATAGCAGAAATTAGAGCTAAGAGATAACAGGGCAGTAAAAATTTCAGGATGACAGTGTGCAAAGGTTAGGATTAGCGCTTTAAGTGATAGATATGCTGGATTCCTAAGCACCTCTTTGTTGAAACCCAGTGTTAAACCAGAATATGAAGACGGGCAATGTGATGGGGGGGGTGGAATTTGCGTGGACTTTTCTAAAAGTTGTATGAGAGAACATGGAAAATTGATTGAACTGACCTGGAAAGCAGCTTAGATCTGCATAGTTGGCAGACACTTCCAAACAGGTGGTCCCATTCCTCACTTTACATACATGAGTGTGTACAAAGAATCCCATACCCACATTTCTGTGCCACAGACATCATATAGTGGGAGCAAATAGCTCAGTGGAAAGCATTGACTCTTATTTATCCGTCATCTTGATGGTGATTTGCAATGTGTATGAACCCTGAGATGTTGGAACTATGGAAGCAGCCTGATAGTGTTATGATAAAAACATTCTGCTTCATAGCCATAGCGAATGTGAGCAAGAGAAGTGATTTCTTCCTTGAACATACTTCTTATTGTCATAAAGTATTCTACTCACTGCTAAATTAAAATTAGATCTTTTTGCATCAGGACTGGATAATCACCTAATGGTTTGGAAAATTATCTCAAGGAGAACTCTAAGTGGTTGAGTTTTATTTGCAAAGCTAAGGCACACTTAAAAGAATATTGTGCCAATATTAGAGCAGCCCCAGCATTTTGACTTCTGTTCAAATTATTACCTGACTTTTCGTTCCCAGGTGGTAAAACCTTAAATCTTTTTATGCAAAGAATCAATCTTCATTCCTATTTCTGGCACTGGAGGTAGGAATGAGGAAAATAACACAACCAGAGAGAAAAAGTTAAAACAATTCTTCAGCACATTATGATTCTTTCCCACCTCTTCTACTGCTCTTTCCATGCATATTGGGAACCCCTAGAAAATATTAAAAGAATTTTGAGGCAAAAATGTTTCTGATAAGCCCAATTAGCAACAAAAACACCATTACTATACACTTTTCTACTTCAAAGCAATGTCAGTTCATACTGCATATTTCCCCAAATATTTAAAAATAGAGCATCATTTGGAGCGTTAAAGTAACATTAGGCAGTCTCTTGAAGTATTTTGCAATATTTTTCAATTTCGTCCTTAACTGCTGGGAGTTGTTGTTGTAATCACCACGAGAAAGATAGGCTCTGCTAGTCATAAATACTATGATTATAATGAGAATGATTGCCTTCAAGGAAAGATGAGACAATACTTTTTCAGGCTGTTCTTGATCCTATGTCCAATTAGAAATGACAAGAACATTGTTTTTGAACTTTTCCAAATCTCATTTTTGTAATGAACAAATTGCTTTTGTGTTGGGGGACCATTGATCTCACAGTGCTGGTTGAACTAGGAGTGAATTACTTGTCAAAAGTTGTATGCAATCAGGAGCACTACCATGGCACTCTCCTGTAACTGAAAATGAAAGATATTTAACATTAGAGATTTAATTTTATCTTCCAAATTTTTGCACAAACGGCAGTTAATGTAATGGACAAATGCTTTTGGCATTCCCATGCTTTTGGCATTCCTGTGACAATGCCTACTCATACTGCATTCTGTAGCTCATGCCTGAACTGTGTAAATTGGTGTTGAATGCACACTGGTTTTTTGGCACCACCTTACTTTGCTCCTAGATATCTCTGCTTTGAGGCAAGACTTCATTAGAGAAAGCCCACAGTAGTACCACAGATCCCTTTCAGCCTCATTGTGACCTTTAGAACAGGGTGGTGTGCCTTGCTGGTGGGACAGTGATTCTGAAAAGAACTTAAATTCTTGGTACATAAGTAGATCCACATGATCTTCTAGTGTGAGGCAGTCACTAAAATGTTAGATGAAATGTTATCCTGCCTTTGTAGACAAGGTGCTTCCTTTTCCCTACAGCAAGTCCTGCAATGTTAGCACAACTGTATAAATTTAGATGGATTCTTCCTTTGGTGGCACTTTGCCACCGTGCCCTCATGTTTAGTAGCTGTTAGGCTACATAAATATGTCTAAACTCCAAACTCCATTTATAAATTTGGGTCACCACTGTCATTGAATACCCTGTGTTAATGAATTCCACAACTGAATTGTTTGCTATGTAAAAATGTACATCCTTCTTCATTTAAAACCTCCCACAACACTTAATTGGGAGTGTGTGGCTTTTTGTGATGCAAGAAATACTGACTCTCTCACTACACTCAGTATAGCAGCTCTCTCATTCACGTGGCTAGGTAGAAGACCACTGATGTTTTCTGTTTTCCTGATATGGATAGACTTCCATATTTTTCTGTACACCTGAGCAGCCTGATGCTTTTCTCTATGATTCTTGTTTTATTGTCTGTAAACTTTATTTTTAGGGCTGACAGAAAACTAACAATTTTCACCCCCTAATACTTTTCCTCAGCCTTCTCCAGCAAACAGTGATTATCTGTAGTCCTCTGTCTTGTGGTGGTTCCTACTGTAAAAATAGTCCAAACAGATAATATTTTCTCTAGCCCTTTGCTAACATTTTTACTCTAATAGATAAACCTAAAACAATTCCACTGACGTAAATGGAGCTACTTCATATTGGCGTTGCTGAAACTGAAAACACCGTACTCATGACATTAAGAGCATCCTGTTTGAGGCAGGTTTTGTTGAAGATAAAATTTTATAAAAATAAAAAAGAAAAAGGCATCTTTAAATGCTTTAAATTTGAAGATTAAAGATTTGGGACTAAATTTGCAGTTAACACTGTGAAGAAAAAGTCAAGAGGACATTACTGGAACAGGGCTTAACACTTTTGCAGCTCATCAGGTCTTTCTCATCACATATCTGTGAACTTTTTATGCGTGACAGCTTTAATATGCATTGCTAAGCCTGCTGATCTAATTAATTTTATTCTTCTGGGATCTTATTGCCCTGTAAATACCAGATATTGCAGGTATTGACTTTGCCCTCTCAGAATATCACTCTGTGTTGATGTAGTGGGCTCAGGGTACCTAAATGACTGGGTAAGTCCCCATAATAGCTTTTCTAGATAGTAACTTTGACTTTCTTAAAACAGGAGTAGAGCTTATCCTTTACATGTGCATGGCCAAAGTACCCATCAGAAATATTAACGCATCTGAGAATTCATTTTCTGCTCATTGTACTATCTGGAACAGCAAAGATGCATTTAAGTATACCTTTATTTAAAAGAACAGTAGTAAAAGCAAATAAAAACTCAAATCCCCGACAAAACAAAATATGTCGTTATTACCCATTTCTTCTTGCCTATGGAAAAGGAGGGACGAGATGCTATGTGAGTAACGTAAGGTGCTCAGAGAGAGCATGTAAAAACTGACACAGGATGCAGTGGGATAAAGTGAAGAAGGAAGAGGTAGCAGCACCCTTGCTAAATCTTGTCCCTAATTTCCCCTGACGATGGTGTGTACGGTAGTACCTCCTCATCTGCGCGCTGGCAGACGAGTGAGACGCACTTTACAGCCGGGTGCAAAGCCGGTGCAGTTCGCCGAGCTGCGCCACTAGATGGAGGCAGATACTGCACAGTTCACGCCTGCTGAGCGGGATTAGGTGTGCCAGTGCCAGCAGTTTTTCCCAAACGGGAGGTCCTGCATGGGAATGGAAATGCAATAGAAACTCAACAAGAAGTAAGATGCTGCTGGCAGCCTCATCAGTGGTACCTTCGCTGTCTCTGAGGACAAAATTCCTGGTGTTTTTATTTCACTTGCTGTGGAGATGCTAACTTGGCACTGCTGCCTCTCTTGAGAGGTATCCTTCGAGACACAAGGGCTTCACTGCCACCTGTGCTGGCCCTACTGCAGGCCAGTCACCTCATGTGGTCACAGGAAGCTGTCTCCCAGATGTGTCCCATTGTCAGGACAGTATTCCTAGGCATACACATCTGGGTTTCATCCCATTCATCTCAGTTCATAAGGATATTAATTGTACACTAGAAAACAAATCTGCTACTTTCAGTCAAGCATTTGTTCTCCTGGCTTCATTTGTCACAGTGCCTCCTCCAGCATTGTGCATGGATTGTTCCATGTGGCCTTAGGAGTGGCTCTTTCTGCATAGCCTTTCCTCTCATGAAGCCTGTCTTCTATGTCTGTTTTCTCTTTATGCAGCATTAGCAAGTGACTTGAGCTTGATAAAAAGCATGGTGTGTCTCCGTTTTGTGCTTTGTTCCCTGTGAGGACTTTGGCCAAGGGAACAGGGTACTTTCTGTTAACACTGCATCTTTCCAGGTCAACCCAAGTTGATCGAGCATCCTCACAGACCACAGACTCCTCCTTCATAGCCTTTAATACAGATTGGATCTGACCCTCCATTCTGGGTCTTCAAGTTTTTCTCATACCTCAGGACACCTGTGCCCTCAGAATAATATCCACTCAGCACCAGCTACTTAATCTTTGAGCTTTTGTGTGGAAGAAATGGCTGGTAACTGATGGGTGTGTTTTCAAAATAATGTTGATATCACACTGATGCTTTACTTGTTGCTCAGCAGCCTTTACATTAAGGCTTTTCAGCTTCTCACACCACCCCACCAGTGAGAAGGCTGGGGGGCCTAAGAAGCTGAAAGAGGACCCAGCTGGGACCCAAACTAGTCAGAGGGATATTCCATACCATACAGGATGTCATGCTCAGTATATAAACTAAGGGGAAAGCTGGCCAGGGGCTTCTGCGTGGGCACTGTCTGGGCATTGGTCAGCAGGTTGTGAGCAATGTCATTGTACATAATTTGTTTTGTATATTCTAACTATTATTATTGTTGTTGTTTGTTATTTCCCCTTTCTTTTCTGTCTTATTAAACTATCTTTGTCTCCACTCACGAATTTTACCTTTTTCCCCCCCATTTCTCTCCCTCATCCCACTGAGGGGGCAGAGGGAGTGAGCAGCAGTGTGGTGTTTAGTTACCTGCCGGGTTGAACAGTGTCAGTCCTTTTTGGCACCCAATGCGAGGCATGAAGGGTTAAGATAACAACAGATCTGACCAGAGAATGTTAAACCAAATTTGTTATAAGTATTAATTGTATCAGTTTAATAGTCACTGGTCACAGTGTTGGTTTATTTGCTCTCAGAGTTGCTGCTCGTGTTCTCCGGGTTGCGTTGTGAAAGCACCACATTCCCTGCTGTGCTGTCTCCCCTCTGGGGCTGGGTTAAGGTCGTTCCTTGTACCGGGTAACCCTGGTTTAGGAGACGATAAAGATGCTGGCCGTGACACTGAGCTGGTGTTTGTGCTCGGCACCTCTGTGCGCAGGGAGCCATCTGTCGGAAGCTATTAATAAATACACCTTCTACCTTGCTAATTTTGGCGATTTTGAATATCCTTGGGAGAATCCCTGTGGGGCTTTTTTTGGGGTGGTTTTTTTTTTTTTTTTTTTTTTTTTTTTTTAATATTTTAAAATACCCAAGCGTGTTTGAGTATCACAGAGGACAATGGGAATCCCAGTCCACTACTTCTCCAACCTGCTTCTCTGGGAAGCCAGGGAGGACACGATGATGAAAAGCTTTTCCCTTTGGGAAAACATCCCAGCCCATACTGATGGAAGCACTGTGGAGCCCTCCTCGATGTGTGAGCCATATGGGAAGCACACTGATTCTGAGGAGTCAATACTACAAAGTGCCAGGACATGCATGGGAACTGGAAGCAAGCCAGGAGCGGGGTTTGTTCTTACATCAGTAAATGCACACAGGCTTTTTAGGTGCCTGCAAATCTATTCACAAAGATACTTGTCTGACTGTTTATCATGCATGCAGGAGTAATTTAATCCCCCAGTGAAATGCCAGAAGAAAAAAGAAAACATTAGAAAACAGAGTATCCTTTTTTTTTAATTATTTTTGTTAGGTGAAATTGTGTAAAGTGCAAATGAATCAATATAAAAATTCAGGGAGAGAAAGTGCAGCCCAGAAGTTTACCATCTTATTTAGCCAGAGGATTGAAATTGTTTTGGAACACCAAAATAATGAGATGTGAATTCTCTGGTCTTCGTTAACCACTTCCTTCAAAAGTGCGACGTTTTTTCCCTGTGGAAAAGAAGCACAAAACATAGAGACCTTACTGAAAACTGATAATGCAGACAACTATGTTTTATTCCCAGTGTTCCTCTAGCATGCCCTGAGGAAGGCGATGTCTAAAGAAAAGCAAACCTGACAAATTTTGTTCTGTAGGGTCAATTCTGGTTATGTTCCCCTGCTGCTGAAGAGTTTCTGCCTTTACTGAACTTGGTGAGTGGCACAGTACCTCTCCTTTCCTGCCAGTAGCCCCACTCACTGAAACAGCTCATTTGCAGAGCAAAGGCCAGAGGATTTGCTTGGCAGCATGCAGATGTGCGGAAGGACAGTGCACCAGGCCATGCACTGCTGCTTTGTCACCTCTTGCTTGCAGTGGGGACAGGCTACAGAGGAAACAAATGAGTGGACAGAGTATGCAGGAGTGTGTTTTTGCCAAGTTTCTTCCCTTTCTTTATGGTAATATGATGAGGCCCTTGCAATCAGGGAGAGTGAAACCTGTACCCCAGTAGGTTTTTTCTTGAAAAATCAAATTTCATCATGAGTTTACCATATAATTTCTGAATTCGTCGCCTGTCGTCCTCCGAAAGTCTGAAGGTTTTTGGGTTCTGGTATGAATAGGTAGGATACATCAGAGCACCATAGACGTTTGAATGAGCAAGTCCCAAAGAATGGCCAAATTCATGAGCAGCAACAAGGAACAAATTGACTTCTGCAACACAGCAGGACAGAAATTTATGTTAAAGGCATGGCATTTCTTTTAAAAATACAATGAATTGAAATAGCAGGAAAATTTGTATATTTCAATTCATCTTGGAATGAAACCCTAGGCTTTTGATCCATTATTGTAGAATTGTCTTATATGACTATAATATTTTATAAAAAAACTACTGATTCCTTGCATGTGCATCTAGAGACCCTGAGTCTGACTTTGCTTTTAGTCAATCTTATACCTAGAAGCAAGAAAATTTACCTTTTCAAAATTTATATAGAAAACAGGGGCTCATAGTCCTTGTTTAGCCTGCAAAATGTGCTTTAAAATATGGACAGAATAGGCATAATGTAGCTGTTCATGGCAATGAAGGACAAGTACTTAAAAAGGTAGATGTAAAGAACAGAAATGTTAATACTGAAGTGGTACTGAAGCATGAACAGTTATTGAAAGCACTTCCTGTAGCTGTGTTCTTCCAACATGTACAGTATTTGCCTTTCCCTTTCATATACACATGTGAGCTTTACCTTGATTGATATCTGACCATATTTCATCATCGTCAAAATGAGCATCTCCACCAATCCCTTCTCCAGGAAAAAACGCATGGGCCAGTACGTTACCTCTTCCATCAAAAGGTTGTCCATCACCATGCTCTGCATTTGAAATAAATCAATGTCATCAGATGATATCAGTTGTCCTATTTAAATTCAGAAAATTGAAGCGCGTTGCTGGTTTGTGCTAGTTTTGCTGGTTGCCAATTCTTAAAAAAATCTCACAATGGCAGCAAGATTGTGAAAATGAGAAGTGAGGCTTAGGGAACACTCTCTAAATTCATGTCTTAAGTTCAAATCTTGTATTTGATAGTTCAAGCTGCTGCATATTTCAGAAAGAGCTGAATACTTTTTTCCTGAGTTTTTGTCAGAAGTGTTGTTCTGAGGCAGCAATTGGGGATTATTTCAGAATAAATACTTAATGCTTGGCAACATTGATGTTAACATCTGAATGCTTTCTATTTTGAAAAGTGCTGGGCAATATTACTTGTCGACATTCTCACTTGCACTGATTTTAGTGTGAGACAGTGACTTGGGATAGATAACCATGTTTCTGAAGAGATAAGTTCATTTATCCCCAGCTTTGAGGTATGGTCTATTACCTACTTCCATCATAGTGCAGGTGAAATATTACTGTTTCCTACCTTAAGTGCAAGAGCTGGATCAGAGTTGTACCAACTTTGAAAATTTCCCCCTCCCTCATACTGAGTCTCTGACTTGACAGAGGAGTAGTTGGGAACTCAGATGCCATCCTGTGTCCTTTCTCCCAGACCATGTGGATGGTACTTAGGGCACAACTAACACAGGCAGAAGAGACCTAATCCATGTGTGACATGGGATTAAAACCCATTCCAGTTTGCAGGATCATTTCTCGCTTTGACTGGGACATTGTGTCACCTCTTTATGGCAACTTAATGTTCTTCCCATCAGCGACACATAGGTTTTGGACATTTTGGTGTTCATATGCAGTCATCTGCTTGCATGCCACGTGTCCAGTCTTCACTTAGAGCCAATGGAGCTCTAGTAAACATGGTCAATGGATCTAGACAACAAGTCAGATAACTTTAAAGTAGGCATTTAGTTTGTCTAAGCTGATTCAGTGTAGATGCCAGGCACAAGTTAAAGGTAGGGCTACGTCCATAGACTATTCCTGATCACAGACGGACTTCTGAAGTGACTTTCCTGGTCATCCTCACTTACCACGCTTTGGCCTGCACCTTGGTGCAATCGTGGGCTGCAATGTGCGATTCCTTCTGGGAGCAAATCAACCAAAAGAGACTCTCTATGGCCAAACATAATGCAACCCAGCTGCCAAAGGCTGTTTAGTGTGGGAACCAGACTAGATCTAGGCCTAAGTAAACCTGCCTTAACCTGCCTGAATCCAGCCGGTGAAGGCTGGATCTTCAGAATCTGCTGATTTGCTCTACAGAGCTCTTCCCAGTAATTTGCACTATTTATCAAGGCAAAAAGAGCCTTGAACATCTACATTTAAGTGTCTCATTCTGGAGCTGAGTTCTCCCTTCATTTCACAGCTGTGACTCTGAAAGGATTTTTCTAACGGTTTTATGCAAGTAAAACTGAATCATAACGTACAAATTCGGTGACATGATATAAAGAAGATAAAATATATGCAGACTTTGATTTAATTCCAAACATTTTGTTCTTTCTTAAAACTATGCCTATAAAAATACATGCTTTGAGTAAAATATGGACCATTATATTTTAAAAATGACAGATATTCTCACCACGACGTCCAAATATGATCTCAATGTCTGCATAGCCCATGTAGACTCTTCGGAAGTGCAGTGGAGTCACATCACTCCATACCATAAAGGCCTTTTTAATTGCATCATCCACTTTCTGTCTGGGTAGATCATTTGTATATCTGACAATCCTGTCAGCAAAGAGAAACATGTTAATATCATTTAGGGCATGAAGGAAACCCACCTAGCTAAATACAAAGAAATTCCCTTCTCCATAAAACCTGAAACATCACTTACTTGTAAGTTAAATGTGTCTTTTTCCATTTTCGAATTCCAAAAGCAGTTTGATATTCTGCCACATCGGGCATACCACATCTGGGAAGCTTCATTATTTTTTCTGTTTCTGTGTCTAATGTTCCAGTTACGGTCAGGTGGAAAAACCTCTGCATTTCTTTGATCCTTTCTTCTATTTTTATGTTTTGTGTTTTTGCAAAAACTGGAAAGAATTTATCAAGATATGCCTGAAAGAAGAGAGGAAAAATAAGGATTAATATATACATCTGTGATATTTTGGTAATTGCATTTTACATTTGGTTGAATTGTTTCATCATCCTGCAGTCATGTCTAGTTCTAGTTGTATCTTTCCATTTCAATTTACCAAATTCTGCTCTCTCACTAGTATAGATCAGCATATATAAAAAGAATTGTGACAGCAATGAAACACTGGAAGTAAGAAATCCTTTAAAGTTACCACAATTTGAGCGTTCAAATCTACAGCCTTCAAACACAGCGCACATAAAATTTTTGAGATAGTTTAAAAATTACATATTCCCCTTTATTTGCCAGCTGGAACTTGGTCTCTTTTTAAAGTTAGTCTTAGGACGTCTAAGCTACTAAGCAAGTTTAAACTGTCTTATATCACCTCTGCAAAAACTGTTGTGGTAACGTAACACAAGGATTATACAAACAGATAGGAAAGGAATGTAGAAGCTGAATCAAACATCAGATTATTCATGATGTAGTTGTTTCCCCCCATGAAACATACCTTTACAGTCGGAAGGTCTATGCTGGTCAATGATTCTGGTTTCGGTTGTACTGGCAAAGCAAGAGTCTTGGGTAGGAAGATGGCAGCACAAAGCAGGAGGTAGTACATGGTGCCCATCTCGGTGAGGAGCCTTGCTGCAGCAGAAAGGGTTTGAGCTTCTGTCTCCCAAGACCAGAGCTAAAAACCCTTATATAGATCCTGATAGCTCCTAGCAGCAATTACACGTGTGACTCACTTTTTGGTGTTGTTAGTGTAATGTCATCACTGCTCCAAGAAGTAAATAAAAGCATGTTAAACAAATCTTTCCTGTAACTTCCCTGTTGATGTCACATCACAGCTAGCAGCCAGCTTTGTCTGGCTCTTTTCATATTATTCCAGCAGTGAAACCACAGGGTCATAGGGAAGTTCACTTTTTGTAACTTTATCGGTACAGTTACTGTGTAATCACTTCACACTGCACTTTTCCCATGTTCCTTATACACAAAGGCATTTTGCAACAGCCCTTTGGCTGCCTGCCTGTATCAGTCGATGTAGAGACAGGGAGGAGATGGATGCGAGCACTGTCTCACTGACACCACTGCCATTACCGAGGCAGCATGAACAGCACTGCCCAGTTCAGTAAAGTTTAAACTTCTGCAGTTTTTAGAGAGATCAGAAAACAGCTCTTTAAAAGTGCCCCCTAGACCTAGGCATATCTTACAAGAACAGGTGAAAGCTCTCAGGGAAAAGAGAGGAGCTTTCCGTATCAAGTATGGAGCTGTCTTAGACCTCCAGCTGTACCAGTGCAATCTGATAGAGGTGCATGAAGCACTGACAGAGCAGGGCAGCCGTAGCCTCCCTGGCTCACTGACACCAACACAGGTCTCAGCTTCACCCCACTAAGTTCCTCTGGATAGTTTTTGAGGCCTGGAAACACCAGTCCACAGGCTGGTTTATGATTTCTATTTCAGGGTGCACAGTTTTGTGACCATATTACCTCTAATCTGAAAGGAAAGGTGCATAACGAGGAAAAGAACATTGATATTTCTCACACTAGGACAGATTTTATGGGTATAGCTGAACATGTGTCGAAGCATTTGTGGGGTATTGGCTTATTTCTGATGTACTTCTGACTGGTGTGATGAGAATTGAATTTCAGAGAGATGATCTATACCTGACATTGCTGAATTATGCAGGAGAGTACTACACAGCAATGTCTGAAACAGTTGCTAAAGGAATGATGCTGTCACCTAGTATTGAAAACAGCCCAGTTACCAACTTGTGATCATTTCTGTATGGTTTTGTCCTTTACAGAAAATCTATCCATGTCCAAATATTAAGGCTTGATGAAAAAAATCCAAACATTTTATTGCCAGGAGCAGGTTCATCATTTTCTTCCTCAACAGCTGCCTTTATGTCTTACTATGGTAGTAAAGCTGGATCTGGACCAGTGTCTGGGTTGCAGGAGATGAGGATATGTTTAAAACACTTTGAACTCCATGACTCCTGTGTGTGGGACTGGTTATTTCCTCACAGACACGAGAGGGATCTGAAGGGCTTCAGAACTGATGTACTATTGAGCAACTCACATATATCTTTAACTGGGCCATGAGCAAAACTAAAAAGAGAGTTTAAACACAAGAGCCTGATGAAAAAGGACAAGCTCTATGTTGTATTTCATTTTCTGCTGGAAGTTTGCTAACTCTGGTCTTTTTATTTTTTTTTTTTCCAAAAAAAAAGAGAAGATTTTGAAGAACATTAGGCTTGAATGGAAATAAAAAAAATTCAGTGAAAAGCATTTTCATTTCTTTGGGCTTAAAATCAGCATGAATTAATCTAATTCTAATAAGATCAATATCAAAAAGGAACAGATTATGTTTCTTTAGATCCAGCTGTGTGAATTTTGCAGACTTTATTGTTTTGTCTTGATCTTGAATGGTAAAACACATAACGGGTTAGGAAAAATAATTTCCTGCACGAAAATCATAGTCATATAACTCATATTCAGCAGGGAACCTGTGCCTATGTTGGAGAATATGGCCTGTGTAGACAAAGATCAAGGAGATCAGAAGTAGCACTGTAGACACATTTAACAATAGGAGTTGCTGTAGCCACATGGTGAAGATAAAAGTATTCCATGATGTAAATTCTGTTAAGAAAACTCACAACACTGCCATGGAAAAGTGACATTTTTGAGGAAATCATGCCCTGCTGTGATCAAGGATGCTTCATGAAACTATGTCTTATGTGGAACTCACTGACAGACACCAGATGTTTCAAATTCTAGAGAAAAAATACTTCAGTAAAAAGTAATACCAGAACCTCCTTTGGGGAAGACTAGGATGAAAAAGTGAAGTAGAACTGAATGATTCAGTAGTGAATGATCATTCTGTCTTGGTCATTCGACTTGGGCAGAAGGCTCAGCTGAATTCTGCCAAATCTGAATGCAGACAACAGAGTTCATACAAGTCGAGAGCTGATCAAATATCTTTGTGAGTGTTATGGAGCTATGTGGGATTTATGAGATTTGTTCATAGCAGTCTGTATGGTGCTGTGTTTGGATGGCTTAACCAGTTGTTGATAACACCCCCATGCTTTGGGTATTGGTGAACAGTGTTCCCACAGTGTGAAGACTTTCTCTGCTCACACTTTGCTCTCACAGTGTATGGAAGAGGCTGGGTTGGAATGCAGCTGGGAAGGGACACATTCAGGATAATTCACCTGAATTCTCCAAAGGAATATTCCATATAATATAATGTTATGCTCAGCAATAAAACTGGGCTAGCAGAAGAAGAAGGAGGTGAGGTGAGGGTTGTCTTCCAAGGCAGTTTTTGCCTAGAGATTTGTTGGACATCGATCTGTTTGCAGCAGGTGGTGAGCCTGTGCAGCACTTCCCTCCACCTCCACCCATTTATTTCATTTCAGTTTCATTTATTAAACTGTCTGCTTTTCCTAATCTCTCCCACTGTGCATGGGGACTGAGTAAGTGTCTGTATGGGTGAGTAGCTGTTGATGGTTGTCCACCTACCATGGTGAATATCAAGCAAAAAAGAATTGCCAAAAATTTCTGAGGAATGTCTCGTTTGGGTCACTTGTGAATTATGCAATATTGTATTTAAAGTCCTACCAAACAAGATAGACCTGTTTTCTTAGGATATCCAGGACACATGATTGGTTTTGTTCTGTTATCTGGGTATCCGATTTGACTAACTAAAAATAAAATTCAAACACGGTAAATAGTTTTGCAGAGTAAAATGGTGTTTTTTGCATTGCAATTTCCAA
Organism: Monarcha castaneiventris obscurior; assembly: GCA_026261815.1. Lineage (NCBI taxonomy): Eukaryota > Metazoa > Chordata > Aves > Passeriformes > Monarchidae > Monarcha > Monarcha castaneiventris. The sequence continues at coordinate 41,209,444 of JAMPIT010000575.1, forward strand.
GGCTAAGTCCCACGAGGTGCAGTCTGATTCAGAACCTTCCTGGCTTCTGCAGTCCATTTCCATAGATTTTACCCCTGAGGGGGCTCTCTTCAAAGAAGCACCTTGGCACCTGTAGCACCAGGGCTACATATCGTTTTTGCAGGCTGTGTGACGGTAACACCCTCCAGGCATTCCTGCCTGGGCACCAGGGCTGTGCCAGGGCCCCTCGGCAGTGCGTCACCTTGTCTCAGGAGAAAGACAAGCCAGTTCTTCTCCCCTGTTTGGCTGGATCAAGCTGCACTGAGCTACTTCTCAGCAAGATCCCACTGCTTTAGGGAAGGAAAGGCCTGAGGAAGGGATTAGATGTTCAGATTCAGCAAAATAATGTGATGACAACTAGCACATCTATGTCACTAATAATTAAGCAATCACACTTAACACATCTCAACTTGTGGATTTACTATCTTCTCAGAGTGTCTAGAATTGCTTTGCTTTGTTTCTCTAATTACTTTGTATTTACAACAGGTTAATTGGGACATCAGGTGGGAAAAAGATGCAAATATAGAGATAATACAGAGATTATTTTACAATAATAATCTTGAGCAACAACTCACAAGGGAAATGGCTTTCCTGTAAATGTTACCTACCTGCGTGACCTTCAGACACCCTCAATTCTTTAATTTTTCTGGTCCTTTGGTCAGTGATAAGGAGTTTCTCTTTCCTCTAGCTAACTGACATGTGGATCTCTCAGAAATGGCTACATAATAATTGAATTTATTCAATTTAAATAGAAGTAATAACCTTTAGTTTTATGCAGTCTTTCTGTCTTCCAGGAGTAATGCACAGGACATGGGGAAGGGAAGAGGGCCTGAGGTCAGTCAGCTGCGTTTCACTGCAGTGTGAGTCAAAACCCTATCGAGTAAGAAAAGTTACATAACCTCCCACAGGCAGCTTTCATTTTTGTAGCTGGCTGTCCACATCCATCTATATGTCTGTCTCAGCACTGTTTTTAAATGACTGAAACAAAATGTAAACTAGAACACTGCATACATTTTGTCTTGGCAAAACCATATTACTTCTTGTAGGAAACCCCTACCTTAGCATTTGGACTAAGACAAACTCAGACTGCCTGTAATCCTGCAGCAAAACCCTGTGAGTGAGCCGCAGAGTCCCACCTAAAACAGACTGAGCATGTAGTGGTGCTGCAAAGACAGGCAGAGAAGCTGCGACAGCATGGGAGGCATGCTGGACTCGGTCTGTCCACACTGACTGTAAACCAAACTGAGGAGAAGTCAATATCTAAAGCTCTTCCTGACTCATCCTGATGATCTGCAAGGGTCTGTACATGCTGGGACAGCATGGTGAGTTTGAGCTTTGGTGATTATGGAGACCAGGGTTTGAAAGACAGGATAGACACAGCCAGACTTGACCTGCGCTGAGCCTCATGGGCTTGTATAGGTCTTTGGAAAAAGTGCTGGGAGTATAAATGACATCAGCCAAAATTTTGCATTTAGGCTGATTTGAAAAATCCTACTTTTATACAAAAATTTAATGGTGCTGAAATATCAAAGAGTTAATACAAGATTTCATTGTAAATTGACATGCAGTAAAGCAATTCCAGAGGAATTACAGGCATACCTCCATGGTGTTATGCTCTAGTATAGATGGTGTGAGACTGAATTTGAATGTAGTCAATATAAGACCAGTGCAGAAGCTTGATTTATCTCATATGTATTAGAGCTGAGATTTGGCCGTGAGGATTGCAATAGACTGAAACCAGATGTATGTGAACGTAGGTAAGAAAATTTGTACACCATTTCCCTGGAAGTTGTCAGGTGTGATTATGTTATCGTCTCTATTCAAATGATTCCTGGTTCCCAGCACTGATTCATGTCTGGAAGCTGTTTGCTGCTCAGGCAGGTACTCCAGGTGTGGGATGGGTCCTTTTCTATAACACTGTCTGGTTTCCAGTAACTGAGTAAAAAGAAAATAGCATCACTTTGTTGGTAAACCTTTTTATACCACTGAGGTTTTCTTTCACCAAAATTTCCTTCCTAGAGTCGAGTTGTAGCCTCTGTGTCCCACAAAGCAAGTTACAATGAGTTTTCCAACATGGTGGATTTTGACTTTGACACCATTGAAAAGCAACCCAACCATTAAAAAGTGCACAACCAAATAAGGACTGTTAGCACTGGGATGGTGAGGAGTGAGTCACAAAGAAGCCTTGCTGACTTCAGAAAAGTTTTTCACGCAGCTGCTCACTAGCCTGAGTGGTTGCTTAACCAAACCCTATTTGAGTAAACCAAAGTCTATGTCTGCACTAAGGAGTTAAGGGGCTGTAGATGGTGAAACAGCGAGTGCTGAGGCCTGGGTGCCCATGTGGGAGGGGGATGTTCCAGACCAGTTCAGGTCTGGTCCAGCAGGCTGAGCATCCTCAGTGGAATGCTCAGCACCATCTGAAGGGGACACAGTTGGCTCATGCCCAGCTGATCCTGGTGTGAACTCAAGTGCAACAAGTGCAGATGGTTACGAGGCTGGAAACACACACCTGGTCTGGAGTGGGACACTCCTGGAGGCACACCCAGCACCCTGGCCCTTTAAAATCTAATTGACATCATTACATTTTCTCCAGAGGCGATTTTGACTGCCAGGTGACTATGGCTGATCACAGGTCAGGAACAATAGGCTTTTGTATATATTAATCCTTCATTATCCATTACATTAATGTGTGACAGCAGGAGATTGCACATTGAAGGAAGACTCACTCCAGCCATCATCCTATGTCCCAGAAGTTTACTGTAAATCAAGTTTGCACTTTTACATAATGCAAGTTTAAATTTTTATGGAAGGAGTAAACTACCCTACTTCCCTGTGTTTTTGGGATGTGTGTGTGTGTTTGTTTATTTTTATCTTCTTTTTTTCTTTCCTACAAATGAGCAGCACCTTTGAAGGCAGAATTAATTTTCCCCAGATTGCTCTTACTCTGCCTTGCTCTGGAGGTAGCTGTCAGTTATTGTTCTGCAGAGGATGAAGGAGTTTGACTCCATCAGACTAATAACAGGTCCATGGCTGTACCATGCAAAGGAGGAAAAGAAAAGCACACCCAGTATGCTTAACACAGTCACAGTACAGCTGTTTTTCTGTAGTTTACAGTTAGCTGAAATTCATCTCTTGTGTACAAGAGCAGCAGCGTTGCCCTAGGGATGTGCTCTCTATTCAGGTCAGAGCAGGACTTCAGCCTGTACTGGCTGTTGTGCCTGTTGTGCTGTGGATTATGACAGCTTCCCAAATCCTGGGAAAAAAACATAACTTCAATAATGTGAATGTTTTTGGCAAGCAAGTGTGGCTTTTTCTCCACTTAATGTAGGCAACAGTGCCAGATGTTTAAAGAGCAATTACATCATGACCTTGGTGACATCAGTATTTGTAGAATTAATACAATTAATTCCTTGCCTTATTATCATAGTTTCTTGGAAGAAATAAAAATTTATTACTGTTCTAGTTTCACTTATCACATCTGACCTAAAACTCTGAGGGCAGTTACATTAATTGCAAGAGCAGGATTGGGCTTCTGGATAGTTCTGCCATGGTTTGCCATACCTGCCCCCAGGCTTCAAAAAGCCCCTGAACCATGTGTGCCCAATCAAAAACTGCAGCTGATCATAAAACAACTCTATAGATGCCCACCAAGCCAAATCTGTGGGCGTTGTTGCAGGAAAGCAAAGTTCACATGTTTGTACTAGAGGTCTTTAGGATGCAAATTTGGTTTAATAATTGCTCAACTGTTTTTATGGTGATTGACAGTTTTTTTCTGTGGACCTATATATAGCTGGCCTGTTCTATGGCTTATAGTGTCTTTACCCCTACAGAATTTGACTCTATTGCAGTAAGACATTTCCCATGGTTCTTTTGTTTCTACATAATATTTTTATGAATTTATATGTGCCTTGTTTCTTTTCAGCTTTGTCTTGTAATATGAGATTAAACTGAGGAGAAACATGTGAAATTAGAAGACAGGATTATTTACTTATTTTTTGTAGAGTACATACATGCCAGCAGGCTGTTCACACCACCTAATTTTATAGCGGCGCAACCCTAACTTGCAAGCCAAATGTAATGGCAGAATGTAGAAAGACGTTCTATCATTAAGGACTCTATACATAAGGGTCAGTGAAATGGGTAGATTTTAATGCTATGAGTGAAAGAAAGTGTGACAAGAGCATACCTCAGGATGGCAGTACACTTTTCACATGGTGAACAAGCAGCAAATGAATATATCAAGCAGCTAAGGGGATATTATGCTACTTGAACAGTGAGAATTTATGGTTGGAGATACACAGGAGGAGAAATTGTTGAGAGAAAAGAGCTGAATGTGCCTACACCTAATGAGAAAAATTTAATTGTTAATTGTGAAAAGGAAAATTTCTGTAATGATGCTTGAAACCAGTTTCTGCCAGCTGTCCACTTTAGGGATGCAACCTCATGCAACTTAATTGACTTCCCAATTGAACTGTGTGAAGGCTTCACTTGGTTGAGCTATCATGGGGTGTAGAGCATCCTTACAGAGATCACGAAGCTATACCCACTTCCTCAGTGAACTGGGAAGGCAAACCACTTGAACATGAGTGTGTATCTTTTTCAGCAGTTTTCCAGCCACCATCAGACAATGACGCTACAGTGTAATTTCCTTGTGAGGGGAAGAGTGGTTTGCTTACTCCATCTGTACTAGGCAAGAGTACACTGCTGCCACTTTTGAACATTACCAGAGAAAATAAAATACAGCTTTCATTTCACTGTCATGGATGGGAGAACTTTCAGACTAAAGTCAGTGACTACCTATCAGATGCGAGTTTCACACAGCTGAAGGTTCTCTCAAATGTATGAATGAGATGACCTGGTAATTAGAAAAAGTCTGTGGATTTGTAGAAGCAGAACCCAAGAGACCTCAAAACCACCTATCTGACAGGGAGCATAGCTGCGGCCTGGTGGTAAAGCAGGAGCAGAACTGGTGCATTTTTCCAGCATTCTTAGTTGTTTGTTTGGTTGTTTTTTTTTTTTTTTAATACAACAGTCTGAATATTTATAACTATTTATTCTCAATTTATGTTTACCTTACAAACAGAGTTTGTAACATGGTTATAGCGTGATTACTATGCTGCAGAGTGGGTCAGGATGGGCGAGCAATTCACACAGCTCAGCTGGGCTACGTCGGTGAGAGCTGCAGTGATGTACTTAGAGGCAGTCCAGTGTGAACTAGCACTTTAATCAGCTGCTTCACAGCTTCCAGAATCTTCCCAACAGCTGGATTCCTCTCCTATAGCATGGAAAAGCCAACAGAAGTTACATCACCTTTTAATGATTATAGAATATATGTATCTCCCTGCAACTGAAAGAAGAGAATCCCACAGTAGTGGACAGCTGGTATGAAATCACGGTAACAGAAAATAAGACAATAATAGATTGTCAAGTTCTGAATCAAAATAAAGAAGGGAATTTTTTAATAATTAATTTTTAATGAATAATTTCATGTAAAGTACAGGTATTGTAGATCGAAACAGTGAAGCCTTGAAGAATCTGCTGTTGCACTTTAAATCAGAGAGTGACACACATTTTGGTTGGAAACCTATCATTTGACCTCCAAGATCCAGCCAAACAGTGCAGTTTAAAAAGGAATTAAAATCATGTGCTGTGATTGTGGTTAAACATTGCACATCACCAGCCATAATGAGTAACTGGTTAATAGTTGATCACAAGTTGAATGGGAGTAAAAAGAGTGTTTTGCTCTTTTGAAAAAGGCAAACATTATCCCGGAAGTGAAACAAATGAAGTCATTGTTCTGCCCCAAGAGGTGCTGGTACATCTCTGAGGAGAGTTTCACACACAGTTTTGTACATCATACATCTAGAAAGGTGGGAACCAACAGAAAGGGGCAGATAGCTGAGCCACAGGAATGTTACTTTAAACATAACTTCTGTGGAAATGATCAAGACAATGGGCTTGCTAGATCTAGAGCAGAAAGAATTGAAGAAAGATATGACATCACCCCACAGCTACATGGGTCATACTGGCAAAGGGGAAGGAAGTGTCTGCTGTGAAGAGGTTCAGCTTAGCAAGTAGGGCAAATGCTCTAACACCAAGATAGTTGAGTTTGCAGCAGATTCCTTGATGATGCTTCAGAATCTCCACAGTACTTTTAAGAGAAGCAGGTTAAAAGACACCACTCATTTGTCTGCCACTCTCTCTGGAGAACTGGAGCTTCATTCCTAAGGGCCCGTTGGGTTTAAGGCCAACGGAAGCAAGATAAACAGAATTACAGTGTCTGAACTTTACACCTGTGGTGCAGAATAAAATGAGTGATTTTTCAGGTACTGTTTTGCATGACCAATTGTACTTTGCATGCTTCATTTTCTTGCAGTACAGCAGGTGGTAGTATCCTGAAAGAGCTTGTGCAAAGCACACAAGTGCTCCAAGTTGCATGCATGCACATAAAGGAGTGCTCTGTATTCAGACCAGCAGCTGCAGGCTGACAGCGTCCTTGTGATGCCTCTGGACACTAATATCCAGGCAGGAATTTTTCCTATTTGTAATTGTATGTATGTTCCTAGGAGTCAGGAAAACAGGTAAATGAAATCTAGAAAAAACCCCAGCCAAACTTTGCTCAGAGTTCCTATGAATTATGTAAGACTCTGAATGTTGTTGAGGTTAAGAAAATAACATGTGTGGTGGACCATGGCCAGCATTGTTTTTCTGGACAAACCAGCATGATGTCAGTATAAATGGCTGAGGAACATCTGCTTTTCCTTCCCTGAGTTCTGTAGAAGCAATTGCAGCATGTCAGAGGCCTCAGCAGACTCTGTTTGCAGTTTTATGACTCTACAACCTTGGTTTTTTTCCAAGCACAATGGAACTAATTTACAGGGGCTATTGACAGCTGCCTGATGGAACCAGTCAGTGTATTCTGCAAAGTGAAATGTACATGTAAAAAAATACTACATTACACATTTTATTTTCTCTCAATATTACATTTGCCAACCAACTCCTCTTTCAAAGCCTGCATTTTCTGCTAATCCCAGAGAAAAATTACTGTATTTCTTTGAAGTATTTTGTGAGTTTAATCAGAACAATGAAAATGTCTATTATCTATTTTTGCTTGAGAGAACTGGATCAAAATTGCATGGAAAAAACTGATTCAAATAAGCAGTCTCTAAATATTTTCATTCTCTATTACTAGCAAATCATCAAAAGGATCTTAATATAATTTGTATCCTTAAGTCATGTATTACTGGGAACATTCTCGCCGTGTTAGAGACAGCCCTGAAGTGCTGGAGGCTCACTGTGAGGGTTGATGCACAGATGACTTGAAGAACGAGACCCCAGAGGTGTGAAAAACTTTGAAACAGGAATGAAAATCCATTGACAAAACACTGATTTGCCTTTAAAAAAATAGGCCAGAGCTCTCACATCTTTTTGAGGGCCTAAGACAATTCGACCAAATACAGAATAATTATTTATAATTTTAGATCTAACTTGTAGAGGTGGCACATTGCTTATCAAGAGTTTATTGAACTATCCCTTCCCAACAGTATATAGTAAATATTCTCACCTAAAGGGGAGGTAGAAGAAACAGAAGAAAGTAATACTGTCAAGAGGAGCCTGAACTTAATCTAAAGGTTTTTCGTAAGGTCACCATGCAAGTAGTCATAACAGCAGGATTTTTTTTTTTCTTGCTGGAGCAAAAATAACTGTATATAGATTATTTATTATTCTGCATTCTGGATTTTTGTTCAATCTGTTACGTATGTACCAAAATACTTAGATTTGTTTCAGAATGTTATGCAGTGAAAGGTTCTCTTCTTGAGCTAATTTTCCAGAGGACACGTAAGTTCTTCTCACTAGACAAATGGACTCTCACTATATTTTTTTATTAAATGAGAACTAATGTTCTTAAAGGACATTCACATATTCCATTTACCTATATTATTATATTCCCTCCAGGCCTTGGCAAATTATTCATCTAACTGTAGATTAGAATAAATGCTATGATGCTATGATGCATTCCAGAGGAAGAGAGAAGTTTAGCCATACACATGGGGAGCATTTCAGTTCAACTTGCCATATAAGATCTGTATTCTGGCCCAAGAGCACAACAAGAAAAGGTAGAATTCCTCTGAGCTGAAAGATTTTGATATTGTGAACATGCCCAAGGAAACAGTCAAATTCAAGAGTTATCTTAACCCACTGAACAGATCATGTCCTAACAAAAGAAAAAAAACACATTAGGATTAATATCAGATTTGAAAGCATAGTTTAGGTTTCATAAGAAACATATTGTTTTGACATGAGAACAATTTTTGCAATTCGGTGATATATTTTAGTAAACCAAACACATGGAACTTAGGATTTTTAGACCAGAAGGTACAGTTTCAATAATTTATTTTGAATTTCTTCATAGCACAAAGAAAGGATTATTTAACTTTTGTCCTTGGATTCTGTTATGTTTTTGACTGCAGTGTCCCAGGGTACTGGCACTTCAGTAACTTCCTTGGGGAAAGTCAAATTTGGCCTGAAATAAGGGACACATATGAAAAAAGATTTGACAGAGGAATATGTTTCAATGGTAGGTGCTACAAAGGAAAAGGATAGTCGTTTTTGGGTGCAGCAGCACTGTGGATGAACAACTGAGAGTGGCTAATGTATGACAGCGGCTGAGATTTATGTGTAGCAACCCTCAACATCCCAGGCAAATAAACTTGCTCACCATCTGGGCATGGAAAGAGAAGGATGCAGTAAAAGCTCTTCCTAAAAGGATTCTTTTGAACTTATTTCTCTTCAACCCTTTGGCACGTATGGCAGTATGAGATCCTTGGTGGAAAACCCCCAGTTTTGAGTGAAGGTCAATGTGGACCTGCCCAGCTTGTTAGCTGCTGCACGCAAGTGGTTTTGGATTTTCACACTTCCTGGTTTGCCACTTCATCTTTCTGGACAGGATCCAGGGCTCATGGAAACCATCAGAAAGGTTTTACTGGGAGGAGGTAATGACTGAGCTTGTGGGACATAGTCTGTTGTCCAGAGTTCCTGTTCATCTCAGTGAGTATAATCTCCTGTTTCCTCTCCTTCGCATCCTTATACATGTGCTAGCACAACAGGACATCCATAAAATGGAAAGAAAAAGTTCTCCTGTTATTGTAGCAAAACGCATATTGGATTTTAGATGGCAGTTCGTGTACTCAGTTCAAGTAGAAAAAAGTGTAACTTGAACCTAGAGGATAATAATCCTTGTATTTTTCTTCCCTGTTAACTTTACTTACTTTCAAATCCCCTGTACGTGCTAAGACCAAAACAAGTTGTCCTTCCCCAGCAGTGCTTGCATGAGAAGGTGACATCGCAGGAAGATTCTCATCATTTCTCTAAGAAGAAAACCTTCTTTTTGACAGCTGATATACAAAAGAAAAAGCCCAACAAAACAAAACTAAAACCAAAATACCAAACAACCAAACAACAGAAACAAACCAGCAACACAGAGAAATCAAACACCTTCAGAAACTGTTATTTTGATATTGGTGTCCTCACTTTGCAGTTACAAGGAGTTCAGAGGTGTCACATCCCTTGAATTCATTAGAGTTCCTTTTGACTCTTTGTCAGCTCTTCCTGATGAATCTGTGTCATTGCATATATGGAAAGTTAAAAAATATCCATATTGATATACAAATATTTTATTCTTCAGTCTAGGAAGCTCTGCTTTGTTTATAGCCTCATAAAAACAGTACTAAGTACATCCAAAGCAGTTGACTCTGGAATTTCCCATAGTGTGTTGGATATCGTCAGCAGGCATAAGGAAGCTACGAGTGTTCATCACTTCCTGAAGAGTTACTGTAATCTACCTTTTCATATTGTTTAAACAGAATGACACAAAATGTTTTCTTTACCTTTTCTTTTAATATGAATTTAGTGGTCTGAAGGTAATGGTACGTTACAATCTAAAATAAAGGTGACAAAGTTGTAGACCACTGCTCAAAGTCTACCCATACCATAAAGAAAAGGTTACAATCTGCTAATAGGCTAAAAAACTTGGTTTTTGGCCACATGCTTTGAAATCCTATGCCTGTTTTGTAGTGACCATAACACTGAGTGTTCTAAAATAGCACTGCCTAGTGATCTAATTTCTCTGAGCAATGAAGGTTGACCCAGGATGGATTTTGACTGACTATGTGGCTTCAGAAAGTAGTTTTTTAAAAAAAAAGTCAGAAGCTGTTTTTCCCTAAAAATGCTCAGCATCTGTATCTTTTACTATTCTTTCTATAGAAGCAAAATTTGCAGATTTGTTTAAAATGTTTACTTTGGATGATAATAATGACATTATCTAGCAGAACGAAAGGGTTCTTACTTTTGAATTACATGCAGTGGTACTTTATTGTTCTGACAATTCTGGAAAAATGTCTGTGTCATTTCATGGATGTTTGGAATAATTTCATCATATTATGCTTTTGGAATCACAAAGTAAACAGAGCTACTGTTAGAGTGTCACCATCTCTCTTCTGACCAGCACTTTTGAAAGTCAAAATGTATATTCAAATATCTGGGCTAATATGCTAAAGGGAATATGTGCTTCTGCAATGCAGGACAAGGAAGTGATGCTCAGGTTGATTCCCAAGAAAATAGTTCTTGGGGAATTCTTGGGGAATGTGAGAGGCCTAAGCAGAGGGCTATCCTGGGTATAGCAGCACAGCAATGTCATCACAGCATGAAACTGCTGACAGACACACACTACATAGTGGTCGCCTGGACACCATGGTTCTTTTCTTTCTCACTTCTGCTATTTAATGTACAAGTATGCTTTGACCACGTATTAGTTGATGTTTCTTTGAAACTTTGAAAAATGTAAGGTTATGTGAATATGACTATGACAATCACACTGACAATGCAGCAGTCAGAGACCATATACAATTTTTTGAATAGATTTTTTGTTTCTAAAATTTTTACTTACTAAATTAAATTTTCATCAGAGTGAAGCATTCCAGGTATCAGCAAAAGAGGACACCTTTCCACAGTGTTACCATTGTACAGCTCTAAAGCAATGGTATTAGTTCTGCAGCCAGTGTGTAAGGGTGACAAAGAGCAAGCTGTCACATTCATACGAAACCAAGAGGAGGGAGAGAACTGCTATGTCTCCACATCAGGAATTCCACATTGAGACTGTTCATCTTTGTGACTTTCTGAGCATCCAACTTTCCAGGGGTATGAAACAGAAAGAAAGTTGCATTAATTTGATCATATATCGGACACATTGAACATAGCTCTTAGCTCTCCCTGAAGAGCTATCTATAAACCTGTGGCAGACATTGCTGTTTGAAAACAGCAGGTTCAGAGGTTGTTCATGACAGGAACTAGATAGTCAAAACAAGAGGCAATATGTCTAGCATCTGAAAGAAAACCTAAGAATGATGACATTTTAGGCAAAAAATTCAAATGCAAATTCAGAAGCAAATATATATGTTTCGTCATTTCTATTTTCCATTAGCACTGGCTGAGTAGTGGTGAGTAAGGAAGGCAGCATGAATGAAACTGCTATCAACACAGGTTGGGAGACAGAGGAAACCTCATGCCCAGACCACACATTTGCCACTCCAACTACACCTCAGGCTATCCTGTTGAAAGACACAACACTGTTTCTGGATGTGAGTTGTTGTTCAGGATGAGCGTTGGAAGGAGCTGAAGGACACTGCAAGTACAGGAGGGAACTGCCAGCACCCAGTCTGCCTCAAAGCAGGCATGTGTTGGGGTCAGAAGACACAGAAGCCAGCCATTTAGAGAAAGTCCTACCTCCCAAGTACTTATAGAATCATAGAGTGGTTTGGGTTGGAAGGCACCTTGAAGATCATTTAGTACCAGCCTACCTGCCATGGGCAGGAACACCTTCCATCCAACCAGGATGCTCAGAGCTCCATACAACCTTGTCTTGAATACTTCCAGGGATAGGGCATCTACTACTTCTTTGCGTAACTTGTTCCACCATTTCACTTCCCTCACAGTAAAGAATTTCTTCCTTACATCTAGTCCAAACCTCCTCCCTTTCAGTATAAAGCCATTCCCAAATGTCCTATCACTATGTGGCCCTGTAAGAAGTCCCCCTCCATCTCTCTTGTAGCCCCCTGTAGGTACTGAGAGGTGTCTCTAAGGTCTCTCTAGAGCCTTCCCTTCCCCAAGTTGAACAGCCCCACTCTCTCAGTCTTTCTTCATAGGAGAGGTGCTCCAGCTCTCTGATCACTTTCATGGCTGTCTTCTGGACTTGCCCCACCAGGTCTATGTCCTTCTTATGTTGGGGGGCCCCAGACCTGGATGGAGGTCACCAGGTGGGTTTTTATGAGAGCAGAGTGGAATGGGAGAACCACATCCCTTGTCCTGCTGGCCATTCAGCTTTTGATGCAGCTGAGGATCCTATAGTATTGAAGGTTATTCTTGAAAATAAAATTAAACAAAATCATATAGCGTTTATCAATGGTTATCCCAAAATCAAACCATCCAAAAGGATGACCAGAAATGCTGTGGTAGTGCAGTCTGAAGGTGATGCACATATTGTTCTATTTTTTCATTTCTGTAATTCAGCCACAGACTTTGACTTATGTGGGCCTCAGCTGTCTTTTGAATCGACCTAAAAGATCTCTTTGGAGTCAAATCAGTTCCTGGGAGCTAATTCAGGCCCCTCTATCTACTGAAGGCATATTCACCTTCCGTCTGGAAGGAGATGGTCTGTCTGAGTAAGGATTATAAGCATTGCTTCACAGGTATCATCAGCTCTTGCTGATAACAAACAACATGTTTCTCCACCTTTTCCCACTAGCTTGACTAGGGCTGTTTGCAGTCCTGTAGCTTAGCCAGGGCAATGAGATCAGGATCTTGCTCACGACGCCTGCAGCTGCCCTTGGAGCCTCACATAGTTCTTGTGAGACCCAAAGATCCCGCCTTCTTTATTCTGGGGCTTTCCAGGCTGTGAAAGAGTTTCACCTCCTTTTCTGAGGAAGAAACATATTAAGTTATTCCTTCAGGCTTGTGTTGCGAGGTTAATCAAAACTACAGTCCGGAGTTTAACAAAATGAGGAAAAGTGAACTGCTAGCTTTGCATCTTCTGACAGAACTTCCTTCTCACAACCAGTTCCCCCCACTGTCTTTCTCTGGATCTATGGATGTGATTCAATCTTCAATCTTCCTGTAGGTGATTTATACCTAATTATATTTTGTATAAGCTGGAGTCCACTCCTGAGCCCAAGATTGTTATGAATATGGCAATATGATAATAGATGGATCAAATATTTTAGGAAGAAAGTTGTTGTGAGTGTACTTAAAGACTGATGAAAAAGACACTTGTATATAACTGGTGATAACTAACTCCAAATGATGATTCTGTCCAGTCCAATTTCCACTTTTTCTCTTGTCACTAACAACTGGGGATGTGTGCATACACCTTGTGCAAATGTACCTGCAGTGCAGAAACAGAGGAGGGTGCATTTTGCTAACACATTTCAAACAGTGGCAGAAATAGAATTGACCAAACTTTTCCAGGGAAATGAGTCATCTGTTAAAACAATGCACTTTCCTGCTGTGCGAAACAGCTTGCGAGCTCAGCCCCAATTCATTACATAATTTCAGCCCTTCTCAAGAATTTGGTTATTTTGCAACTTTGAGATAAAATAGTTTTATGCTACTGATGATATTTCAAAGCTACAGTACCTTAAATTTTAAAAGAAGCAAAAAAAAATTTCAAATCAAACAAAATATTTTGTTTGACTAAAACAGCAGGAGACTTACAAAAGTGTTTTTTTTGAGTATTGAAGCAAACCAGTTTATTTGTAATCTGATGTCCAAATGCAAATTTCTATTACTGAGAGACTTTAGGTGAGACATGTTGCTCCAAACACTTAGTGCTGATCACCATATCTGGTAATCTTACAACTAATGCAGCTACCCTGATTGTAAATATTTGTAGGATTTGATTATTGGGCATTTGGATATTTTTCTTGGAATAAAGATGTACCTTCAAATATGTTCTTTATGTTTTGAAAAGGAAGGTACACAATTTTTCTAAAGAGAACTGATTGGGACAATGGGTATTTTGACTGGGAAATTGAGGTTTGTATAACCAGTTCCTTGTCTTTGAAATGAGATAAGGTCAATGTCAAAACTTTAAAAGGCTACATCAAAACATGGCTTGAATGCTTAACTTCTTGTGGTCTTACAAGGTCAACCCTGTGCATTAATAGGATGTACCTCTGGCTTTGTCTTAAACCAATAGGAAGGATAGTAAATGCAAGACTAACACCACACAAAAGCACAATTTTAAGTTGTACCTGGACAGTCAGCCCTAACTTGTAATCTCTGCAGTTCAGTGTATCAGATATACTGACACCCTTTCTCTTCTATAGCAATTAATTTTTGCAATATTTGCTTTTACCATTTGTACTGGATGTACTTACTGTGGCTGAATGTGTTTCATGGCAAACAAGTGTTTTTGTTTGAATGTTCCTCTACTCAGTCGACCCAGACCAATCTTACTCCCTATTTTCCGGATTGTTGCCGGGAGAATGTAATCTACAGAAATTAGGACACATCAATTTAGTGGGTTTCAATAGAAATTCAGTGGAAGAAGAATAAAAATACTTTAATCTTCTACTCTTCCTAAAAGCCTAGCTAAGAAGAAACAAAAAAGAAATTATATGACAAAGCGTTGTTCATTAAAATCCAGTCCAGAAAATTCAATAGCTGTGCAGCTGTGTTATATGAAACAGTGAAGCAAGCACTTCCTCCAATTAGGACCTAATCATGCAAAACCCTGTTCCCTCCTGAGAAGTCCCAGGACTTCTTAAGTTAACCAGCATTTAGTGAGGATGCCAGCCTTCTGTAGTTGCAAGAATAGATTTCTGGGTTGCATTTCCCACTGTGAATCTCTTCACATTCTCAAATCAAATTTTCCAGCCCAGTTACTCAACTCTAGATTTGACAAGAGTTACACAAACATGAGACTAGGGAGTTCTAAATGACCTTGTTATGGAAATGATCTCTATACAGACCTGCAGTGTACTTAAGCTTTACCATTAGATTGCTGATGAATACATTCATTCTTCACAGCTTGTTGAAGATGCGTTTTCAAACTATGTTTGCTTCAAATCTGTTTACTTTGACTAATCTGAGTTTGTCAAGTGTGATTTGTCGCACCAATCATAGTGCATGAGCTGTGCTTCCTGGCTTGGCAGCAAAACTTTTGCATAACACAGGGACCCAATTATGCTGAGTTTTGTGTTCAAAGATGCGGAAGTGTAATTATATGCAGTGCCTGATAAGGACTTTGCTGAACTCAAAGGCAATGAAGAGAGATACTTTTGTGTTCTCTGATTCATAGGAAAGTTCATTAAAAATCACATTATTTTACTCTTCAGGTGCGCATCCTTGTTTGTGTGGGGTGAACTTTTGCATGATGGACAGCATTTAGTCTTTGAGCAATAACTGATTTACATTAAGCAAAAGGAAGGATCAAGTAACTATTCAGAAATGCTAATTACAATGAAAAGCTATACCTTCTGACAGATTTATAAAAATGAACCATTTTCTCTCTAAATCTGTAGTTTCTCATTTATGGCAAATTACCATGACCTCATCTCAGATCTACAAGGTCACTGATCTTCACATTCTCTGTCTTGTTGAACCTACTTATGAAACAACATGGAAATGTCTTTCTTCCTGCTCTTTATACTATTCAGGGAAATGAGCCACTGAGTGTTGCCCCTCAGTCCTGTTATCCTCAGTCCCATGTGGTTTACATCACACCTCTATTCCTAGAAGCTTGTCTTCACTCTCTTCTCCTAGAACCTTTATTCAGCTGTTCATGGGCAGTGTCTGAGATCCCTACAAGATACAAACTCAGAAATTTCTAGAATGTTAAAGTTTTCCCAGTGGTCCCTCTTGGTTATTGTAGTATTCCTCCATATTTATTCTTCAAAATACATTTTTATTCTTCTCTACATTCTCCACCAGGCATTCAGCTTTATGCCAGTTAAATTTGTATACCTCCGTGGGTTTTTTTTTGTTTTCTTTTGTGGATACATCAGAGGATGAATGGGCAGATGAGTATGAATCAGTTGGATGGGGAACTTTTCCCTCTCTGATTGCTACATCAGTGTCTACAAGCTCATGAGCAAGGTAGCCCTCTAATACTAGCTGGTCACGTGTGTTTTTCCTGTTGAAAAGAGGGACAAACAAGCAACACTAGGAAATGATTTATTCCGTCCTAAAATAGGCAATAGAAAATGCTTCAGTCAGCTGAAACAAACTGTAGAAAATATTGAGTCACGGGTCCTGCCTTCCTCCATAATGGGGATTATATAATCTATTTCTGATCCTTAGTTCAGAACTTTTTCCAAGATCTTGACACCTTTCAACTTTTACTACTGAAACCAAACTTTGTGAAAGCAAAGTGTTTAATAACTACATTATTTTTTCGTAAAAGAAAAGATTTGCTAATTTTCTAGAGACTTCTTTGCCTATTTGGGATCATTTAGGTTGGAAAAGATCATAAAGTTCAACCATTAATGTAGCCCTGCTGTGTTCACCACTAAACCATGCTCCTAAGGACAATATCCATATGTCTTTCAACTACCTCCAGGCCTGGTGGCTCCACCACTTCCCTGCGCAGCCTGTTCCAATGATCCACAATCTTTTCTGTGAAAAAAATCTTCCTAATATCCAAACCTCCCTTGGTACAACTCGAGGCCATTTCCTTACGTCCTATTGCTTGTTACCTGGGAGAAGAGAGGGACCCCCACCTGCCCACCAGGCAGAGGTAGAGAGGGATAAGGTCCCCCCTGAGCCTCCTTTTCTCCAGGCCAAACACCCCCAGCTCCCTCAGCTGCCCCTCACAGCACTTGTGCTCCAGAGCCTTCCCCAGCTCCGTTGCCCTTCTCTGGACACGCTCCAGCCCCTCAATGTCTTTCTTGCAGTGAGGGGCCCAGAACTGAGCACAGGATTGGAGGTGTGGCCTCAGCAGTGCCGAGTACAGGGGGACGGTCACTGTCTTGCTCCTGCTGGCCACACCACTGCTGATCCAGGCCAGGATGCCATTGGCCTTCTTGGCCACCTGGGTGGCCATGCTGGCTCCTGTTAAGCTGCTGTTGACCAGCACCTCCAGGTCCTTTTCCAATAGGCAGCTTTCCAGCCACTCTGCCCCAAGTCTCTAGATTGGGGAAGTTTGAGACTTACACGTCTGGTGGTTTTGATTCCAATTCCCCTTCACTAGAATCTACTGCCAGATGTAATTTCACCAATCTTATTCCATCTCACATCAACCTGTTCCATTTTAAATCTTACCATGCCATTCTCCTTTTTTATTCCTACAAGTTCTTTAGAAATTACCACAGGCTCCTTAAACAGATATCTCTTAAACAGTTCTCTTGTTTCCTGTCTTCTTTATCTGCCTGTTCTGGTAGCCTAAATATTGACATTATTAATGGGTGATGAAGTAAATGAGAAGGTGTGTCTTCAGGTGCAACAGTCTGTTGTGGTTAAAACTTTTCTCCATGGAAATGAAAATTAACACTAGTAGTGAAAATGTTAAATTGACTTAGCACTTGAATTTTTACAATTTTGATTCTTTGCTAATAGTGGAAGAAAGCACACATCAAATACTTAAATTATGTGTTTTACTTCAATCACTTTTTTTTTTCTCGAACAGGGCATTATGGAAACTTTTGCATTGCTTGATAGTTTCTATTCTACAGGGATTATAAAAGGCACGGCAGAATACTTGTATTAAAAAAAAGTACCTTAAATGTTGCATGTTCTGTAAGTTTCTCAGCACAGCATGCTCACTCAACAGGTCACTCAGCAGTTGTTTATGATTTAAACAATAGACAGATTATATCTGTTTATTTAAAGTCTCAGATAAGAAGAAATAAAACTACATCCTTTTCCTTTTGTCTGTTTTAGACACAGAGGAATTTAGAAACCTTCAGTGGTTGATGAAAGTCATAGAACTTTATGAAGATCAGAGAAACTTCTTAAAAACCTTAATCAGATACAAATGCACATAATTTAGCATTGAAGAGGCACCGTGTAGCCTTCTCCTGGGTGTAGAATTCTGTGTTCATGGGAAAGTTCAAAGCAGGAGAAGGAAATTACATCTCCTATAAAGCATGCTCAGCTGGACGTTGCCCTTTCTTCCTCGTTACTGGTAAAAATTAATCAGAATGCTGGAATTAAAGTACTTGTTCTTCTCTCTGCTTTCCAGAATGAATGGTATAACATTTACTGCATCAATTTCTGAAGAATACAACACTTTCGTCCCAGACTACTAACAGGATCAAGGTTAGTTTTACCTGAGGATTTGGACTGATAATTTGTAAGTGATGTAAAATAAATGAATGCATTTGTCCAAACACTAAAGTTATTTGCCAGGGCAGGGCCTGTTGTTTACGTGCTCTACCTGGTACTTTCCAGTGGCTGTCGCTGGCTGTCATGGAGACCTTGAATCACATCAACTGAGGTATTGTCATTTGTATCTTAAAGTCAGTGTCAATTTTGCTGGAGATTTTCAGTGGGGCCGGGATTTCAATGCAAGATAGATTTGATTTCTTATGAGATCTATTAAGAAAGGGGAAAAAGATTTCTTGATGACACATTTCCTGTTGACTTTACACGGCAGCCAGAAAGGGCAGGGGTGTCTGTTATGCTAACGTTAAATAAATTGTGTTTGCGGCCTGAGGTGTTATGCAGAGACTCTGTGGTGGCTGGGATCTTGAGAAGAAACTATCTATTGAATTTGACATTTGTGTCCATTTTAGGTTTTGTTCTTATGGTGGATTTTATTCTTTTGGTCACTTTCACCTGTTTTATTTCAACTCCAGAGGGTATGCATGAGATTTACAATGCCATAAACAAAGGGAGAATTAAGACAGTGTTTAAATGAAGGTCTGTGCTCTTCACATTTCTTTGTGCTTGCTTAGCTTTGTACACTAAAGTACTTTCAGGGAAAACAGCAAGACTGCTCTGAGGAGACATTTTGTCTGTGTAGAAGCATTTGCAGAACTGAAGTCTAAGAAAGAACACTCTCCTACTTGAGAATGCAGGTAAAAAGAGGTGTGTATGAGGAGGGATTTGCTGGGATTGGCACCCTTTATGGCTTCCTCAAATTTCACCTTTGCTTTCAGAATGAAACCCTGGAGTTCACAAACATTAGCTTTGTATTAGTGTTCCATCCACCCCTTAATGCATCTTCACATTTCCGTATTAAACCAGGTGATGCCATTGGCAGCAGGCCCTGTTGGGTGACGCGAAACTTGCTTTAATGCACGGAGTGCAGACCTGTAAAATGGAACTTGTTCATTCATGCACGTAGAATCACAGAGTCAGAGAATGATTTGGGCTGGAAGGGACCTTAAAGAACATTGGATTCTGACTCACTGCCATGGAGAGCGACACCTTTCATTAGACCAACTTTCATCCAACCTGGCCTTGAACACTCCCAGGGATGGAGCATCCACAACTTTTCTGGGCAACCTCTTCCAGTGTCTCATCACCCTCACAGTAAAGAATTTCTTCCTAATATCTAATCTAAAACTTCTTCCTTTCAGTTTAAAGCCATTGCCCCTTTTTCTGTCACTACCCGCTCCTGTGAAAAGACCCTCTCCAGCTTACTTTCAGGTCCCCTTTAGGTACTGGAAGGCAGCTATAGTGCATCCCTGAAGCCTTCTCTGGGCCATACAACACCAAGTCTCACAGCTTGTCTTCACATCCTCGAGGGAAAGCAGCCCAGGAATGCTGTGATTTTGGTATGTGGGTATGTGTTGGTTTAACACAACCTGTTTTTTGGCGGGGGCGGGAGAAGCCACAGAGGTGGCTCTATGAGAAGCTCCTGGAAGTTTCTACTAAGACCAAATTAGACAGTATTGGCAGAGCCAATCACTGAGGGATCTGACGATGCACAGGTTGCTGGCCCAATTACAGAAGTTGGTAACGCCTCTGCAATGGCATATTTAAGAAGGGGAAAAAGTGCAGGCATTCTCTTTTTCTTCAGAGGCCTGGGGGGGCTGCGTGGCTGGAGCCCTCCTGGGGCCAGTGGAGGGGGGGCACACAGCCAGGGCCATGAGGCTGCCTCCATCTAGGCATGGCTCGCAGTGAACTTTGCTTGCTTAGCCATTTTCAGCCAGCCGTGCTGCTAACAGAAGGGCAGAAGCAGATGCAGCAGCTTCTCCTTTTCGGCACTCTGCATGAAGAGAGGTGCTGGATGGAGCCAGTGCCGCCGCAGCTGGCACCACCCGTGCAGTGCTGGCACGGGGGGACAATGTGGCCAGTGATGAAAACATGGAGAGCAACCCCCCGACATGGAATCCACGTGAGATCAACTTCTCAGCACTGCGAAAATACCTGTGGACAACAACTTTATTCCGAGTTAGAGAAAAGGAAAAAGTGAAGACACGTGAGGAGAACCAACATGGTGGCACTGAGGTCACTGAAAAGAAGGAGAGGGAGGAAGTGCTCCAAGCGTCGGAGTCGAGATCTCTCTGCAAGCCGTGGTGAGGACTATAATACAACAAATTGTTTCCCTATAATCCATGAAGTGTGGGGGGGGATGCAGAAATCCACTTGCAGCCCGTGAGAAAAAGTGCTCGCACAGGAGCAAGTGGATGCTGAAAAGCTGTAATCTAGTGAGGAACTCAAACAGAGAGAGAAGACCCTTGTTTTCAGAGATACAGAAAGAGAGCCCTTGTTTACAAACTACATCAGCTTATCCTTAAAAAAATACACCCCATGAACTAATGACCCACAAAAAACAGTTCTGGGAAGACTATCTCCCGTGGGGAGATTACAGCAAGTTGAGCAGGACTACTATTTGTGAAAACTAGAATGCTAGAGAAATTCCAGAGAAAACTGTCTCCCGTGGGAAGGACCTTCCAGCACAACAGAAAAAAACAACTCCTTTCCCTGAATGAACTGAAGAAAGATTTTTTTATGAAAGACTGACCAAAACCCCATGTTTTGTCTCCCTGCATTTTCTGTGGGAAAGATGGAGGGACTGGGAAGAAAAAGGTGTTCTAAAGGTTTCTTTTACTTCTCTTTACCCCGTTTTAACTCTGTTAATAATGAATTTTCTTTATACTGTTTAAGTTTTAAGCCTGTTTTGCTTTAGAGTGTTTTTCCCTTAATCCTTATCTCAACTCATGAAACCTTGGTTTTGTTTTCCCCTCCTCTGCTTAGCTATAGCAGAAGAAAATGGGTGAATGATTTCTTGTGGGTACCTGGCATTTAGCCAGCATCAAACCACGACAGGGCACTTCAGAGGTACTTGTTTTTGAATGGGAATTCAGAGTAGTACAACTCATGAGCAACAACGAAGTGCAATTCTGTCTTGGCTTGAAAGACAGGTGTCAGACAAGAAAGGCAGGAGCCTCCCTTGGAATGGAAGATGCAATCCCCCTCCCTCTGAATATTATAAATTTGAAATTAAGGGGCTTTCAGGCAAAGATATGAGGGATAGGAATAACAGTTCTTTACTAATAAATATATATGTATAACAACACAAACAAACAGCAATAGCTGTGGCAGTCACAGCAAACAGCAGCCCAAACCCAGTGCGGCCACACTCGGCCTCGGGCGCTTTCCCCTGGGTGCAGTTCCTGCGGGGCAGCTCCCGGTGAGCAGGGCGGGTGCGATGGTTCCCCCGCGGCTGCAGGGGGCGCTCCGCAGCGAGCTCGGGCAGCACCGGGAATGGCGGGGCGGGGTCCCGGGCAGGAATGGATGAGAAAACCTCACAAACCCCTGGGCAGCCGATCCCGGTGCCCAGCCGGACCCTCAGGAACAGCAGGGACGAGCACAGATCCCGGGTGGCAGGCGAGATGCACCAAACTCTGGCGCTGGAGCAGAAACCTCGGGAGGTCTCGGCCGGCAGGAAGTGCTGGCTACAATGCAGCGAAGGCTCAAAGCAGCGGCAGGAGCAGGGTGGCCGCGGCCCGGCTCCCAGCGGTGCAGGGAAAGGTGGGCTTGGGATCCTGGGGTTTTTCCCCTGAGGTACCGGAGCAGATGGTGAAAAGGTCCCTCTTTTAGTGATGTGGGGTGTTAAATAGGGTCCCAGTGCAACAGCCGCTCCAGAGAGGAAGCTCCACTCATGGTGGAAGGAAGGCAACAGAAGGCAGAACCCCACAGTGGCAATGAATTCTCCCTACAGCAACTGCAGCCTCTCTCTCCCCTCTGAACACCAGGAGATCAAGAGAGCTGGTGCCTCTACCCAACCCATTCCCAGTTCAAGTCTCGCAGCATCTCTGCCCCACACGAGATAACCCCAGGTGAAAGAGAGAGGCCAGCTGGACCCCTCCCGCTGTGGCCAGGTCTTTTTGTCTCCCTTAAGTACCCAGTAACTTGTCTCCTAGCTTTCTCCTAGCTATGGGGAAACTTCTTCAAGGGAAAAAGAAAAGCAAAAGGAGAACTCCTAAAACCCCAAAAAAGTCACACTTGGAGTTACCAGTTTTGAAAGCTGAAGTAGGAGTACATCACAGAGATGTAGAATATGGCTATGATCAGGAAGAAATATGGAGCAGTATATATCTGCAGTGTGTGTTTAGGAAGAAATTAATGTAAAATTCAATAAGTTTACAGAGTGAGGACAAAACTATGCCATCCCCTTAAATACCTTTGAATCACTTTTTGTTCCAAAGTTAATCACTGTAGCAGCTTGTATGGTATGGCAGAAATATCTGTGGGGTAAAATCACTCAGACCTCTTAAAGCTGAAGAAATAAAGTCTTATACAGTATATTTATAGATATCATGTAGAAAGTAAGACAAATTCATAGAAGACAAGTCTAGAAGTTTAGATGAAAAAGTAAAAACTCAGAAAAAAGTTGAAGTTTTGACTAAAGGAAGACATGGCACTGATAGTAGTGATATCTCCATGCCCATTAGTGGTAACTAAAATATACATTGCTGTGATCAAAAGCTGTAGCCTACAGGTATTTATATGCCCAGATTTGTTGGTAGCTAAAGATGATTGATCTACAATGTATTGCGAAGTAACTGATACCTGCTTAAGCTATTAATTCCACAGTTCATCATATATTAAGCTGGACTTCTAGTTTCCTTCACTGTCATCTTTACTGGTGTCAGAAGAGCTACATCTGCTGGATTTTGATACAATGGGTGTTTTGCTTTCTGTTCTGGAACAATTTTTTGTGTCTCTGTAATGGGAGGGCAGCTGTTAATCTCACAACTGAAGTCCAAACTGCCGACAGTTGACAACAGTGATTTACGTCTTTTCAATGAAGAAGAGACATGAATATTTTATTCAAGTACATCTCAGATTAAACTGGAGAGAAGAGAATTGAATTTACAGGATATAGAAATTTTTGTGGAAAAATCCGCAGACAAATGCCAGGCAGGTTTCTAATCATGAGAGGAATGAAGCTCTGGAACAGCTATCTTGGAAGAACAGTAATTGGAGAGTCTTCCAAAGGGAATTTGGTAAATTTTTTGGGGGCTGTGTTTTCCATACCACTCTGAACTCAGTGAACCAGAATGTCGTTCACATGGGCCTTGTCCTTTAAGTTCTTTCTTGCTGGGTGTGCTCAGGTTACATTAGAAATTCTTTATTTTCAGCATTTATCTTTCTCATTTGTGATAAGGTACAAGAGCAATAGAAAAATGAGGGTGACAGCAGTGACAAATTCATCTGTCCCAAAGCAGGCCTTTCAGTGGAATGTGGCAACATGAGTTCGGTGCCTGATTGTGCCTTGTCTTTCTAGATAGGACTGTGCTGTGTCGCATCTCGACTAGAGAGAGAGGAAACCTTGAAGGGAGGGCCAGCACCAAGTGCCAGTGCTCACCTGGGACAGTGCAGGGCCTTTTGGAGGTACCTGAGTGGAGGTAGATTGCACGGGGCTTTCTTAATTTTCTCTGAGTTATCCGACTTTGTACTACGCATGAATTACAGAGGAGCCATTATTGTAAACCACAGGTAGTGAGAAATACATACGTAACAGATTTATTGTGCAGTATTTTGTTTACATAAGCACAGTACAACACATTTCAAATTACTATAACTTACGTGTGGGAGCAAGGTTTTGGGATCCTGGATTCTGTAAGTCTGAAGTCTTGGGGAAAACCTCTGACCCCTTGAGGCCAGTGATAAAAATCACTGATTTCAGTAAGGTCTGCATTTCCCTTCAGGTATCTTTACCCCATTCTCACCAGCCATCACTGTGTCACAACGCGCAGAAAAAGAAGGTAAAGAACTGTTTCATTGTAACCTTTCTGTACATCACCTTTTATTATGGAAAAAGCGTAACTCAACTAGCCTGTCACAGTTTCTTTTTTAACTCTGCAGAAATCAGGACAACTTAAAAAGAACACACTATGTTTCTTCAAAGAGGCAATTAGGAACAGCACAATTTTTTTTTTTTTCAATAAGCAAGAATCCGTTATCTTGCTGAAAACAGTGGTGGTAGATGGGATCCCTTCTCAGACTGAAACTGTAAAAAAAATTACCTTTCAAGACAGTTTAGCTAATGCTTCCAAAGATTTCCATTGAAAACATTAAATAAGCTTGTTGCTATTTTCATAAATCATGCATGTCAAAACCAAGAACATCTTCCATGCTGCTGCCAAAACAAAGTACCGTGGAAAGATGTATTCCTATTGTGCAAGTCTGAATGTTTAGCAATCTTTCCCTTGATTCAAAAATTTTATTGTGAAAATAAATAGAAAATCATTGTATCTGGATGGTTCATATGAATGTTAAAATTCACAAAGTTGCACTGAAAATCCCAACAAGAAACATTACATAACAAAAATTAGATAGCTTCTGCTATCCTATTTAACTTTTAATTAGAAAATTTCAATTTTTGTTAGAACATTAAAATTCAGTTAGCTCCCAAGTTTCTTGGCATATTTACAAGTCCATGCAAAAATATTTAAATACTAGGATTTAAATGCTATTATTCTATGAAATACAAGAATTATAAATGTGAACTAAATGTTTATTTACAAATCCACAAATAAATGTTTTCTACTGTGATAGTAATGTCACTTAGAAAACACATTTTGATAATTTGTAATTTTAACACACATTTTTATATTTATTTATTTTAGTGCTCTAAAATGTTTTTATTCAAAAGCGTAGAATGTGTACGAAAACCAAATAAATTATTTTGTGCATATGTTCCCAGAAGTAGTTTAATTTTCATCCACAGAGTAATTACTTCTCTCCTTTCTCTACCCACAAGGCCAAAATCTGATTAAATGTCCTGTTTTCTTTGTCTGAGGGGATTCCATTCTGGTGAAGAGATGGTGGTATGGTTTCTCCAAATTTTCATCTAAGAGGTGTGCTACTGAAAATAATCAAACTCTCAAAGATTTTGATGTCATTGAAAACTCATCGGTTAAAATGGCACCTGCTTTTCTTATCTTGGGAAAAGTAGTCTGCCTTCATCTTAGCCAGGCTTTTATGGACCCTGATGCACAGAGTTTCTGTACTTTCTCATAGCTTTGTGGTTTGAACAACACGCTTAAATTCTTGACAACCGCTTCCTTGTGCGTTTTTCCCGATTTGCAGGATTGCTCCCTGGTGTCTGCTAAATTCCGTAACAGCAATAGATGTCTCCTTTTATCAGCATGTTTGATAAATCTTGTTTTCAGTTATTTGCTCAAAGTGCAAGAGATGAAAAAGATTTTTCTTTTCACTGGTGGAAGCAGAAAATAAAGGAATATGTATACAGGACACTTATTTTGATGTGCAAAACTAGAGGCTATGTGAAGTAGGGACAAATTTGACCCAGTTTTGGATCATAGCTTTTTTACCCTTGGCTTTGTTCTGGAAGTAGGTAGAAAAGGAAGATCCATCCACAAGAAGCAGGGCAAAAGACTAAAAATTGTTCAAGGAATTGCACATACCAGACATGAAATGTGTTTGTCTTCTGCATAGGTTCCGCAGTTCTTAGGGAAGGAGTAACAACTCTGTATCCTCTTCTACCTGGGTCTCAGGCTCTCCTGGGGGTTAATATGGCTTATTCCATCCATTAAGTAAAAGGAATAGAGGCAGCAGAGGTCTTACTTAAATTGCTTTTTGTGCAAGTGTTTTAAACATTTATGGTTCCTCTGCAACACGGATCCATTGGCCAGTCTTCTGGCAGTCATCTGAGGTGTCCTGAATGAAACAGTTTCTGGTAGAGAAAATTCATGAATGGCATAAAAAAGACAAAGGAAGGAATACAAAAGATACATATATTTAAATATAAATATTTTTTGTACAGTGCAAACAACTGTGACAACAGAACAGAACAACTGCAAAAGGCACCAGACTTCAGTCATATCCGTACTTTAAACTATGCTTCCTCAGTGTTTTAATGAGTGATATGAAAATCCTTTACCACTGTTTTCAGCTAAATAATTGTGTAGTTACTGTGTTAGGTGCCATTCATAAGATTACACAGTAAGTTCTTTCAAAATAAAAATGGGGAAGTGGTGAGTGGTTTCTGCTCTGTCATCACCTTCTCCTTGATGAGACCAGATTGTATTGATGAAAGCACAGACTGAACAGGCTGTAGACTGAGCTCCAAAATTAGATACTGGATGGGTGTGAATATTTGGTTCTTTGCTCATCGGTCTTGCATAGGACCACTTAAACCACAAGATAGTTCTTCATCCAGAGAGCTGTTCACTCCAGAATATTTTTCTGGTTCTGTTGGGAAAGGAGACGGTTAGTCACAGCTTTGTCAGTGGTTTCCCATTATGTCACCCTGTTTCCTGGAAATGCAGGTCTTAGGGAAGAGGCCAGTAGGGGTTTCTCATTGAATTCCATTAGAATAGATTCTGTGTAAAAGAAATGTAAAATTATTCTCTGTCTAGGAGTTTCTGAGGTGAGACTGAAACTCTTCAAAATACCACTGATGATTAAATAAAGATGTATTTATTGGAACAGTGTTGTGTTGCTAGGCTGAGTCATGACATTCCTCATTGTACTCTGTGTTTACATAAAAGGAAAAGCTTAGAAAAGGATCAACCCTGTTTCTGGACCTCATAGTCCAGTTTTTACTTTCTTTTACCTCCATCTGATATTCTGCTGAGTACTGCTACAGCAACCACTCTAGGAACTGGTTTTCATAATATTAATCACACTTCCCATCTCTCTGCATATTTATAGGCTTTTGGACCAAGAAAGAAGTAAGCAAATCCTTAAAAATGAGGAAAAGGGAAAAAAGGAAAAAGAAATTGTTCATTAGAGGAACTGCAAATCTGGACTCTTCTTGGGGTGCTTTATCTAATCTTAGCCTGTATGTCAATGATATGTTTCAAGCAGAACAGACAAATTCACTCTCATGCACCTTCAGCTTACTGTCACGAAGGAAAACCTTGGTGAAGAATTTCTGGAATTGAACCTCACACTTGCCACATCCTGTCTGCATTGATGAAATGCCCCCACTGCTCTCTGTAGATTGTTGTTGAGTCACTGAGAAGAGTTTCATAATCACCTCTAGATTAAAGAGCTCTGAGAAGCAGTTCCTCTGTTGTAGGATGGGAGAGGTGAGTCCCAGTGAGCACCATCAGACTGACACCTCGGAACATCTGCAGAACTTGTCTTGTGCTGAATCCATCTCAGTAGCTGTTGCTGCCTGTCACAGGAAAACTGGTTGCCTCACTGTTACTGGTCTCTTTTCAGCTTTCTCATCCTCCAGAGAAGTTATTTATATTTTGAATAAAAGATGATTAACTGTTAGATAATTAACTATTTAATCACCAAATTACTTGTTTTGGAAAAAAAAAGTTTTCTGTATTTTATAGAATTTTTTTTTTTTTACCTATTTGGAATCATTTATGTTGGAAAACACCTTTAAGGTCATCAAGTCCAACTGTTAACCCAGCACTGCTCTGTTCACCACCAAACCGTGTCCTTATGTCACCTAAACATCTTTTTAAACACCTTCAGGGATGGTGATTGCATCACTTCCCTGGACAGCCTGCTTCAGGGCTTAATGACCTTTTGCATGAACAAAATTTTCCTACTATCCAATAAAAACATACCCTGGCACAACCTGGGGCCATTTCCTCTTGTCCTATCACTTGTCACGTGGGAGAAGAGACCAAACTCCACCTCACTACAACCTCTTTTTTTCATTGCAGTGGTGGCTATTCCCTCACCAGCGTGCCTCAGAGACTAAGCTTACACCATGAGCCAACACTGAAATCTGTGTTACCCCAACTCCAGCTTAGCAGCACCTGAGCTATTGACACAGAGTGCCCAAAGGAGCGCAGGCTTGGCTATCTGGGCTGCACTACTTGTAGTGCATCCATACATTCATTGTCAAACAACCCAAATTCACTGTCAAATCAATTCTAAAATACTGATGTCAGTACAAAACTAACATTGGTACTTGCTCTTGACATTCATGGGGTCAGCATGAGCCACTCACCTCTTTGTTGTGGTAGCTCTTATGTCAAAATACACATGGAATAGAATAGAATAGAATAGAATGGAATAGAATGGAATAGAATGGAATAGAATAGAATAGAATAGAATAGAATAGAATAGAATAGAATAGAATAGAATAGAATAGAATAGTTCACTTGGAGGGGACTTACAGGGATCATCCAGCCCAAGTGCCTGACCACTTCATGGCTGACCAATAGTTAAAACATGTTACTAATGGCATTGTCCAACTGCCTCGGAAACACTGACAATCTTGGGACATCAACCACCTCTCTAGGAAACCTGGTCCAGTGTTTGAGCACACTCTCATAAAGAAATGCTTCCTGATGTCCAGTTTGAACATCTTCTGGCGCAGCTTTGAACCATTCCCCTATGTCCTGTCAGCAGATCTCAGAAAGAAGAACAGAATTATACCTTGGGACTTGAAATCATCTGATGATTACATGGTTTGGATATGGAAATGATACATGTCAGAGTCTTTGTTATAGCAGCTGGTAAAGAAATCTCATCCAGCTTCATCACAGAAATAAATCAATAAATGTACTATTTTTGGAAACAGACAATGTGCTTATATTAACTTCCTTACCTCCACAGAGCACAGACTGACAGGATCAAGCCTGTTTGCTGCAGGGATAAATACTCACCCTTCATTTTCAATGCTGCATCTATTTTGCTACTGCTTCCTCTGAACTCTTTATGAATGCTTTTTAGGTGGTCCTTTCCCATATTTCTTTAACTTTTTTTTTTTTTTAATCATAGATTTGGAAGAAAAAAGCCAAGGATTATAAACAGCTAATGCTGTATTTTTCATACTTTTGAAAATGTGTTTGAAATGGTAAGATTTTTTCACTGCAGTCATATGATCATGGAGTCATAGAATGGTTTGGGTTGGAAGGGACCTTAAAGGTCATCTAGTTCCAAGCCCCCTGCCATGGGCTCTGACAAGTGAGGTCTAAATAGTGCCTTTGACAGGGAACTTTGAATATGTGATATCAGAAAGTGGGCAGAGGCAGTTCTATTCAGCCTACTGGTGGTGTATGAGGAGCAATAAGACAATAAACAATCCCCTCCTTACTCTTCCTGCTGTCTCTCCCTTAGGAAAGTGTGCAACCCTTACATTTGTACACTTCCAGCAGCCCTGGTATGGCTGACTAACCTTGTGTCCTCACCTACACAATTGGGTTCAGATAATTTCACCTTGCTGGTACAGTTTATATAATATAGTCTGCATGGATGCAGCTAGACATTCTCATGCCTTAAAAAAAATAGAATGAATAAGCCAGAAAACAAAATATTTCAAGATTTTGGTGTAATGTGCTAAGAAGAAAACTTACAGGGAGCCATAGCAAACTCTTTGGTCTAAAAAGAAAGCTACATAAACTGCAAGTGAGAAACATCATTAGGAAATGATGGGAAATTTCTAGGACTGGCAGAAAAGGCTCATGAACACCAACCCAAGGCTGGTTTTCTCTAAGGTTAATATCCACTAACAGGATCTGGAAAATCAGATTTAAAGCTTTGATGATACTTTTAATGTTAGTTCTCAAGGAAAATCAGATGTTCTCCACAGCAACTTTGCTGCATACTAACTGCAGTAGCACAGACCTTTGGTTTAGTTCTGTACATGTTTATTTTATTACCCACACCTATGCCAGAAAATAGACAAGCTCTCTATTCACCAAATCAAATTAATTCAATGCCTCCTATGAAGATTTTACAGCTGTTTCGAGCGGGGTTTCTTTAGAATTAATCAATGTGTTTGCTCAGTGGTTGGAGCAGCTGTAATAATACTGTGTTCACTGTGCAAACTCTTTTCATTGGCTTAGTAAGTGTGAGCTGATTTTAATATAGGTGGGTCAGAATTTTCCAGGAAAGTTTTCTTGTAAAACTCATGGAGATTTTTTTTTAAGTAACAGCCTCTTTCTTCAATTTTCAGTTAACATTTATTTTTCCCATTTCATTAGAAGAAAAAAAGACTGCAAATTAAAATTATTTAGATGAGTCAGAAAAAAGCCAATATTATAGACAAGAGAGGTAAATAATCAAAATGGATTAGGAGGGAAAAGATGTGGAAACAACTCACAGCTTTTCCACTGTTTCATTTATGATTTTACCAATTTTAACATGCTTTTATTATTTACTTCCTTAACTTATGTAAATATTTCAATCTTCACTTCAGTGTAGATGAAGCTAGACCATTTTAAGGATGATTAATTCTATTTTAAACACAGGTTTGATTAGACTGGCTTCTGGGCATATTTTTCCCCAGCATCTTCCTGGAGAGAGAACGAGCAGTAGTGATGGTGGAAAATGTGCTTGAGGTAAGAAGGGATCTGCTACATGTATTTAATACATTGTCTGCTGATTTAGGTCCTCAGACTTAAGATACCTCTGTGACAGCTGTTGTTTCCTTCTGGTGTGGTTTGGGAGATAGCTCTGTGTTGTTTTTTTCTCTCTTCTGTGTTCACAGAAGATCTTTATCTGATCAGTTTATTTCTTTTTCTGGACAGTACTATTCTATGCCTTGTACTATGTGAAAGAATATGGGATAAATACTTTGTGGATCTTCTAGACATTGTTACCTCTAAAGCTGCAGGAGCCATGATTTGATGAACCACGCCTGAGCTTTATGTTTAACCTTGGCTTGAGTGTGTATCTCACCCTGCCTATGAAATTGGCAGCCTTGGGGAGGCTGGAGAGACGGTAGAGCAATCTCTTTCTGCCTTTAGCACTGTTCAGTGGAGGCATCCTATAAATTAGTGTCCAGAGATCGGAGTAAATCACAGGTCCAAACTGGGTATAATGATACTTCGATGAATGACACATGACAGTGACTTCCTTGACAAAGCTTCAAATTTTTGTCCCCTTTAGATAAGGAGATTAAAAACATCTGTCAGAACTGTACCACTGGGCTGGCAACACAGGGAGCACTAATGTAGGTCAGATATAAAAAATCTGTCAAAAAGAGGTCATAGAAAAGCTGCACTGAATTTGCTGCAGCAACTGCTACCTTGGTCATAGTGAACCCAGAGTTGTCTTGATGGAGGTTGTGTGGGGTGGGAGGAGGAGCAGAAGAGAGTCAAAGGGCTACAGATCTGCCAAGTTCAGCTTGCCCATGTGCAGCTACCACTCACAGAGAATCTCTGCAGTATGTTGCCTGAATTCTCCTCAAAGTTATGTAAATGCACACACCTGTACATGTACATATGCACTTTTGTGTGTCTTCTAAAAAGATTCTGTGCTATTTTACTGGGCTAGCTCTCCTGCATAGTCTTCTCCCTGTTCATCCTACCACTAGACCAATGTGTTTCACGTATGTTTTAAATGAGCAATAGCAGTCTCCAAAGAATATCCCACTGTATAATTTCTTCCCATTTTTTAAATTGTGGTGTGGTAGCTGCCTACAAGTCACTCCCATGTTGCCTCTTGTGAAATGGTTGCAGCAGCTGCAAGTCTGATTCAAGGTCTTGTGAAAGTCATCTGAATTCTCCTGTCAGACATAAATTGTCTTGTCAGGCATAAAATTAAATGGAAACAAACTAAGCTGGCATAAACTTCAAATGAAGTAGTCCACAAAATATTTTGTCAGTGAGCCTCACTGAAAACTGCAGCACCTGCATTTGTAAGCCTGATGTTTGATGGACTTTGAGAGAGATGGAATGATGCTCAGGCTATGGCTGGTGTTAGCAGATTTTGTTGTCCTGAAAAACACTCCCAGGAACTAGATCTCAATCCTCTGTCCTGATAAACTGCTGAAATGGCTCTTGCATGTCTTCATTTCAGACCAACCCTCCGGATGGTTCCCAGGCACTATTCAGGATACGTCATGTGGCAGGGGCAATTCCCAAATAACCTGTTTGGAAGCAGACAAGCTACCTGAGAGATTAAGAAAGTTTAATAGCCTGAGTGTGAGCTGTTTCACGTCTCTTGGGCACCATGTCAGTGAATGGTCCCAATTGTATTCTAATTCCTGCTAGAGACATAGCCTTAGGCTTTAGGCTCCACCTGAAATGCCATCTTATATGCTTCACTCTAGTAGCCTCAGTCCTATGATTTCTCTTTGATCTCGTCATATTGATTATATCTACAGCTGGAGACCAGTCCCCAGCATGGATTAAAGCATTAGCTGAGCTACGATCTTGTTACCTCTGGTCTGTCAGGCGTTTTTGCAGGTGGTATATCCTCCATGAACCTCAGAATGACAGACTGAGTGGTAATAAAATTAGTCTTGTCACAGATCTAGGAGATGACTCACAGACCACAAAGAACAAGGCAACCAGTTTATGAAATCTGGGGCATTTTTCAGTTCCTGATGAAAAATAAAAAATCGCATAAATTGCATATTTTTTCAGGAACTTTTCTTTATTTTCCAAAGGATTTCTCTGAAATCAACTATTTTTGGCAAAGTGCCATTAAGTACAAGTCCAGCGAAGTCCTGTGTGACTCTCTTTCAGCTTGTGGGAGGCTGTAGTGAAGGGTGGCTGCAGTATATGGGATTTCACTGGACTGTTGCTCCAAAATAAACAGGTATAAGCAGGCTGATTGCTCTGAATCTGGAAAGCACAGTGGAAACAGTGATTGTCATAGCTTTTAGCACGATGCTGATTGATTCTTATCTGAAAGAACTTTGCATTTTTCACAGAAGAGATTGTGGTCCCCTTGGTCCCTGTCTTCACAGTAGCTGAAGTGGCAGGCCTGCAAAGCTCAGTGGAAGAATTAGGGTTTGGGATTTCTGCTGTAAACTTGGCCTGAAATGGATCTAAACAAACACAGTCTGCTCTCTTCTAAGTGATAATTTTATTGATGCTCTCACAGAAATGGTGTGCATCCATCTTCACCCTCTCCAGCTGCTGAAGCATCTGCTTAGGGGGCAACAAATCACCTGGATCAGCAACCTATGGCCAGAGCTGGACCTCTCTGGTGCATCAAAGGACTGGAGAAATAATGTTGGATTTGGCTCCTAAATTATTCAGACAAGACAGTCTATGCAGATGCTGAAATGAAACAGATGAAAGCTGAGCTCTGGGGCAGATTAGAAAAAAGATAGTCCAGAGCTTCAAAGAGGCAGAGAGGTCTGCATTCAATGGCTTCTCAGATGCTTTGGACATGCTTCAAGTTGATTGTTGCTTTGACTAGAGACCAAGTGGCACAGTGGCACATGAGTCTTAAGTCAACCTTGTAAGGAAGGATATTATAGAGTGTAGCTGGGCAAACAGCAGACATTGAACAGGACCCCCCACAGCATTTGATTTCAATGGCACCACTAAGCAAACCCACTCAAACAGACTGAAAATATTGAGAGGATATGTTCTTAAAAAAACCCCAAAACCAAGCCACAAAAACATGTTACGAAACAGTGGAATATCCAGGGAAAAAAAAAAAAGGGCTTTTGCAATTTTTGCAGTTTTAAGGCTGGACCTACGACTTTTATCTAACATACAGGTTTGTTTTCCTTACCAGCTCCAAAAAAAACCAAACAAACTACTAAAACTTGGATGTGCTATCAGAGCATCCTGAAGGGAAAAGGACTGATTAAGACCCAGCTGCATGACAGATGACCTATCAGATGGGAAGAAAATATGGTGATATAGACAAGAAAGCAGTGTTGGGTATGTCACATGAGTTTGGCAAGCCATCAAATGTGGAAAGAGCAAACACTGACTCTTGCTGTACTAATAAAATAAATACAACTGAAACCACTCTCTTCTTATCTAAAATTATCTTTCAAAACAGGGCAGATACATGGAGATTGCTTGATTTCTTGAGGAAAGTCTCTGAACTCTACTGACTCCTGAACCATGTCCAAATGCAAGTTTGTCCAGGACAAAGTTGTGTCAGGGACCAAGTTATTAGTTTAGCAGTAGAGAGCATTAATTCTCTGCTGCTGCTCAATTTACTTCACTGAAGACAAGGAACCAGTATGTCCCACAGACATTTCAGGATTTTTCTCCTCAACACTGCAAGCTGACAAATATTCCAGTGCTGATCCTGCAAACGTCTTTAGGACATGCTTAACATTAAAGCAGCAATTCCTCATATTAGGGTCCTACAGCCTCCTCTCATACTACAGGGAAACTGTTATCTTGTGGCTCCTTGGAAAAACAAAACAAAAAGGAACTTAATAAGTTTATATGAGTATTTATGTTTATTCTTACTGACCAGCAATAAAAGCTGTGGCTTGTGGGTTTTGTTAAAATAATTTTTGCGTATAATAATGGATAAAACTTTGTTCTTCCACCTCCTGTTTCACAATGATAAGTCAGAAACAACTTTCTCACAATTTATTGAGTGAGTCCAGTTTTGAAAGAGTAACATTAAATCCATTCCTTTATAATTGTTTCAATGAGTTTGTTTGGGGTTAAGGCTTATCAGTCTGTTCATTTAGTACTCACTTTTTAAGCTGACCTCAAATTTATCCCCTAATGTAGGATTTTGTATTTCACACTTCCACGTTTTAAACTGTTCTCACGTCCCATGTTGTTATGCTGTTTCTCCTCAGGTAGCTCAGGAATAGACTGATTTCTGGAAGTAAATTTCAATGGTTGGTTCTCAGGTAATCCTTGAATTTGCGAAGTTTATAAATTATTTCCATGTACCATTTGGTCCCACAGCCCACTCCTCTGTGCTGTCAAAATTATCGTCCCCTTCTAACCCTTCGCTGAGGCAAAAGCGTGTGCCAGGGTCCCACATGGGCTATCAAATGGATAAGAGTCACAATGATGTAGCAAGAGCAG
Organism: Monarcha castaneiventris obscurior; assembly: GCA_026261815.1. Lineage (NCBI taxonomy): Eukaryota > Metazoa > Chordata > Aves > Passeriformes > Monarchidae > Monarcha > Monarcha castaneiventris. The sequence continues at coordinate 41,244,609 of JAMPIT010000575.1, forward strand.
ATGAAAGAGGAAGAACACCCCCACACATAGCACTCCAAAAACTCTATTTTTAATGAATAACTGAGTCACTTCTTCCTTGGAAGTGCTCGCTTTTCCAGCATCAGCCTCGGAAGCAGATAACAAGAGCAGGTGCCTTTTCACAGCTGGGACTGTGAACAGTGACAGAAAGACTGCATGGAAAGCAATCATTTAGCCACTTCAGGGAAGGAAATCAGATCTAGAAAAAATGTTATGTATCCACTTGTGCAAATAGAATGCTTTGTGCTCACTTAGAGCATTCAAGTGAAGGGTTAAAGTTGTGCAGTGCTATAAAATAGTGCTACAGCACCATTCTGATGTGATTTAAACTCATCCCAAGTAATTAAATTCAACACTATATGTGGGTAAATAATGGGACAACACACACAATCAATATGATCTAAGTGAAGCCCTTTATTCGAAAAGCCGCAAGTATTCTTATACCTTAAGTGACAGTGCTAAAAATAAAGTTATAAGATAAGTTTTCTCACAGTGCCTTTTCCCACACAAAGTTTCACACCATTTCTGCTATCCTAACTAGCGCTCTAAGTCCAGTCTCAGAAGCCTACAATAATAATTTCATCTGCCAAGCTCCTTTCCAGACACCTGGGAGTTAAGCTCCCTTTCTCACAGATGTTTTACAAGTGGCCTTGGAAAAGGAATGCAGAGGCCTATTTCTTTCCTAAATGCAGATGCTTATTTCTCATCTAATGAGTTTGGATTGCTCACTGTCTACCTATTTGCTATATGTGTATATATATATGTCTACATATTCACTATATGTCCATGTAAGCGCAGATGCTGATCCTCTACAACTATATGCATTATGTCCCATGGCTTTCACCCTCTAGCTGGGAAGGCATAAATCTGACATCAGCTTTGGTTTTAGTATCATTCACTGTGAACAAAATCCCTTTGCATCTTTCCACTTTACACAAGGTCCTAGAAGAGAATAAAGTTCTCTGAAGCACATTTTTTCCGATAAACCTGGATAGCAAAACCAGATTAAATTGCTGTAATCACAGAATACAGAGCTGATGCTACCTGTATGCTGATGAAACTGGGAAGCTTTTTTCTCCTGTTCTACACAGAGCGCTGCCTTTTCCCTGTCCCTCCCCTTTCTAGGTCTGTCCTGGGAGCTAGATTTAATCATGACGGCATTCATGGTCCAAGGCTGGTGCTTCTGCTGGGTACCAGGATATGGTCCAGGGCTGTCTTCCTAGCTCTGATCTTTGCAAAAATTCCCTTAACCTGTATGGAGACTATTCATCAACTCCATTACATGACATAGAAGATATACCAAGTCTTCTTTCCTTTACAGTATCCAGTTTGAAAACTTCCTTGGATGTAAATATGTCATGTTATTTCACCACCAAACCCCATAGTTATTGTAATTATCTGTGAGTGTGGGGCTGAAGGACAAGGCCACGGAGACAGCTGAGATGTAAATACAGGTAAGTCTATACTGATTGAAGGAACTAGACCTGATAATTTATTTTTCTTTGTCTGACTTTAATTTCCATCAAGTAAGATCTGGGTCTCATTTTTCCATTTCTATTTAGTGTTTTCATTGTTGTAATGCTGAAGAGTTCCTGTAATGAATCAGGGTTCATTTTGAAAGATGCTCTAAAAACTGTGGCAGCCCAGAAAATGCAGTGACTTCAGGAATTTTCCTGTGTTCTTGTGTGTCACAGCAATGCAATTCATCCTAAGAAAGTCATAATTTAATATGAACAACAGCTAAAGATCAGTGTCTGCCTATTTTTGCCTGACTCCTCTTACCCTGTGCAATACATTTTTCCAATTCGTCTGTTGACCAGACAGGCTCGTGGGGACCAGTGGGGCCCTTTCGTCATCTGACATCTAGTGGCAGTGCTGTGCAATAGGGATGAGGTCAAAAACAAAGATGGAGCTCTCACGCCGCGGGAAAATTGTAGCCCTTCATGATCCGATGTCGTGGGATGATTTCATTTGCTGACAGCCAACCTACGTTTTTAAATTTGTAGTCTTCTTAATGTAATGCAATTCACTTAGTGGTGCACTAACAAGAGTGTGTTTCTCACTAAAACAGATGAAGCATTTTGCAGTCAATATTGCATTGTACCTTTTTAGAGTACAGTCTTCCTTTAATTCTAAGTACTAGGAATTTCTGGGAAAAAACCTTAGCGGCTTATTACAAAGTCCTTGCTGAGCTTATAACAGAGCTAAAATGATTGAAATACAAAATGAAGACAACATTGGTAAAAAATAAAAAGTTAAAGATCCTTTTAAATCATCTAAACAATGCCTACTCATTTCCAAAGCCAGAAAATCCACAACTCATCACCTTGCATTCATGTATTCTTTTCCCATTTGGGCTCTCCTGAAAAGAGCTGGTAGTTGCTATGTCAGGAACACCACACCATGGTGATGGTCTCTGAGTCCTTCATGCTCATTGTGCTGCAGCCCACATTTCTGGTCGACTGAAAAGCTAGGAATGGCTGCGTGTCCTCAGGATTTCTTGCCATGATGCTGCAGCTATCTCCACAGACTGATACATTCCCTTTTGGATACAATACATGTGAAAGAACTCCTAAAAAAACCCCAAAAAATTCAAGCAAATTTTGCTCATTGACATGTCAATGTTTTCATCGGCAAAAATTAAGTACCTTCCAATACAAATTTTACAATTTGTAATGAATGAAATGCTGATTAAAAATAATCATATGGTGAACATATGATTACTAGAAAAGTCTGGCAATGCAAACTGAGTTATTAGTTTATTAGTATGAAGACAGTATAGTTTATTTAAACTGAAATCTTAGATCTTATGCTGAATTGAGGTTTGATTCAGAATGAAAGGAAATTGAAATTTTGGAATTTTCTATGACATCAAACATTCAAGTTTTGATGATTTTAGGTTATTTGCATCAGCTTTCTCTAAGGCAAATAGAAATTTGGCAAAGAAGCCTAAACAACCTCTTTATTCTAGTATGTAGAGTGATGATTATTTGGTAGATGGTTCGTGCTCAGCTTTTCTATTTTGAATAAAGAGTTTGTGCTGTAACACAAGCTGTGACTTGTACAGGCCCTTGTCTAGCAGTAGCACAGGTAAAATACTATTATTTCCACTGTGATTTTTTGTTAAAAGAGTGAGATAAACTTACTACTGTGCATGGAGATAAACTTACTTATTCTATGTGGAAATGAAACAAGACCTCTGTCCCTTTGTCAGATACCATGTGCTGCTGGTAATTCCAGCTGCCAGCCAAGGAGGATGGCACCACTGCTGGAGAAAGACAATTGTGTTTAGTCTAAGAGAAAGGATAGGAACCCCTCTGTCTTGCACACCAGTGGCCCATAGCTGTGCCACATTACAGAGTATTCACACTTTGACTGTTTTCTTCAGTGTTCAAAAAAAGCCCCAGCAGCCCCATATTTCTCTTACAATGTCAGCCTGGCCTATCAGCCTGGTGACCAACATTAGGTGCAGAGACCAGATTTTTAAGCAGTCCAGGCCTCCCTGAGAATGATTCCAGGCCCTGTGCTGAAGAAGGAAAAGGCTCCCAAAAGAGTTGTCTGCAGGAGATCATCATGTGCCTTTTTTTGCTTGACGTCGGAGAAAAACTTCCCTTGAGATTTATATCCATCCTTTCTCTAAGTCTCTGCTCTCAGCCACACATAGGGAAAGTACTCGGTAGCTGACTTGGACTGACTTCTGGTGCTAAAACACTTGCCTTTGGCCACATTGTTTGAAGGTGTCCAAAGGACCATTCATTGGTCTGAATTTAGATCTCTCCATTAGGCATGTGGGCAGCTCTTACCAGGCTTTTGGTTTCTGTGGCCACAAAGTGCTGCACAAACTAAAATCATGCAAGGCAAGTGAATATAATGAAGAGTCTGTCTTCAAAACCGTCCTCATGTTAAAGTACATAGTTCCTTTGTCCTTTCTCCAGACAGATGTCCTAAGAGATAAAATCTTTATTCCTGCCTGTTGGCAGTATGTTCTTTAAGCTCAGAATAATTTTTTTTCCATGAGTGTTTCATTTTACCCTCATTTAAAGCTTTAAGAATGGCATAATAATGGTCAAATTCATCCCAAATTGCAGAGAGTTTTCCTGACGGTTAAGCATCTTTAAAGGCTCAGAACCAGTCAGTAGGACACCAGACACAAGGATGTGGTAGAAATCAGATACTTAGATGCCTAGAACTTGGCCTTCACAGTGTAACCAAATTCTTACAGAAATGCTGTGTGAGCAAAAATATCTCACAGCATATTCAGAAATTAAAGAAAGACCTCTGTATTTCCCTTTGTACAATTTGCATTTTATGTAGACCTCTGCATTTTGATAGCACTAATTCCCAAAATTATGGCCTCCAATAATCTGTAGCTGAAAATCACGTTTGCAAAACCAGAGGCAGAGGCAGAAAGGTTTGCAAGGTGAGAGTTGAAGCCCTGGGAAGGAGAGTCAAGGGGACTGCAAGGGGAAAGAACATGGTGGGGTCCATTCTCATTTACAAACAGATCACTTTGAATGTACTGGTGTGAATGTACCTCTCCCCAGCCAAGAGCTTGAGGGGTGGCCCTGCTTCGTGTGAACTTTGCTGAGGCAGTGCATTTCTATGGTCTTAATGAGCACAGGTGTCCCGTTAGGGCTATGACTGCGCAACAGGTTTCCAAAGAAGTGTTATTTAAATGCATGTTGGAATTTTGGCATGAGCTTGAAGGCTTTGCTGAATTAGTGCCTTCTTCTCTAATTAAATCGTGTCCTCTGGCTTATGATGTACACAGTCTGCCCTGTGTTCCTGGAAATGAGGAAAGAGTTGATCGCCCTTAGAAATCAAAAAAATGTCTTTACTAATAGTCATTCTCCTTCCATACTCTGTACATCTCCATAAAAAACCACTGTTGACTTGCAGAATTTTGCCCCAGAACATACCTGTACCTGTTTGGTCTCCTCCTGAGATCAGTGTAAACTTTCCTTACTGCCTTACACTAAGTGTATTTATCTTACACTAAAAGCATGGTTTGTTCATAGTTATCCTGGTTGCAGTAGTATGAAGTGATACATGCACTGTTCAGCTACTTGGAAAATTATAACTAAAACTAGAAATTCCATCATGATTTAAAGAGTTCATATATTTATTGCATAAATAATTTCCTCTATAATCTTGGGTGAAAATCAAAAGCAGTTGTTATAAAAGTAATGGTGATAGCCTGAAACATAGCTTCATGCATACATATTTACATTATGTTCCTATACACACATTTTAAAAATGCTTTTCATTGCTTTTTGTAAACTATATATTTTTCATCTTTATTACCAAGTTGTTCTGTCTAATCATGACATTTCCCATAAGTCTGTAAGTATTTCTTTATTGAAAATACCTGCATTTTTATGTATCAATTTTTCATCCTGACCAGTGCAACCCTTTCAGTCTAGGGCAAAATAGCTTTTACCAATTCCCATAATAGTTGCTGATAATTTAGGGGACTCAGTCCTTCAGAACATAGTTTGTAGCACTCTCTCAGTGCTTTTCTATATGCTTTCTCTTTGGTGATTTTGAATTACCACCAACATGGCAAACACACAGCTCAGTTTATTCAATTTAAATTACGCTAATAATAGATTTAACAAAGCATACTTTCCTCTTTACGCAAACTCTTATTTGGAAAATCGTGAGCCGCATAACCTCACAGCCGAAATGAAGCGTCAGGAGCTGAGCTGTCGGCAGCCAGCCTGGAGCTGATGCTGGGGCGGCGGTGAGCGCAGGGTGCCAGATGTGGGTGCGGAGTGCCAGATGTGGGTGCGGAGTGCCAGATGTGAGTGCGGAGTGCCAGATGTGAGGGCGAGGGGCCAGATGGGAGTGCGGAGTGCCAGATGTGGGCGCGAGGGGCCAGCTGTGAGCGCTAGGTGGCAGCGGTGACCGCAGGGTGGCTGCTGGCACGCCCGGGCGATATCCTGTGCCTGGTGCCAGATGTGTCATTCTCCTGCCAGCTGTAACCTCGGGGTGGCTTCTGTGGCCGTCGGGTGCCAGCTGTGACCGCGGGCTTGCAGCTGTGACCCCCCACTCCCAGGTCGGGGAACCCGACACACGGGCAGCGCTGGCAGCTCCCTGTGGGCTGTGTCCATGGGAATTGCCAGGCTGTGCTTGGCAAAGCGAAGTTCATAACTCCAAGAAGCAACAGTTTCTTTGGGGGCCTGTGTTAACCTCCCGTATCCGCAGTACTCCAAAAGTAACCACCACCCTCAACAGTCCGAGGTCAAACAGTCACAATATCCAGTCACGATATCCACAGTCATGATATCCAAAGGCTGAGTTACCCACCCCAGACCCAGACCTAGACTTTAGGAGCCTGTGTTGGATTTTTATCTGATAGTTTGAAATCTCGTGCCGCTCATTTAAGTGGAGACTCTATGGCCTTTGTTCCACCAGTAGCATTTGTTCCTATCACATAGAGAAGGCATTTCCAAGCATTCCCTGCTCCTTTAGCCCCTGCAGGCTGCAGAGCCTTGCAGAGCCTGTGCAGACCCACACACACCTGTGGGCAAGGCACTTTAAGGAGCACACAAACACACACATGGATCTATGTCCATTCGCTCACCCAAAGTTAGCAAGATACAGTGCTTACAGATAAAAACACATGAAGCCTGGGGATGCATGAGGAAAAAATCCAACAGACACCCCTTATCCCAAGCTGATTTAATCAATGAGTGCAGGCAGATCATGAAAAAGTCTGATTCACAGCCAGAACCAGAGAACCCACACCTCAAACCTCTAGATCCTGTCTACAAAGTGCATATGTAGGTGACCTAGTAAGGTCACTGAGATGGTTGTCATTAAAAGTGTTCACCCTGCAAGGCTCTCTGCCTGTGTGTGTAGACCTCAGGAAAGTGCTCTCCCTGTTTTGGCCAGGCCCCTCATCTGCACTTGTGCCCCTCATCCGCAGTTCTTGTTGATGTCCTGTCTTGGCACCTGCAATGTCTGTACTGGGTTTCAGTTCCCTGCCTTCGGTATGGGTCTGGAACGTCTGAAGGACCAGTGTCCAAAAAGGTTCAAACTTCATAAGCTGTTCAAAGAGCATGTTGGCTGTCAGTGCTTAAACATGACCTTGCACTTGCCTTTCCTATTACCAGGATTTGGGCAATTTGCAGCAAGGGTCATGAAGTTATGAGTGAGTGCAGAGAAGAGTGGTTATGTACATCCAGGTAATAGCAAGTTCTCCCATGTTAGCTCCCATGCTTGTCTTTTTCCTTCCTTTAAGGTACCAAACCCTTAAAAAAATTTAGTATTGGTTTTCTCAGGGCTTTTGTGGTATCTGTCTGTCACCTGAGAGCACAGGAGAGAATTGCTCACTTGAAAGGGTAAGATATGGTTTTTAAGCTCTGCTCTAGCAAGTATTTGATTTTCCACAGCTCCTGGCCCACTCTGTTATCTGAAACACTCCCACTGTCAGAAGATCAGGTTCCTGTATGCAAAGAAGTGAGCAGGACTTTTCAGGACAATCTACCAGGAATGCTGTAGTTTGTGTGCCTCAGGAACACATTACATTAGGATGCATAATTTCCTTGTTTCAGTTCAGTCTCATCATCTTATGATCTTATGATTAATTTGAAAAACAGCTGTTAAAAAACATTAATTGGATGAGAAGCAAATGACCATTTTTCTTGGTGATATGAAACAACTGGAATGTAAAGTGTGGCTTAGCTGTCTCCTTGGTTTTATGTGTCATTTCTGCCTTGCTTTGTCTGCCCTCCCAAACTCCTCTTGTCAACAGTAGGGGGGGATACAATATTATAAAAGTACATGGAAATGTGCTGTGGAAAGCAAAAAGAATGTTTAGTAAAAACACTGAGAAAATTATTTTGACCACATGGGATCCTGTTTTCTGTATGTCTGTGTGTCCATCTGGTCTCACAGCAACTGGAGGCCAATTTTTCCAAGCCAGACTGAAATTTCATAGTTCCTACTGGTTTTGTGGAAAATAGCAGCTGGCTAGAGGAGAAAAACCCCTGTTAGTGGGAAGACAGATAATTCGTCCCTGGGCTAGGCTGTGTCTGGTCATCCCATGGGTAACTACAGAGCAATACTCAGCTAGATACCTAAATATTGTAAGAGGATATGCATTATGAGGAGCTATAGGAGGTATGAGAGAAAGAAAGTGCGATTGGGAGCTCTTTAGGGCTGTGGGAGGATATGGTGAGGAGCAAGATACAACCATGTCCAGGCTCCTGGCAGAGATGGAAGGATAGGACCATCAGTAAACACTCTTCACTTACTGGATTTCTGTTCTGACACTCCTATTCTGGTCTCTATTCCTCCAATGAAATGACAGTCAAAGAGGGAAAACTGAGTGACCAAGCTGTTACCACTAATCAGAAGTCAAGTCTTTCTGTGTTGGGAATGACTTTTTAGGCCTTCTTTGCTAGTAAAGGAAAAGCAATACTGAATGCTTTTTTTATTTTTGCAGGTGACCTATGAACATGAATTGCACACTGGTTTAACAGAATGCCAGAGCTGCCAGTCAGAAAACTTCATTAACTACATTTCACTGTTAAAAATTAACTTGCCTTAAGACAAGAGATTTATATAAATTCTGAAAAAATGTTTCACCTGAGAAAAGAGGGAGCACAGGGTAACTATGTTTGTTTATATACCTGAAGACAGAGGAACTTGCCTGTGTGTTGCAAAGAACTGAATAATCTCCTCTATGACTCAATGATTAAATGTTTCTTGAAGTTAAAATTACAATCGTATTACACACTGAGTAGACTGTGTGTGAAAGAGTAATCTTGCCTCTGAGTATAAACACTTGGGTGTAACTTGGCAGCTTCTGCAACTGTGCTGTTAAACCCTGCTTTCTACGACACAGCCATCGGTTTAATTGAATGCTGGAGAAGAGTTTAAGGAGCCTGAAAATAGAGAAATAGATAAGGAGCCGTCTCCATTCCACCTGCCTCCAGCATATTCTGCTCTTTTTGTGTGAGATACTGCAATCACTCCACAGTGGGAGTGCAAGAAGTTGCCTTCAGACAGCTCTGTCACTGGCTTGTGGTGATAATAAAAAGCTGCTGTTGTAACTTGTCAAAAAGCAAACCTCACCGAGGAGAAAAGTAGGATGTCCTATTCTGAATAAAAACCCATCAAGGACACTCTAAATTTCACAGCCTTATCTGTCTAAAGGATAGGTACTCTAAGCTAGTTGGATAGCCTTCCCCTGCAAAGAGATGATTTCTCTGGAGGCTGAAGACACTGGTTTGCCCCAGTCTTTGAGTGAGATGATGAGATGAGATGAGACCAGACCAGATGAGTAATGTTGTGGCAAACTTCTTCCTCTTAGTACAGGGATCTTCCCTAACTCATGTAGCTAGACAGAAAGCTAAAGCAGTCAGACAATCCTCCCTCAAATATCTACCATGCTGTTTCACTTGAAGCTTATATTTTATTATGGATCTAGATTGTGATGGTTTTCATAATGGTTAGACCTGTAGATCAGTGAAACAGCATATCTGAGCCTTCACTTTGATTTCCTGGTGGGATCAAGGCCAGTGGGTTTCTCATAGCAATAGCAGCAACACAGTGGTACTGCTGCTGCTTACGGCAAATCAGGTGGGCAAGGTTCAGGCTGGGGTCATTGCATTGCTATAAAAATACACAGCAAAAAGAAACATTTTACTAAAGCATGCAAGAGGTGTGTAAAACGGACAAATATGTGAGAACCAGGGAACAGGAGGACAAACCTGTACTGAGACCATGTTCTCAGGTATCCCCAGCCATGCAGGCAGTATGGCTGGCCAGCCATTTGACAGTGTGTTCTGGTCCTGCTTCCAGAACTAAATGTAAAAGTAATACCTGGAGAGGATATGACTGTGACTCTATAGATTTTGTCTGATTTTGTGAGGAGTTTCCATGGTGGTGGCAATAATGGTGGTGATAAATGTCAGACATACGTGCACTTAAAGCACATGGTTTGTGCTAGCAGAGCGAAGGCTGTGCTCCCTGATATGGTAGTTGAATCTATTCTTGAATAGGGCAGGGCTGATTTGTGAAGGATGTCATTCATAGCTTCAGAAAAATTGGCCACTGATGAAACATTAATTGTTATGCTATAAAGACAGATCAGGGTGATTATGAGGTGAGATAATATATTTAGACATTGGGACTTTAGGGTGATTTTGGTGGCAAAGTACTATTGTGATGTGAAAGGGACAAGGCTGCAACAGCCAAACAAGAGCAGGACAAGATGCAGAAAAATGCATCTTCTGCAGAATGCAGAAAAGCGAGTGACTAATGAAAAGCCTGTATCTTGCAGATGGAAAGGAAAGAAGCTTGCTCTTTGGAGAGAATAGAGACAAAGTTCAAGCACTGTATGCTGGAAGGATATTAGCATATTAACCTGCAGCCTTTCACACCTCAGAAATGTAGAATGCCTTCAACAGATGAAGCAGAAAACAGGTGCCATCAACCTAAATCTGTTTATTGCCATAATATTTAAAACAACCCAAACCATCTGGAGAATAAAGTAATAAATTATTTTGTACGTTTTCCTCTTATGGCAAAAATGCAATTTTGTTCTAATCTTTGAAGATAAAGTTTGAGCTGTCATCGTTATTTATTAAAATACATGAAAAGTATTTATGAAAACTAGTCCTGTTGCCTGTTCTATAGAGCAGTGTACATACAAGCAATTTCTGAGATCACTGGAATGGTATTTATTGTCTTTTGCTGAAAGTAAGAAAGTTTAATGATACTAACAGTTAAACCAGCTGTTGCTCTTTATTTCCTGGACAACTTTTTTAGCAATAGGGTCGAACTGCCACTGTTTTGATCCATGGAAGAAGTAAAATAATCCTGGAAATGAAAAAATAAAGCATTATGTTATGGACACAAGAAATAGCTACATTCTGACAAATCAGGGAACGTCCCCTTTTTGCACACCAGAGAGCATATCTTCATTTTTGTATTTTGCAGGATGCAGAAATAATGACATCCATCATAATTCAGAATTTATGATCTTTATAAGTAAACCGATTTTACTGAAAAGCTTATTTCCTTTACCTTTCTGTTGAAAAACAGCATCAACCCTCTGGCTAATTCCTGGAAATTCATTGACTGTTGGTTTAGGATAACCCTTCTCCATGGTCTGGCTGCTTTCGTCAAACCTAGATCATATGAAGGGAGACATGCAATTTTACAGAATTTAGATATCAGTTCTGCACAGAGTTAAGCAGCTGTTAGAAGGGGGACAGCACTTGCAATTTAATTGGTTCCACTAATAATCCAAAGTTGTATTATTTACTTGCACAAATGGCTGCAGGATGCTGGCCATTGTGTTTTCCCTGAGGCTGCTGCTTGTTTGCTGATAAAGGCAAACAGTTCCAAAGAAGTATCTTAGGTGAGAAAAATCGAAAGAAGACCCACATTTTTGACTCCAGAGATGGGATTTACCTCCTCTATTGATAACAGTGCATGGAAACTGGACAGATTGATTCCTGCTGTAATGACTGCACATATTTATAGCATGAATTTTGACTCCTTCTCTTAGACTTTGATAAGATATTGTACATAGTCTGTACTAGCTGACAGATTTAGATGGAGGCAAGGAAGCTGGCTTATTTCTAATACAATCAAGTTGTTCCTAACTGAGACAGGACAATTTTTATGAGATGGGGCTAAATTAAGGGAGCTGAAAGGAGAACCTAAAATGTTCTCCCAGATTTGAGGAACCCTCTCAGGAAAAAAAAACAAAACCCAAGCAAACAAAGCCTTTGTTTTACTTCTCCTTGGATACAAGAAATATTTTTTCACAGGCACATGAGGCTGAGAGAATGAGTTACTAGGCAAGAAATGTGTTGTGGTTTTTTTGCATGCTATTGTCTTGTGACCAAGGCAGTAATATAACAATGCAAGATGTTGTAAATACTCTACCCTAATTAATCAAAACTAAAAAACAGGAAACCTCAGGAATCTCAGCATCCAGCTGACACTGTATGTCTCACTGAGGAACCCCACAATTAGTCACAAGTCACTGTGACCGACGCTTGCCCCGGTTGCCTGAGGAAGACCTTTGCAGCCATTGTCCTTGCACACAGAAGGAATCTTTCATCTTCCCAAAGATGACTTCTTTCTTGCACCTGCCTGCACTTTGGTTATCAGGAGTCACTCATGCCAGTTTGGGAATAGGGTTTAGAGGGAACATGTTGAAAAGCCAGTGCTAACCAGTCAAAGACAGGAAAGGAGGTCTCACTTTTCTTTTTCTAAAATTGATAAAATAATCCAGGACTTTTCAGAAGCCAGAGAAATCCTGCATAAGCCATCACAGCCAGTCTTCTGCTGAAGTAGATTGTCGTTAATTTTTAGAGACACTTGTGTAGTTGTAAAAGTTCTCTAGACGCTGGATTTTTTTCAGCTTCCAGGCATAATGTATCAAAGTGCATCCATATTTTGAATGTCCATTTCAGGACACCCTTAAGCTCTCAAAATACAAAGCTATACTCTTCTCCCCATGCAGGAGTTGAAGAAACACTTCCATGAAAAGTAGAATTACTAGAATTATCTAGTTACATACAGTTATCTAAAAGATTTAATTTTTGTTCAGATTAAATTGGAATCGTTTATTGGAAAACATTTTTCAATTCTTCTTACCTCCAGAACTTGTCACCTATGAAAAAGTCTGTCTTCCTTGTATTTTTATTACAAACAGCTGCATCAACTTTCTTGACACCTTTAGGGAAGCCCAGTGTGTTTATATTCTTCGGATAACCAAACAGCACCTGATATCCGCTGATAACCCAGAATTTGTTGCCTGTTAAAAGAAATTAAAATATTTAGTTTCACCAGTCATTTTCAGACAATAAATGGTAAAATACACTCCTTTATTACAGGTTGTAGGAAAACTAGATGAAATGTTCTGAGTTTTTATTTATTTGAAAAGTGAATTTTATGCACACATCCTTTCTTCTCACATAATCAAATTAAGAAAAAAATTAATGAAAATCTCATACGTCACCTTTGAAAAGTAGGATCTGATCTTTTGTGTTCTCATATGCAGCTTCAATACCAGGAGGCAGATTTGGCCAAAAGGCAGAAATTAATTCACGTTCAGCTTCTGAGTTATCAGGATAGACCCGCCATAAGTGCCTGATTTAAATATGAAACAGGTTTTGTAGTACATAATAAACCACAGAAACTCCTATATGTACAAAAGAATGTGAACAACATTGTGACTTACAAGCTCTTTCTTGTCAGTGGAGTTACCTGGCTTGATGTGTCAGAAAGGAAATAACTCCCTGTACTGGGAAGTGTTGGGGTTTTTTTTTTTGTTCTAGCTTCTTTCTGGCATTTCATTGATACTGATTGATAAATGGGATCAATTATAAGCAACTGAATATTTCAGGTTGTTGCTGCACCATGTAGTAAGAGAGTTATAGGAGCCCAGGTGGGACTTGCTGTAACCTCTTCAGCAGATAAATTCCCTGGATGATTTTGGGCTTGCAAAGGTGATTGGAGGAGAGATTGGCTCAACTGTATTGACAAATATACTTATTTCTCAGTTAATTAATTACTTAAATTAGTAAAATTAATTAAACACTTAAATAAATGTTCAAGGCCAAGTTGGATGAGGCTCTGAGCAACCCAGTCTAGTGCGAAGTGTTCCTGGTTGGAACAAGATGATCTTCGAGATACCTTCCAAACCAAACCTTTATGGGGTTCTCAGGAATATTTGCATCATCATTTAGTCAAGTCACTACTCAGTGTGATCATCTATATATTTGGGAATAAGGTCTCATTGGGACTGAAGTGTTTTCTGGAAAAAAATTAAGCGTGTTTTTTCAGGGGATCCTGTCAAAATATTAATATAACTAATATCTGCTAAAACTTTTATTTCCATGAATTGAAATCCACTTGCCTCGTTGCAAATCCTGTAAACATGTGAACCACATAAGTATTCAGTCTTTGTATAAATCAGGAAAAATTAAACTCCATGCAGACAAATGTCATATCAGTATTTACCTGCCCTTTAGGAAAATGACTTCTTGTCGGAGAGTAGTTACAGCATTGAAAGACATCTGGGAGTCACAGGTTTTAGGTGAGGTAGGGGTGGTTGGCCTTTTATCTGGGGCATTTGGTGGAGATCCTAAGGGAGACATTTTGGAAAGGATATTTGGAAAGAAATATTAAGGTTTCCACACCTTGCATTTTTTTAATATTATGAGAACATGATTAAGTTTATGGTAAAACTTTTTGAAAGAGGTTATTTCTCCTCTGCTTACTCTTTTTTTTAAAGCCATGGATTTTACTCACCATAAATGGACTGAATGCCACTTATATCATCTGGAGAGAGGGGAAATTCACTGGGGCTGACGTAGGCATAATTGGGAAACATGAGAGCCCTCTGATCACTGGAATGGGAGAGACCCAGGGCATGGCCAAACTCATGAGCAGCAACAAGGAACAAGTTGAACCCTTAAGAAATTGATAGAGAGAAGAGATCAGTCAAATTTTACTCATCAAATGGCTGATATGACCACAGCAGGGCTATTGCTCAGTGACAGTTTTCATACAATATATTGACATTCCCCAGGGAATACATATATGTGAACATATTTTTGTATAGCACAAGGTTGTGGTCTTCCCCTACTAGAAGGGAGAGACTTTTGACCCTCCTGCGTTCTGTTAGCCACTGAAAATGTGTGTGTGGCATGAGCCGATATCTGGGGGTGAGTGTGGGTGCAGCTCTTTGGAATGTCCTGGCAGGGTTTCCTGGCTGAGGTAGAACAGATTAGATAGTGAGTCAGATCAAACTAACAGCTCTCCAGGGCAAGGCAGGACGACACACTCTGTGCTCACTGCAGGTATCAAAGTGTCACTCTATGTGTCACTCTCCCTCCTACAAACCTGAGAAAGAAAGGTGAGATCATGAATAAACAAGGAAAAACTAAAATGTTAGCAGAGCACTTTACCTTCCTACCATGGGGACTTTAAAGAATATGGTTTCTTTATAGATTTGTTGAACAAAATAAATTTTTTAAATGTTGTGCTTATGCATGCTTATTCCCAGTGAAATATGTTAACACAATAAATAACTAAAAATGGAATTTCCTTCAACGTGCATACCTCCAAGTAACACGCCTTTCTGAATTAGGGAAGAATGATCATCTGCTCTGCAGACCAAGACCCAGAAATGTCAACAGATTTAGTGAAGATCACAAGTCTATGGCAGAGGAGAGGACTGGTCATCGATTGCCCAAGAAAGGCTGGCTGAAGCCAAGACATTCATTTCTCAAAAAGCCAAACAAAATAAAGCGTCATTTTTTCCACACAGATTTCCAGTCTTCCCCTCTCACGAGTCCTCCAAGTGCTCTGAGTTCTGCAATGTCTGGCTGCTGGAGCTGTGCTACTGAGGAATAGCAGCAAAACTGGGCCTGACCCATTCAGTCCCAGTATGGGGAAAACATTACATTTAATCACATGACATGTTCATCCCTCATCCCACTTTTTTTCCACCACAATAAACCCATACTCTCCTTCTTGTGTGGTGGTTTTACAGCACCTTCCTATTCTTTTTCTCCTTGCTCTTCCTGACCTTGGTTTTTCTGTTGCAGCTTTCCATCTCAAAAATGGATGAGAATAAAGAAGTACAAGAGGGTAATGTGTCTGTGTGCTGATGGACCTGTCAGAGGCAGTATGTGCTGTATGGCCAGCCTGGAGGCTGAGAGGACCAGACAGTTTGTTGGGCACTTGGTGTTCCCCTCTCTGCGGCGTATTGTTGAACCTACTCTGTAATTTTTAGTGAAGGCTCTTCATTATCCCTAGTGGTTGTATTGATTTTTAGGTGGTGGAGGTGTCCTCTGAGGGCTGCTGCAAAGCACAGGCCGTGGTAGTGCCAGGCCTGGTGTGCACCAGGAGGGGAAAGGAGAAAGATTTTATGAGGGGCTGTGAAGCTCTGGTGGACATGGGCCACCACCAGCCCACAGGTAAGAGTAGCTGTGTCTGTGGCATTCCTACCTGGAAAGGATTGTCCTGTTGGTATTTTTATTAGTGTTAAATAAGAACTAGAGTAGATCAGGGTGAGTTTATGTTTATGTCTATGCCATTGTAAGTATTACAGTTGGAGGATGGCCTGTAATATCCTCAAACAGCTTTTACAGTTAGTGCAATGTTTCATCTCAGTCTCTTCCTTCACTTAAATAAAATCAGAAAGGAATTTATTCATCTGTATAACACTTTAGAAACCTTTTTTGAACCTACCAGCTGAGCCTGTGGTCCAGTCTTCATCCTCATCAAAGTGTACATCACCACCTAAACCATTCCCAGGTGGAAAGGCATGAGCAAGGACTCCAAGGGGGCCATCAAAATAGCGAGGGCACTGTCCATGAGCTAAATAATATGGAGTTGAAACAACACTGAGCTTAGGTTATGACTATTGAAAAATCTATTAATTACCATTGAATGCAGTCATCATATTACCTTTGGTCCCAAAAGCAATCATTATATCTGCTATTCCCTTCTGAATGCGAGTGAAAATCAAGGGGGTGACAGCACTCCACACTTTAAACGCCTTCTCCATTGCTTTATCCACATCCTCCTTGCTCATATCTGGTGTGTAGTTCACAATTCTACAGTTATGAGAATGCAAGTATAATACTTAATATTTGCAGAAAAAAAAATTCCTAATATGGTTAAGATGATGAACAGAAAAGTATAAGAAACAATTTAACCTGTAAACAAATAGTTTCCAAGATTCATCTTGGGCTGAGTGAGCTTGAGGTATGTGATAACTGTCCAGTATGTCTCTTTCATAATAATAGTTGTGTACACATTATCAGTTTTTTCTTCAAATGGCCCTTAGCCAGGATGTTGTCACTTGAGCATAAGGAAAGTTATCTCCCCAGGTTTCTGTGACTACTACACTGTTGCCTCAGCAAATTTTAAAGATAATGAGGCCTGTACAGGGGGCAATTGATGTTTCTGTTTGGCTTACAGAACATTTGTTAGGAGTGATACATGACAGGCATGTTAAACCAGTAAATGTAAAATACCCAACCTGGTTCTCAGAAATTCCTCTCAGGAGCATGCATAGCTAACAGCTGTGGAGAGTGAAATGATTTTGTATTCCCAACAGGAAACAATTGCTGTAGAATTATATTTAAATATAACAAATGTTATATTTAAATATATATGTTATACCCACAAAGCTAAAATTTAAACTCAAAAAGTAATTACTGAAATACTACCTGTATGTCACTTTGTTTTTTTTCCATCCAGGCAGAGTGAAGCCATAGAGACCCACATCAGGAACTCCACACCTGGGTTTCTTCATCATTTCCAATGTCTCGTTATCTGGTTTTCCAGTCACTTTCAAACCAAAAAATTGTTGCATTTTCTGAAGTTTTTCAGCTGTGGGTTCAGCATTTATTTTCCATCCAAGTTGATTTGGGTCTGGCTCAGCAGCATAGAATTTATTCAAATAATTCTAGTGGAAAAAAAAGCAAACACATTTCACATTTTGATCTGTTTCTAAAACAAATACCTTAGGACTGATGTTGCTTTTATAGGTTGCTGGCAAAACCTTCTTCCTGTGATTTTGGAGCATAAAAGATGTTTTCCCGAGTACCATAGTTAAACAGAAACAGACAACATTGCCCTGACTCTTATTTACTTGACATTTCCAGTTTGTACAGATTTATCCTACTTCAGTAAAGCTCGGGCAACAGAGTTCTATGCAATAGGATTTTCTCAGAAAGGCAGCAAGCTGCTGTGCAGCTGGAACACACAGATTAGGTCTAAAAATAGAGGGCTCAATAGGTCTCAGATATGGACAATGCAGTTACCTGTACAAGCTTTGCATCTTCTTCATTGTCTTTCTCTGGGTGGATGGGAAGAGCGCCAGAAGCAGCTGCGCATGTTAAAAGCCAAAGTGAAAGAGCCTTCATTTTTACAGTCATCCCTGTCCTGGTAGGAGAGCAGTCTGCTCTCTGCTCCATGTGCCTCCTTTCTCGCCTCCCAGTCTGGATGGTTATGGGGTGCTTTGGAGAGTCAGCTGCAGACTGACTCAGAGTTCATCATGCTCTGATTCCCTCCACAGGAGCTATAACACTGTGCAGACTGACACAATAAAACTTAATTGAACCCATCCGATTTCACAGTCATCTGAAGTCAGTCGGGATTTGAATACATCTAAGCCACTTGGCTACCATTTCAAAACTCGCTCTCAATTTTAGTTATTTTACACTGAATTTGACAGACCTGAGCAATTTCATGCCAGATTAAGTGGTGAACAAATGCAAACCTTGTAAGTTGTTTAGCTGTGTGAAATGGGACCACCACATGTAGAAGTACTCAACCATTCTCAGCCTAGAAAATGGGAATTGTGCATGAGATATGAATCCCATAAAAAACAAAACAAAACAAAACAAAACAAAACAAAACAAAACAAAACAAAACAAAACAAAACAAAACAAAACAAATGTTGGGAGAAATTACTGTAAGCAGAATATTTTATTTTCTAATAGATTCATAAAGTGAGACTGAATGTTTTGGAAAATGGATGAAAATGCCAGTTTCCTACCCACCTACTCCTGGCAACTCTTTGAGACTATGTGTTTCTTTTAAATTATTCTGATGGAATCCAAAATATACATAAAAGAGAATGATTTTACCTAATAAATTGAACCTAAAGAATGTGAATAATCTTATATCTCTGTCAGCACTTATCTATCTATCTATCTATCTATCTATCTATCTATCTATCTATCTATCTATCTATCTATCTCTCTTCTATCTGCAATTTCATCACTAAAGGTTTTTTTCAGTTTAACCACATTAGCCACAGGGGATATGATTATTTCCTGTCTTAAGTAATTCAGAATAAGGGAAGTTTCAAGAGTCACCCAGACTGTGACGAACTATGGGATTTCACCCTGTTCCAGCCAAGCACCTTCCTCTTCCACTGGCAGCAAAGGCAGCTGAAGGTGTTCGGCACGTCAGAGGGGCTCTGACAGCATGTATTCAAATTTTACAAAACCGTTGAAAGAAATGCCTTCATGTTGGACTGTGACTTTTTTCAGGAAATACTTGCTTCCGTGTTTTTGGCTTTTTTGCTGTCACTTGCAGCCAACTTTTCTCCAGCGGGAGGCATTAATGATGAATTTTTTCATCCCAATAGCCTTGTTGTTAAACTTGTTAATGCCATTTCTGAACTATTATTAAAAAGAATTGAACCCTTCCCTTGATTTAATTTTTATTATCATTGCATTGCATGTATCCCGTTCAGTTCTTTATGTATTTGACCATATTGATTGGATTTCTGTTGATATTATGCATGCTTAGACAGCTAACAGACACCCATGTTGTGAACAATTAGGAATGTTGAGTCCCTGCTGCTATTGTGTTAAGATCATGGCCAGATTCCAGCACTATTTCTGGCTGCTGGGATGCTCTGAGTAACATCACCTCTGATGTGCTACTGATGTGATGAGGATAGGTGGTGAAGTTTCTGGGTTAAAACAGAGGTCACATTACTGCTGTCTTCTAAGAGGAGGAAAGAAGTCATGAGGCAGTTCAACATAGACCAGCTCTAATAAATGTCAAAGATAAGCATTAGGAAACCATAACCAGAAGCTCCTTATACAACTTCTTCTTTTCCCAGACCCCAAGGCCAGCTATAGACATGTTTGCAAAACATCACTTGT
Organism: Monarcha castaneiventris obscurior; assembly: GCA_026261815.1. NCBI lineage: Eukaryota > Metazoa > Chordata > Aves > Passeriformes > Monarchidae > Monarcha > Monarcha castaneiventris. The sequence continues at coordinate 41,264,303 of JAMPIT010000575.1, forward strand.
GAAAACACTTTTTCAGGTCTCTCTCCCACGGACAGTGGGAACTGGCTGCTATGTTGTGTAGGTGGCCAGGTTACAAAACCCTGGTGGTGCTTCGTGTGATGTAGATCTCCCTTACTCGTCACTCAAATGTCTTCTGAGCAAACACTGATATTAGCTGAAACTAGAAATGTAGTCTGACTTAGTGGTTTAAACTTCTCTAGATTAAATGAAGGTACTTGTAGAGGTCAGATAACCCTACCCTAAGATAGCTGGTTGAATCACTCTCCAGAGATATGTATTTCTCTGCTTTCTGTAGAAGAAAGCTTAACTAATATATGCATAAAGTTAGATGCGGCTGATCTTAACCTAGCTGCTCTTATTTTCTCTATCCTTCACTGCTACATGGCAGATAGCTGTGGGGATCTGATAGCCAGCCACAGTGGGAAGCAAGAAAAACACTTCTCCTAGTTCATATCGAATCTGCCCATAGTTCTTGGTTTTTCTATAAAATTAAATTCATATCAGCCGAAACATTTTCCAAGAATGTCTACTAGTGCCGTGGGAAAATATGTTTGGTGCAAAAGCCCCTGGACAGCGTTTGTCTTTTGTGACATATACATGAATACAATCAGACTGTAGCACCGTTGTCATTCCTTCCAGCTTTAAAACCTTTGAAACAAAAAAATGTATCCATTTAAAAACATAAGACAGATCTCTCACACTGATGGCTGTGATCCAGAACCCAGAGGTGACATGTGGCTTCTAGACTGGTAGTTGGAAGCCAACTGGGAACCTTCAGGAACCCTAACAGTACTGGAGAACTGTTCAGGCAGATGAGTTGGGCCACTACTCTTCAGGCTCCATCCTTCCACAGAGCCAATAAAATTGCTTTGTTACTCAGCTTGAGTGAAAAATATGGAGCACAGGTGAATGGTTCAGATACTATTTTTGACCCTTTGACCCAAACTTTCAGCAGACTGCAGCATGCATGGGCAGGATTCAACCACCCTAGCACAGGTCCCTAGAGACAGTGTAGTCTCTGTGGGCCTTTGGGAAGTGGTGGGCTCCCAGGAGCCCTGTTTCATGCCTGCACAGGTTACTTGGAGACCCTACAGTACCTCAGATGAACTTATCGTGTTTAGGGAATGAAATTCCAGGCCGGGCAAATCTGTCTTAGTAATGATATGTACTACAACTACATATCAAACCTGTAGCAAGACCCTGGGGAGGGGTACAGTACTTTAACATAGTACAATAATTAGCAAAGAGAGGTAAACTTGTTAAAAGGGAGTAAGAAAGTGGCAGGTGATTGTATGGACTGAGCTGGAAACAACACCCCAATTCCTAATTACTGAAAGCCTGCTTTGTGCCTAAGGGAAGACAAGAGCTGCTGGCCCCAGGTGTGCCCTTCTCTTCATGGTGTGGCTGGGATGGAGCAATCACTATGCTCACGCAGGCAGAGGAAAGGTTGTCTCACATAAACACGGGGCACATTTCTCACAAAGAAATCACTTCATTTTGAGCTCTTGTCTTCCTGCTCGTGGGAAATACACAAAGTGTATTTCAAAACTGTGTCTGCCAAATAAAAATTGCAACTTCACAGGATGCCAAAAGGCATGGACTAAAAATATCCCATGAGAAACTTCTTCCTATTTTTAATTTCTTCATCTTCCAAGGTTTGTAAATTGCACTTTATCTCTCTTTTCTCTAAAACATAACCACTTCCTTACCCCTCATCTCCCACTTAACATTTTCTCTGCCCCATGAGTACCCACTACTATTTCCTTCTGGAGAGGGACTAGCATTCTGGTCTAGATCTGAGAAGCTCTTTTGGCATTGCCTTGAGATGCTGTGCTTCTACTTCATATGTGCAGAGAACATATGCCCTCAGTTTGGTTTTATTTTAATATAAATTGTTCAAATAAGAAATATTATATTTGCTTGCAAATCATGTGTTGTATTTGTAAATCATCTCTGCTAAAAAAGCCCCACACAATCAATTTAGATTTATATACTTCTAAAACAATTTTTGGTTTAATTGTCATTCAATAATCATGGCTTACACAAGAAAATGTGATTCAATAGCATTTCCACTGAGGTTTGATATTAAAGAACTAGTACCTATAACACCTTGTGAGTACAGGATTCACATAAATTTACTTCTTAATTAAAGCCTTTGACTTGCTACAATTTATTTTTATTATTTTGTAATGTTTTCTTAGGTTTTATAAAGTATATGATCAAGTTATTATCAATTATACAATTTCTTATCTTTGAACAATATTTAGACTAATCTATACTACTGAATTTCATAAAGAGAACTACCAAGTCAGTTCTTTATTTATGAAGGATAAAATTTAATAGCCTTCTAATAGGGACAGATAAGTAATGAAAAAATTGAAACAGATATGTTTTTATGAGATTACACATTTTCTCAAAATGTAGGAGCATGTTGAATAATACAGATGTTGTAAAAGATATATTTTATTCTGTTCATATAGCTTCTAATGTTATCAGCTGAGCTACAAAGACTAAGGAGAAAGTGAGTAACCCTTCAAACAAGATTTTAATTGAGGGCATTTGCAAAAAATATAGTTAAGGTGGAAATCAAGCTATCTTTTTAGAGAATTTTTGTATCAGAAGTATTTTTGACCAATAATTTTCATTTTTTAGGTAAAATTCTTGACTATTTGACCCACTGGAATTAGGAGACATTTAGTATCTACTGGAGTAGTAAGCACTTGAAAGAGCCTTGATTAAAGGGGTTCATTTGTTTGTTATATGATATGGATACATCTGAGAACAAGTGACTTGTTTCTCATCTCAGGGGTCCTTTCTAATCTACATTTCTGCATTTCTGGGCTTGAAACCAGTTCCTAAAGCCAAAAACATGAGAATATTCCTTGTCCCCTCATCCCCCTGTCCTCTGCCCACAGATGTAAAGATGTACACCCTGGAGAATAGTCTAAGAGCGGAAGTTGGGGAAAGAGGAACAGAAAGTGGAAGTAGATCTGTACACTGATGATAGTGAGCCCCAACTAATTAATCATCAGATTTTCACCAGGGTTTGTGTTGGGTGGGGGGTTCAGAGACAGGTGTGTGCTCCTTCCCCTGTCTTTGTGACAAAACCTGACATTTCCCGCCAGAATACATTTTTCAGTGTTCAAAAGCTAGACTTGGCTCTTGAGCATCAGGGCAAAAAAGACATCAAGAACAAAATTATATGAGAAACATAGTTTATTAGGAAACTTGACCATAACAAGAGAAGTTGTGATAAATTATATAAATTTATTTGGTTTAAAATAAATAATTATTAAGACTATAGAGCCATAGAATTTGAACAGAAATCTGTTCTGACCTGAGAAACATGAAATGCCGACAAATGCAGCACATACAAACATACAGTGGGCATATGGAAAAACATTGCAATCAACAATTGAACCAGCTGGTGCTCTTCATTCGTTGAACAATCCGTTTGGCATGAGGATCAAACTGGAACTGAGTTGTTCCATGGAAGAAATACACATAGCCTAGAAGTGAAATTTAATCCAGTTATATTCCATAGGTGACTTTTTTCAGTGTTTTCCAAAAAACAATCCCCATTATAGACAGTCCACGTATACCTGGTATTTTTAATTTCCTTTTCTTTAAGGCTAATAACAGCTTTTTGAAAAAAATTATTCAATCTACAGAAGCCCAAATATTCACATAAACACAGATTGAAGGTGTCTTTCACTCACCATCTTTCTGGAAAGCAGCATCAACTCTGCCAATATTTCCAAATCTGGATACTATTTTCCTGGGATACCCATGATCCATGGATTTTTTCTTTTCATCATATCTTAGAAGAAGAAATGTCATTACAATTTGTGAGGAAGTGGACAATAGTTTGAAAGTCAAAAGCAAATTCTTACATGCAACTCTACTGTTACTAAGAAGCCTCATAGAGATTAGCTGAAGTAGCTTTTAAATTCTTATTATTAAGTTTCTCTGAGAGATTTCTCTGAGATTTGAAAATCCTACCTATGGTAAAGTTTGTCACTATGTTCCCAGGGACCCTGGGAACACAGGTCAGAAATTAATAAGGTATTTCTGGACTAGCAGAGCCTTGGCCATCACTTGAACATAAAATGAATTTCTAATTCAAGGCACTGAATATCCAGTTCAACATAAAAACAAAACATAAAACTTCAGAGAAGACAGTAGCACAGTCCTGAACCATAGCTGAATTAGTGTCAGTGATGAACTTCTCAAACAAAATTTCTCTCTGAAATTCGTCATGAGCTTCAATTAGAAATACAAGCAAGTTTAAAATTGGAGAATATTTATAGTTATTTCATAGAGGAATTCAATTACAACACTTTGCATTGATGGCTCATTTTGTTTGAAAAGTGAAGTAAAAGTAGATGCTATCCCAACATCCCACAAAAAAGCAGCACTGTTGTGGAGAAAAAGTGAGTAATCTACTAGAAACCCACTCTTTTTTATTGGGTAGCTGTTTCATTCAGGAGAAAGTACTCACATTCCTGCTACAGGAATCTAATGCTCAGGAAAAAAAAAATCCTAATGAAAAGGTGACATTTTCTAGCAAATGCCTAATTTTTTTTAAACTCCAAAGAAACACATTAAAATTCCTGGAATATACCTGGTTTAAACATCATTCCACTCAAACTGTATAGTGATACTTCAGCCCCCAGGGGAATGAAAACTTGCCTTCTGGTAAACAAACATTAGATCTTACCTCCAGTATTTGTCAGCTACAAAGAAGTATGTTTTTCCTGTGGTTTCATCATTGTAAGCTGCATTAACTCTTTTAACAGTCTTTGGAAACCCCAAGCGATAGATTGGTTGGGGATAGCCACGTACGACGTCGTATCCCCTGACAACCCAGTACTTATCCTCTGAAAAATACGAGCAAATGTCATTTGTTTTTGCTAGTTATGAACAGCATTTACTTGTGTTTCAAGTGTGTAGAAGACAATGTGTCTAGATGTCAGTATTATTCCTCTCAGTTTACTACTTTAGAAAATGTTTCTAATCCTTACGCTGGGACTACATAATGAAGACAGGGGAAATATCTTTTGTCATAAGAATAAAACATTAGAATTGTAAGATGTATTGGATAGAACTTTTCCCAGAATTTAAAAAAATAAATATAAGGTGTTTGTCTGGATAACAGCTTGGGGAGTGCTGGAGGTTGATGGGTTAAACCACTGACCTTGGATTGGGATGTTGAATTTATTAAATTCCTCTAATGTGCTATTTGGTTATAGAACCATATAATATTTTGAAAACTAGGCAATATAGAACCATATAATATTTTGAAAACTAGGCAATGTGCATCAAATTAAACTATTAAGAAAAGCACGTCTAATCAAAATGCTTTGGTAATTTTAGATGCAATGAACATATTTATTTATGGTAATAGGTCATGCATGATAGTATGTGTATAATGAATTTAATTGAGATATTTAAAGGGTATTTGACACCTTTAAAAAGAAAGACTGATTGTGTTCAGTGAACAATTTTCCTCTCATAGTAAAATTTTCCACCGACATATTTTTGCATTTTTTTTTTCAAAATATAACAAATACTAACAAGAATATCAGTAACTGTAGCATAAAATGCCTGCATTTGTCAATTGAATTCAGTAAAAATCCTTCTGCACAAAGTGAAGTGCTGTTACCTGAAGAGAACTAGACCTGAAGAAGGGTAGCTGTTTTCATGACTTGTTTTATCAAGGCATTAACTATAACAGAGGGGCAAGTTTCCTAGATTATGATCTCTGAAGAGCCATTACAGCAATATGATCCTCTGGTTTAATAATTTCAAAATTGTAAGATTATCTGTTCTACTTCCTTAAAAACACTTTAACTTCTGTAACTGCATAATTTTCTGAGAAGAAGGTAGTAACGGGTCAGAAAAAGTGGAGAACTTCTGGTTCAATTACCTTTAAAAAATAAAATTTCATCCCTCTCGATGTTTTCATAAGCAGCTTGAATTTCCGATGGTAGCCTTGGCCAGAACAGTGAGATAAAATTGAGCTCTGTCTCTGTCCTTGTAGGATGCTTGCGCAGCATGTATCTGTTTTAAACAAAATTCATGTCATAAAATAATTCCGCTCCTATCAAAACTGCAAAATAATTATTACAGCTCCTGGAGTACAACGCAGGGGGGATGGGTACTTGGATGTGAATACCCCTGCCCACTGCATGTAAAAGGCATCTAGAGCAAAGACATTTGTAATTTTAGCACCTCAATTGCATGCTAAAAATCAGGCAAATTGAATGTGAGACTTTCTATTTCTCTGTCGGGCAGTAAGGCTCAGACATCCTCTCCCTGGAAGTGCTTTCAGTTCCACCCCTGCTCCTGTACTGAGGATGGGTGTGGGACCCATGGACACATTGCTTAGGGGTACGTGAGTGCTCTTGCTTTGCTGTTTATTTGAATTCATTTCAGAGAAAAGTCTGTCACAGCAATGGCCGCAGTGATAGAACAGTTGGAAAACAACCTATAAGCCCACGTCACCTTCCCTAATTTTATCAAATAGGGCTCATTGGGTTAATGATCTCAGAACTCACTTCTGTAAATACATGGTGGTTTTCCAGTTCTTCTCCTTGTATTACGTTCCAAAAGGACAGTTTTCCCTCATGGATTCTTTTAAACTACTGAATATTTAAAAGAGATAATATGTAAGCTTATTGTTGTTACCTGCCCTTGAAGAAGAATAGTTCTCCACGTAGAGTAGTAATAGCATCAAATGTCAGATTTGGGTCACAAGCTTTTGGAGTTACGGGTCCTGTTGGCTGCACAGCAGCATTAGATCGTCCTGTAGGATGAATATTTATGATTTAATGTGGAGAAATACAAGGAAAGTGTTCAGAAGGTCTCTGAGGACCCAGAAAACACTTTTTATAGAGAATGAAAAAGGATGTAATTTTAAAGTAAGAGTATGTAATTAAATGCAGAATTCTAATGTTGATGAAACCAGTTGTGTTCATTTTTTCCAAAATGAGATTTTTGTGGAACTGGACTTCAGCAGAAGTTTGCTTCCAGGAATTTTCTCTCTTTTGTTATCTATTTTTCAGAAACTGTTAAACTTCTCATTTTGGTGGAATATTAAATACTGTCATTTTACCATTTATCAGATTCCCAAGTAGAAATATGAAATAAATACATATTTTCTTACCACTTACCAGCCTCCCAAATAGATATATTAAAAAAATATGTTATTTCTTACCATAGATGGCCTGAATTCCATCAATATCATCCTGAGGAAGCAGGAATTCATTTGGGTCGGTGTAAGAGTAAGTTGGATACATCAGTGCTCCAGGATCATTTGAATGAGACAGACCCAGTGAATGGCCAAGCTCATGGGCAAGAACAATGAACAAATTGTAGCCTGTAGGATAAAAACCATATGAAACAAGATAAAATCTGTTTCAATACTCAGCACAAGTCACTAAATGGGAAACACTTATGGTAAAATACACTAGAGGTACAAGAGAGACTGGAAGTAATTCTATTATAACAACTCAAAACCATTAAACCCGAAGAGCTATAAGAGTATATAAAGAATGTCTGGCCTTAATTGTGGTCTCATTGTCATTTCTCTAGTGTCCTTGTGTCTTAGACACGAGCTGTTTCCCCTGCTATCACATAAACTGCTCAGACCAAGGATCATGTCCATGCTGACGGATTGTTGGCAATAATCCAACAGAAAAAGAACTTCAAAACAAACAATGAGATTACAGTTTCGGTGATACTTGGAACACCCCAGCTAGCACCAAACTTTGAAGTGCTATATTAAGAAAAAGAAAGAATTTGCCTCCAGAACTCTGCCAACCTATTTTCTTACATCCAAGTTTTAGCTTTCCTCTGAACAAAAAAGTATTATAAAGCGCTTAAAAGCATTATAAACCCTTATAACCTAAATATTTATATGACATTATAAATGCCACTGTGGTCTAAAAAATCTATTTTCTGCAAGTTCATACCTAAAAGTGGCAGTAAAAAACAGCAACAACAAACGGGCAAACAATTATAAATGAAAAGCCCTGTCCCTTTTGCTCACTTTTCCGCCTGTGGAAAGGCTCATTAAACAGACAGCACCACATGGGGTAAGACTGTATAAGGTCAAAACTATATAGATTCAGCTACAAAATGCTTACCTCTTCCATCTTTTGTCCAAGCTTCCTCCTCATCTATATGCACATCTCCACCAATATTTTCACCAGGCTGGAAAGCATGAGCCAGCTGTCCATTGGGACCATCAAAGGGAGAATTGTCACCATGGTCTAAAATGAAGAGGTAAAAAATTAGTTAAAATCTTAAATTACTTCTATGACTTCAGATGGGTATTTAATATCTCACGTTATCACTCTTACCTCTATAAGCAAAAGAGATCATTATATCTGCTTCTTTGTCCTCGACCTTTTGGAATGTCAATGGTGTCACGTTGCTCCAGACACTGAGAGCTTTTCTGACTGCTTCATCTACATCAGCTCGTCTCATCTTTGGGGTGTAATTCAAAATCCTTCAAAGAAAACCCAGCACATAATAAATTGTTTAGAAAATAGTTGAAATTTCAGCATTTTAGCTGAAATATAATTACTTGTGAAAAAGTAAAACATCTTAGACATATCTTTCATGAATGAAAATTAATAAAGGCTTTGTTTTAGATACTGCCTTCTAAAGCATCTCTCTTCTTCCAGAAATCACTAAATCACTCCATATGTCCATATAACACATAATATAATTCCTTCAGACTCCCCATCCCAAAATTTGTGTGTGGTAGATTTATATCTTTTTGAACCAGATTAGGAAAGATTACCTGTACGTCAGATTATTTCTTTTCCATTTGGGATTCCCTGGCGTGAACACATATTGCCCTACATCAGGTACACCACATCTGGGTTTTTTCATCACCTCCAATGTGTCAAGATCAGGTTTTCCAGTCACTTGTAGTCCAAAGAACGACTGCATTTCCTTGAGCTTTGCAGTAAGGGGGTTTTCACCACGGCTTCTTAAATGGGGATGGTGATCTTTTTGAAGGTCATAGAAATTCTGTAGATAACTCTGAATCAGAGTTTAAAAAAAGAAAAAAAAAGAGAGCATTGTGACTTATCAGTACTGTCTTTGGTCACACTTAAATTTTCTAAGTAATCTTTAACTATTCCCACATGGACATGACCTGTGTTTACCAGGACCAACAACAGCCTCTTTTCTTCAGTACAGCTTTCCTACAGCTTTCTGACTTTGTTGTTTCACTGATGAAATATATCAAGAAATGTCTTGAAAATCTAATATCTATTATTAATAATTAATTCTACATTATTTACTGTGCTCAATTACTCTAACAGGAAAGCTTACAAGAAAGCTTATAACTGGTCTCATCCAAGGAAATTGAGGCTGGCAGTGAGACTGCACACAGCCAGGACTCCCGCCGAAGAAGGTGACTACTGCTAGAGAGTCAGACTTGGTGAATCCTGCCTTTTTTTTTAGCTACAGAATATGACACTAGAAACTCAGGCCTCCCTACTAAATTTCAACAATTTTGTCTACAACAAATTATGTTGTGTCTATGCGAGTTCCCTTTTTTCAAAATATTCTATAAAAGATCTATTCAGCCAAAACATGGAAAAACATGCCTGCTTCAAGCCAGTTTCCTTCCTTATGTTATTAAGACCAGCCATATCACAAGTTTCAAAGCATGTTCTGAAATGTAAATTGCTGCTGTTTGACTGTTGCTGCTAGAACTCATGCCTCAGTAGTTTTGTTATTACTTTACTGACAACACCGAAAGTGAAGTATACAATATTCAGATGACTTCTGGGTAAATAAGTTCCACATAATTTTCACACATTTTCTAGGTTGATAGGAAAAGTTTTCTCTTGAAACCTCTGCAAAATGGTACATCTTAAGTTTCCAGCCATATTCCATGAATTGCAATTATAGTTATCTCTCAGACTTCCTTAGGTTTCCCATAGATATGCACTGAAAAAAAATGCTTACCTCTACAAGCTGTAGGGTTTTTCCTTCATCTTCTGCTTCTGGAGCCACAGGAAATGTGGAGGAGATGGCCACATAGAGCGAGAGGAGAATTGCAAAGGTCTTCATCCTCATCTGAGATTGTCTGCCTCAGTTTCACTCTTGATCTACTGAGCACACTTCTCAGCTGTGTTTATATAGCTGATAGTAAATCAGTGACAGCCTGACTCATGCTGTATAATATCCTCTGGTTAGTAAAAATGATGCATAGCAGTTTCATCATCAGGTAGTGACGCGAGGTGTTTAACTAATATCACTATCCTTATTTTGCCTGAGCCTTCTGGTTTGGGCAATTTTACAGCATGTTTAACAAATAAGGAAATGTTTTTCACTTAAAATGTGGAGCTAAATTTCGTATGACTTTTTTGAATCATGAATTTAGACCATTTATACCATTTAGACAAGATTTTGAGAAACTTGAGAAATAATAAATAATATGTAAGAGCAACATAATCTATTGTATGATAATTAGTCAAATTATGCTATATGTGGTACATATTATTTAATCTTAAACAGACTGTAGAATATTATGTTGCAATATGTAATAACAAAACACAAATGGCAGAACTGATCTTTTTTAGGAATAACCAGCAGCATAACTCCAGGCAGACTGTTATCAGTTATCTAACAGTTCTAGCTAAAACAATCTTATGATGTTAGCAGAAATGAGTGCTAAAATGATTCCGTATTTTTAAACTGATATTGATAAATTTGGTCATGCTACTGGAATGTGTAATCTGGTTTCCCATACGTATGGTAGGTAACATTTCTACTCTTGTCAGCATGGATAAGGTCCCAGCTGCCATAGTGTGTTTGGAATCAAGCAGAGACAGATGAGCTCTGGGAGGAAAATACTCCATGAAATACAACAGGAATTATCATGAGTGTGGAAAAGGAAAATTAAAGTAACCGTTTTTTACTCTGTGTTCACTGTTTCATGGAAGGAAGAGTGAGTGGAGCCATGATAAAAGCTGGTAAATATAAGAAAGTTTTTAATAAAAATTTAGTAGTATGCAGTCTCCAAGACTCTAGAGAGGTCTTTAAACAACAGTGATTAAGTTTAGACATGAAGTTTGGGGTTCAACTGCCTGAGCATTAGTGTTATTTGAAGTTCTCTAGGGAATCACACCTAACCTCCAGCTGCCCTGGAAGGATGCAGGTCGCCATAGTACCTGTGTCATGGCAGCCAGCCCTGTGTGGGTGTTTCAAGTACAGGCAAATGAATAATGAGGTTTGAGGGTTTTGTTGTGTAGACGTCTGTAAATTATTTAGGTCTCCAAGTTCCCATTTTGGACAAGGAATTCTAGAGAGTGATTCAACTGACTGCATGACACGGACTTCTAGATGAGACAAACAGCTCTCTATACTATACTGACTGTGTTGGCTGGGTCCCTAGCAGTGATAAGAGAAGTTTAAATATCCTGGACAGTGTAGACTCCTAAACTAAGGAAAACATTTCTAACTGCAAGCATCAGAGTAATTGGCCTGAAGGGGATGTGTGTTTGCTAACTCTGCAGGCTGTCAGGTGCAGGCTGGACATCTTTCAGGATGGTTTTGATGTTTCTGTCCTTGTTGGAGGTAAAGAACCTCCTTATAAACCTTAAAAGAGAAACAGTAAATGTTACTGTGAGAGGGAGAAATACAAATAAATACCATTATTTTAATCATGATGGGAAATTCTTCACTTACTTTCCCAAACATCATGAAAAATAATGTACTCAGCGTGAGATTTTACACTCACTGTAGTGTAGCACCCCCTAACTACATCTAGGTTCAGCAAAGCTAACACCACTCCTGGGAAAAGTAAATTACCTTGTACCTTGCAATGTGAGTCATTGCCTGGAGTGATTGAGTGAAGCTACTACAGGACACTTCAAAAGAAGAAGCTGTGATTTGAAATAATTAGGAAAAGAATTCCTGAAAGGGTACAGCTATTGTAGACTAAAGAAATTCAACTTCATGGTTCATAGTCCAAGGAAACTTAATTATTGGTTATTCTTAATCCATCTTGATTCAGACACATACAAAAAGAATTTTGTGTGTTGGATACTTCTCCAAACACTTGGCTACAACTCAAAGGATTCTGGGATTCATGAAATGCTGCTTAACTTCTCTAACTCTGTTTCTAAACTAGTCTTATTTCCCTGTAAATTTTTCTCCTTCTTGAGTTTCTTTAGGATGGTTTATATAGTTCCCGATTCAATACCTTCATTTCTCATTTTTTTTCCATAAGGAGTAGTTAACTTCTTATTTAATCTTTTTCCCTTTTATTCGCTGAAGGCATCATAGACATGTTTAAACACATACATGCAAAGAAGAGAAGCACATTAACCAGATGCGTCCAGTGGCTGAGACTGGAACATAAAAAAGTCATGTGCTGTGGCTTTCACAGAGAATTTCTTATGCCTTGCAGATTTCTGTGAAGGGTCTATGGCCAAATTTTAATGTGATCAAGAGGATACGGAGTTCGACAGAGGATGAGAGACGACATCTGGCTGTTTTCTATGAAACTTTAAATAAATTGTTTTCCAAAGCAGCCAGTGGAAGGACTAGAAGGTCCTGGATCCATAATCAGCTGGGGGAACTCTTTGTGCATTTGAGGAGTCATCAAGTGGAAAACCTCAAGCAGCATCAGGAAGAGGAAGCAGAAGCAGTGGCTTACCCCTGTTTTGGTAATTTCCATGGTATTGAGCTACAAAGTCGTGTCCCGTTTCACCATCTGCATTGACTTCCTACTGTGTGTCCTTTGGCACAACTCCCTTGAGCTCACACTCAAGGGAAGGACAGGTTTCAGTCATCTGCTTTCCCATGGTGTGACAGCTAGCACACCACCACCTTCTCCTTCTCAAGCACTTGCCTCCAGACAAAGGCTTAGATCCCAACAGAATGAGACATGAATATGCCAAAATTAAACTGAGACCTCCTCAGAGGAGCAGGTCTCATGAGAATTGCTACTGAGTGCCAACTGGTGTCTGCACAGTTCCTCATTTTTCTTGCAAGACCACTGTGTTGCACCTGCATCTGACTGGCACTGTCCTGGTCTCACACTAAAGACCATTTCTAGCTGTTTTCCTATGTGAGTGGCTCTATCCTATCTGGGCGATCTCAGCGAGAGCCTCTGGGGTGGGGCCAGGGGCTGGAGGCCCCTGTGTCAGTGGTGCTGCGACTGGAAAGGCGACAGGGTGCACACAAGTCCATTGGGTCCATGTGTATAGGTACCTACTGGGATACAAGCACAGCCTCACTGCTGGACCTGGGGTCAGGGAGCTGCAGCAGCCTCAGATCCATCAGGGTCCAAGATTTGGACAACTCCAAACACACTGTCCCTGCCTGGAGTTTGCTTAAAATCATAGAAATTTAGAATCATAAACTGGCTTGGATTGGAAGAAACCTTAAAGGTCATCTTGTTCCAACCCCTTTACCATGGGTAGGGACACCTTCCACTAGACCGGGTTACTCAAATCCCCATCCAACCTAGTCTTGAACATTTCCAGGGATGGGACATCCACAATTTTTCTGGGAACTGTTCCAGGGCCTCACTAACCTCCAAGTAAAGAACCTCTTCCCAAGACTTAATCTCAATGTCTAGTATTTTAATTTGAAACCATTTGCCCTTGTCCTATCACTATCTGCCCTTGTAAAAAATCCCTACCCTCTTTCTTATAACTCCCTTTTAAGTGCTGGAAGCTCACCATGATGTGTCCCTGAAGCCTTCTCTTCCCAGCTCCCTCAGCCTGTCTTCATAGCAGAGATGTTCCAGAGCTGCTTACATGGAAAATCTCCATGTAATCAAAGGAGAGAGGTAAACTTTACATTTACCTACCTCCAACAGTTCTTCAGAGGCAGCTCTTGTCTGGAACAAAAGCATCAGTGCCTCACTCACCCTAAATCACCCTGCTAGGTCTGGTACCCATCTGCTAAACGACTGCTAAGGAAGAGGAGGTGACACAGTTGTTAAGCCAGTGCTTTCAAGGGTTTTTCCAGTGTACGCCCATGCAGTCCAGATTTGTGTCTCCCTGTATTAGCACACTTCTTATTCTGTTCCTTGTGTTGAGACGAGAGACTACTCAAAATGTCCCTTTTCTAGGTTCTCTACTGTTCCTCATTCATTAGGTCTGCACAGGAATGTAAGCACTGCTGGAGGTCTACCCATCATTGTTTCCCTTTTCAGCATTAACTGAAAAAGACATTTAGGCTGAGGTGTTAAGAAGAGACATATTTTCCCAGAAGAATTTCCCAGCCTTGAACGATTTTCTGTCTCAGTGATTTCAATTTACTTTGTACCTCACTTACCTGGGACTTGGATTTGACTCTTGCAGCTATTTCCCTTTCTCCCTGGTACCTTTGGTAACATGTTCTAATGACTTCCACCCACACCCCTGACTGAATAATGAAAAAATAAATTCACAGTGTGAATCATAGTGGGGTTTCCCTAAATCAAGTCTCTCACTACAAAATTACTGTGAAAAAGGGAACTTTGATTGGTAGTTCTCTAATTTTACTGTTACAAAAATGAAAAGTGGTACCTCATAATTCTAAAGAATTGTTTACTGTTAAAAATTTTTCACAATGATGTTTGCAACTGCTTTCTCAATAGCAGGTGACATTACAAGCTAGTCAGCGTTCCCACGGGAAGTACTTTTCTTTCCATTCTCTGCTCTTACCCTAATCTTCTAATGTCTTTCCAATCTATTTTGAAACAACAAAATAAAAATCTTCCTTCAAACCTAGAATATTATCCTGAAACAAGCTGTTTTCCTTGGAGGCTGTCACTTTTCATGTGAATTATAATGTGTCAAAGATGCAAGTCATGTCAGTGTGCAGCAATATTCTACTGATTGCCAGATATTTTCTTGAAGTTAGAGGGTTCATTAGGAGTTTGCCCTTAATGAACCAATTACATTTTAATATTGAGATGAAACCACAAAAGGCAAGCCTCCAAATCAGCTGTCTTGAAGTTTGCACAAGCTCATGGCTTCACGTCACCCAGTGTTAAACATTTCCTTTTTAGAACTGCTGTTGGCACTGCTCCAAGGGAACGATCAGTCACTCAGTTTACAAACCAAGGCGCTGTGCTGGGCAGAGTTAGGAGCACAGTTCTATAGTCCAAACCACTCAGAGGTCCAAAGGCCACTGTGATAGGGCTCAGGATGACAGGTGCTGAATCAGTTGCAATTATCCTATTGTAGAAAAGCAGCTCAGTGTGACCAGTCCCACATGGGGGCAGCGCCTGTGTTACACCTCAGTGACTTGCAGTCTCAGACATGGCATCATCAGTGATTTCAGTTAAAGAAGAAGGGAAGGAGTGCCACTTTCCATGCCAAGCACCTGTTTCCTGAACACAGGAAAATCAAATTTCATTCTTCATCTTTGCAGTTGGGCTGTTCCCTGGGATGGGAATCTGGTCTGTTGTGTCCAGGTCATGATTTCCCTGATGGCAGATAAGGCCTTGGAATGCCCTGCAGAACCAACCTCACCAACTTGAAGTCCTTTGCTTCTAAACTTGGTGGTTATCACACAAGATACGCAGACATAAAACTTGTCCTGAAAGAGGCAGCAAGAAGAGATCAATGTCTCCACACTGATCTACAAAATAAATCTGCATATTTCCTGGGGGTCTGCACCATTTGGGACATACTGGAACTCCTATAGGTTCACAGTCCCCCAGCTGGATACACAGCACAAATGCCAAAACATCCTGTGACACAGCTACTGCTTGTGAACCTGCAAAGGCAGTTTTCCTCCTGGCAGCCAGATGGAAGTTCAGAGGCTGCCAGGGAATTATCTGGAAACAAAGTCTGCTGCTTGGCAGTTTTAAAGTATTTTTGCTGTAATATCAATGGCACCTAAGACATGCATCTTTGCAGTTCTGAGTTGTCTTAAACACTTACGAACCCAGAAATCTGCTGTTTCTGTCACCAAGAAAGGGTTTTTTCCCCACAGCATTTCCATTAACCAAACCAAACACCCCACTAGGAACAAGTTCCTGCAAACAATATTTAAATGTACTAATTTTAATCTTGTTCTGTTCTGCCAGGACTTATCAGTTACCTTTGTCTGGTTTACTGAGTGATAAAATCTCTGCTCTTAGTCTGAGTGTTTAAATCACTACACAATGTCATTCAGTTCAGGTCAGCACCACAGATCTACCTTGTTTGATAATATATTTGTAATCCTGACAAGAACAATATCAAAGGTCTTTCATCCCTTCTAGGGAGGATGAGTGTGTGAAACCAAGAAAACCAATAAATAGTAAGAAAAAGAACTTGAAAACCAAACAGTTTTTTCCTGATAGCTTTGGGACTTCCTTGCTGGACCTTCTGTATTGTATCTGATGGTTGTGCTATGGAATCCTTGAGAAGGAAAAGGCAATCTATACATCCAGATGCAGGCAAAATGTCCTCCAAGACAGGATAGTGAAAACCACAATAAATGATACCATTATATATAAAACACAGACGATAACAAAGAAATTCTTGTGATCTGAATTCTAGAGTCACATAATAAGCCTGTTCCTTGTGAAGAGACTGTTGTCTTCACTTAAGTTTCTATGCAAACAGGGTAGAAATTTGCTAGAATATGGAAAAGTCTGATGTGTTTTGAAGACTGAGAAAACTATAACTGAAATGCTTGGACTGTGTACCACAGTCAGTGAATGCATTTAACTCAGAGCCTAAGTCTCAAACTGTATCTTAGAAGAGCACAAGATGTTGAATACAAGTCAATCACCTTCAGTTCAAAAGCCTGTTTTCACTAAAATGGAAAGGCTGTCTTGTTAGTGGTACCAAAGATTTTTAAAATAAGAATTGTGAAGCAAAAAATGATACCAACATCCAACACTAAACCAGCTGAACTATATTAAGACAGTACAAGAGTCAGCTAAGTTCTACTTCTGCCACAAATCTAAGACTTCATATTCACAATTAGTGTGACTCTGTGCACAGAAATAGGTAAAGAAAGAACTCTAACTAATCAGAAATAATCAAAAAAACCCCAAAACCCCAGGAAGAACTAGTTGGATAAATATGTGACAGCCAGAAAACTACAAAACAATTGTGAAAGGTCTAGGACCAGCCAGTTTTGTTCTGAGAACTATAATCTCATCTGAAAGACAATATTTCCAAAGAAAAGTTGGATAGAACAGAGCTAGAAGAGCTTATCCCATTTAAAATAATATTGTCTCATGCAGTTATCCACAATGGAAGTGATGTGCATGGCACGGGCACCATAAAAGAGCATCAGCAGTAGGAACAACAGAAGAAAACTATTCAAACCAGAACAGTTAGAAACTTCCCTCAGGAACCAAAAAAAAAAAAAAAAAATCTTAAAAGTGTGAGACAAACTGTTTGTGCATCTTTTTAACTTTCATTGTTTTAGCTGAGACCATGGGGTGATTAAGTCTTGCAGCTGCGAGACCAATAAAAAAGTCATACCAGAAACATGAAAGAAATACAGAATTAGAAAACAAGAACAGCGCAAGTAGACTAATAAGAAAGAGACAAACAGCACAGAATTATTTCCTGCTAAATTCAATAGAAACTTGCAAGTTGTAAGTCTTGAACCTGCTTCTCTGACCTCAGCAATATCAGACACTGACCAGAGCTACCCGTTTCCTTTTCTTGAGGTGCTGTGATTAAACTAAATCATTTTGGCTTTAGCTCTGCTTGGGCAATAAAGCCTTGTTTGTCACCTCTGCAGCAGGTGTGGCAGCAGTATTTGTCTTGCAAGATTGACAATGCCATTATACATTTCTGACCCTGATAGACTTCAGATAAAAATTCCTTAGTGACTGGAATGACTCATTTGAATAGCCCTGCTTCCAGGTGTTTTAAAAATGCACCAGAAAAAAAGTTACATAAAATGTGTTGAAATACCTCATTGCATTTTTGCAGTACAATTTTATGCATAAATAGAATACAATTGCCTTGTCCTGACAGGACTGCAGGCAATGAGCACAAACTGAAACACAAGAGGTTCCCTCTCAACATCAGGAAACACTTTTTTTACTGTGAGAGTGACAGAACATTGGCACAGGTTGCCCAGTGAGGTGGTGGAGTCTCCTTTGTGAAAAGCCACCTAGAGACTCAGCAGCCCACTCTAGGTGCCCTATTTGGGCAGAGGAGGTTGAACATGATAACCTCCAGAGGCCCAACCAACCTCAGCCATTTGGTGATTCTGGGATTCCTGCAGAAGCAGAATCATATAGAAGAGAGAACTGTTTTACTCTGGTTTTTCCCTTTTTTGGAGGGGGAGGTTTTTAATGAGGGAGAGACATTGGATGCTGGGAGACATTTTTTTACATTCATGAAAGACAGCACACCTTCTCTAAGACCTTAGATCCTGCTGGCTGTCCATCTGAATACTTGTGGGCCCCAAGTGATGTCCTGCTTCAGCATCAGGTAGATTATTGTCGACAGTATTGGACTGGCAGCTGGTTCCTGTCTGCCCCCTGGGTCCAGATGGCCATGAGACTGGCCGCAGAGATCATCACAGACAGAAAACATGGAGCACTGGGACAAATATGAAAAGGGCTGGTGGCCCCACCCCATTGCTTGCCTCTCTCTGATGAGAGTTTCTGTCCCATGGTGAAGCACCGACATGGAAACACCAACAGTGTGGAGGCCGTGAGGAGCTGCCCTTAGGCACACAGCCCTCCCAGTACAGCAGCTGGCCCTGCACCCCTATCCCCAGGAACATTCATGTCCCTGTCGCTTGCAGCCATGCCCCAGCTGCTGGCATTCAGACCTCTTAATCTCCTTAGCAGCCAATCCAGCTTGAAGCTCGCCCAAACACACATAGAAAGAGCTCATCCACACATAAGGCATGATTTACGGAGAAGACAGGACCAAATGTGCAGGGCAGGGCCAAAGAAGCAGCTGATTGCAGCCTGTTTCCACGCAATCAATCCCTCTCATCCACTTATCTCTCTATTTTCCTTTTCCTCTGCAATCTACCCTTGGTAGATTGGTTCCTTCCATTTCCCTGCCTTTGGTCTTTCCAGTAATCAACTCATAATAAATTCTGAACATTTCCACAGTCCCTTTCGAACATGACATAATAAATTTTATAAAATCCCCAAATGCTCTTGGCAGGGATATTGATCCCTATCCCTCCCCCCACCCCCAGCCCCTAAGGTAAGGTGATGGGGCCCTCTCACTGACACAGGGTGATGGGTGTCCCCCAGCCTTTGGGCTGTCCCCAGAGAAAACTGGAGGGCAGTAGAGGCAGGTCAGGACTGTCTGGGTTTTCCCGACATGCCAGTGTGCCCCTCTACTCCTGTGTCCGTGGAGATGAGCCTTTGCTCACGGAATGGGTAAGGTTGGGAGGGACCTCAGTAGGGTCATCTGCTCCAACCTCCCTGAGAGCACGTTGCACAGGAAATGACATATATCAATAAATATGTTAGGGTAGAATTTGTCACACTTAAATTTAGCCTTCTGTTATCAGGTGTGCAACATTAACTGCCTCTCCAGGCAGTAAAAAAAAGAAGCACTTCCCTCTCTCAGCACCCACTTCAGACTAGGAGGGATTGCTCTCCAGAACTCCTATATGTCTCACCGTAACTGTGAGCACTAGGAAAGTCTTTTTGCTGAGCTTTGAAAGCAATCCTAGCTTTAGGAAGAGAAATGCTCCTCCTCATGGACTCCTGGCTCTGTGTAAAGTGATGTACAGCAAGAAGGGTGAAAAGAAAATGGCGGACATAATAAAATCAATCACAATTTTGTATCAAAACTAAAAACTGCATTGTTGTTTGATAAGCTAGACATCCTGATGTTAACTACATGCATATGTACAGACCAGTATGTTAAATACTGTTCTGTTATTTGAAGAAACAGATTCTGCGAGGACTGAGGTTTGCTGACTAGTGCTGAAGTACCTGCACATTCTATACATTTATAAAAGAAAAAGCTTTTCTGGCACAATAACAGTACATTCTTTCCAAAACCATTACAGATTTCATTTTCTTAACATGGAAACCAGAAGTTTGTCTTTAGGAAGCGTGCAACTCTCTTCTTATCAAGATCAAACTCGAATTGCTTTCTTCCACTGAAGAAATAAAGGAAGTCTAGAAAAAAACACACCAGAAAACAACCCAGATAAATTATGATATTGCAGATATAAAGATTTATACACTTTAAAAACATCCTCAAAGGGCTCAAAGCAACCTTTGGATACAATTATGCTGGCAACAGCATCAACTCCCAGGTGTAACCTCTGCAAAACATGGCACAGGAGCATGGGGGCACCTTCCACAGCAAACCAGCCATGCACAGGCTGCATGATGTGTTTGGTGAATCCCACAAGGTCACACTACAAAAGGTGTATCCTGTGTGTTTCTTCAGTTTAAAATATCTGCTCTCACACACCAGCTGTGCTGAAACCCCCAGAAGGATGCATGTCTAGCCACCTGTGGGTAGGTATTGCACAGTCCCAAGTGTGGCACAGAGCATAGCAAGGTGTGAGCAGGTACTCGCTTGATGGGTGCTGCCAGATGCCATGCAGGGAAGGAGAGGTCCAGCCTGGGCTAGTCACGTCCACACTTCCCTCTGGGGGTGAGGTGTCTCAGCACAATGTGTGGGACTTGTTTTGAAGGAAGAAGTAAGATTTCCCATGAAGCAATTAACGTGCATGGGTTTGGATGAGCAGCAGATGAGGAGCAAAGAGGCAACTGGGAAGCTGTGACATGTGGCAGTGTGAATGTACCCTTGGGTCTAGTCCAGCATCTCCCTGTCTAAGTTCCATTCACCCTCATGCAGGAGTAGCTGGTGCTGATTGTGTCAGAGGGCCAGGCTGTGATAGCCTCGCTCACAGCAGGTACACCTTACATTGTTGAGATGTCACTGTCTTGAGTGTTGATCTTTGTGGCGTGATGGGCCTGTCAGCATGAATACAGATGCATCTGTCCCTTAGGTCTGGCCTTTCCAGGTGTGCAGCTGTCACCAAAAGTGCACCACTGGTTTCATAGTGCATCACTATGTTTCAAGGGGGTGAAGTGAAGCATGGAAGTGTTATGTGACTGGTTCAGGGTCTTGTTGGTCATCCTGGTGGTTCTGAGCAGCATGCAGAAGTTCCTCTCTCTGCCCAAGCACTCTCAGCCCTATCACACAGAGCATTTTATATAGATTTTAGTAAGAACAGTAACTCACTTTCATGTTGAAAAACAGCATCAATCTTCCCATTAATTCCTGGAAATATATCTCTTATCAGTAGTGACTTCCTATCCATAGACTGACTTCTTTTATCATAACTGAGAAAAGACATAAACAAACAGGAGTAAATGAAAACTGCAAACAACTGTTGATAAATCCTCTCAGCACATTATTTCCTACCTATCAACAGATAACCGAGTCCATTGAAGACTTTCAGTATAATTTAGGTAGTGTAGAGAGACACAATTTGCCATAAATTCATTATTACTCTGTTAGCTGCACTGGGTGAATTGCTTCTATTTACTCTACCTTAAGATACATCTAAGAATACCTAATATTGGAACCATCACCATAAATCTGCTTTATATTTTTTCTAAGAGACCATGCCTAAAGGAGTGATAGATAATAGATCACAAAAAGATTGCTTTCATGTTACGTCTCTGTAAGAAAAGTTTATCAGGAAAAATCTGGGGTTTTTTTTCTGAAGTTATAAGCTATTTTAACTCTATTCACCTAAGTTACTTATAGCAAGCTGTTATATTATTGGTGAAGTGCAGTTTATTTATCAGTGCTGGAATAAGAAGGCTTGTGAAAGCTTTTTCCTTTTATAATTTGCTTAGCGGGACAATTAATGATCAAACTCTTCATCATTCAATTTACAAGAGTTCAACCTAAAATGTGGAAGTCTGATCTGCTTAAATTACAAATATGTGGCTGAATAGTTATTCTGTGGTGATCTCTGTATGTACGATCATTTGGGCATAGTGGTGGAAGGAAAGAGAAGTTCTGTTCATCTGCAGTACTTCAGGTTATTTACTGCTTCCATTACATGAGCACTTCCTTTGGCTGTTAGAAATCTATGTCCTGTATGACAAACTTGAGCAGTAGGGACTGGATTGAAAACAAAAAAATAATAACCATCCACAGCAGATAATTCATTGCATTTATCAGCAACTTTATGAAACTATCTGTTAGTAACTGGAAAATGGATGACATTCTCCTTCTTACTCCACAGAAACATATTTGATATAAATAGTGAGCTTCTGCCTGATTTCCTGAGATAACTTGTGGAGCTGTATGATGGCTTTTTATCCAAGGCAGCTAAATGAAAACAAACAAACAAACAGTTAAATAGCTAAATCAACTAAAAGGAGAACTAAAAGTACTCTTCCATGTCCTTTCAAATATTTTTCCTCAACCACTTGTGACACTGAAAGAGATCACCAAAAGTGTCTGACTAATGCATCCTAAATCATGACAGGATATTGATCATGTGATTATGTTTGCTTCTATTTAGAAAAGTAACACAGGAAATATTACCTCCAAAATTTGTCCGCTATGAAGTAATATGTTTTCCCCTCATTTCCATTATGAAAAGCAGCATCAATTTTGGTAACATCCTTAGAAAAGCCCAGGGTGTAGAGCTTTTGGGGGTATCCAGGAAGTATGGTATCTCCTCTCAGAACCCAGAATTCATTCCCTATTAAGAAAAGTGAATAACAACATGTTATGAATATCTTCTTCTGGGAATGACACAATCCTTTTCATGAAATCTAATGGTTACCTTAAAATAACCATTGTACTTGCAAATAACTGAAAATAGTTGTAGAGTCGAAAAAAATGCAATAGTTCTCCACATAACTTTTTTTGAAATCTGAAATTTCAGTCTTTCCTCATACTTATCTTAGCTTCCCACAAGCTTGGAAGAAGCAGGTGGTATCCTTCTTAAATTCAATAGATAATTTCCCAGAAAAAAAAAGAAAAGTAATGACACTTATTGGTGGGGGAGGAGGAATTTTTGTGTGTGGATATTAAAAAATAAGATACATGTTCTTTAACATGGATAATGTTTTCGTTATCTCTGTGATTGAACACACACACAAATTTATTGGACTAAAGATTGTGGAATCCTACAGAAACAGCTTACGTGATTTTGAAACCAGACACAAACTGACAAGGTGAATTGGGAATGTAACATGAGAAAATAGAAGGACAACATTTTACCTTTAAAAATCACCATTTCATCTTTTTCAGAAATTTCATATGCAGCATCAACACCAGGTGGCAGCCGTGGCCAGTATGAGGATATCAAATCAAAATCAGCTGTTCTGACTGCTGGATGTTTGCGCCAAATATGCCTTGTGTAAATATATAACAGGTTTTAAATAAAATCAGATGTTCACATACATTAATGCATGAAACCACATCATGGCAGTGAGGGCAGTATTTATTGGACTAAACCCATCCATGTACCCTGAGTTAGTCACACTACCTTCCCTGTAAAGTTAGTGTAAAGACAGTTATTTCCATGGTGGGATTGCTCTCTTCTTGATGCAGACATCTAAAATAGGTCAGATGAACCCTTTTGTCAAAACATTTATTTCCCCTAATGCAGAAATTGAACTGAGAGAGACCTGGCTCACATGGTTGGTACGGGGTAAGACTTTGGGAGCAAAAGTGCAATTTTCCTTTCCTTTTATTATTATGCTAAATCCTCGCTACAGGGGCTCTTCAAGCAGGTATTTGTCAGGGCTGGTAAGCCCTCAGCTCTCTCAAAGCAAGGACAGCAAAGAGGGTGTGAAATGTCCCAGAGCTGGTGATGTGTTTTGCCAAAGCTGAGCTCTCCCAGATGCTGAACACTTGGGACTTGCTTATAGCCTAAAGTGAAATCAGCCCATGTTTGCCATGGAGACATCTTTTCCCACCCCATTCACAGCATCCTCTGTTCCAAAAGTCATCCTCCTCCTTAAACTTGCCTCTCTTCATTTCTCCACCACCCTCTTTGTTTTTGTTTTTGTTTTCCATCTCTTCTCCTGATTCCCTGTCTTGTCTTTCTGTCTAAAATGGCTGATATTCTGATTAAAGTTATTTTTCTATGCTGTGGGGCAAAATTCAAAAAGTGGCACCCAGCTATTTTACTTCCAGAAGCTGACTTACTTGTCTTTAAAGAACATTATTTCTCCACGGAATGTGGTGACAGCATCAAAAGTTAAATTGGAGCTGCAGCTGTTTGGCAGTGCAGGATCTTTTGACTCAGTTGGGTCTTTTATCTCAGTAGATTCCCTTTGATCATTGTTTGTGTTAGAAGATGGTCCTAAAAGAAGCAGTTTATGGAAGAAATTATAGTGTGAACTCATTGAGGTATATCCAGTACACAAAAATGTCACTGAAAGGTAACCAAAGCCTTTGAAATTATAAGCAGTAGCTGATGAAAAATTCTGAATTACCATAGAGGTACTGTATGCCAGTAATATCATCCTGATGAAGAAGGAGTACTGAAGGGTCAAACTTCCTGTAAACTGGATACATCAGAGCATTGGGATCTTTGGAATGGTAAAGTCCCAGTGAATGGCCAAACTCGTGGGCAGCAACATAAAACAGGTTTGTGCCTGAAAACACCAAACAAAACACATAATAGGAGATCAGAGGCTTTCAGAACTGCTTGCCTAAGCAAATGATGTTCTTCTCAGAAATTCAGTTAGAGATGAAATTCTGGTCAGAAGTAAAAATAATGGAATTGTTATAGCAGAGTACAAGGAAATAGTCTGTAGATCCTGCAGATTCAGTGTGGGAGAAGGACCCTGGGCCAGTGCAAGTGAGGTAACTGTGCAGGAAGAGGTTGGAGGATTGAAGAGAGGGAGGGCCCCCTTACAAATGAGTCTCCCTCCAGTGCATGGCAGAAGCTGAGCTGGGGACTTAACTTCTTAAACCAGAGGCTTAGAGGCTTTTTATAGCTATGGAAACCAGCTGTCCAGTGCTCCTTCAAATCAGCAGCAATTTAAACACTTCATAAGGAAGAGAGGAGACAGATGCTGCACTCTTGATTCCATGTGCAACTTTCTTCAGGAATGGTTTGGAGACCTTAATTACCTACCCTCTGTGCTTTTGGTCCATGTTTCATCCTCATCAAAGTGAGCATCTCCACCAAAGTCCTTGCCGGGTGCATAGGCATGAGCAAGGGAGCCTCCTGGGCCGTCAAAGGGGATGAAGTCGTTGTGAGCTGAAGAACAAATCCCATAAAAGCTGACTGGGGGTTCATGCACACATTGAGCAGCACACAGCAGGTATAGATCCAGTGAGCTACCAGCAGCTCCCTGTATTTTCTTCCTCCTTCTCTTCATCTGCCTCTATGCCCTCCCCCAAAGTCTGTCAAGAATTATAACCACGGCACCTAGAGCAAGAACCATGTGTTTCTGTCTGCTTGTTCACCTGGACATTGAACGTCACATGTGCTATGTCTGGGAGAAATCATTCCAGTTCAACCACTCCTTATACTGCAGCAACTTGGCAATTACTTGTAATGGTTGCATAAAGATTTACCTCTGGCTGCAAAGGAGATCATTATGTCTGCATCACCCCTGTCCTTCTTGATGAATCTCAGTGGGGTCACACTGCTCCAAACACTTAATGCTTTCTTGATCGCTGCATTGACATCTGCTGGACGCAGATCCGGTGTGTAGTTTACTATCCTTTAAAATATAAAAAAAACCAGTTGTGTCCTTACCACTCACCCTGTATTGCACACTGTCTTGACATGAAGAATTCCATTGTGATTACCTGTATGTCAGGACTTGTTTTGTCCATTTTGGCTCTCCTGCAAAGGTGGAGAACCCAGCTATGTCAGGGAATCCGCAGCGGCGTTTCTGCATCAAGTCCAAAGTGCCAGAATCCAATTTCCCCGTCACCTCCAGCCCAAAAAATTCCTGCATTTCTTTTAGTTTTTGGGTCATTGCACTGTTACTTTTCCAAACAAAAGGATCCCCGTCTTTCTTAAAGCCATAGTAATTTTCCAGGTACTCCTAATGAAAAAAACCAAACCCAACACTTAGAACAATCAATAGTGTTTGCTTTTGAAGATTATAAGGCATTATACTAACACCAGTCAGTTGTATGCCTTTGGTACTTTTCTTTCTGTTCTATGGCAGCATGGATAACAGTTTGTTAAAGCCTATAGGAATGTTTTTCTCTTAATGGTAGGTTTTTTACATTGTATTATCACTATAAATATTTTGTTGCTATCAAAATACATTTAAAATTAGCATTTGTCTAACAAATTATTTTCTGATAATGTGCCCTCCACTTATGCTGTGCCCTAGGGTTACCTAGAGTCCTTTAGATGAAGTAATTGGAAATACACAACTGAATATAAAATTTCAGTAGTTGCTTCCCAATTTCCCCACATTTTAGTTAGTAGTAATTCAGAAAAAAATACTATACTTACTTCATGAAGAGTTATGTTTCATAATATCAAAAGTCACATAAACAACCACATTTCCACCTGAACTACAAACCAACTCCAGACTGACTCAGGATCTTAATTATTTGTAGAATTAACACAGAGTGAATGCATCACTGGATTTAATTGATCTCTAAAAAGAAGTAAAGTAAGATGAGTTTGTGCTCAAGTAGCCTTTGTCATCACAGTACCCCCCTCCGTTTTGAGAAATAGTCAATCAGTTATTTATTCTACTTGGCCTTTGGCTGCTCTATACTGGTTACACAGACTGCCATGGATGCTCAACAGTAGCTGAACATCTTCCCAGAGGTCTGCCTTCCTCACCTGTATAAGCTGCATGCTTTCTTCCTTTGTCTGCCTTGTATCTGCAGGAAAAGCAGAGGAAAGTGCTGCACATAATAATAGGAGAAATGGGCAATTTTCCATTCTCATTTCCACTAGTCTTTAGAGAAGTCTTTTTTTGTAGTCTGCCACACACCTGCTTCACCTTTATATAGTATTTCTTTGCTTTATAAAGCTTTCCAATCCCTGACTCATTGATTCTCACAATGTCTAGTTAGCAACAGAACATGCAAAACAAGGGTTTTGCCATAAAACAGATCAGTGCTGTCTTTCATCCGGTTCCACCCTTGTGCAGGTTTTGCAACATGGAATATGATTAATGAGAAGATAATAGACCTGTAGATCTTTTTAATAAGCTTATTAACCTTTTAATTGTTAAAATGTAGTCTAACTCTCAAAACTTAAAGTATATCTCTTTGATGCTTTCCATTCAGAGATAATAGTGATTTCAAAAGGGTTGTTGAAGTGCCTAAAGGGATAAATATACACACAAGGTTACAGGACTGTAGATTACAAACAGAAATTTGTTTTACATTTTGTTTTTTTTGGGGGGGGGAGGGGCAGGTGTTATACCTTTTATTTGGAGGCTATTATAGTGCTACCGTCTTTCCCTTTGATAGAGTCCTGTCAGTTCTATAACTCCTTGCTTGATGAAGCAGCACTTTGTCTATGCAGTTTTTTTAAAAGAGTTTGCGCCTGGATGAAACACTCTTTGTTTTTTTCTGCAGGAAAATGTGGAATTGACACAAATAAATGAAAATACTTTTTCCAGCGTATATAAAAATTGTAACAATTGAGCCAAGATATTTTCATGCTACTTTTATTCAGCAGTTTTTTCCACTATTCTCAGAGAATTGCCCAAAGACTTTGTATTTCACAGTCTCCTTCTTTGATACTAACTATAAGGTTTTAAAAAGCATTGAGGTTTTCTGGATCAAACTGTTTGATGGCTGTTCTTGTCACAGAGAGGTTCCTCTTGCTCTCCATTTCTGCCATTGGTGGTAAGAACTGCTGAGACTCAACAGCCAGTCTGCTCTAGATTGGGCCCACTTTTCCTCTATGCCCAATCACACCCTCCATGCACTATCACAAATGAGGACAAAGTAGTGGGCATGGAAATCCTGAAGAGAGCCATTAAAGACAGTCTTACATATCCAAGACTTCTGGGTGGGGCTGACAGGGGACTTCGGGTAAGCCTGCAGCACTGCAGTGCAAGTGGGACTTTGAATGTGCATAGTGATAAACTCCCTTCCACAGAGCTGGCAGGATAATACACATGTGAAAGGAGAGGTTATAAATATATTGTGCATTTGAGGTGTTTGCTGAAATTATTTCCTGCTGAAGAGCATTGTGCTGGTACCAGAAGGATCCCCAATGGCCATCCACAGGCAGGACATGAGCGATTGCTGGGTCTGGGCAGCTGAAACAGGGACTGTCACCGGCAGGGCTGGTGGGACTCCACGGGGGTTATCTGGTCACTGAGGACTGAATTCCTACCCCAAGAGCAGACACCTACCTGTGGCATTTCCATGAGGGAGAGAACCCCTCCCTAGTCCTGGAAGGAGACAGACAGGCTCAGGGAATGACCCAGAAATGGGCCAGCTGAGCCGACAGGAAGCAATCCCCTGAGGGAGCTTTTCATAATGGCTCCACTCACACAGTTATGTGAGGTGTACCTGAGTGGGTGAGATGAACCTAAAAATTGGCTGCAGAGTTCTCCTGTGTGCAGCTTCTCTGCAGAAATAGCTTCTGGTACTTACAGCCCCCCTATAGCCTTCCAACTCTTTTTTCTCTTCCCTCAGTGTCTCCATGTGTATTAGAAGGGAAAAGTAACTTTCCAGCCTGTAGGACTTAAATTTTCATTGATCACCTTTGTCTCTAATGAGAGGGCTATTGGAAGCCATCAAAAACATCTAGGCATGTACTGATGAAATTTTTGGTTCTGATGAAATTGATGGTTTTCTAATTATCAGTCTTCTTAAGGACATAATTTTGCTACTCTGTCTACGTCTTACTCTCTTTTCTTATTACTATTCCCCATTTCTCTCAAGAGATTAATCACCTAGAGATCAATCACCTAGAATATGCTTTATGAAGAAAGTTCCAGAATCATGGAGATCTTCTTTGATGTTGTTCTTTGAGGTGACTTTATCCAGAAGTAGCACAATATATGTCAATCTCTTGTTTTGGCTTAAAGAAGTCAGCGTGAAAATTGCTATGTCCTCCTTTTTCCAACCTGTAAAAGTGTCTGAGCAGGCTCCTAGGATTGCCCTTATCTCTCCCTCTTCTGGAATTAATCTTCTGTCTTGGATGCATTCCCATAGCCCCACCCTAAGCTAGCTGTACCCGAGAAAGACATATAACTGACAGGAAGTGTTAAAATTTGCTCCTTTCTGTTGGCAAGGTTATTGCTAATTCACAGTTTATGTATTTTAAAACTAATGAGTAATGTAGTATAGAGAAAAGAAAAAGACCATCTCATAGAGCCTCAACAGGATCAAACTGAGTTGGCTTGCAGTGCAAAGCCAAGGGTTTAATTACTCAGAGCTTGAAACTATTCCTTGCTGCTGCCTTGTATATCCTCAGTGTCCTGGCCAGGCTGAACTCTGGTAGCAGTGTAGGACCCTTGGGTAAAACCTGGAAGAGAAGGTCTGTGCATAGGCATCTTCTGAGCTGTAAAACTGCAGCTTCAGCCTGTGCTGCCATGAACATTGCTTAACTCAGTGCCTTTGGCACCTCATTCCCAGCTGTGCTGCAAACCCTCAGACCTGGCAGCACAAACCTGTCCTCAAAAATGTCTTATTGCTGACAAAGTGAGTGTGTGACCTACTTCTGGCTTTTATATAACAGCTGTGGGTCTCCAGCATGGTAATGCTGATTCACTGGCAGCATTCAGTGTTCCAGTTCCAGTCAACTTGCACATGGGTCACCCTTGCTCTCTGTCAGTGAAGTCATTGAGGGATTTTTGCCTGAGATTTCATGTGCAGGGTCTAGGGTCTAAGTCAACTGTTGTGCAGTCAAAAATTTTAGATGTAACAGGTTCTTTTTTGTGTTTCTAATTTGCATGCCTGCTCTTGGATTCCAAGGAAAGTTCCTATTCATACAGGACAAGTACTTGAAATTATGTTTATGGATAAATTTCCCCTGCTGGTACCCAAGAGGCCTTTAATTCCAGCAATAATTCATGAGTTATAACAAAATCATGGTTACAGGAAATCTTCTCTTGTTCACTCACTAAGTATAGACAGGCAACTCCAATATTCCTGTTTCCAATGCTTCCAACGTCATCTGAGCTACGTCTTTCATTTGCCAGGAATTTCATTGCTTTTCTCAAACCGAAACTAATGTTCCTTCATTTCAAAGTTTAAGACATTAACAAAGCAGAAATACACATAGAAACTCTGTGGTTAACACATTTCACTAGTCCCCTTGTCTATGTGAAATCCATGGCATGTTGTCATCCGTTTCTGCTCCAAGCTACACTTCTTAGATTTTTCTTCACAGCTAAGTAAATATCACTCGTTTTTCATGTACTGTGAGTTTAAGCTAATTAATACCCAAAGGCGGAGGGAGTATTTTAATTTTTCTGTTTCCTGGATGTCATAACTAAAAAACCAGTACTAACCTTATGCAGGAGAAATCCCTTAATCTAACGTGACTCATTGTAAATATCAACAGTGTTCTGCTTCGCTGTTGCTGAAATGTTCCTTTTGCTTCCTCCTCAACCACTTTCAAGTCTCAGCCAACAACCAGAGCCTAAAGGCCTGATTTCTGAAGGTAGCCTTCACATACAAGAAGGCATCTAGTTAGGATATCAAAGTATGTAGGCATTTTTAAAAACAAAGGGAATTAACCCCTTTAGTTATGTACAAACAGTACTCACAAACACCTTGTCTAAGCCTGGAGGCATCTAAAGTCCTTGGAGTGAAGTTTCTTCAGGACACGCTAGGTACAGAACAAAAGCTATTGAGAAAGACACTGGGAAATGCTGGGGCAACACCAGTTTTCCTGTATTTCTGCCCTGCCTGGACTGCTGCCAGATGAGCTCACCGACTTTTCAGTCCATGACTTCACTATGGTGCATCCCTTGTGGCAACGCTGAGCTGCTGTGTCCCTACTTGGCTGTTAAGATTTGTAATGTAGGTTGGTTTTAGACCTGGCTTTAGTGGTACTTAGAGCATATCTAGCATGGCACAAAACGTGCATGAGGAGAGTATGGCAGAGATGAGATATTCCAAGATCATAAAATTATAGAATTGTTGGGCTAGAAAGGGCTTTAAGGATAATCTCATTCCAGCCCACCGGTGGGAGGCTGGGGCACCTTCCACTAGACCAGGTTGCTCAAAGCCCCATCCAGCCTAGCATCATCTCTCCTGCCTCTCTTTGTTCTTATCTGTGAGCACAGTGGGACAGTGGCTCTGTGGGTGCATTGAGAGACATGTGGCTTCCTCTGGCCCTGATGGATGCTGGGACGGGGGGTAATATGTCTTTGACCAGATGTCTGAGGGAACTTCCCTGTGCAGAAGACCAGGAGCAAATTTTACCTCTGCCTCATGGGGTTTGAGCTGTGGTAGCTGGGATGCTCTCCTTGTCAGCCATTCCCACCCTCTCTTTCTGCATTTGCCAAGTCTGCTAGAGAAAGAGTAATAGCGAGTCCACTTCCTTGTACAATCACGTCCTTAGAGCAGTCCTGTAAGAGATGGGATCAAATCCCTTCAAAGAGAGGATGGACTCCAGCCAAGCTGTCTTACAGCCCAAGGGGTGTTTAAAATCACTGAGCTATTATTGCCCTGTGAGGAGGACCCAAACAAGGAGCATGGGGGAATCAGATGTGCTGTTCTCTGTGTTGCACCACTCATCCTCTGGAGGATTCATCTGTGGTAGTTACATAAAAATCCTTGGCTTTTTCTTATCATTTTGGCTTGTTTGCTGGGAAGTGGTTCTTGTTTGTGGTTTCTTGTCCAACACTGTGATGTGGACTGCCAGCCCTGACTCCATTTCCATGGCGCATGGTCACAGCTCAGGAGGGCTAATCCACTGACTCCCTGTGATCCTGTGATCATATCTCCATCACTTCCCACTCTGCCTGCATGCTGCCTCCATCCCCACACTGGATACTTATCCTTCTGTCTGGTCACTCATGTTCTGCTGTACCAGTGACTCTGCCCACCAAAGCCACCCTCAGTGGCGCTGGTGCACTGGTCCTCTCAGCCCATGGCCATGTTCCCATCTAGCTGTCCCCAGCCCTGCCTCAACCCCTCTGTCCCTGTGCCAGGGGGCATGGAGGGTGAGGCCACAGACTCCAATCTCTCCCTTTGCACATTCTTCTGTAGGATCTCTTACCTTCTATGCCACCCCCACATTGTTCCTGTGTGTCTTTGTTTCCCACCTCTGTCCCCTGGGTAATTTCTAATTGACTGTCAGAGCTTCCCCTTCTTCTCTTTAACTTTCCCCCCACAGACACTGAACCCTGCTAAAAATTCTGATGGGTCCTGGTGTCATTCAGGCTTTTGTGTGGTTGTAGCAGATGCCTTGTCTCCAGCGGACTCAGTCAGAACACAAGAACTGCTAAATTCAAGCAAAATACTTTATTACTCAAAAACAACTTGATTAATAAATAGTTGGAGAACAAAATAAATTAAAACTGTACATTAGGTTTTACATTTTAAGATTTTAAATTAGAGTTGCCAAAGGCCAGCATTTCAGACTCAGATGCACAGGAACAACTAAATAACACTGTTTAGAATCAAGAAACATGAAAAACTCTTTCTGGTACAAATATACCCCTGCACCATCACTTAATATTTCTAGCAATTAAACCAGCTGTTGCTCTTCATTATACGGATGAGTTTCTTTTTCTTGATGTCAACCTCATACTGGTTTGATCCATGGAAAAAGTAGAAATATCCTAGAATTGGAAGGACAAAATATTGACAAATTAATATTTCATTTTTGTATACTTATTGTTACACACTCACTAGTTTCTTGGGTGACTTAAAAATAATAAAACAAAAATTTTATTATATGTATTGAAACAAATTTTTTTTGCTTTGGTTGGTGGTCTTTGGGGTTTTTTTTAAATTACGTTTTAATTTATTTACCATTTTTCTGAAGGGCAGCATCAATTGGATAGTCAATCCCTTGGAAGTCAGCTGCTATTTTTCTTGGATAGCCTCTTTCCATTGATTGGGTATTTTCATTGAAACTAAATAAAGAAATTGCATGGAAACAGAAAATAAGCATGTGATATTCAATGTTGAAACCACATGGATTTTTACTCAATAAATCTCGGCTGAAAATCCAGGACCTTCAAGCATTGTGACCTCAGAGAGCTGTATAAATCCTGGCTGTGTGAATATTTACATCTTTAGTAGCCTAGGTAAATCTGTTTTCAGAATATCAGACTAAAACATTTACTTACATTCCCTGAGACTAACAATAAGGCTGGATGGGGCTTACACTGAGTAACAAACTTAAATAATTATTCAAACATAATTATTTTAATTTTACAGTGCACAATCTATGAAGTGACCCCATAAGAGAAATGCAAATTTCAGGCGTATTCAATGTCAATGCCCTTTCAAGACAGTATTACAGATTAATTATTAGGCTAAGATTACTGCTTAGCTGAACTGTTTCTTAAGAAGTAAATACTTCAATCTCCTTCTATAACTTTCTTGGCTGATTTGTCTCTTATAAATTTCACAGAGCACTTTGCTGCTTAGTAACTACAGAATGAACACATGACATGGTGACAAAGTCTACTCAATTTATATTTTTATACTAATTATACTACATTATATTTTTACACTACTTCACACAGCTTCTTAATGAATATACAAAGCTCATTTGCCCCTTAATCACAAGCTGGTAAGAGTAAGTGAACACTCAGGTGTTAACAGACTGTTCTGTGAAAAGACCTGAGTAATTGAGTTTCAGGTTTCAGTGGCTAAGAAGGCTGACAAAAAGAGCTCATGATCTTCCTGTACAAATAATCATATCACTTGATTTAAAAAGACATTTTGATTATGTCTTGTACAGAAAAGAAAAGAACCTTACCTCCAGTACTTGTTACCAACAAAGAAATAGGTTCTCTTGGTATTTTGGTCATGAACAGCTGCATCGATTTTCCCAACACTGGTGGGGAAGCCCAGGTTCTGAATGGGCTTGGGAAAGCCTGACTCTATGCTGTAGCCACTGACAGCCCAGTAGTGGTCATCTACAGGAAAACAGAAATAGTTTTAAGTATTCTTGAGGAGTCTGATCTCATTTTTCTTGAAGCCCCAGAGCTTTCTGTGTAGTAAATGGCACCGAACAGCACAGATGTCCAGCTGAAAACATTACCCTCTTAAGGCACACAGAAGTTTGAACATCTCATAGTGGTTGAATTTTCCACTTTTTATAACCATTAAGAGTATTATATACTCAATAATTAAAAGTCAATATATTTTTAGGTGTGTCTGTCATCTTTCAAAATGTGTTTAGATAATGTAATGCAGCAATCAATTTTGTCTCAGCTATGGTCTTCTCTCTCGCTGACCACAGGAAGTCTGTATAGGACAGTTGTGAGGCAGCATTAGTTAGTGGCAGTAACATTATTTTCAAAATTTAAATGGATTTAAATATTAAGAATATCCTCTATTATTGCTAGTATTAATATTAGAGTTAATATGAATATTAGCATAATAGTCATTCCATTATTATTAAATAATGTTAGCAGCATTGCTATAACTTCAAGTAGTCATAAAAAACTGATGGAAATGCAAGAGGAGTACCTTTAAAAAATAGCACTCGATCCTTGTTGTCAACCTCATACGCAGCATCAAAGCCAGCTATCAGTGATGGCCAGAAGGAGAAGATGGTGTCGTGCTCAATTTCTGCGAAATATGGACTTTTGCGCCAGACGTAGCTGATAGAAACAAAACCAGCAGTGTTTCATTGTCTGTACCTCATTAGGAGATCGGAGGCCCATAAATGTACTTTAAATCCTACTGTCTGGGTTCTGGAACCAGTGGTTCCTATGAGGGACAGATACCACCTCTTTTGGGATGCAGTCCTGCTCTCTGCCCTGCTCCCTCACAGGTAGGTGCCCTTTACTGTAGGTTGCTCTGAGGTCACAGAATAGTTCAGGTTGGAAGGGACCTCTGAAGTTTACCTTGTCCAACCCCTTGGCTCAACCAGGGCCACCTGCAGCTGGTGGCCCTGTGGACTTCTGCATTTGCACCCTAGTGGTTTGTCCAGGACAACACAGAATATCTGTGGTAATGCCGACAATTGCAGCTTTCGCTTCACCATGACCCACGTAGGTAGGCACAGCTCATTTCAGTTTGGTTACAAATGTTAAATAATCATCCTTGAAAACATGTTAAACCTGGATTAAGGAAGAACTGATCTTTCTTTCTGCCTTCTCCTTGAAAATTATTAAGTTTCTAAGCTACAATTCTTCATGTGTTTTAGAAGGGAAATCAGACCCACACCACCAAAGGAAGCTTGATCAATCAAACCACAACTACCAAGCCAAGAAGGGGGAGAAGCCTGGGGCCTGACATGCTGTTTGCTCTCCCCAGGCTGGATGCACTCAGCCAACAACCCACTACAGTGCAGTGTCAGACCATGCCCAAAACGAGGTCTCCTGTAACAGCAGGGGCTCCCTTTACACATTATGCGGCAGTGGCCCAGTGCAGAATCCTAGGTCAGAGTGACACTGAAAGTCACCCAGTGTCATTTTCCACAGCTCCCTGGCCCACACATGGGATGGTGTGATGAGGACAGTGCTGCATGTGAAGCAGCTGCAGTCTGAGGAGTGACACTGGAGTTACTCAGCCTTGCACAATTTTAATAGACATGGATGATGATGTATGATGGATTAAAACAGTACACTCACTTGTCAGTAAACCACGTTACTCACACAGCCCAGGTGGGCTAGTGAAATGTTTCAAAGTTGCCCTAACACTTACAGGAAGAAATATTTTCCTTTGTAACCAAGGGAAGATAAATTCCTTGAACTGAACTTTATGCTTTGCGAGTCTCACAAAAAGATGTTGCTGGAAATGAATGCACTTACCTGTCTTTGAAGAACAGTGTTTCCCCACGGAGAGTAGTGATAGCATCGAAAGTCAGATGAGGGTCACATTCATCTGGTCTTTGGGGTGGCTTGGAGGGTGTCATTTCTGTTGGTTCTCCCCTGGGAGACATTTCAGTGGGTGCTTCTGCAGGTACCATTTCAGTTGGTTCTTGTGGGGGAAAAGCTTTTGTTGGAAGTGTAGAAAATTCCTTGGGGGGTCCTTTGGAAAATAGATAAGTGTGGAATTAGTAGGTGGATCAGAGCAGTTCATGCCACAGCATTTCAGGTTGTATCATCAGAAGCCAAATGTACAGGAAGCTGTGCACGTAACACCCCTTTTGTGGAAGATAAGAGGGTTTAATGCTACAGACACTTGCTGTTCCTCTGGTATCATTGGAGAAAGGCTCTTGGATCTTTTGACTAACTTGGACTAACTGGAATGGAATCAGTACACAGATTCCATTTTGCAATGTAGACTGTTAGCCACAGAAAAACTCAAGAGATTTGCCCAAAAATAATAACAGGAAATCAAACCTCAGTATCTTTCTTGTAGTAGGAAGTTCAGTACATTTTAGCTGTTGGGAAAAATTCATTATAAATTGTTATCCATCTTTCTCTAGAAAATGATGCTTGTTGCTTACCATAGAGGGCTTGAATGCCATCAATGTCATCCTGATGAAGTTGGTAGTCCCTTGTGTCCACAGGCATGTATATTGGATACATCAAAGCACCAAAAACATTGGAATGACTGAGACCTAGTGAGTGGCCCAACTCATGAGCAGCAACAAGAAATAAGTTGTATCCTAAAAAAGATCCAGCACAAAGGAAAAAACCCTAAATAAATTTTTCACATGACAGCAGGATACAGCTGCCATTTTCTCATGTGGAATATATAATTCATGGTCTTAAAAAATGGCAAAATCTAACTATGCTCAAGTAAGAGCTCTCTGGCCTCCTGGAGAAGAAATGAGTTTTGAATTACAGGTACTGATTTCTCACTGGAAAACTACTCTGGGAACAATTTTCGCCCATGTTACAGAAATTTTCCAACAAAGAATCAAGGTTTCTTTAATGTTAATAAAAATTGAAAAGCAGGTGAGAAGGTTTTAGTCACCTGATCAGATTTTGGGAATAGTAATTGACATGGAATTTGCCTGGTAGCTACTTCACAAAACCAGTAATGTGTAATATAATCCCTGGACGCTGCTGAAACCAGAACACTTCACTGTTACATTATATTTGCCAATTGATTCAAGATTTTTTTTCCTTTCCAGAAGCAAAGATGAGCATCACTTTAAATCAGAAAAAACCCAATGCCAAGCAAAATCCAACCAACCAACCAACCAACCAACCCACCAACCAACCAACCAACCAACCAAAAGTGAGAGATTATATTACAACTTTTAAGGTCATTATCTGAGGGTCAAAATTCCCTGTCTTTTGATGTCATGATTACCCAACATTGCTGTTCCATGCTAACTTAATTTCCTTCACTGGAGCTGTAACTTCAGTCTGCATTAATTTCAAGGGACTGTTGTGACTTCAACCCAGATCCAAATATGCAGAATTATTTTACTAAATTACACTGACAATTTACATC
The DNA here is from genome assembly GCA_026261815.1 of Monarcha castaneiventris obscurior. Lineage (NCBI taxonomy): Eukaryota > Metazoa > Chordata > Aves > Passeriformes > Monarchidae > Monarcha > Monarcha castaneiventris. The sequence goes on from JAMPIT010000575.1 coordinate 41,301,724, forward strand.
TCAGTAAATACTGAACAGCTGCCATGGGATATGTGACTTTACAGCATCTTCAAGACAACATTGTTTAATAGAAAACAGCCAACACAATATTTAAGGTTACCTACCATTATAGGTAGTAAATTTGGTCCAGTTTTCATCTTCATCAAAATGGGCATCTCCTCCTATAGCACTGCCAGGGGGGTAGGCATGAGCCAGAGTTCCTCCTGGGCCATCAAAGGAATAGAAGTCACCGTGAACTAAAATTAAGGGGGGAAAAAAGGGATGCTTTTCATTATCTTGGGAAGAAAAAGTGACAAGTACTATCATTCCCAGGCAACAGAGTCCCCTTACATCCAGCTGCGAAGGAGATCATTATATCTGCTTGACCGCCATAGACCCTGGTGAACCTCAAAGGGGTGACACTGCTCCAGAGTTGGAAGGCTCTTGCAATTGCTTCCTCTACATCAGCTTGCAGCATGTCTGGAGTGTAGTTCAAAATCCTGTGAAATAAAGACAAAAGGAATTAAAAGCAGCCAGATCGCTGGTTGACTGGGACACACAGTATCAAGGTCAAATATTTTAATCAGTAGCTACTATAATTTATGCATCTCAAGTGGTTTATTTTCAAAATATTTGCCTATATAACAGATGAAGTTTTCACAGTTTTCTTTCATGTCTTTCAGAAACCCCAACATATAATCTCAGCTGTATTCCTTCTATCCACTGAGTATATTATTTAGTAAGGCGTTAGCTAACTAATGTAAACTCCTGTTTTTGTATTCTCATCACTATTTGGAAGCCTGAATAGTTCCCACATTCCTGTCCCTTTCATCATGAAAGGAGCTTTTACATGCAGAAATACAGAAATAATGAGTAAAGAACCTGTTGACATTATTTCTGCCTAGCATTCACATGGCTTCCCAGTGGTGTGGAGAAAAACAGGCTTTAATGTATGTTACCGATATGTCACATCTTCTTTCTTCCACGTGGGGCTGCGTGGGAAGGCGCTGTATGAACGGACGTCTGGTATCCCACATCTAGGCTGCTTCATCATGTCCAGTGTCTTATGATTCAGCTCCCCAGTCACCTCTAGCCCAAAGAATGACTGCATCTCTCGTATTTTTTCAGACATGTGGTTGAGGTCCTTTGCTTTAAACAGAGATTTTTCTTCTTTAAAATCATAAAAGTTTTCCAGATATTTCTGATAGGGAAGAAAAAGCAGTGGTTTAGAACATGAAACTTTATTTTCAAATGCAGAGGGCTGGTAATAAAGATCCCACAACACTAATACACCACTATGTCGATTTCCTCAATAAAATATTTCTTCAGTTCTGTCTGTAGTCCTTACCTTAGCAAATTGCATATCTTCTTTCTCCTTTTCTGGAGCCACTGGAAAAGCAGAAGAGCATATAACATATAATAACTCAAGGAAAAGAAGGATCTTTGTCTTCATCTTTGTCTCTCTGTCCTACCAGCCCTTGCTAGAAGACCTCTCAATCTCTTCTTCCTCTGTCTAAGACTCACCAGCGTTTCACTATTTATATCAGTGCTGTGCTTGCTAAATTCAATAATGGCATGACTCAGCTTATAACATCCTCTGATTTTCCACAGAAACACAGAAAACAAATTTAGGTTTAGAAGCAAGCAAACACATGACAGTTTACCTTGCCCAAAACCCCCTGATTTCGCAATCATATTATCGGACAGTATGTTGTTTTTTTCTTCATTCCTGAAGTGGGCTGGACAAAAACCACCCCATTTTTCAGAGGTGCTGAAGTGACCTGGCTCTTTGTGAGGGACAACAATCTGTAATTCTTCATAGTACTTGATAAGGGACCTCCGGAAACTGCCTTCAGTTTTCTCAATGTGGCTTGCATGCAGGACCTCAACATGTCAGGAAAGAATGACTTCCTTTAGCCCATCTTGTCCAGGATAATTTTTCTGACATAGCCAATTATACAAAAATCTCATTTCTCTTTTCTTGAACCTGACATCCCAACACTGTTACAGAACCATCATTTGTGCTGCTACCCGACACATGCAATCATGGTTCAATGGCCTCATCCTCTTGTTCCCCCACACCACAATGTAAAATGCTCAGTAGAGCACCCAGGACCATATATCCCAGTCTGCATGGTCTGTTAGACAAGGGTTGTTTCACAACTAAAGAAGAAATGGCAGAAATTGCCCTACGGAACTACAGGCACCTTTGGAATGCAAGGGTCTTCAGCAGAACCTTTTAATAAACTTCTCCAACATCAGATGAAAGGTGGTGAGGATTTGTGCCACAGATTCCAAGCTTCCCAATTTTCCAGAAGCCCTGCTTTCAGTTCCTATGTCTTTTTCTGAACATGGTGCACTGCACTTTATGGAGGGATTGCAGAACCACTATCGCTCAGATCTCTATTGACTGTCATTTCCGAGACATCCATCTTTGGAAGCACAATTCTCCTGTGTTGACTTAATACCCACAGGCAAGTTCAAAAGGAGAAATATGAGCTAAAAATAATCCACTTCTCTTTGAACATGAGAAAAATAAGAAAAAGGAACCACTTTTCCAGTGAGAACAAACATATTGGAGACTTCATAAAAACAATCCTAACACCACAGCAGCTGAGCTCTGCAGTCTGCAAGGTGGCCTGGGGGGAAAGGCATGGCCTCCTTCCAAAGGAAACTGGAGTTGAACAACCTGGCTGGAGTCAGGTCACACTTTGTGTGTGACCCAGGTCAGAGCCCAGGTCCCTGGACTGCTGAGTGAAGTGGTACAAAAGTTTATGTCTAAGTCTGCAGCAGGATGAGGGTGGCTTTACCAATAACTCACTGCTGCTGTAATGGGGTCCTCCTGCTCCTCCCAGCCTGGCCAGAACTCTTGCTGTTTTCCTGTGCCCTTCTGATACCAAGTGTGTCCTCAAACTGATTCAGAGGGCTGAAGCTATGGGAAACAGCCCAGAAAAATAACCCTAAGCCCATTAAAAATAGTTTGCTGCTGAAGTTAGCAAATGCACTGGCACCCTAAGGGGTGAGAAGAGCCTCCATGAAGCAGGGGTGGGATATTACAGGTGGGAACAGGGATCCAGGAAGGCAGCCAGGAACATGGCGAAACTAGGACCTCTCTTTAGCAGCAGCAGGGTTTCTCTGCTGGTCATGGAAGAGCATCTCAAACTGCATTTGTGGAGTATGATGTATGCATTTCCACATAGAAATCCAGGCAAAAAGCAAAGACATTTTAAATACTGTGTTTGTATCTCTGCACCTGGCAACAGCAGCTTGCATATGGCACTTATCGTCTGCTTCCAGCTAAATGTTTTGTAAACACCCTGTTTGCTGTGTACAGGGGCGAAGCAGTCAGAGCGCGAGATGCAGCACAGCCAGTAGGAAAACATTCTAGCAAGCCCTTTTGGATGTATAGGAAGCTTTTCTTATTGACTTTTGCATGGCTGCCAATAGGCATGTTACAGCTCCAGCTGTTGGTTTGCCCTTCCAGAGCCTGTTGCCTGCGTGCTTGAGCATTTATGGTGTGGCTGGTGAGTAAGGGGAGGAAGAACTTCATCTTGCCTTGTGTTTAGCAGCACGAGTGATGGAAATTCACTGCTGAGCAGTCTGCATGGCTCTGAGATATGTGAGCAAGTGTGATACTTGCATGTGGATCCAAGAAATGAGTTGTCTTCCAATGCTGAACCCTAAGACAGCAGTCTTAGTGTTCAAACTGACATGGGTGTTAAGTCCTGGGTTTAAGTATTGCAGGATAAAAATGGGAGCTGCTTTGTGGCTTTAATCAGAGGTTTAAGCACTTTAAAGTGCTTGAATATTACATTGCCAGGGGACAGAGTGAATATTTATTGACGAAGACAAAGCTAGAATTTAAATGGGGTGAGCTGAGCTGAACGGATGACCTCGCATGGCATTCTTGCCTTACCTATAGGTCGACTTGTTAATGAGTTCTGCTTCAGGGGTGTCCAGAAACATTTAATCCTTGACAAGGCTGAGCAGGTCAGATGCCTGTTTCATGCCTTGGCCCCACAGGTAAAGAGATGCTGCTATTCCCATCTGTCCTGGGAAGTTGATGCCCTCTGCGCCCTGAAGTCACTGTCACCCTCCAGCTGGGTTGGAGACCATGCAGATGTCAGGGGTGGCTTGCCAGCTTATGCAGCAGCAGAGCAGCCAGAATGGTCCAGGAATACTGCTCATTTCTTCCCTCAGCTCATCGTCACTCAGACTCATTTGTCCCGTATCGCCAGCAGTTAACCACGCACTCAGGGACAAGAGTGGGTGCTTTCCCAGGAAGACCCTTGCAGCTGAAGAGAGCATTTCACTGAAAGCCTGCCAACATCAAGGCTAATATTCCTCCACCACAGAACTGTTTGTCCTCTGACAGTGCAATTTGTATTATCCTGTGGGGTCTAGTCCAAGAGCAAGGGTTTTTAGCGGATTTGTCAAAATTCTACCTGGGAACTTTGCCATTTCTTATTTTTATGCTATTCGGATTCCATCCAGAAATATCATTCCAGCTCTCCTTGGCACTTTTAACTTATGTAAAGAAGTGGAAGGATACTTAATAATGTAAACAATTGTCATTAACTGCATAAAAAACAGCAAAATAGGTCAAAGGAAGCTTGAAATAATTTAACACACACACACACACACACACACACACACACACTATGATTTCACCTCCTAAACTTTTAAGAAGGATCTGTAGATGTCTTCTTCCCCACCTCCCTTTCACTCACACTGTTTCTAAACTCTCCCTCTTTAACCTATTTGTGCCAAAGAAGCAGGATGTGTTATGAAGGTCTTGGACATGCCCGGACATGGAAGAAGCTGCGGGTTTCTTTCACTTGAACGGAATTGGGAGACAAATTTGCACAAAGAGATTCTGGGACTTGAGGAACAATAACCAAACAGGAAAAGGCACAAGCCCTTTACATCATTATATGAGCCAGTCTTTAATAAATAACAGCTGGATTATAGCACGTTCATTGGGGGAGGTAGGCAAGCAGAAAATTTGTGACATGGAAACAAGTAGGTCTGCTATTAGAGGACTCAAAAAAACCAGAGAATATTTAATGGAAATGAAACGTTCTCAGTCTCTTTCTGCAAGACAGTATTTTGAGAGCATTGAAACTGAGCCTGAAATAGGTATTGACTTGTATTCCACGATTTTGCCTGTATATCCATATACTTCCATTTATTGGTGACATCTATTCATCCTGCTTTTATAACATACAGCTGCTAATAGTGATAATATCAGTCACTTTTCTGCTTCATCTAAGCCTTTTGTCCAGGTTCCATTGCAAACTGAGAGATGGCATGTAGAGGTAGATTCAATAGCTGATTTTAATTAAACAGGAATTTAGATATTTTTGATGTCTGTATCTTCCAGTATTCTCAGCAATAACAAAGCTGAAATCACTTCCGTACTTGTATTTAGTGTATAAACAAGTTTCCTAAGTTGCATGTCATTTCCTCTCAGCAATGTCTGACTTGGTATCTAAGAAGGCAGGGTCACAGAGTGATTGCAGTCCATTGGTGTTATATCATCCATCAGTGAACAAGAGGTGTGACAGAATCCAGTGCCCAAGAATTCTGAGGTTTGCAGGAACTAAACTGGAATATGAAAGTTGGAAATTATGGCACCCTTATTTTGTATGTGACAATATATTGGGGTCATACTCTGAATTTAGACGTGGCCAGAGCAATGGGTGTGACAGGATGTACTGTGGTTGTGAAACACAATTAATTCGCTGTTTCCTCTTTACCATCCTGGCCCCTATGAGATTCAGAGTGTCACTGTCCCAACACACCAAACCATTGAGGTAACTGAAATGTGGGCAGGATCCTGCCTTTCCTTCTCAAGGGGAATGACCAGTAAAATGTTGCACTTCTCTCTCCTCCCATGTCTTTCATGGTCAAGGACCTAAACCGGTGCGATTCTTGTTCTCTTGTAAAGGATATGAAGAAGCTGCCAGATCTCTGGTTGTTAGTTAAGGAGATGGTTTTTTAGACTCAAGAAGATTTACTGCAGTTCCTTCATTTTGTAGAGCAGAAGACAAGTCCACAGAAGATGATTTCCAATGTGTGGTTGGTCATCTCTTCAAAACTGCTTAAACAGTTGACTTTTTATCCATTAGCCATATTGTTAATATATGACATACTACTGTTATATGAACTTGACTGCAATGCTTTGAACTAAATATTAGGAAGAGATAGGGAATTTTGCCATCTCCTAACTTTTCTGGAATTCCTTTTGATGTGGGCTGGACAAAGCTGACAGCTTTATAATTTGACTTGGAAGCCCTAAGATATTCAGCTAACGCGCTGTCGATACACGAAACAAAAGACACTGCCTTGAGAAGCCTGAGTTCTCAGTCCAAAAGAAGACCCGAACAAGGAGAGCAGGGAAGCACCCTAGGAAATTGTCTACCATCCTGCTGTCATATGTCATGGTCATAATTAGAAAATTATGTAATCAACTACTGACAGTCATTTTATGTAGTGGTTGATCCCTATATTGATCGTTAAATAGCTGCCAGTAGACCATGAGTACCGAACATGAACTTTACCTTCATTACTTACCTTCTTTTTCTGGAGACCAACATTATGCAATCAATCCTTTCTTTATTTTGATGAATAAAATAAAGTGGTGATAGCTGCCTTAGAGCCCTGTCTGCTCCAAGCAAACCTGCATCCACAAAGGTTTCACTTCACAGAAGGATGTCTTTGAACATTGTGATGAAGAGGGAAATCTTCAGATGCTACCACAGCAGACAAGGGTGCAGTTTATCAGCTTTGTAACAAAACTGACAATTAAATGTTTTAGAGATGTTCTAGTAGATGAAACCACAGACTAGAGGGGAATTGCCAAACATAAGAAGCCAAAAGGATTGAGTATTTCTTGTATGTTTAAAATAGATAAAAGATAAAAAATACTTATTTAGTCTGAACTCTTGTAAAAAAGAAAGGCTAGTCAATATCTCAAACCACTTCTTTAAATATGCTGACAAGTGAAGGTGCTGTCATGCACTTGTGGAAATGCTAAGCTAAAAGTAAGCAGTCGGTAAGTAAACAACTCTTTTACTCTTGAACACCAAAGATTACTCTTATTTTGAATACCGGTTCAAGCAATCAAACATCACAGTTAACACATTAAACTGCCTTGGAACACAATTCCAAAATGTTTCTTGATTAGAAAAATAGATGCATTTTAATAAATATTGCAAATATTAAATTCACAATCCATTTCATTTATATGAAAAAAATTAATTTGAACATGTGATTCTTGCAGTTAACAGAGAACCACTTGTGATCTCAAGCATGCAGACTCAGGCCAAAGCAGAGATGAAACTACTACTTAATACATCTCTTTCCATCAGTGGCTTCCTCCAGCTCACCACTATCTGCCTGCACAGGGATTACTGAACATCTGGCTGAGGTATTCAAACGAATTCATGTTACCTCACCCAAAAGAAGTTGAACTATTAAACCTTTGCAACTTTAATTGCTAATCAAATCCAGGTGATCTGAGTGAAGAGCATCAGGGAGGGATGGGCTCTTCTGTAGAGCAGAGGAAGAGGCTTCTGGGCAGCAGTTTCTCCAGCTGTCACTGCTGAGGATGGCACAAGAGCCAAGCCTGTATGTGCAGTCATGAACATGATCGAGGACTAGGTTTCAGATGTTATTTAAATTACTTTTTCATGTTCACAATATTCTCAAGGAATTGGACTCACACAACTTCATTGGAAATTATTATCCAGCGGCCTCCAGCTAATTAAAAAACACAAGGTTCATCAGGATGTTGCTTCACTACAGTTTTGTAAGACTTGATCACAGTCTTTTCTCTCCAAAATGCCTTAGGATATTACTTCACATGCTAAAGACCTCCTAAACTGTTCCCAGATTTAAGAGAAGTCGTTCAGGTGTATGAGAACAGAAGGGAGTGCTGTGGGTTGTCATGGAGTTTGAAGAATGAAATAATAGCCAGCTGTGTAATTCAGAATGACAGATTTTTCCCTAGATCATGCATTTACGAGACACACAAGGCTTGTCAGTGCATCTCCTCTGCTCTTACTGTAAACACTTCATCATAAACCCATTATGATTTCCAGATCATACGTGAACTTCTTGTGGTAGAATGCATTTCATCCAGTGTGCCACGTGCTGTCTCAGTAGCTGTCTGGGGCTAACTAGGAGAGACTTACACGATGTCTTTCACAGATGCATTGGACATCAAATCACACGGCTGTGCTCAATTCCAAAACCCTCAGCATCAACACACGCATGGTTAGGGCACATCATGAGCACTCTCCCAGTCACTACTCTGCCTACTGTCCACAGGTCAAAACTTGTCTATCTCTTCCTTTTCCAGAGATAACTATAATATTATTCATTTTCCCAGGGAAATTTTTAGCCTTACCTGTCTCTTAGTACAGAGTTTTTCAGCCCCACATATGGCAACTATCTTTGCCTACAGGGATTAAATGATACACCTGTAGCTAAACTCTGAATATATCATCTCATATTGCATTTGATTCTGAAGTCATCTTCTCTTTCACACCCCCAAAAAATATTTTTACTGGCATGAACATTTTGCTATTTAATAAGAGTCCCTTTCACCTATGCAATTTAGCAAATAGATAACTACAGTATTTAAAAATACTAAGCAGATTTAGTTTAATCAGTATTACAAACAACAAAACACCAAGGGGAATAGGCTGTGGGTTTTTAAATATAATTTACAAAATCTTTTTTCATAATTTACTGTTTCTTGAAGTGGTTACTGATCTTTGGACTTGCACCTCAAAATATAGAGTTAGAATTGCCCAAGGTGACACAGGATTATCCTTTCAAACACTGTGATTCTCAAAGGACCTACCCTATAGGGAATTTGTCTTTGCAGTATCCAAATTTTATTTTGTCAGAACTGGGATGCTGTGTAAAATGGATCATTAGTTCATTTCTCCAACATCTATGTCACAGAGTCTCTCCTCATTCTACTTGAGAACATGAATAATATTTGAGAAGCATTTAAAAGGGCAACAGAATAGACAGAGGTATTATCATTCAATTCACAGTAGATGGAAAAAGAACAAAGGGAATTTTTTTCTTGTTGTCCATATTACTGTTAGCAGAAGACATGCAATTAAAGGACAGCAGGAACATTTAAAACCTTGATTTCTTTTTAATTTGAAAACCCTCATTCTTTTGACCTGCCAACATTCTTCAAGAAACAGGTGAATCTTCCCTTATATTCCAGGAAAATGAAAAGGTGAGGAAAAATATTTTTTCAAAGAAGAGTTGATCCCAATACTTCTGAAACAAACTTCTGATATAACATCTAGCAATTATTTCCATGGTTTATGTCCTCTGAAAAGAGGTATTGTGTATAGTTTGTTACCAAGTACTGCAAAGAAAGGTCTTCTTGTCTCCTTTGATTATTATTTGAGGACATATTCACTTGTCATTGTAGAAAAAAATTAAGAAAAGTATAATTGACATGAAAGATTGTTCATTTTATGTAAATAACAAAATGTATAAATGACATGAAAGATTGTTCATTGTATGTAATGTGAGAAAAAATGTGGTCTTTCTCTGGTGTTGATAGAGATTTCACTGACGGAAGAGTGAAAAAATTCTACTGTTGCAATAATGGCTCAAACATGGTTTGATTTGAATAAAAATCATAGTTGGGCAGAAAATGAAATAATTTGCTGCCCACTTGAGAAATTTCATAACATCGAATACGGGTTAGTCACTGAATATGTGTTAAAAGTAATCATACAAGACTCTTAAATTGTTAATAGAGAATTTTTCATTATTTCTCAAGCATAATATGCTTGGCAACTCCTTGTTTTTCTTTCCTCCAACAACAAAATTTTCCTTTAAAATATACACTAGTCAAAACCACCCAAAATTTCCCACATTATGTTTTAGCTCTTCCAAACTTCTACACCACTTATTACTTCACATAGTTAGAAACCATTTCCTGCTGAAAGCTAACAATTAAAGGGAAAGAGCTTATTTAAAAAAAATTTAAACTGCATTAAATTCAGAAGGGGTTGTTGAGTGGCAAGAGCACTGTAAATATTAAATATAGTTTTTCTCCTGAACTTGGAAAATTTTGATTTCTGGTTTTACACCTTTTTATTTTTTTAATACAATTAAAATTAAGGCATGAAATCCAATCAAGTATCTATTGCTTGTAACCCATATTTTGAATTTAACAGGAAAAAATAGGGTTTTTTCCTTGAAGCACAGCATAAAAAAGAGCACTATGTCCAGCTAAGTGCTCGGAAACAGAAATATGTAGTTTCTAACCTTACACCGGTGCCACAGATAGTGCACACATCCATCCATGCTCTTTACTTATGAACCTGCCTCATATACAGAACAAAACAGGCAACATAAAGAGAGGCATATAGATGAAAGTATTATGGTGAAAGAATAAAGTTCAGAGCTCTGATGTTTCTCTCTCACAGTCTGTTTTTTGTATGCTTGGATCAGGACAACATCCTTACTACCAAAGTATTTTACTAGAGATGAATAATCGCTCTCAGGCACACACGAAAGATTGAAACACAGTTCTAAAGCAAAGAAAATGAAAGCAGCAATCTTTGACAAAAACTACCTTGTAACCTTCAAACTGCAATAATTACATCCATCAGAGCAAGGAAAGACCAAGACTCAAAGCAGCACTTGTGATTTCATCTGTCACAGCTAATAAGGAAACTTAAGCACCATCTGTCTTTGTGCCCAAAGGCAGATGGAGAGAGGCATAGATGGACAACTACAGCAGCTGTTTATACACCTTGCCTTGTCCTGTCTACCCTAAACACTTCTTGAAAAGATTAGTAAGATTTCTGGATGCACAGTTGACCTTGGAGGGGAGATAATTTACAGGAAAAAGGACTAGAGGGATGATATTCCTTCATGGAACTAGCAGAGCCTGAAGGAGGAAGAACCTGAAGGGAGGTCTTTGTGCCTGTGGACAAACTGCTTTAGAGGACTGGAGTGTATTGCTGCAGTCACGTCCTTCATTAGCACTGAGATCCCAGCACAATAAGGATGAGGTGTAAAAATGAGGTGTATCCCTGTGTAAAGACAGGGATAGAGTTTGGTGGCAGTGCAGCTCCCATTACTCTCAAGAGGTACCTGTGCAACATAATGCATTGAAAATTCCTGAAATAACTCCTTTAAGATGGGGGGAACCAACCCCTAGAGAATTTCCTCTGTTTGTCCGCTGACCGTAAAAAACGTTTTATAAAAGTGACATAAGGCCTTCCACAAGAGACTTTCCACATTTTTGTGCAGCTGTATAAACAATTCTTTATTTTTCTTTTTAGTAAAATAGGTAGTGCCAAAACCAGCTGGCTGTCATGTTAACCACCAACTCATTAGCACAGGGAATGGCAAACACAGACAAGAGTGTGTTCTGCTCACAAGCAATTTATAGATTGCTAGATGCAATGTGATGAATTATAAATTAGAGTGTTTGTACAAGAAGGATAATAAAAAAGGAAAAAACATCCTGTTTGCTGTTAAACAAAGAATAACGTGGCAAGAACAATCAGATTTTCATTGTCCTATAACATCTTGTCCCCATGGCAATAAAAGAAACATATCTAGTTAGTTTTCCTGGAGAGTTTTTTAGGAAAAAATTCTTCAGTGCAGTCATTGATACCATTCTTGAGTTGTGGAATTCAACAGAATGCACCAATATATCTCAGTGACTCCCAAGTGGCATTTCAAGAAAGGAGCATTTAACCTAAATTGTATTGTTGAAATATCATTTTGTCTCAGTAAGCCATATCAGTTTTCTTGAACCTAATGCTTTCATAAGAGCATTAAAATGATGCGTGACTCAGGTGTTTACAATTTATTTAGCACAGTGATTCAATTACTAGTATCTGCTTGAGGCTCTGTTCTGGAGCAAAAACTACTGGGAAGAATTTGCATTTTGCTGAAGCAGTCACGTACCCACTTCCACACCCTGCAGAACTGATCTGGTGGGGTCTGAACAAATGCCCAGGAGACATAGGTCTGTGGGAATGAGGAAACACCAGTAGGATAGGGGAATATTCTGAAAATTACACATGCTTTAACAAACACCTGGACACTGATCCTTCCCAAGAAGTAGCTAAAGCCAATAGTTGTTCAGGGAATTTCCTTGAGAGAAAATATTCCCTGTGTATCTCCTTGAGTCTGGGCCATTTCTACACTCATCAACAGTGTCATTGGTATCAGTTCAGGTGAGGCAGCTCCTCATGTGTGTCATGTAGGCAAATGCTCTGCACCCACTGGAAGCCTCCTGGGGACACCTACCCAGCTCAAAAAAGAGTCACCCACTGGTCCTGGAAAGTACAGTGTGCCTTTTGCCCTCCTGTGGGTGAGCTTTCGTGCTCTCCCTGCTCCAGAGCCACCCCTTTCACTAGTGCTGTCAGCCAGGGTGCCTGGGTGTGCCCAGAGGCTCTGCCTGCAGTGTGGCACCTGGCACTGGGGGTGGGCTGAGCACTGAACCCCACAGTCAGTCAGCCCCACCCTGTCTCTGTCAGCCGAGTAACCCTGCTGTAGTCTCTTCTGACTGTCACAGGTAATATTTGCCCATGAGCCATGGTAGCTGCCAAAGGTGGTAACTGAATGAAGTCAGGAAAAGGCTCCTTCCCTCCTTTTCCCAGCGCTGAGCCAGAGCCCAGGCTCCTCAATCCCCATCCCGGGAGCAGAGCCTGCCTGTGGAGCAGCTGCCACCCCATGGAGGATGGCATACTGTGCTTGGCAGAGAAGCCACTGCCCTCATCTTCTCTCAGGCACTGCCAGAACAGAGGAGGTGGACCTACAAGCTCAGGTGGAGTCTGCTGAGATATCACTTTAGAATGCTTAACTGGTGGGTTAATCTGGATTTGTCACTCGCATAATATTGATCAGCTTGGGCTGTTCATTTTATTTGTAATAGCAAAAGCTATGTGAGAGAAGACAAAACTGAAAGACAGTCACCCCAAGACAGGTGGAACCCAGTAATCCTTCAACAGAGATCTGCCTTGCCTCCATTTCCCTGCTACCAATAACAGCTAGAATTTGGCTTATTCCTGTCTTTTCCCACACTTCTACATTATTTGTCCAAAAGCATTATTGACCACAGAGGCTTCCTGAATCTTTCTGCATCATCTGTTTTTTTAGTCTTCAAGTGTTGTTTGAAAATATTTGTACAATGAAGATTCACTTATTCAAAACAATTGTTTGCAAGCAAATATATTGCTTTTCTTCCTTTTTGCTCTTTTATGTTATTTGTTTTTTATATTCTGCCCAATCCTTATTAATTTTTTTTTCTTGCACAAAGTTTCTGAATTTTAGCCCTGGATTATTTAAAACTCAACTCATCTATAGTTTGTGACTGTAAACAGAGACACCAAACGATAAAATGTTGCATGCTTCCAAATATAGTAGATAGTATCTCAGAACAAGAATCCAAGGCCAAAGTTAACAATAACATGACAGAACAAAAGTGTGAGTGGAAGATAATTATTGATGTGTGCACATTGTGGGCTGATGTGAGAAACAAGAAAGGGAGGATCAGTTAGCCTTAAGCATTATAACGTGTGGAATAAAAACAAACAAGTCGCTTCAAAAGACAAGCAATTTATCTGGATCAAAACTATGTGCAGTTGAGTATCTGATTGAGATCCCTGTGTAGATTCTGAATATATTGTTTGGAATCCTTTTTAGAGAAATAAAAGCTATGAAAGTAATCTTTGTGAATGAAATTGATTTCCCTAAGTGTTGGATCGCTGTTTTTGAAAGATTAGCATACAGACAATGTGATTCATCTCACCTAAAGTACACACTTAAAATGACTTAAAACTTTAAAAGAGCTTTATAAGAATATTCTGTTTCTTTACTTTAACAAGGGCATAAGCCCAAAGGGGACAACATGGGTTTAAACATTTATGTTTCACCAGGAGGACTCACCTCAACCTAACAAAAACAGCTGCAGGGTCCAGATGGACCTTGGTATTATAGACAACATGATGATTACCAGTAACCAGTGCCCCCATTATGAATTATTTCTATTTTGGCTTGGACTTTGCTAAGTATCAATGAAGAGCTGACTACAAAATGTGAAATGTTATTGACTGACTAAGTCATAGTTTCTTGACTTTCATTGGGCAAAATCAATGAATTTATCAGAAGTTAGGTGGAGTAAAAAGTTCAGTTACTTGAATGAGAAGGGATCTGAATTTTCTGAGGATCCAAAGGTGAAAAGAAACTGGATGTCCCCGCCAAAAAATCTTTGAAAAATACTTCAACATATCAGAATGCTAGTAATTTGATTTAAAAAAGGGTAAAAAACCAAGGATGTCACATGTAAAAGTCAAAAGCCTGGCTAAATCTAAGACAAATCTTCCATAAATGTAGCGGCTTCATAGATTTGTCGAGGTTAGGAGCACAGTCATCCAGTTTCCTAACTGGAGTCAATGAAGAAAAATAGATGTCTTCAGACAGAAGTTGAGGTATTAGTGGTGTGAATCGCCTTCTGTCTACCTTTCTTCACTTACTAAATGGGAAGCAGAGGATAATTTTACATCTGGCTTAGCATTTCCTTTAGAGGCTCTTACACTGGTAAAAGTTACACTATGTGGTGATAAGCTGGTGTCCACGCAAAGAGGAGGCTCTGTGAAGCATCCCAGGATGACACAGCATCCCAGGATCACACCTGGCCTCCCAAAGGCTGGTGTGTGCTTTCTGGGAATACGTGTCCAGACCATGTGTAAGGAAGATCCCTCTTAATACCATATTCAATTCAAGGCTGTGATGGCCTCAGCCCTTTACCTCTGCTAGGCTCAGTCCTCAATCTGCACAAAAGGAGAAGTGAGCCACTGTTGAACAGTGGAGATGATTAAGCAATTTGTACCATTTCAGGGATACTCCATGATTAGAATAAGATTGCAAAAGTCCCTTCGGTGATGTAAGCCAGGTTTAGCTTATGAATATGAATGAAGTGTGTTGTCCTTATTTAGAGCATTAATCTACCTTCAACAACAGCCAAATCTTTCTACTTTCTTCATGAATTTAGCCAAATTTTTTTTTTTGTGTTGTTTCTGGTTTTGTTTGTTTCTGTAACAAAGGTGAAAATTGTTTCATTTACATAACTCACAGTGCCAATATGACCAGCCATAGGACATGAGGAAAGGGAATGAAGCTGCCTCAGAGGAAGTTCAGATTGGACAGTAGGAAGAGGTTTTTCACTGAGATAGTTCTTGGTCACTGGAACAGGGTGTCCAGGGGTGTGGTCATGGCACCAAGGCTGCCAGAATTCTGGAAACTAATTGTGAAGCCACTGGGCTTTGCCTTCAGATCAATAAATAATTACTAAAGCCAAACTCATTCTTTAACCAAAATAATTTATATCTTTCTAACAGAAGAAATTATTTTTCTTTCACAGTCAATCAGTTCTACTTGAAAGATACCTCACCTTAAGGTCAAACTGAAATTACATGCATGATGTCTCAGTTATTTGATTTTAAGTCAAACCTGGTCCAATGAATGCAAATAAAAGAAATTACATTAATTCAGAAGTGATTACATAGACTGAAGAAGTATTCATTATCAAAAAGAAGTAATTACTCCAATGTGCTGTTTCTGCTATTTTTATCTCACAGCTAAGTATGAAAAAGGGAGTTTTACAATTTATCCTGTAGTTTGGTTGCACAAAATGTTTTCCTTCTTTCTGTTACATACCGAGCTTGATTTCTTCACTTTTCCTGTAACACCATGGAAGCATTTCACCCTGTCTGCTGAAAAAGTCTTTATGCAAGTGCACGATCTTTTCTGGGTTTACATTTTCTCTTACTGCCCTGAAGGTTGTCCTGTACCTTCCTTCACTGATTAACTGTTTTGCAATTGTTTTTTCAAATCAGTTATTCCCTTATGTTCCATCATCTGCTACCACGTGTTATCACCTGTACACTGCCAGCTGTTTTGGGGACAAGAGTGTAACTGAGAAGTGTTTGATGAAGTCTCAGACACTTGTATTACATCTCCTTACCCGCAGCTGTTTTTTGCTGGATGATACTTGAGTTCCTTTTGAAAGCCTTTGAAACTAAACAACAGGAAAAAATTTAAAGCACTGGGGGGGTGGGCAAGGTGGGAGGAAAGGGATGCCTAATTTGTGTCATTTATATGACAGCTGAACCCAGGGGATCCAATCAGGATGGAAATCCTGCTTGCTTCCGTGACACCCAAATGCAGATACTGTTACAGAAATCACATATCAGGGAAGGCACTAGGGCTGTTCTTCTAACACTAATCCAAACTATATGAACCTCCATTCAAGTCCTAGCAAGCATTATTTCCTGCTGCATGACATAACACAACCTGGCATATTTGTTCTTTTCTGGGTGCAGAAAGGCCCTCCAGGTCTTTGCTATTTACTCCATGCCAGATGAAGCAAGAATGCCTGACACAGCAAATGAGAAAGGGTTTGTGGCACCTGAGAGCTGAAATAAAATTAAATCTGTGCAATCTGCTTGATGGAAATGATTCAAAGTGAGGAAGCAGACTAGTCAAGGGGATCATGCTAGATGTGTACTACACCCACACAATAAATCTGGAATATTCCCAAGGAAAAAACCCAACCGTTGCTTGTGATGAGCCCCAGTATGAAAAATAATGAAAATACTGCCAAGTATATGGAGCAGAGCCACTTTCTCAGACCTGCACAGAAAAATTATTTGAATTTGAATGTGTTTTGGCTGTTTAAGTGACATTGAAATGTAATCTCAGATACTCCAGAAGTGGAAAAATTTTAAAATATTTTTGTGTCATAAGCTGTGGGAGTGACCACAATGGCTCTGCCTGTGAAGGCACGTCTCCGGCATGATCACTACCACTCTTTGCTTTTTGCTCTCGTATCATTGTACTGGGAAGGAATGAAGACAACACAACATCCAAAGCTTCTTAGCTCATCTCACACATGGGGTTACATGGCTTTCCTTGGCATTGCTTCTGTTGAGTAGCAACAGAATTTTTTTGCAGAAAAATATATTATTTAGAACGGAACACCAAGACTCAGTAAATCTCTCATTTTGAGAACGCAGGATCTAGTAAACCAGCTAGCTCATGGAAAATGTTTACTGTTTATACAAAAATAACTCATCCTTCATTCTCTGAAACTTCAAACAGGAAGAGTTCAGCCTGGCTCTGAAAACAGTCCTGAGAGAATAAACAGGCAGGCTTGGAAAGCTTTTCTTTATCTGGGTCTGCCTAGGAGTCTGCTGCTTTCTTAGCAAAAGGTCCAATATAGACCATAATCTAAAATCTCAGTAACAAAGCACTGTAAATACTAAAATTTGAAGATACAATGCCATCCTATTCAATGGGACTTCTAAGAAATGCAGGGCAATTAAGCATCTCCCCTACATCTAAGCAAAGTGGTCTGGAAGTAAATTCCCAGCTCTAGGTTTCAGTTTCCTCTGGGAATCAAATCAAGCACAAACTGTATCTCCATAGAAAGGAAACTGAGCAGCAAAGGACCCCCTCCACACTTCCCATATGAGTGGGATGCATTATAGCTTTGAGCTGCCCCACAGTCCAGGGCAGTCTGAGATAGTCCCCAATCCTTCTGTCTCCCTGCCCACCACTCTCCTTCCCTTCTCTGGTCCCTGCCAGGCCCTTTTCAAGGTCCTTGTCTCTGTCTTTGGCTTCTCCAGCCAACAGCACATCATCCAAACTTGGGGAAAAGAAATACACCATGGATGGGCTCTGACTCCAGCAGGCTAGATCTCTGCTCATGGGCTACTGTGGTTAAATCTGCCAGCTCACTGTGCATTACATCTCCCTGGAGCATAAACTCTTTGGAGGAGGAATTGACTCATCCTGAACTGGAGTTACAAAGACTGCTTTTCCCTGGTCCACAAGAAAGAGCATGTCTGTGCCAAAAGAGAAGGCATTTTACCTCCAATTGCGTAGCCTCTAAAGCCTACCTCTGCTTCAGCCCTAGCATTTCAGAAGAAGCAAGAGTCTGTTTTGGTCATTCTCAAGGCAAGTCACTAATGATACGGTAATCACCCTATCATATAGCCTTGCAATTTCTGTCTTGATTATGCAGACACACAGTGTGTTGTTTAGTCATCTCACACAGAGGAAGTGAGGTTAATTATGTCATTGGGATATTTTAAGAAATGGATATTTTACATGTGCGCTATTTTCAGTAACAAATTTCATTGCTAGAAATAATACTGAGAATTGTTTTGATTATATCATCTTGTCAAAATTTAGTCTGTGCTCTCCGAGCCTAAACACATCTGTGCCACCCCACAGCTGTGGTTGCTGTAAGGTGTGTCGGGGGGTGGTGGTGGTGGAATTACAGCCCCATAATCTTGTAGCTTAATCTGCGATGGTGGGTGATTTAATCTCTGCATGCATTTATAGCATGGGATCAAAGCTGTGGATCTCACATATTTGTGAATTTGGCTTGACATTTCTTGCTCCTTTGAGTTTTGATTTCATGCATCCTCCCTTGTAAGGATAACAGCACTGGTGGAGTTTACTGGTAGCAACTCCCCTTTTCCTGTTGCCGCAATTTGTTCCTATCCTGTACCCCAAAGGTTGCATTCCATACATTCATTAAATCTCTACCCTGTCATAAAGTAGGTTGTTTTCCCAGATCCTTTGCTTCTGAGAAGTGTATTTTCAGGCTACATTTCTTGCCTTCTGGCTGTTTTTAAACTCTTTTTCTAAACCTGGCATCATAAAATTGGCACAGTAATCTGAGTGGGGAGTACCCTGCCGTAAAACACATTGGAGGAAGGAAAATAATTTCTAGTTTCATGCAGTCCTCTGTCTTTGTCTAACACTAATATCTATTACTTTATTCCTGAGTGTTTCCATTGTAACAGGATGGCTTCTTTGTGATTCAGTACTGGCTGTTAATGTTGACGCATATTGAGTGGTGAATCTCTGACCTTCAGTAAACACAGAGAAGATGGTAGATTGCAGAGAGCTAATCACTGAAGCAAAACCAATGGAGTCCTTGACTCCTGCTTATTTTCATGTAATTTTGGAGGAATTTCTTAAATTTGTGTTCCTGTGGCTTGTCTTTCCTTATTAGATGGTATCTCAGATGACCGAGATTAAAGTAAACCTATTATAACAACAAAAACAATACACATCTATAAAAAATAAGGCTGCAAAGTGTAGGGGAAGAGATTAATGATAATTCTAGAAACATAATGACCTGATTCAGTCTGACCCAAATATTGTGTCTAGTTCTGGTCACACAGGCTTACAAAGCGGATAGCAGAAAAAAGTCCGCCAAAACTGTCAGAAGAATTAAAAAGTATTGCTCACATCAAAGGGCAAGAAATTGTAACATAAGTTTTAAAGTTAGAACAAATAAGAGCTCCGCTAAAGATGCATAAACAAGCAACTTGCAGAAAGTAGGTCCTCATATTTGCTGCTCTTGATATAAGGACAATGAGACATTCAGTGAACTAGGACAATAGTTTAAAAATAGATCATAGGGGAATAGACTTCCATAATGAGCACAAAAAAATCTGTTGAGATGACTGTATTATTTTAAATCTGAGATTCAGTTGAGAATGTGGATATTAAGAATGCCTGTATCTATGCAAGAAAGAACTAAAGAAAAACTGAAAAATTCAGCAGCACTTGAAATATCACAGGACAGGATCTTGTTTACTCCTCATTTCCATTGTGGATAGAAAAGAATAGGACCGTCTGAGATGGCCTGATTTGGACAGTTGGGTATTGCTGATGTTCTGTGACTCTAATGATTAGATTCAAGGAGAAATGTCACATTTTAAACACGTCAAGATAATGCAAGTCATTCCTTGCAGTGTCATGAAAATTCTAATGCAGAAAGCTATGAATAGAACAGGAGGAATCATAACAATTAAAATTTCCGGTGTTTATTTAAGGCTGCATTCACAGTACTGGATTGTTTGAGCTTGAAATTTCAACAAGCATTTTCCTTCTGGAGTTGATGCTTGTGCAGCCTCACAGAGGGAGAACGAGCCCACATCCGATATTTACTTTGTGCGTCAAGTGACTCAGTTTTGGAGAGTGCAACTCATACTCTAAGTCTCATGAACATAGCACAGAAAATTCCTGAATGTGAATCTGTGAGCCGCGTGTTTCCTCCTTGGCACTCAGCAGAAAACTGCAAAAGGGCTTTTGCTGCCCTTTTTTTGAAATGCTTGAATGGTACCAGATCCAGATGCTCTTCCAAAACATAAGTTTGTAGCATCTTCTCTCAAATTGCTCTTAAATTTGAGACTGCTTATATGAGAGCAATAATTTGCCCAAGCTGTTTGCAAAGCAGCTCTTATCTGGGCAATTATTCCCTAAACCAAAACCAAGTGTTAAGGTTTCTGTTTTGTTTGAATCTTGGTTCAGATCCTAACAGGCTTCTTATCAATAATTTCTTTCTTAATATTCACACCAGATACTACTAATAATTATACAAATACAGTAACTGGAAATAAATTAATGCTATCACTTGCTTTGTATTTCTTACTACATCCTCATTCTCCTGTTATAGATCTCTATCTCCCTGTTGCAATGTCACTCACTGTTTTCTATCACTGTAGATAGACCTGGGTGCACCATGATTTTCAATCAGAGCTTCTTTCCCTGTGTTTTGGTACAGAATAACTGCATTGGAACTACAAAAATCTTCCCAAAGCATTTTATCAATAAAATGGTGTGCTAAATTATTAGTGTTACAGACCCAAATTTTCCACAAGAAAGAGCCCTTGGGTGATTTCTGGAAAATACAGCTGGACAGCCCAGCCATCAGCTAAATCTTTGATATGGGCTACTTTGAGCCATAAACCAACCTTGTGTTTAGGTTCTGCCAGAATAATGAAAATGGCTTTCCTTTATGGCTTTTGCCTGCAGGGTCTAATCTAATCAACAGAGACTAACAGATCAGAATATGTAGCTAGTAGGAGAGCAAGCATTTTACCAATCTCAGTTGTTCCAGCTGCCTGGCCACATCCTGGCTGCCCCTTTTTGAAACTGCACTCTGTGGCACTGCACAGACCCCTCCAATGGTCCTGGCTTACCTGTACTGCTGTTTGCCTTGGGAGCCCTCGAATGTGGGTCTTATCCCATGGGTCCTTGCAGCTTTCCATGACCAAGTTTTCTTCCGGCATTTGTCTCCCCCTGTCTTCTCTGCATCACTGGTATCTTTTGACCCCATCATGCATCTCTGAATGATTTAATTGCCATTATAACACCCATGTTCTATAGCAAAAGAGCACATCATTTGGAGCAGGGGTAAGATTTATATGTTAACTTCTCCTGATTCACCCAAAAACAGCCTGGAATCATTAATTTAACCATGGAACCACAGAGTTATAGAGTGGTTTGGGTTGGAAAGGACTTTCAAGATCATCTAGTTCCAAACTCCCTGCCATGGACAGGGACACATGTATAGGCATGTTATGCCTTGACTGCTGGGACCCTGAAGTCCAGTGGTAGTTATCTACCAAGGTCTCCTAAATCATTTTGGTGCCACTACCACCAGCACTGACTCCACCAGCCAAAGCTACAATTGCCCATGTCCTTCCTGGCAGAGACTGTGGACTGCCTGTGCAGACCAGCAAGGGACACCAGCAACCAGCCCAGGAAAAACACCCCCAGAATGGGTCCCTCCTCACAACTGCACTGGCTTGCACATGCTTCCTTCCTAATGCTTGCTAGGTTAGTGCAGGGCTGTTGCTCCTGACAGTGCTTAAACTACTTATCCCTCTCAGGATGGGGCACAGTGGGGGATGACATGCTCAGGACGCAGTCCAAGCTGAGTCTGAAAAGGACATTTGCTAAATAAAGAGATAGTGGGAAAGACACTGTGAGCTCCAGACCCTTCAGACATGGCTGATAGCCAGCAGACTTTCACAGGTTCTTCTTGGGATGACAGACTCTGAGGAGGGCTACATCATTTGTGTGTTCCTGTGAAGAATATATTCAGACAACACAACATATATTCCAATATAAAAAGAAATTTTTCTTACTTTCTTCCTAGGATGGTAATCCCTGTAATTATGAACTTACAGAGTGCTGTAATAATGTCATTTGGGCTGAGAAAGCAACAGTTGGCCCTTGAAATGACCCCTCCCTCTCTTCTAAGAAGAGCAGAACAGGGTCATGTGAGGTCCAGCAGGGACTACACGGTATGGATGTGACCATTCTGAGGACACTGCTCCATCAGCCGCCTCCTGCCCAATGATAGTAAGACTCTGGGGTAGTCCAGAAAGAAGTCAAGACACAACATGGATGGCTCGCTCCAATACACACAGAAATGCACCATCCTGTATTTCTGTGGCAGTAGGAAAGTTGTGATACGACATTTAAAAAAGAAACTGAAACCTGCTTGTCCCTGCCTGGTAAGAGTTTCCTTAGAGGAAAATGTTCTTTCATCCATTTCCTGTGAGTACGGGGGCAGGGGCAGAGCACACCCTCTGTAGAACAGCACATGGGACATAGGGGAACTGAGTGCCAGAGATAGGCCAGAACAACGCTGGCTGAAAATTCAAACCGCAGTACGGAATCAAAAGGCTGTGACTAAAATGGATGTACCAACCACATCCCCCATGTTAAGCAGGAAAGAAGACCCCAGGCCGAATGGAATCTCCATGGGCTTTGTACCCTCTGCATCATCTTAGGGAGAGCTACTGAGGTTTTCTCTGGAAATGTTTTCCATTAGAAGCAGCACAACCATCAAACCCAAAAACTGGTGTGGATTCATCATGTGTGAAAATGCCCCACTTTTTGCAAAAAACCCCCAAACACAATTGACAGAAGGTCTTGGTCCTGCATCCCAAATGAACTTTAGTGGACCGTCAGTTTTTCCAAAGAGTCCTGTTTAATTGTACGTGTGTAAAGAGAAAACATCTCCAGCAGGACAGATGAACACACACTCACCACAGCATAAATGAATGTGCAATTCTTTGACTGAAGGCTGAGGTCTAGATCCTTGTTAACTCAATCTGAGAAAACACTGAAACAGTAAGTTCTCTCTCTCCAGAGTCAGTAAGAATCCTGAAAGATTGCCATGCTCCCAGGCAGTTAGAACACGTCTGTGTGTGTGTATGTGTATATGTATGTGTAATTTTACAATGAATGGGGTTAGACTAAGGGATTGCATTGTGCCTAGGACAGAAGTATACTGTTTTAAGTGTATTGGATTGAATTTCAGAAAGACTTAAAAATTAGTAGCCCTGATAGTGAATATATCTAGAAGCTTCCTGAACATTGTAATATCCTATTTTTTTTTTTATTCAGAGATCTGCATTTCAATAGAATAAATAATTAAATTATTCTTATTAGTGTCAGGAGTTTTTATATCTTCGCATAATGTAAGAATTCACTATGGTTGCCTGTGTCTTCCTCACCCACCATTATCATTTTTGGTTCTGTGCAGAATCTCTAAGAAGCAAAGCTGTCACTGCCATCTAGTGTCTGCAGAGCAGGTTTCTGGAGATTGTGTTAAGGAAAAAAGCATTTTAAGAACACTGAATTCCTTCTCAAGTTTCTCAGCTACTAGTAGATCTCCTGTAGTTCAGGGAAACTCTTACACTGTTGCCTACTTTCTTGCTTTGGAAAGTTTGAATGATGTTTGCTCACTTTTTTTTCTCATCTGGAATATATATTTGCATCCTCTAAGTCCTACTTGCTCAGGATCATTTAACCAGCACAGAAAGCTCCCTGAGGAGCATCTGATAGATTCTTTTTCTTGCTTTATCCTTTCTCCCCCTTCAAATGATCATTCCTAGCAGAGATAAACATGGATATAAAAGACATTAATCAATAACTGTTCATGTACTAGTCAGAGAATCACAGAATCACAGAATATGCTGAGCTGGAAGGGACACACAGGGATCACTAAGTCCAGCTCCTGGCCCTGTACAGAACACCCCAAGAGTCACACCCTGTGCCTGAGTGCATTGTCCAAATGCTCCTTGAACTCTGCCAGGCTGGTGGAGTGACCACTGCCCTGGGGAGCCTGTTCCAGTGTCCAGCCACCCTCTGGGTGAAGAACTTCTTCTAATATCCAGCCTAAACCTCCCTGACACAATTTCAGGCCGTTTCCTGCTATCAGGTGGATTTGTGTAGTTTCACATAAAAACTAACAAGCTAGTGGGAATTTATTTGTTCTGCTTGTATTACATCCTGGGGGACAGCTGCTTCAGCCTCCTTGTGGTCCGTTCTTCACTCACATCTCAGGGAAAGCAGTCAGTTCAGTCTCTGCCTCGGGAAAAAGACATTTCTTTTCAATTCTTGATGGTCTTGGGTGATATCCTATCGGGTTCCCTCCAGGCACCCATGCAATGTTATTCTCATGTGGTGGCAATGGTTCCCAGGGCACAAGGTATTGTGGAGGGTTGTCCTTTCTGGCTGACAGCAGCAACAGGGTCCCTCTGGCCCTGCTCTCAGCCTTCCACTTCCATAGCACAAGCATTTTTTTCCATTTTTTTCTCAACAAAATTCCAGGATCTGACAGCCTGGTACTTTTCTCAGCTGAGGTAGAGCTGACCACAGAACAGCTCCTGTCTCTTGCTGGGGATGTGGACACAGAATCTGGAGCCATGCATGGACTTGTGCCAAAGGCTGCTTCCAGTCAGCCGAGCAGCTAACAGGAATTTGTCTGTTTGGGCTGGCTAGCAGCTGGATATGATCATGCTGAAGGCTTTTGAAGGTCCAGCTCCCTATGCAGTACCTTTCTCCCCTGCCAAGTGTTCCGTGTCAACAGAAATCCACATGGATGTCAAAGACATTCATTGACGTCTCTTGCTTCCCTGTCCACATTTGCATTCCCTTATCCAGTGCAGCTCATGTCAGCCCTTTGGAGCTCAGAAGACTCAGACTTAACAACTAGCCCTTATGGAAGATTCATAATTATTTTGATACAATTTTTCACCAAGTCTTTATACTGAGGAAAATGAAGACTAAGATTACATGTCCAGACCCTTATTTCACTGCCAAGAATTAAATAAAACTTCAGCCCAATATCAAACATTATTTTTTTCAGGCACACTGTGTCTGTCAAGAATTATTTTTATATATAATTGAAACAATTTATGTTTGTTATGCTTAGAGGTTTGTACTGACTTTTCCCCCAGAACTTTTCTCAATATGTTATCACAGAACAGAACTCTGATTTTACTGCACGTTAAGTTTTTCCATTTGTAAGGGGTTTTTTTCCAGTTCTATTTCCATGCATTTCTTTTAAGCATGTTAAGGCCTGAAACTCATTAGCTCACAATTTTATGTTCATAAGAGACCTCTCAATCTGTTAGGTTATCTCAACTAACCATCTATGTTGTGTGAGCTACAGAATTATCCTCACCTAGCCCATCACTAGGTAAGTCTGGTCATTTATGTCTGTTTAAAGATACTAATTTTTGGTGAGCTTTGCTTGGCAGTCCTGGCTGATTGATTTACCTAGGGGTTGGTATTGAGAAGGTAGAACAGGACAATGTAGTTTTCATTAATTGATAATATTTAACATTCAAACTAATGTGTATCTGTTTTTCCCAGTATTTGTTAATAATGTCTCATTCTTTCTGTAATGATAAGGACTAGTTCCAACTTTGTTCTTATTTTTCAGATTTGAGGGGTCTTTCCTTTTTTCTCTCTTCTGTCTTCTTCTCCTCTTTTCTATATAATTATTTTTCTTGAAGGGAAAAAAAGAGTAAATAATATTTTTAAACAGAGGTGAAAATCTTAATTAATATAATGCACAGGTTAAGGGTCTTGATTTCTTTTGTCCAATAGCTCTATATTGCTTCTGAGACGGGCAGCACATAAAATTTTAATTTAAGTAATTGCACAATGTTGATTTATTCCTCCAGTTGATTTAATATTATTTTTTAAAATCAACAGAATCACAGTCCCACATCATATGCATTGATTAAAACAAAACTAAACAAAACAGAATCTTACAATGTACTGAAGCAATTGATATAGATATTAAAAGAGTGGCCAACATGAAAAAATACATTCTTTTCAATATTTTGCTTTGGATGTTCAGGTTCTCTCCTGGCACAGGCATAACCTCTATAAATGTCACTTCAGTTAACACCAGCTGAAAACGTGGGCTGTGATACCACATGTAGCATCATGCACGGTTTCAACCTGCGTGATTCTCTCGTTGTTGCTTCCTTCTGGTTTCCCCAGTATCATACAGGCTTATGATTTCTGCAGGGAGTACTTTTCCCTTTTCCTGCTTTCCTGTCTGCTTTGGAATGACATCTCACTGCGTCCGTACCTTCTCCTTGTTCTAAAGTTGACATGGGCATCCACTTCCAGGGGATATTCCCATTCAATAGGGATACAGCCAAATACTTTTGAATTCCCTAACTTCATTGCCGCCTGGTGTTACTTGCTCAGGGAGCCACCATGCAGTCCTGACTCATTCATTACACATCAGAATACCCAGTACATTAAAAGGAATTTCAAAAAGGGAAGAAGGATTAGTTTAAAAATATAATGCTCCTGGGTTGATGAAGTCTATTTCTTGGGACATGCTAGAAGATCCTTGAAAGATGCCAGATGTGCTCAGATTACTGGGAATTAGTAGTGCTCATGAGAATGAATATGATGTATCCAGCATCTCGCTTCAATACTAGACAAACTTTACATGGTGTAATGCCCCTTGAAATCTTAATCTTTTCTTTTCTCCTTTCTTATTAAGTTAAATCAATTCCAGACTGACATGCAGCGTGTAAGTCCATATATACAGTGTATATTTGGTGGTAGGTAGCCCAGTACTTGTTCATAGAACCTTTCTGTCCTTTGGTAAACCTAAATGCCCACTTTATTAATATTCCCATGTGTTAAAAGCTGCCCTGCAGCCTATGACATGGTGCTCAGCTGCAACTAGCACCAAAATAGGGAATTAGTATGCAGGACACGGACAATTCTTTGACTCCAGATGCTGTATTCAAACTGCAGTGGTCCATTGAAGAAGTAGAGATAACCTAAGGAAAAGGAAAGTTAAAAAGTATTAACACTAAGAAAGTGTTTTGTCATATCAAAATTATCCTTAAAATAGTTATTACCTTGTTTGTTTTGTTTTTAATAACTCTAATGCAACATTTTCATATTTAGAATGCTGAGCTAAATTTTTTAAAGATCCTCATTCCACTTGCTAGAGCAGGATCAGGGTTTTAAAATAACTGGTGTTCTTTAATCTTGCGTCAAATTCTTACTGCACTTGATCAGGAAAATACAGGGTTGGCATGGTAATTTTTAAGACTCTGACTCAGAAACATGCCTTGAAAATTTGGATAGGAATGGGCTCGATTTGAAGGAACAGACACATTATAATATTTCTACATTAAGCATATCATTTTAGGTTCTCTAAGCAAAGAGGCAGCTCTTTTTTTGGCTAGAGCACAATTTAGATCAGAAAACTGATTCAGCCAAGAGCAGAAGTGTTGATGTGAAGAAATTAAAATTACAAATGCCAGAGTTTTCAACAAGACATTAATCTCAAGTTTCAAGGGCAATTAATTGTAATCATTTCATAATCAGATTATGTACCATTTCTTTCATAGACTGCATCCACTTTATCACCAATTCCTGCGAATTCTTCCTCTATCAGCCTGGGGTAGCCTGCTTCCATAACCTCTGCCTCTTCATCATAACTATATTAAACACAAAAGAAAACAAAATCAGGGGATTTAAGCAGCCTGGGGGTTTGGCCTGTGCCCTTCATGTGTTTTGAAGTTACCCACACCCAAAGGAAGCCAGCAGTCTGTCTAATGCTGTGGTAGAACCTGGGGCAAGGCACAGGGCACACCTCCACCAGAAGTGGGATAAGCACAAAACAAATGGGGCTACATTTTCAGAACTGATCTATAAAGTATGTATTATATGGAAATTATTGCACCTGAATGTATTGGTACTACAAGTCTATGGTAATGTCTTAATTATGCATGAGACCTGGTTGTAAGCCCCACTCATGGACAACAAAAAAGAGATGCCCTAAAGTGGAACAGATTTCTTACAGCCCTGATACCATATCATGTCACACAAGCAACTCAAGGAAGCAAGACAGGAATTTTGTCTAGCAGGCTTGACCATATCACAGATTCTCCCAGATTAGAGCACTTTGTTCTCATTTCCTTGCACTCATTCAGCTTTTACAGTCTGTGCCCATATTTTTTATAGCAGGCTTGCATACACCTTTATGACATGTTGTACACAGCTATAGCATTAATGAAAACCACAGACTGGAATGGTTGTGGTTTGAACCAACCCTGATCTTTCCATGTGTCTGGACGGGTTATGACTAGGGACACTGAGACTGACCTATCTCCAGCTTACCTCCAGTACTTATTTCCAGTAAAAAAGAGAGTCTTGCCAGTGTCTTTAACATGGACGGCTGCATCTATTCTTTTCATTTCTTTTGGGAATCCCATTTCATAGATCTTTTTAGGGAAGTCTTCAACTATGTCGTAGCCATTCAAAGCCCAGACTTTTTTTCCTGAGAATATGAACAAAGTATGGGTGACTCTTGTAAATACTCAGCTTTGAGAGCAGAATGAAATGAGCATACCATGATCCCTATTTTCATAAAACAAAGAGATTCTTAGGTCACATACTCAGTAGGTATTAGAATATTTGTACTATGACTCTGGGCATCCTAATTCTCTGAAAATTTCATAGATGTGCATGGGGGGAAACTAAAGTTTGTTTTTCAAGTGAGGAAGGTAGCGTGTTTTGCTCTTCTATTGATTACCTTTACACCACCTGTTGAGCTTGATTAAATATGTGTATTTTTCTGCCAACAGCAAGATAGAAAACTCACCTTTAAACATGAACACAAGATCTTTGATGGGATTTTCATAAGCTGCATCTATTTTATTTGGAAGCTCTGGCCAAAAGGACTTAAGTAACACCAGTTCTGCCTCAACCATCTGAGGGTGCAGTCGCCAGAAAAACCTAGTTGAGAAAAAGAAGAGACATTTGGGTTTCTTATCATAGCATAGAACAGCAGCATCTTTGATGTGCTACAGTTAAAATAAATTACTGGTGAATTAATGGTTATTGTAACATAGAATATTGAAAACACAGAGCCCATCTTAGACCTTTCCTTTCCTCTCCTCATAGTCATCAGCTGCAGACAATTTCTGCCACTCACAGAGTAATAACAATAAAAAATTTTAAATTTCTTTCATTTAGAATAAGAGAAAAACTGTTGTCCCACGTGAAGCTCCTGAATGAAGTACAACTTCACCCAAATAAATGTTAGCAGATTATGCATGTTGAAGAAAGTCCCATGAATTTAAAAATGTATACAAAAATCAGTCTTCAGCCGTATTATCTTCACGACATATTACTGGGCAGTCAAGTCTGTACTTGTATTATAAATCCTGCCTAAAAACATACACAATGCAGTTCCTTAAGAGACATCCTTATTGATTTGTACTCTTTTAAATGTATGTTTACCCAATTTTTTAGTAAAAAACTGAAATGGTGTTTTTGCTTGCTCCAAGTTTATCCAGTACCCAGCATCCATGACATGGAAGTCTCTTTACCTGTCCTTGAAGACCAGCATTTCTCCACGAAGTTCAGTTATTGCATCAAGTGATAATTCCGGATCACATTTCTCTGGTGTTTTGGGATGTTTTGGGTTTGGATCTTTGTCTCCAGCACCTGGAATCATATCATATGATGTAAGCTTGACAATGTTAATTTCCTTTTTGTTGATCATGATATTGAACAAATCATGGAAGAGCTCCCAAGAGCATGATGAATACATACATAATGGGCAAAAAATTTTTACTGGGAAAGTCTGTTCTCTCTTTCTCTCCTATAGCCAAATACTTTCATGGACTTTGCAGCTCAAGAGTGCTGCAAAGATGTTAAATGAACTTGCTTTCTTTATACCAAGTTTTGAAGGTCCCCAAAAGCTTTATTATTTCCATAATGAAACATGGATAGATCTGTTTCTACCTTTAGCCTCTCTTTTCAGGCAGGCCAAAAAGTAGAAAGACTCTGCTCCCCATCACCTACTACTAAAGGAGACAGGTCAGTGACCAACGGTGGTCTGCAGCATCACTTAAT
The DNA here is from genome assembly GCA_026261815.1 of Monarcha castaneiventris obscurior. Classification (NCBI taxonomy): domain Eukaryota; kingdom Metazoa; phylum Chordata; class Aves; order Passeriformes; family Monarchidae; genus Monarcha; species Monarcha castaneiventris. Next base: position 41,331,793 of record JAMPIT010000575.1, read on the forward strand.
TTTTTCCCTCTGAACTATTAAATCTAAGAGTCTCCAGTTCCAGTGAATCTTACTTTATCAGTCATGACTGAAGTTATTGAGCATCTGCATCCCACAGTAAGTGTGCAGTGCATATGCAACAGGCTATAATGATACAGGAGACATATATTATATATTATACATTATACAGACTTACCATAGAGCTCTTGGATCCCTTGCACATCATCATCAGGAAGCACAAACCCAGTTTTTCCAGTGTATGTGTAGATTGGAAACATCAAAGCTCCAGGATCTCTAGAGTGTTCAAGTCCCAGTGAATGACCAAATTCATGGGCAGCAACAAGAAACAAGTTATAGCCTATAACAAACCACAGCAAAAGTAAATGTGTATCTCCCTGCATCACCATAATAACCTTGACACTGTGCTTTAACATACGGGACAATGAACGAGACAACTGAATACATGGAAAAATGACACATAACTCATAACATTGTAGAATAGTTTGGGACCTTAAGAATTCCACCCCCCTGCCTTGAGCAGGGACGCCTTCCACTAGACATAATTGCTTGTCATTTGTGAACTATGATGGCTTTTGCATTGATAAGGGCCTAATAGATCTAGTGTCTCACAGCTGGTGTTCAGCTTAAATTTTATATGAAAATGTTGTTAGGTAGTGAGATTTAGATTTCTTGAAATTTCTTAGCAAACAGGAAAGCTCTAGGTTGAAGTCCTGGTCCTACTGAAATCAAGAACATTTTTTGTTGGGAATTCATCTGCAGTGGAGAGTCTGTACTATTTTCAGTATTGTGGAAATTAGCTTTAATGCCAGAAGGGTGACCTAATCCAGTGCAGAAATAAATAGCATTTTGTTCTATTAAAACTCCGTCCTGAATAGGCATGGTAATGAATTTTCAAATTCAATGCAAGCAGACAATGTGCAGCTATAGGCTTCAGTAAGGCAATTCCCATCAATCTGCGATCAGAACTAGCTGCCCCTAGTGAAATGCCAAAATGACAAACCTCATTTGTGTCCTTTTTTTAAATCACTTTACTTAGGAGAGTTATATCTCAAAATTTATGCTAAGCACATGCTAAACTTCCATTTATGACTGGAGGTTAAACTCAGCTTCCTGTGTGTGTACAGAGAACATAATGATAAACAGAGAACAGGCAAAACAAACTGTTTACAGATATCAAATAGGGATAAATTTTCCTTCTATCACCATTTCAAATAATCTCAGGAACTTCTGTTACCTTTCGAATCATCTGACCAAACTTCATCATCATCAAAATGGGCATCTCCTCCATAGTCTGGGCCTGGAGGAAAAGCATGTGCCAGTAATCCAGAGGGTCCATCAAAAGGGTAAAAGTCACCATGTTCTAAAAAGCAAAATTCAAAACAGTTAAATTAATTACTCCATCTTATGTATATAAGAATATTGTTTACTTATAAAGTAAGAACAAATGGCTCTGTGTTACCTTTAGTGCCAAAGGAGATCATGATGTCAGCTATACCACTTCTTATTCTGGTGAAGTTCAGTGGTGTCACATCAGACCAAACTTTAAATGCTTTTTTGAAAGCTCTGTCTACTTCGTTATGTCTCAGATCTGAAGTGTAGTTCATAATTCTGTCAAACAGATTAATATCTCCAGTTAAATTGTGTGAATTGAAGAAATACAAAATGCACTTTTATCTGTCTGTTTCTGACATCTATCTGTCATTAAAAGTTTTTGCTTTTGTCATATGATCTTATTGTGTAATGAGGAGCTTAGCAGCTGCATGCAGTATTTTAAAAATAAAAAATAAACATTTTTATCTTCATTAAAATAATTCAGAGATATCTGAAATGATCCAACAGCTTTCTGTAACTGGTTTTCTATGCACCAGAAGATTTAGAAGATGACTGATATATTCAGTATTAAGTAAAATTATATCAATAACTTCAAACTTCTTAATGTAATATAAAATATTTCATGATCCTCACATCCTGGAGGAGCAAAGCATTATCCAAACTGATTTTTATAGGCTATAATTGTCCATATTAAAGTAATATTTATCACTTGGTATGGAATTAATAGAGTTTAGTGATGTCATATTTGGAATATGCTAAATAAACTCAGTCTGCAGATGTTTAAGACTCCAGGTGGACAACCTTGTAGAATCAGAGGAGAAGGGGCTAACTGCAAACTGTCAACCCTTCACTTCCTAAGGTCAGCTTTCTGAGGTCATGATACAGGGATTTGTCTGATCAAACACAGATATTTGCACGTGGAATGTGAAGTGGAAGAGCTGCTCTCACAGCCACACTACTCAGACTGGTTTGCATCTACACCACTCTGTCCTGGGCAAGACCTCTGTGAAGCAAATACTAAACCAGGTCCTAACAGAGCTAAGGTGTGACCCAGAGAAGGGCATGATCTCAGTCCCTAGCCCTCTTTCTTTTGGCCCCATGGATGTGTCCTGAGTGTCTTTACAGACACCAAAGGAGGAGTTGCTAGCTTACACCACACCAAGTTTCCTTTTCCATGACAAAGTGCAATGGAAAAAATTCACGTTTAATTCCTTGGGCTGCAATGTAGGCTGGGAGCACGTTTCCAAAAGTGGGGCTGTAAGGGTTTTAAACTGAAATATTAATTTTGTCAAACTCAAATGCATCTTTCTCACATCAAACTCATATACTGAGCAACCTACTGGACAATGCCCCTGTAAAGAAGGTAATAACAGCAATAACGCTCAAAATACCAGGCATTTACCTGTATGTCAAATTCATTTTTGACCATTTGAGTTTTCTGGGGAAAAAGTTATATTCCCCCACATCTGGGACACCACATCTTGGTTTCTGCATCAGCTCATATGTTTCTTCATCTAGTTTGCCTGTCACCTCCAAGCCAAAAAAAGCTTGCATTTCCCGAAGTTTAGCGGCCACTGTGTTTCCACTCTTCCTCATTATGCCAGCAGGATTCGGACGGAGATCATAGTGAGTCCTGAGATAGCGCTAAGAAGGGGAAAAGAAGTAGTAAGCCTGGTTTCCAAACAACTGTAACTACAACTTACTGTTCATGGAACGTGCAAATGAATTCATTTATACTGTACCTCTGCAAACTGAAGGTCTTTCTCTGTGAATTCATGGCTGTCTTCAAGGGGAATAGGGATTGCCAGGCAAAATGACAAACCCAGCAAGAAAAAGAAAACAGCTGGAAGTCCTGATTGCATCATGTTGGATTTCTGAAGTCTGAAGCCCTGATGTTTTAGAGAGCAGTTACCTTTACTTTTATAGTCCCAACCCAGTGAGTCACCACTTAGGGACAAGTCAGAACTTCCTTGTTGCTGGAAGTAAACATGCTTAGATGGCTGGTTTGTTTCTCCTCCCCAACACTGTGGTTTAGGCATCCGTTCTCCAGCTGAGGGCTCTGAAACTGTATCCTCATACAAACATGAGGTCTCTGAATATTGACAAAGTCTGAGGGAAGAAATGGTCAGAAGCAAACCACACTTTTTTGATTATTTTGCAGTAACTTGCACTGGCAATAATTGGCAACAATGCTGCAATAACTTACTTTTCTTTGCTAGAAAAATTGTCTTTTTACCATTTAATAAACAATAAAAATATATAACAGAGTTAATGATTTAAAAAATAAGTTCTGCAACCTTTCAGTAGTTACAGTAGGTCAACAGCAATTTTTAGCAGTTGGAATACATTATACATGCTGCAACTGTTAATAAATGTTGCCTTGGCTGATAAGAAATAACATTATAGAATATACAATATGATATTATGTTTCCTTGTTTCTGTAAAGAACTGTAATTCCATAGCATTAACAAAATTTTTACTTCAGCAATACTTAAAGAGAATTTCTGTCTATATTACAGAATACTTTACTGTCTGGCATACTCAAAAACAGAAATGCTAAATATCAGGAAATACTTAGGAACATTTAAAAGCATTTTTTTGTTAGTAAAAAAGCAGGTCATGTACAGTGACTAATTAATACAATTTATCTTTGTTAAAAAACATGAATTCACTATATTTCATAAGAGGATCACAACCACATATCAATGAGACAGCTAATACTTTGAGAGAGGGAATCAACTAGCTACGGGTAGGCAATGGATCTGTGTGTCTATAATAACAGAAAAATGTGATTTTGTTTTATGAGATGGGTAAAAAGATAAATCTGGCATTATGATAGAGGTGGTCATTACTACACTTCAAAACATAAGGATTATTTTTCTCTCCCCAGGACCACCGCAATCTCAATTTCTGCTATAACTTGTATCATATCACACCCTGACAAGCACGGATCCAAGGGGAGATGCGGTTTCTGCTGAATTTGCCTTGCTCTTCCCTGGGTAATTTCTTTTGCCTGTATGCAAAACCTCAGACAGCTTTCTGGTAAACATTGGTACAGGCATCCTGGAATGCACTACCCTGACATGGGTGTTGCCTTGTTGACAAGACACGAAAAGGACAAAAATCAGTGAAGCTGTATGTGTAAAAGCTTTATTACCCAAACAATGATGTCTCATGATGACAACCAGCAAACGGAAGTAAAGCTGAGAAGAACTTTTTATGTATACTATTTCTGCCTCACTGCCCATCTCAGCCACTGCTAAATACGGTCACACCCCTTAGTAACAGACAACATCTGTTGAAGCAGTTTGTATGTTCTCCTTTACACCGTCATCAGTGCGGAGACTTTTACTCAGCAATGGGGCATAAAGACTGTTAATTAGTTATTCCACCTTCTTTAGAAGTATTCTCCCCTGAAGTGCTTCAGGACAAGAGCTGAATCCATACTGCTGATGCTCTCTCTCACTGTGTCTGCTAGTGCAGACTGCCAGATTCTGTATATGTCCCATTTCCTTCCTTCCAGCATTTTTTTATTGATACTTCCAGCATTGCTTTTATTAACGTTGGAGATACAATTAGCAGATAAGCAATATTTACAGTGGATTTTGCTTGCTTGGTGTGGAGCTTAGGGGCAGTGGTGCTGCCTTGCCATGCTTTTTGTGGCTGTAAGGAATACTTTCTGAGACCATGAAGCCGTGAATGTTACTGCTCGTCACAGGAGTACCAGACATAACTCAGAAATCTACGAGTTAAATTAATAGCTTAAAACTCCACAGGTAACATTCCTGTGAATTCCAAATCCTCTGAAATTAGTTTTCTTATACATAAAGAAGCACAATTGTATATCACCATTTGTGTATCACTGCCCCTTACCAGACTTAGTTAAAAGGTTTTTTTATTCTATGTCAAGTCCTTATGCCACTATTCTTTCTCAGCTTGGATATTGGAATCTTTGCTTATGGAATAAGAGAAATTAATTCCTTAACCAACTGTTACAGTAAAAATGTGATCAGTCCATTACACTTGAGGAGAAGATGATCCTAAATTATTCCTCAGGGGTTTCAGGTTTACCTTTATAAACATAGCTCAGCTAACTGCCAGTTAAAGGCAAAACCAAATATTCAGAGAAAATATTTGATTTATATAAATGTAGAACTGAAAAAAAATATTTAGCCAGGCTCAAGAGTAAAATTAAAGAACAGTGTTAGCCTACCCAACAGTGCTCCAAGGAGATGTGGAGCCCTGTTCTTTAAAATGCTTAAGCTGCAGTCATCAAAGCAGGCGTAATTATAATTGTCTTGCATGAAGAGAATGATATATTAGGCAAGGAAGAACGATTTTCCACTTTCTGCAATTTTTTTTCACAAATGCTCTGAAGTGCTTTGAAGTTCACTACGAAATCTCTTTCAAAACTTTGTTTTTGGTACTTTCAGAGAGCTGTCCTGAGGCATTTCCAAGGAATATTTTAAAAATTGGACAAAGTAATTGCAGGAAAAAACTAGAACAGGCAGCATTTCTGTAAAAAACTTCTCTTTGTGTAAGAAGAAATGAGTAAAGCTGGTTCTTTGCTACTGTAGGACAAAGAAATGAAATGAACAAGTGAAGAGATAGTCCACTGTATTCTGCATGTGAGTAGAAAAACATACAAAGAGAAAAAAAATAATCAGGGAGTCTAGTTGCTTTGTCACAGGGAGTAAATCAAAATGCTAAACCTGAAGCTGGTTTCTGAAAGACAGTGTGCAGTGAGCCATGTGAGGGTGTATTATGGCTGAAATGTGTTTTCTGAACATTCAGTTAAATCCTTTGGGAGTCCTGGCCATGTAAATATACAGAATCCTAAATGTTTTCTTACACATTTTATTGCTATTTATGCTACATCAGTGGCCAGAAGCCTACACTGAGGCATGGATTTTCATCTTCTGTAGACAAAATGAAGAAACACTGGTGAAAGGCCAAGCAAACAAGCAAATAAAAGGCCCCAAAAATGAGTTTTATTTCCCCTTTTTCTGAAACAGCATCACAAATGTAGTGTATGATGTTTTTTTTAAGGGAGACAAAGTCTTGACTGACCTGGAAACTAAGTAGAGACCTCTGAAGTTGCTATTACATTTACATACTGTGAGTCTTTAAAACCTCAAACAAATGAAGTTTTAAAAGTCAGCAATGATAAACAATAAAGCCAGCCAGTGTTGGGCCTTGTAAGATGTAAAATCTATGGTGCAGGTGATGCCAGTGTCTGAGTCAGAAAATTAATTTAGTACTATGAAGAGAGGTGTAAACGAAGGTAGAAAGAGTCAGCAGTGGTTCCTAGACCTTGTGCTGACCCCGGTGCAACCAAGCAAGCCTGGAAAGTTTTATTTTAAAAGCTCTGAAACCCACAAAAGTGCTGAATAGTAAGATTCCAACAAGCACTGCAAAATTTCTGCAGTTCTGTCATCTTGTGGGTGTGGGTAAAGTTAGCTGGATTGATGGTAATTTACACAGGCACACCAGAGACTGGAATAATCATGATGGTCTTCCCCCCCAAAGAAAAATGGAAAATGGGGAGGGAAGATGTGTCAAGAAGAAATGAAGTGCCTTAAAGCAGCATTTAGGCACTATTTATTTCAAAACAGGAATTGTGCCAACCATGTGATTTCAACATACATTTTGCTAACACAAAGGTGTCTTGTTTTGATTTACAGTCTGTGTTTGGTGCCCAAAATAGCAGTATACAGTGAAAGTGGTGAATGATCAGTGACCCTGAAACAGCAGACGCTTCACTTAAGACAAATAAGCAAAAGTCAATGGTCCCATTTGTTAATGTTTCTTACCACAAGGCAGTGGTATTTCAAGTGAAACATTTCCAGTGCCTGGGGCTGCGCCATCACATTTAGATCAGCTTCCTCTGGGAAAAGGTTGTTATTCTGAGACCCGTTGTGCAGATGGGTAAATGGAGTCTCAGAGTAGTTCCAAACACATGGAACTGTTCTGGATCTGCCTCTCCAGGTGGGACTCCATCTCGAGGACCTGTTGCAAGAAGGGGGGCCAAGACAACTGAGGTGGGATGACAGGGGATGTTACACCAACCTGACTCCTTTTTTATATTAAACAGCAGCATCCCTGTGCCATTTGCTGGCAAAAAGATGCAATTGGGGTGCTCAGAGATGTTCAATATTCTCCAGTGCCAGAAGCAAGAAACATATAAACATGTTCCCAAGAGGCAGTGTCTCTTGTTTGAGTGAAACCCTGCAGACCCTGTGGAGCAGAGGCAAAGGGCACCAGAGATGGACTGCCTTTTTGTCTGCAAAATTAAATTTGGACACCCTCCTGGGTGCTGTGTCTAAAGTCTCCTTATGATCAATGAAGTCAATGCACTCTCTAAACCCCAGACAGCAGTTTAGGTTATTACACTGAGGTAGGCACCTTGGGATTATTTCAGCTGCCCACAAGACAGATATCTAAATTTGTTTGAAGGACAGAGAGCTCTCATTGGTCCTGTGTCATATCTGACAGTCTCATGCAGATGCTTTGGGTTATCCCCTGCATCTCCACTGGCACTAGAAGCCTTTTTTCAGGCTGCTGTGCTGAGTCCCCCATAGCTGGGCTCTGCTGACTCTAGTGGAGGCCCAGCTGGTGCACACAGAGACACTTGGGTTCAGGTGACCTTTCCTGCAGCTGAGCTTCTTGCCCATTTTCTGCTGCTGCCCGAAGAAGCCAGGAGCTATCACGTTGCAGGGATCTGTTGCTGTGCAAGGTGGCAGCTCTGCAGCTGGCAGGCAGTCGGGCAATGTGCATCCCTTCCAGGACTGTGCTCCTGCTCACACCTGCATCTGACCTGGGAGAAACAGGGACTCCCACCTCGTGCCCACAGCCAAACTGAAAGGGAGAAAATGCCTTAAAGAGGTACATGAATCCAAATTTTCTTTGTCCCAACAAAGTTACTGCTCAGATCGAGCACAAAATACCTAGTTATCTCTATTGCTAGAAAACTGTAGGAAAACAATGAGTTTATGAGTTTGTGTCTAGCCAACATAATTTTGCTGCTCAGGGGAAGGAGCTGGTCAGCAGTACAATAAAAACAAAGGGAAAATAAAACCTCAGGAAACTAGCTCAAAGGTAAAAACTTAATTTTCTAATTTTTTTTTTAAATCCATCATCTTATACCTGTTTTTTTAATTCTGATATTAAAGATTGCACACAGTCTCATAAATATATTTAAAGACTACCTCAGTAGCACTGTGGATCTCTGACACCCATAATGAGGCCTTAGTATGCTTTGATGTATTTTATTTCTTGTGTCAGCCACTAAATACATATATTACACCCTTAAAACATTTTTATTTTAGCTCTTCCATCATGGCAAAAAACGTTCTCTGTCTTGTCAATTTACTGTTTATGTATTTTGCTGTAGCAACTTTGGTCTCAGAACTTAAGGCCTCCACTATGAATGGATAGCCATTGTTCATAGAAACAATGTCAATTGTAGTTAACTGTAGCTGTAATAAAAATCTTCATTAGGAAGTAAAATGCATTTGATGATTTATCTATAAAGCAAGTCAACATTTCTTTCTGAAATTTTGGGGATGAGAGAGTTGCATTGACATTATTTGAAGGAGCATCACAAATCCGATGGACAGGTGCTTGTCCTTCACAGAAATGCATGGAAGTAAAGTTTACTGTAAATTTTTGATTTGTAAGGAGTTTTATGACTAAAACCATACATTTGAAACACATTTAGGAAAGGAAGTGTAATGTTTAAAGCCATGGGTTTTGCTTCCTAGCCACATTCATGTTGTTTATACAGCTGGGCTTTTTACAAAGCAATTTCTCAACTCCATTGCAAAAGCTCTTGAGGATTAGGGGGCCATAAACTAGAAGACCTATGCATATAGTTTTATAGAAAGTACTGAAAGCAAGCAGTAAGCTTAAAATTAAGGTCTGAATTACTGGTGAGAGATTACTTAAGGTGAGTTTAAGAAAATTCCTGGTTCTACCTAGCAAAGTGCATGTTTTCAACTATAAAGTGATGGGGCACAGAAATAAATGTCTGTTTTTTCCCAATACAAAGAAATATAATAAAAAAGGAATTGCACATTTAATCAAAAATCTCACTCCCCCATATGGATCAAATTCAGGGTAGGCCACCAAGATGATGGGGCTGGAGCATTTGCACTGTGAGGAGAGGCTGGAGAGCTGGACTTGTTCTGCCTGGAGCAGAGACAGCTTCAGGAGGACCTAACAGCAGCTCCCAGTGCCTGTGGTGAGGTTTCCAAGGATCTGAAGCCAGGCATGTCACTATGGTAAAGGGCAAGACGGTGGGAGACAGTGGGCATTAACTAAGAAAAGAGAGGTTCACCCTGGGTAAGAAGAGAAACCTTTCCTCCATGAGGACAGGTGAGCAGCAGCACAGAGTGCTCAGAGAGGTTGTGCAGTCCCTGTTGTCAGAGGTTTTCAACACCAGGTGCTGGGTGAAGACCTGAGCAGCCTTGCCTGACCTCAGAGCTGAGCCTGCTGTGAGCAGGAGATTGGACCAGAGGCCACCTGAAGTCTCTTCCAGGCTGAGTTATTCTGTGATTCTATACCTTACTATCAATAACTGAACATCAAAGTTAGATATTTTGAAAACATTTTAGTGAATATGCTTATGTGATGGTTTAGACATCTAAGGTTCCATGCATTACAGATTTTTGAGTGAGAATTAGTAAAAAACCAAACAAACCAGGGCTCCAAATGTTGGTTGTCACTTGGAATCTATATTCAGAGACTTCTCATGTTCAAATTTATCAGTCAGTATCTCCATGACATCAGTTAATTTTCAATTACTGTGAACCATTGGTCAGAAAGTGATCTAGAAAAATTAATCAGCCAATAGAGTTTGCAAATGCAGATTAATGTGATTGAGACTGAATTCTCAAGATAGGTATTTGCAATATTTTGAATATCTTATTAGCCTCTCTATTGCCTTAACACTATCTTGCACTCTAACACCGCTCTGTATGAATGATATTAACAAAGTATTTTCAGCCATTATTATGAATTTCCTAATTTCTTTGCCATTCTGTGACATTCTACCCTTTTCACCCTGGTCTCTGCTATATACCTGTACTTCTGTATTCACTTTCAGAAAAAGACAACAGCTTCCATTCCTCTTTTTCACATGGTAGCTGTGGGATGGAATGACAACAAAAGAGAGGAATTTCTGCAATGTTTCTGACAAGTCCTTAGAAATGAATTTTTCATTGCACTATCTCTGTTCTTCTGTCAGCTGAAAAATTCCATTCATGTGTTCCCTAGCCTTGGCATTCAGCATTTTCTTTTCTGTATTAGCAGATAACAAGAAGTGGCTTCTTTCACTTACTTCTTCCTCTTTCCTCATCAGGCAGTGTGCTCTGATTCACCGCATTGACAAACACCAACTGCTGGTAATTCAAACTGGTTAGGGGGATTAAAGGATTATAGAAAAATAAAATTAGAAATATTATTGGTTAAGAGAAGAAGACTTGCCAAAGCTGTTATCTTTGTTAGCAATGTTTGTTCATATTCATGCTGAAAAGCTGAATTCAATAGCTTTTATGTTGCAGAAGATGCCTGGAGGTCATGGTTCAAATAGGGTCACCTAGAGCAAGTTGCCTAGACCAAAAATGGTCAGAGGGATGTAGCATCTCTCCTGCAAAGTATGGAATCCACTGAGCAGTGCACCATCAAATCCATCTCTCTCCAGTTTAGAGAGCAGGGCTTTGTGGGGGCCTGTGTCAAAGGCTTTACAGAAGTCCAGACAAATGATACCTGTAGCCCTTCCCTTGTCCACTGCTGTAGTCACTCCATCACAGAAGGCCACCCCTTGGTCAGGCAGGACTTGCCCTTGGTGAAGCCATGTTGGCTGTCTCGAATCACCTCCATACCCTCAACGTGCCTTGGCATTGCTTCTAGGAGGATCTGTTCCATGATCTTCTCAGGTGTGGACGTGGAGCTGACAGGTCAGTAGTTCCCAGGGTCCATCTTTCTATGTTTTCAACATGGGAGAAATGGCTCCCTTTTTCCAGTCATCTGGGACTTCAGCTGACTGCCGTGACTTTTTGAATAATGTGACAAGGGGCTTGGCAACTACATCAGCCAATTCCCTCAGGACTCTGGGATGCATTTCCTCTGTGTTAACTATGTATGTATTTTAACACGTAGTTACTGTTTCATGACTTATACGTGTGAACCACCTCCCCAAAACAGCTCAGAGTTGTTTAATCACCCTTAATTTACTATTCTGTCAACTGAGGGCGCGCTAGTGGGAGACTAGAGGCTATTGGGAGTCTTCAGCTCATATTCCCTTCAGGTGGGCAAGCATGGCTCAGTTTATTGAGAGATCTAGAAAAAGAAAGAAATGTTACCTATGCAAAAGAATAAGCACCAAACACAAGAAATATTAATCTAATTTATCAGAATTACTTTATGATGGTTCATACTTGCATATTAATAACCATTAAAAAGCTCATTAAATTACATAGGGCTTAAATTAGAATAGATTCTATCCCTGACTATTTTAAAATGGTTGGAGCATTTTCAGCCTTTGTTGTCACGATATTGGCAAGGCCATAAGACAGTCAGACCAAGGTCTTGGGAAAACTTCCAGCCACATGCTCCTGAACCTTCAGCGTCTTTGTTTGTTTATTCCTCTTCTCTGTAGCCAGATGTGAAGTGGAATTTATTATATAAACAAATTAGGGAATATCTGTGCATAGTGGTGTCAGAATCTTTCGAGTCAATAAAAAATCTGGTGTCATATGTGGCTTGGTTTCCATAGCATATAAAATGGAAATTCCTGCCTGAAAGTGAGCCATAGCAAATGTTCACTGGAAGTTTTACTGAGCTTATGCATTAAGTTGAGCTACTGCTTTATGTCCTTTCAGTGCAAAATAATTTATAAAACCTGTTCAAAGTTGACATAGAAATCTCTGGATGTGAAAAATACTTCTATTACTGTCAAATAATGAGATTATTAGAATGGTTAAAAATAAGGTCTGTGTGTTCTGGTTTTCATTTTTTCTGGGATGAGCAAGGAGGAATATTGAAGAAATACTTTTTAGCTTTGTCTGAAAACTTTACAAAATACTATGAAACATGAAGATTTTCTCTGAAGGTTGATTCTCTATAAATAACTATTTGAAACTATTCAAATAACTATGAATTAAACACTTTTTATCACTTATGTTTAGGAAACATCACATGTAACAACTCCTGATTTACAACTAAACAAAAAGAATAAGTATTGTTTCTGTGCAATATTAATCCAAACTGAAAGTCTTCAGATGGAAGAGGATGTTACAACATGACAGATCTAGTTGTGGTTATTACGGAATTTTACCAGGAGACAAAATTTTACATCCATGCACCTAACAAAGTAATTGGGATTCACTCATATCCCAGATGAATGCTCTTGTCCATGTAGTAAAGGGCTGAATCAGTTTCTCCTGCCTTTGCGTAAGAAGGGATCAATCCCATTTTTAATCCTGTTTCACAGAGTACCTAATTCTCACAGCATAAAACTTTGATTGTACCATTAAACACAATTACTTTCATTCAGTTTTGCTCAATCGTTTCAGTTTCTCTATTTAACATACAAATGACTAAATGACCCATCTATCTCAGTATTCTGTCTCATAGAAATGATGATAAAATGCAATATGTAGGGAGAACATGAGTTTGATGAGTTTTTGACTGATGCTGGATGTCTTCACAATCTTCTTTAAGAGCAAATTCCAGATATTCACTTGCTATTCTATAGGAGACAGCTTAACTTCTCTGTCTTAAATCAGACTCCTGCAAGCCTGATTCCAAGCCCCATACTTCTAATACTGTGCAGTTTGGTATATAGCAGCTTTTTATTCAGCTTCAGATGTACCTTCATGATTTTGTAAATCTTAGTTTTATGAAGTTTTTTATCTCCTCTTCCCCAAATTCCTAATTTGGTAGCTGGTCCTTCAATTTAATGATTGAAATTGCTTTTCTGTGTACTTTCTTCACTGTTGTTATATCCTTTCTGATTTCTGGAGAACAAAACTACACCAAGTTCTCAAGAATTGGACATGGGCAGTTTTGATATAGTGGGGAAATTATGCTTCCCATCACTCCTGCTCTCAGGACTTATCCTGATGGCTTTGTTGACTTCTTTTGCCTGCCACTGCATACTGAGACTTTGATTTCTGAGAGAAGATTTCATCTTGTAGAGTTCACTCTTGCTTTCATACAATAGGCTGTTTATGTTCCAAATCCAGAAGGCGGAAAGAATGTGAACTAACAATGAAATCAAGGTTGACGTGATTACAGATTTTTGGTGGCAAAACAACAACTCTAGAAGTGCACACTGTCTTCTGACTTAATCAAAACATAGGGATTGTTTTACCTTATGGTGCATTTTTAGCTGCATTGCTTCATTACCATTTACAGGAAAGGAATATATAACAGGAAGAAAAGATCAATTTCCCATTCAAAGCTGACATGACCAAAAACCCCATGTGGCTAAACAAACTGTAAGTTAAATTATAGGATACATGCTGTGCTGTGCACCAGACAAATGTGTGTTTTTTCTAAAACTGTGTGAATAGCTGATGTTTTTGTTCAGTCAGAATAAGAAAAATTAAAGACCCCAATGATTTCATTTGAAGAATTTTGTGTTTATCTTTCTTGTCAGAAGGAAAAAAACACCCATATTTCCTTATGAGAATGAGAGCTAAGGCTTAAGCAAGCCCAGTTTAAAACCCATGGGTAGTAAGTACAGCCATAAGATCCAGGGAAGTGATCACCCTCTCTGCTTGGCATGTGAGACCAGGTCTGGAGTGGTGTGTCCAGGTCTGGATTCTTTAGTGCACAGAAGAGCTTACCAAGATGGTCAGGTGCTGGAGCACAGGACATAAGAAAAAAGGCTGAGAAAGTTGGATTTGTTCATGCTGGAGAAGAGAAGGTGAAGGGGAAACCTTTCTGATATCTGCAGGTACCTGACAAGAAAATGCAAAGAAGATGGAGGCAGACTCTCCTTGGATGTGCACAGAGACAGGACCGGAGGCAATGAAGACAAAATTGAACACTGGAAATTCTACTTGGGTATTAGGAAAATCATCTTTGTCCTGAGAGATGTAACATGTTTGAAACAGCTGAGCTTTGATTCTTTGTCCTTGGAGGTGTTCGAAATTTATATCGTCAAGTCATTTATTTTAACATGGTCAAAATAAATATGAGGCAGGGGTTGCCCGTATGACCTTTCAAAGTTCCTTCCAACCTAAACTAACCTATATTTCTGCAGTTCTTTGAATGATGGTTGTTACTGATCCAGTCGATCATAGCAAAATCTTTCAGAAGGAACATAAGTATTTTATATCTGAGCTGCTGAGAAACAGCACTCAGCACATTGCTCTTGGTTCGCTGACTTTTGTGAGTCTAGGCTGGATCATGTTTCTCCCACCCAGCTCAGATTTGTGAATATCATCAGGTCCACTGAAATGGTATTTATTTTTGTGAAAAAGTATTTGTCTTAAATGCTTTTTTAAGTTCTAAATTTTCTCAGATTTCGTAGTAGTGAGTCAATGATAAAATTCTAAAAACTAGTCTTCTAGCTTCAGAGTGTTTCACAAGCATTAGATGATTAATCCTTATATATATATCTATTGCTCAGCTAAGCATTTTCATGCAGGGTATTTAGTAAAATTGGGAAAGATTGGTCCCTAACTTCAAAGTTATCTGTCAGTTCCAGTGCATTCATTTCTGACAGTTTGTTAAGAACCTCAGTTTGGTCAATTACAAATACACAAACACAAATACAAATCAAAAAGACCTCAAATACACGTCAATTAAAATTCACTGCTATGTATATAATGGAGGATCCTAAAGATACTGGTGAAATCCTCAATAAATAATAATTTACAGACCAATAACATTAGCAAACTCATTAATGACAGTCATAGTCCAAATTCTAACATGATGCTCAAATAAAGTTTGCAAATGAATTCTTCAACCAATGAATATGACAAAAGAGTATCCACTTCTAATGTTTTCCCAATCCAATCTCCTTGTAATCACAGTGTGTTGGTATTCCAGCTCCAAATAAATAGCAACTTGACAACTCAAAATACATAGATCTTTGCTAAGTTTCTCCTTTTAAATTCTATTGATTCATATGCTTAGCACATTCATTTGAGAAAAAAAAAGTCAAAGTGACTGGCTAAAAAATTCTTGAAAAGGCAGTCTACAAATGCTTTGTAAGAGGATGAAGTGTTCAGAATGGGCTGTTCTTAATTATTTCAGTCTGAAATGTAGATGTGTGGGTGAGCACTGTGTATATGAGTGTTAGAAAATGACTGGGAACATAAAAAGAGTAGGTAGGTTGCCAAAGCCAACATGCCTGCTGCTATTGTGCCCACTTTAACCTAAGACAATTGAAACTGTTCTGTGATTTGATAAGACTTGATTAATGGTTCTATGAGTTGCCTAAAACTATGACTCAGGTCTAAGTCTGAAACTCAGTCAGTATTTTTAGATTATTAAAAAATGGGGAGACAAATGAGCCAGGGAACTCCTTTGTCTTGTTTACCTAAGGAATGGAGAGTAAGGTGTTTTTCACAGAGACTTGAAAGCAGAGGTTTGTTCTGTGAGTCACTAGTGGATTTTCCACAATGACTATTAGATGATAACTAGAAGCATAACAACAAGCAGCTCAATTCCTAAATTTCTTGCAAGTTAAAGGAGGCTCAAATTAACCTCTTCTAAATATTAATTCTTTCTCTTTTAAGCAATACAGACTTAAACTCTGTCCAGGCACAACAGCGTGTTGTAATTTTCTCAGATACTTTAGCAGAATGATCCATTTGACATGATATTATTTTTAGTGTTCTTTTTTTGAAGTCTATGGTTGTAGACAGACAGTGCTCTGAACAGCTTCTAAATTTTTTACAGAGTCAAAAAATGGTGTTAAAATGTCTGAAAGATATAGTTAATTTATTCACACCAGTATTTTCAGACAATCTATATTGGATATATATGGTAAAATGCAACCAACTTTCTCACTTTATCAGAATTGTTCCATAGTTCCTGGGCTCTGGTAAAACAAAGATTTTTATGGCTAGATAAAATATTTACATACAATACAATCCTATGCAGATGGTAACAGCAGCATGATATTTATGCAGATATTTAGATACTCAGTTATTTAGATATTTATTCAGAACTATTTTCTGAAAAACTTGGATCTCTGTCCATATCATTGGACTTGCCTATGCAGACACTGAAAATGTGCCATGGGGAAAATCCTGTTCAGTTTGCCCCAAATGCCTTTTGTCTGGGAACATTCTGTTTAGAGCAATCATTTTCTGTTTCTCCTACAGATTCTGATGATTCAACCAAGACAATATTGATAACAGAAGCTGCAAAATACTTTAATCCAGACATTCTTTGCTGATAGCAATGAAGCTACATAGATGTTTATTTCTCAAGGAGCTGCTAAGTACCAGGGGATTTTTGTTAGATATTTGAGTATTGCCTGACTCAGACTGAAACCAAACCAAACCATCAAAGGGATAACTTTACTGTCAGTCATCTTTATAGAGTAAGTGGTTAAATTCTGATGCAATGACCCCTGTCTTGATCAACAAGGAGCAGACTTCCAGTGGTAAAGCGTTGAGCCTGTACAGCTCAAAGCTAAAGCCCAAACTTGAGATGGTAGAAGTGATACACATACAAAATGGGCATGGCACAGAGGAGAATGAATAATGTTCTCTGTAATTATTTACTCCTACTCAACCTAAGTTAATGAAGTTTTTGACAGCAGTATTGGAAAAAGAGGTCAGTCATGCATTCCTCTGAATAAAAGCCAATAACACATCAGGTATGAACAAAACAGTGATTACAGTCTTTATATTGTAACATCTGATTAAATGGTTAGTTGAGAGGACTTTCCTAAAATGTATCCATCTGCCTTCCACACCATATTTATAAGCATATGAAAT
Organism: Monarcha castaneiventris obscurior; assembly: GCA_026261815.1. Taxonomy (NCBI): domain Eukaryota; kingdom Metazoa; phylum Chordata; class Aves; order Passeriformes; family Monarchidae; genus Monarcha; species Monarcha castaneiventris. The sequence continues at coordinate 41,349,093 of JAMPIT010000575.1, forward strand.
TCTTTAATGCAAAATGAAAGTTCTCAAGATTATCTCATTTTACATAAACTTGTATTTTAAACAGGCCTGGGGGCTGAAAAATATACAGAGATGCAATAAGAAAGAGCATGTTTTCAAACTAGACACCACCCTATGATTTAGGCATTAAGAACTCAGGGCATTCAGATGAAGCAGTGAAAAAATGGAGAAAACTGTGTACACTGTTCATGAAGGGGCATAGAATCTGAAATTAACTAGTCTAATTAATTTGGGTGATTAATTAGGATGATTGTCATGACACCGATGAAGAAAGATTTGATGGGATTACTTCATCTTCCTCCTGTGAAATATTCTGCATGTTGTCCCAAGAACAGTCCCAGACTCAGGAAGAGTTAATCAAGCCACAGTCTTTCTAGTCAATGTATTTATTTTTTCCTATAAAAAGAGGACACAGAAGAAAAGCTTTCTTGATTTCTTTTTCTTGATTTCCGGGTTTAAACATTTTCCTCACATATTCCTGTTTTTGCCTTTCCATTTTCTTGAAGGTCTAGCTCTTTTTATATGAAATTACATAAAGCCAGTTGCAACTCGCTGCAGAGGAACCTGTTAAAATTTTGACTTTTCAAGAAATATATGGATCAAGAAATTTTGCTTAGATATGTGGAGGTAACTTTATAATTAACTATTTCTTGGTAGATACCCCTTCCTGAATAAACATAAATATAACAATAATTGCAAAAGACAGTGTAATTGTGTTCCCTATTCCCTCTATCAAGAACAAACAATAAGCTTATTAGTGTGAAATTATTAAAATTAAAGAGGGAACAAAGTGACGGTTGAAGGAAACTAGGGCCCAGACTTTGGCTTATTATCTGTAATCCTAGGTGTCCTGGAGCTGATGGTCTATATTATGTCAGGAGATGAAATGAAATGAAATAAATGGTCCAGTAAACATAACATATGATTTACATCTTGGTACTGAAGTCAAAACAGCTAGATATAAATAGAATAAGCAAAAAATATTTAATGAAGCAGCAGATCCTGATTTCCAATGTACCTTGAATTTGCTTTGTTTTGTCCTCACTTGGAATGACTTTTAGCATTCCAGTGAAGATATGTTTATTGCCTACTACAAACCAAGATATTTAAAAACATTGGATATGAAAAACCCTGTACCTCACACACAGCACTAGTCATAACAAATGAATGATAAAGAGAGGAAGCATAGCAGTCACATGTATAGCAGCACAGCAGCTGTTAAACACTTCTTGGCAGTTCCTACATTGTAAAACCAGAGACATACTTACTGGAGCAGGAATTATGAGGGGCTCTAAGTGTATGAGGTGCTCTCTCTCTCCGGGTCTATAGCTCATGAAGAAGCTTGAAAACTTCAGAAATGTGGGTTCAAGTTTGTCATGTAGGGCCCATAGTTAAAATCTAAGTGCATGAAATCAGATGCCCATTGAAAAACACTACTTATAGGGATCTGAGCAATGTAAATACTGACATCAAGGATGAGCTTTCGTGGCCAAAGGGAATATAAAACTACTGAGGTGGTTTGCTGTGCTCAGCCTGTGGTATCTGGGACACAAGTACGGGTTAATTATCCCACAGCTGTTTTGGTTAATAGAATTGGACATTTTAGGTAAGTCTGAAGTTCTTATCAGAGGTTGCAAATGTTCCAGGACAGATCCCCATGGTCATTTTACCAAATCAAGGGAACCGTGCCTCAAACATCTGCTTGGTAATACAGAAGCTGAAATGTGAGGGAATTGGAAAAAATGCATTAAATATTAACAGCATTGTCAATGCTTTAGAACTAATGTTATCAGCAATAATAGAGATTTCAAATATTTTTATTCTCTATTCAATTACCAGATGATTTAAAAGATACAGGTTATATTTTAAGCTTCTGGGCTTGATTAATGATGGGTGTGGACGACATTGTGTAATTGTTCTAGACAAAACTTGCACATACAATTACCCTTACTTATGTTTTTCTACATCAGAAGTCCACGAAGGATTTAAGACACCTGGCCTTAACACTGGTGTCCCTATTCATGTGAGTTACAGGACAAGGTCTTGGGTGACTTCATTGGGAATCTTATGAAACCTTAGAAGTGAAAAAAGGTAATAGTCTGAAATAGGAGAGAGATTTTTCAGAGCGACAAAATTCTACAGAGAATTAGTCTCAACAGCTGCACAAAAGAAACTTTATTGATTATTAAATAATTTCTCTTTAGATCAGTACTTTGCCTGTTGAACTTCAGTAAAAATATATTTAGTACATATATGATCCTATATTTCTGTAACATCACAACTCTCTGCTGTAAGGAACCAACAGACAATTATAAGATATATGTAATTTTTCCTGGCTAACATTTTTTTTTTTTCTTTTGTCTCCCATTTATAATTGTTGTATTTGAAGTGAGATTGAGAATTAAGTTTTCATAACTGTATCTTGAAAAAAGATATTAGAAAAAGAACAGATTATTTACAAACTCTTTTTTGTCTGCTAAAATAAAAGACAATTATTCCATCAATCTTTTTTTTTTTTAATTCCAAAAATTTATTTGTAGTTACTTCTTTGGAGTCCTATTAGGATAATATCTTCCCCATCACATACTGGGGACTTATTTTTCTGCAACAAAAGGAAAGACAGTGAGAGTACAGTCTGCAAAAAAGAGATTTTAAGATTTCTAGGGCAAGCCACCTCCCAGTGTCATTCCAGCAGCTGCTGGAGAACAGCAGCACTGCTGGTTTCCTCCTGCCTGCAGATGATTTTGTTACGTGCAGTTGTGGAGTGTGACAGGAAAGAGAAGCTATTTGCGGCCTTCCCATTAATTCAGTCCTCGTTTTGGGAAGTAAGGAATCAGCAAAATTTTCTTGTTTTTCATCGGGACCTAAGAAGCAAGGAAATGCAATTAGGCACTTTGGTAAATTCTTCCTTTATTGTAGCTCCAGTTTTTCCCCTCAATTGCTACACTGATACTAGCAAATCTATGCAGGGTGAATTGAAATGATTGAGAAAGCATCATCACTGAGCATCCTTGCTGTTCCCCTGTGCTGCCCTCGGGAAGTGGAAATTACAGAAGTATTACCATGTCAGTTGTAAATAAAATATTTGCCTTGAAATAATTCAGCCAGTTAAATAAAAATAATTCATCTTGTGACAGTAGGGAGACAATTTGGCAGCTATGTAATCTTAGCAGAAAATAAGGCTAAAGTTATGGCCAGTTGTAGCAAACTCAGCCCCAGAAGAAGAGGTTCAGAGCAGCTCAGCCCCCTCTGAGCCCAGTACAGGCTGGCAGAAGCTTCCAGAAGGTGCTGCTTTTGCTGGGCATGCTGCAGGGAGCCTGCAGCCTGAGCCAAACCACAGCTATGGGAATGGCTCGAATGGCTTCCAGACAGCCTGTGTGGAAGTCTGTGACCTACTTCTTGCAACACTGCACTGCACAAACATACCTCCCTACCTGAGCTCTAGGGTAATTTCCAAGAATCATTTCTTGATAGTTTTATCTTGTTTTTCCCCTTTTCTTTACTCTCTCCTGCTGCCTGGCCTGAGGTACCAGCCTATGGTGGCTTCTCCCCAGCCCTGTTTCTCAGCTTCTCACAATTAAAGATGAGAGGAATATATTCCTACCACTCATCCAAAGGCACTAAGATATTCATACACTTCTGTCCAAGGTACTCCACAACAGCAAAAGCCTTTTTAAATTCCCCAGCTTCCTGCAGCAGGGTCTGGAAGGCTTTCTTTGTGGAAGGCTTCAGTGTTCTTCTTGTCATACCCAGAAGAGTGAGAGACAGTCCTATTCCTGGAGAGCCTGAGAAGAAGAGAGAGAAACCTGGAAAGAAGGGAACAGTGCCAGAGGATACAGCAAATCCCTCTGTTTGACAGGCCTCTCCATCATGGTCACAGGGCAGGATGCTCCTGAGGGATAGCTTGACAAGGGAAGCAGAAAAGAAGCTCACTTTCATTTCATTATTAAGATGTACTAGAAGGAAATCAGCAAATGCAGGTTTCTGTACACCAAGCATGTGTGTTTGATCTCTGGCTGGGCCATTCAATTAAGAGCTGGAATTGAAGATCCTTATGGATCCCTTCCAGCTTAGAATATTCTGTGATTCTGAGTGCAGGGAAATAGATGCGTAATAAAAACGTAAACCCGAGAACACCAATTTTTCTTGTAAAGAACCATGGAAGATGTACTAAACAAGGAAAATTAATTTCCCATGGAGTCTTTGTATGTTCTCTTTTATTTTACCTCTAGGGTGTTGTTTTTCTTAGTTATAATCTACTGTTGAATAAGGGTTGCTTTCTCTAATCTCCTCTGAGGGTTCTCCAACCTCCTGTGAGGGTTTTTCCAAATTCCTTAGAGAGTATCATATTTTTGCTGAGATGTCTACTTGTGTTTATGGCTTCTGAGCATAGTTTGTTTCTCATTAGCAGTATCTGGACTTCCAACTGGGCTTCTGAGTATGAATCTTACCAGAAAATTAACTTGAATTAATTAGTCATAAAAATTGCCTTGAAATGGCCTCACAGCCCCAAAATCATAACTACAGTTAAGCCCTGCAGAATGTGGAGCAACCCTTGGCAAAGGCTTAAACCTCACCATGCGGAGGTGAAGTGGGGCTGGTGAAACAGTGTGGCTGTGTGGGCACATCTGTGCTGTGTGCTGCTCAGGGCAGGGCAGCAGACACACCATTCCCAGCTGATTCATGGAGCAGTGTGGCACTCCAGCATTTTCTGTGCCCTTTGGGAACAGTCTGGAATCTGAGGCTGCCCAGCCAATGTGCAGCAGGTATGGAATGGAGTCATGTTTTCTGGGCATACCTGTGGGTGTGACATACAGCAGAGCTGTGGATCCTGTTGTAACTTACTTGGCAACCCTGAGGCTGTGTTGTACCTCTCCAAGGAATAAACTACAAGAGTCCCTTCACATGTTCTTCCCTGTCTCACTCCTAACCGACATCTCAAAATCATTGATCTTTCTGCAAGATCAATGCCCAATCTGTATAGGGTAGCTAAAAAATCAGTTTGCATGCTGAGCTGGCAGAGGGGTCTGGAGCAGAGACCTGACATTAGGTCCTGTAAGTCTTATTCTTAAGCATTGTGTAATTCAACAGATTTTACAGGTAACAGCACTGGTTTCTTGTCCATTTAGTATGGGTGCTGTAATACAGACTTCTGAGTGGCCCTCACTGCTTTTTCCTGTTTTCCAAGCAAAGGGGTTTTTGTTACTAGCAGCATGACTTTTGCCAAGAATGGTAACCACAAAAATTGCTGTTTACGTCATGAATTCAGAGGCACAGACAGCAAGTCTCCCTTTTGTCAGGATAGAGAAGAAAAGAAGTTTGAGGCTCTGGGTTACCTTAGTGGGGAGGTTTGGGTTAGTGTGGGAAGAGTGCATCACGAGGAACACAACACTAACAGTGGTTTTGCTGCTGCCAGGAAGGACCAGAGGGTGCCACAGAACTGAGCATTTTTTGGCCTGATTTTGTTGTTATACACTAAGGTTTAAATGAAAAACACACCTTCCTCCTCTAAATAAACTTTGCCCAGTTTGAGAATCATAGTGACTATAAACAGCAGAAGTGACAGTAGCTTCTGACGGTAACCTGAGTTAATAACAAAGAAATCAACTTTGTGGGAAAGAGGAAAAACATGGCAACACAGAAAGCATTAAAGGTCAGGAGGAAACAGAACGTGCTTCTAAATATTTCTTCTGATTTGTGTTATTTGCTGCCCTGCTTAAGTTCCACAATATTGCTGTGGAGAAAGCAGGTTTGCACAAATACAAACAAATACATTGTGGGCTCAGTCCTGCCAGGGTGCCCAGCAGCAGAGCTTGCAGGGTGGCAGCAGATCTCCTGAAAATGCTGGAGTGTTCTTCACTTCAGAGCTGAGCCCTGTGCTAGGAATAACTTTCTGACTGTTCTAGAGAACTAATTTCAAGTCAATCATGATTCTTCATCTATTGTATTAAAGCTAAAGGGTCCAGCACCTTTATATTCTATATCTAGCACCTTTATATTCTTTAATCCACAAGGCACATTCTACCCTTTTAGCTTCTCATGACATATAAGTTGCAACCTTTGCAGTTTCTTCTTTGTTTAGTCGAGATCTTAATAACTGAAGCTGCCTCTGATCTTTAAGAGCCCTGTGAAAACCTTCGTGAGAACAGAGTTTACTTCTGGATTTCTTATCTAAAGTATTTCCTTCCTTTCTTTTAACATGCATCACTCAGATAATGAATCTGACTGCTAAATTCTAGTAAGTTCTGCTAAGACAACTAAGTTTCAGTAAATTCCAATAGTGTTTAGATTTCATTTCTTTCATACTTTTATTCTGATAATTAATGCTATAGCAGCATTACCATTCTATTAAAGGCATTCAGTTATTTAATATAAATCATTAATTGTTTTTCAAATGAGGTAGAAATTATCCCTCTGTGGGATTTTTAATACAGATTTAAGTAAATAATTATTTATATGCATCTCAAATGTATTCTTTTTATAGAACTCTCATGGGTTCTTTCCTAATAAATTTTACAAGGTTCTTCTGTATACTTTTAAATGTTTTAGAGATCTTTGGAAGTGAGAATAAACATGATTATAACTGTCATGAGAAATTGATGGTGATATAATGTTTCATCCACTTACGCATATGTGAAAATGAATATGAAACAAATGCTTTAGTTGAAAATAAAGTTAAAAAATTACTCTCAGACCATATCAACCATCTATGTCATTACCTAGAAACTGTAGCTGCTCTATATTGTATGTCACAGCTTTATTTTCTGTGCTGTATAGATTATAAATTTGGTTTTGGAAAGAAAGAAGGAGGGAATAAGAATAACTGGTTTCAGGAAAGGAAACCGCAACAAAATTGGGGAAGTGGTAGATGCAATCTTTTGAGAAAATAGTCTGTCTAAGAAAATAATCTAAGAGTGTAGGACAGAGTGACCTCTAAAAGAAGCAAGTAAAAAGTATATAAATTGTGCCAAGGCAAAGTCTTCTGAGCTAAGAGAAAAGTCAAAAGTGGTATCATTATACTTGAAGAAACCTGAGAATAAGAGCAAATGGAACAAAAGCAGAAACACTATTAAGGATGAATATAGAACAGCAGCAGTAGCATGGGGGCATAAAACGAAAAGGATTAAAAGATTAGGGCATTAAATATTGTTGGGGGTCACATAAAGCAACAAGGGCAGATGATACAGTTTAATTAGAAATAAAGACAAATGAAACTTGATTCCGTTGCTTCGCAGGTGAAGGAGCCATGTGGGGACGTGAATCATCAATGCATGAACATCACCATGTTGGAGAAAAAGGGGCTGCCAGTGAGACCAGAAATTCCATGTATTTTTATTCAACATTTGCACCAACAGATGGATGGAGGAATGGGGATTATGACAGAATGTGTTACCACACGTACTTACACATGCCCTGGGTGGCCTTCTCTGTCAAGGAACTTTTAACCCTCTTTTTCTGACTTCTTTTTATTTTCTCAGTTTGTTTTGGGGTTTTGTTTATTTGTTTGTGGCTTTTTGTTTATTTTGTTTTGTTTTTTTATTTATGTGTTTTGATTTGTCTCTTTACTGTTGAAGGTTCAGGGTCAATGTATAGTAAATACTTGAGGTGCTGCAGTATAAGGCAAAATTATGAGCACCTTTGTGTCTAAGCTTCCACGTAACCATGCACAGATGAGCAGGCCATAGCAGCAGCAGTGTTGTTCCAGCTACTCCTAGAAAATGCTTAATGTGACAGAACCTAAAACATTAACAACGCAGCATATGATCTCTGGGAAATGATAGAATCATTAAGGCTGGAAAAGACCTCCAAGGCCATCAAGTCCAACCTTTCACTGAAAAACACCTTGTCAGCTAAACCATGGCTTCCTCAGCTGCTTCTCATAGGACTTAGTCTCTAAACCCTACACCAACTATACCAGTAAATGACATCACATAACTAATGAAAAAAAACAATCATCAAACAAGTTCTTATTTTACCTGTGACTGTATGCATCAAATACCAGTTATTCTCGGTCAGGTTCATAAAATACGTGCATTCAGATGAGACAGAATGATGTGGATTTAGAGTATAGAGTGGTTGAACTGAAAGCAGGCCTATTTTAGGTGATCCAAGTTTGTGGCAATACTGGAAGGGTGACCACAAGCTGCTGGACCACAGATCTGAAGGCAAAGTTGGAGTCACAGGCAAAGGAGAAACCTTTTCTTCATCTTCTTAGTAGGACTTTGGTTTAACTTGTGAGCAAATACTGCTTCCTGTCCTTTTGTCAATTACAGATGCTGAAAAGTCCCTTATTTCGCAATTTATGAGTATTCCCAAAGGCATTTTGAAGGATGTTTTATGAAATAATGTACAGATGGACTTTGATTTATTTGATTTCTTAGATTTTTACCAGCCTAGATTGCTGTACACCATCTCTAAGATGATAAGCTCTCACTTCACTCAGGAACATGTGGCTACTTGTTGTGCCAGAATAAACTACTGACTACATGAAATGATTCCTCTCAGAACTTCCCAGTCATAGTGAAATGAAGCCCTTTTGGATCCAGGACCTTTGTATTTATAAAAACAGTTGCTGGCTTCTGTTTTCTGGCATGCTGAGTAGGACTTGCAAGTCAGTTCTATTTAATGATGACTTCAGCAGTCTCTCAGTGTACTGTGGAAGCTGCTGGTTTTCCTTTTTAATTATATAGATCCTACAGTATAGCTGATATACCATCAAGAAGTAGTAACTTGCTCATTTATGGATAAATATCTTAGCCCATGTGGCAGAGAATGCAAATATTTATATGAATCAAAATAGTAACACTAACAATATGATTTTGTCGGTGGTTTCAAGTAAAAAATATACCAGTATTGAAAATAAATCTCCGGTCTTCCTAGGATTTCAGATTTCAGGATTTTATTTGCCCATCACAATACATAGATGCTGATTCTGAATTGTTAGATAATGAAGCTGACAGCCACACTGCTGAGAGGAAGGATTGCTAAGGCACACAGTTTTGGGTAATAGCTTTGTCTTTTACCCTTATGGTGTACTTTATGATGAATACTGCATATTGGATATAACATAGGTTCTATGGTCAATCCTTAATTAATCTTCTTTAATGCACCAGAATTCAAAGTAATTAATACAAAGAGCAGAAGTACAAGAGAGAATGATTTCTCCTCAGTTACCAATCTATAAAATTATTCAATAAATGAGAGTCATGCTGAACACTTAATTGCTCAGCAGTGGGTATTGCAAACAGATTTTACCTTAACTTTAGCTTATCTGGGCTGAAAAATGTTGTTCTGCTTTCTCCCTGGAACTCATTCTCATCACATACTTTTGAAGCAAGTTCAGGAGCTGTCTTAAAAAACAACATTCCCTAAATTTTGATCTAAGAAGAACTGCAAAAAATTTACTAGAATATGTGTTTATTGATGTCTTTAGATCTTCTCCATGTTCATGCTTCTACCTAAATCTTTTCTGCTTTGGGAAACCATCAGTGGGAGCCCAGAAGGATCTAATGTATTGTTCTACTTGCAGGATCCACTTTTTTGGCTGTAAGTACTTCTATATGGAGACAAAGAATACAATTTAGTTCTCAGCTCTTCCTGAAATTAGCTTGTTAGGGGTAAGGTTTGTAGTGCTTGACATATCTGAAAAAAAAAAAAATTGAATGTGTTTCTAGGAGCAATTCGAGTGTCATCACAGCTTTATAGTCATGCAAGAGAGAAGGATCCCTCTCTCTGAGCTTCACAAATTCAGTCTAATCCTGTCCCTCACAGTATTTGGTGTACCACAGTACATTGATATCATTCGTAGTCCCAGGTCCTAGAAGGACAAAGAAATGAAGGATGAGGAGACTGGGTATAATACAAACTATTAAAATGGCAACAGAAGTAGATACTTTATTTATTCCATTCAGGTAAAAAGAAAAATGATGACACATCTCACAAAAAAGAAAAAAAAAAAAAAAAAAGGGAATGAGTAGTAAAATGAGCAGTAAATCTTGATTTCTGACTGTTTATACCTGAACAGCTGTGACTTTGCAACTCTCTAGAATTAAGAAGAAAAGGAATTAGAGATGGACAACCAAACAAGTCATTAAACACTGCTATAAACACTCTGTAATGGGCTGCCAAGCAGCAACTTACATTGAAACTGGGGGGCTGTAACAAGGCTTTGCATTGAGTTGGAAGATATAAAGCAACCAAAGGAGCATTGATTAGTGCTCATTATTTAACACATAAATGTAACAGTAAAATACAACTGCTGTCCCTTCACAATACAGAACTAATTTTGTCTGTTCATTGCTCTGGTTTGTGCTCCAGAATACTCCTGGCTCTAAATGCAAAAGAGAAAAAATGACCTGTGGTAGTTGCAGTTTAGGAGAGCTCATGGTTGAGTGACTGAGTAGTAAAAATCGGGCTAGACAGAAACTCCATGGCTGCAAGTCGGTGCCCAGCCCAGCTGCCTGCCAAGAGGGAGCAGGTGGCTTCACTTCGCTTTGCTTTTGCCAATGTCTTCTGTTCATAAGGAGTACCTGGAGATACAGGAACCTGGAGCTGACATTCTGCAGTTGAGTCAATGTGCTTCTCTGCCAACTCAGAGGTAGCTCGAATCATAACGTAAATCATAAAAATAGGAGATGGGGACAAACGATGTGATGAGTCATCTGATCATCCACCTTGCCAACACAGGGTCATTACCTACTGTGCCCAAATTAGAGTTTTGTGCCATGTAATTTTTAGGAAACCTGAGCTTCGTAGAATTTTCTCTGGAAAAAATGCCATATTTATTTTCCTTTTGAGCTTAAATTTTCAACTGTGTAGTGTCACTGTCAATTATGACTATGCCAATCACTTAAAAAATGTCCATGGATCTTCATTCTTCTCAATGGAATGAAATTAAGCAGACTATCCAGCTTTGACCAAAAGTTGTGCTTGTGGCTGTATGTTCTGCATCCCAAGACATAGAGATGATAAGAATAACCAAGCAGTGACCTAAGCACCTTGGGTTTTTTTGGAATTATAAGACTTGATGGACACAGACCTATTTCCCCCTGATAATTTTTTTCTAGTGCAGGATAATGAGCCACTAGGTCAAAGGTATCTAAAAATTCAGGCTCGCACCTAACTGGATTTTTTTAAATGTGGAGGCAGCAATGGAAGCTATGTACTAAAGTTCTCTATGCATTTAACACCCAGCTGCAAGGAAAACACTGGCACGTGTTCAAGATCAGTCATGCCCACCAATTTAACTACCAAGGCAAATACTGAATAGAAACATCCAGGAAACATTGGTGTCTGTAGCTGGAATGTCTATACGGAATTAAAATAGCTTTGAAAGCCTGTAGTAATATTTTTTACATCTTAGGAAAAAGGAATATCCTAACTGCCAATGACTTCAGTAGCAACCAGCTCTATATCATGCCCAACTTGCTGCCTGAATGCCCTGTTAGTTTCAGAGAGCCCTTGTATATTTAGTTTTAATTTCCTATAGTCTTTATACATTACTTAGTTGTCTATTTTTGGAAGAATAATTCTCCCAGACCATAGTGTTATGAAAATAACAGAGAAAATGGGACTAATACGAAAAAAGATTCTTCTAGAAATTTGTTCTTAATAAAAGAAATGTTATAGTGGTAGGAGCACAAATCAGAAAGTAGGCATGACAGTTGTCTGACTTAGTAGCTAGCTACTTATGAACATAGAATATAGCAAGAACTGCAATCATAGAAATAAGACTGGAAAAACACATTATTAAATTTCTGGTGCCTTTTATCAGGTCATTAAGATTTTTTAGTGTGATTTTTTTTCAGTTGTAATTTATTTAGTCTGCTTTTAAATGTTACAAATTTGCTTCTATGACTTCTTGGGAAACTTTCTCAGCAATGTTTTGGCTTAAATTAATTCAGTTCTAATTCATGGTTCTTAATCTAGAATGCTTCATTATAGCTATTTTTGTACATCAAGTTTATTTCTGGAATATTTATTCTCTATACTAAGGTTTCAAATCACCTTAACTCTTGTAAATGTGTTCTGTTTTTTGCTCAAGCCTGCAGTCTGCAAACACTTTATATCTGAATAGAAAAGCTATATGTAAATAAAGGTATTCCCATGCTAAAATTTCTAGTGCACCAAATCTAGTTATTCTATTACACTTTCTATCTATGCTATCCAAACTCCTTATAAACATACACATACATATAAAGTGTTTATATTCAAAAGCTAGGGAAAGGGAATTATGCTCAAGAAAGACAACATCAGGATTAATTATTAGGAGGGCCTGTTCCCAGACTCCTGAACCCTGCTCTGGGTAGCCAGGTGTGAGCTCACTGTCCATGCACAGAGACAGCAGACCTCTAGATGTCACGGCTGAGATTAAAATAAACATCCAGTTCTTTTTCCCCAGATCCCATGTGCCAGCATCATACATCTCCATAGGATACTGGGCTCTGAGACAGCCCAGGTGGCACCAGGTCAGTGTGTGAAACACCTCAGTGGCTCTCTGGAGCTGAGGCACCCTCATTCTGGGCTCCACCTCACTCTGCCATCCAGATGTAAGTCAGTAGTTCCGCTTATTGTTTGGAAACTTCTCCGAATCACAAAAACTATGAAGTTTTCCTATCTGTTTCTCATTTCCATTAGGAATCACTTGCATATTCATCACAAAATGCATAGCTCAGCACTTGAATCAGCAGGGGAAAGAACTGTATTCCATTTCCTTTGAAATTCTGTCTACTGCAGCATGGTTTGACCACTTAAATCAGTTCACAAGTCAGTATATTATGGAATGTTTTCTAAAACAATAAAATCCTTAGATGCCATCCCTACTCTGCTAGGGGGTTTGCAGAAGCATTAGAATTTTAAAGAAGCCAGATGATTGCTGACTATTATTTTGATTATATTCTTGCAATAGCAATGCCATGTTAAAAAGCGCAGGATGAAAGTCAACAGGAAGATGTGGCTGTATGGACAGGAGCAGAATAGTGGTTTAACTGGCTGGTCAAACTAGTTTTATGGTTTATTTCAGTCCCTATAGTGGCAGTAGCACAGTTAGCCTACTATGTGTAAGTATACAGGGAGTATGAGAAGTGTTCAGACTTCCAGACTGTTTAAAATTCTTATTTTATTGTAGCAGCTGGGATGGAGTTCCACTATGTGTAAGTATACAGGGAGTATGGGAAGTGTTCAAACTTCCAGACTGTTTAAAATTCTTATTTTATTGTAGCAGCTGGGATGGAGTTCCACTAGAATCCTAGGGACTTAACATTATATATTTGAGATCATTGAGTAGGAGAATTTTTAAATAAAATCTAGTGCATACTGATATCCCACATTAAAAAAAAAAAAAGTTGAAAAGCAACAAAGTTTTTTTTTTTTTAATTTTCAGCATTTCCAGGCACTAGGTATGAAGCAAATCCCAGTTCAGTGGACAGGATTCTGCACTTTGTGTCCAAATGAGAGAGTATAATTTTTGTTCCTTCTTGCATGGGCACCATCCAGTTATAGGTTGAAAAGGGATATTGGCTTCCATTCTTAATTTAATTTTCAACTTTTGGGGGTTTTATGTTTGTGGGTGTTTGTTTGTTTGTTTTTCGAATGTTAGGGACAGATTTGTAAGTGTTTAAGGAGTTAGGTACCAAGGTGCTCTGAGAACCCCCCACTTCTGTGCCCTGCCCTACACTAAAGACTTCGGGTCACAGGAGACTTTCCGAGGGCTTTCGGGCAAGGCCCGACACTAGAAACAGCAAAAACCATCCAGGGAGTCACTTTGTCCATACCTTTGAGTAACTCGAAGAAACCACAGAGCGGGCTTATCTGAGGAGCCCTATCAGCATCAGACGCTTTCCCAAGCCGATGAGCTCCGAGTGCCAAAACCAGAGAAGGCAGCGTCCCCTCTCAGCATGGCAGCGGTGCCTGTCCCGCACGGAGGATGCTGCCAAGGCCGGTCCCGTTCCCGCTGTGCCGGGTCCCTGCGCTGGAATCCCGACGGCAGCAGGCATCGGCATCGCTGGGGACACGGCCCCACCTCGCGGCGCTGCGCTGTCATCGTGCGGCTTTTCCAACCAAACGCGGCGGTGCTGGAAACCTCCTCAGCACTCCAGGGCTGCTCCGACACACAGCATCTCTTCAGCGCCAGGTCCTGCTCACGGGGAACCAGCTAAAGGAACACCTTCCTCCAGAGCTGCAATTACGAGGCAAAGATCTACCGCAGTGTCACCCGGAGGTTAAAAGCAGGTAAGTTAATTTTGGTTGGTCCTGTCCTTAACATGTATTTATCCCAATCACAGAGGCAAATGACATGCACAAATGAGGAAAGTACGATAAAAAAATGAAAGAAGAGGAAAGAAGAGGAAAGAAGAGGAAAGAAGAGGAAAGAAGAGGAAAGAAGAGGAAAAGAAAAAAGAAAAAAGAGAAGAGAAAGAAGAGGAAAGAAGAGGAAAAGAAAAAAGAAAAAAGAGAAGAGAAAGAAGAGGAAAGAAGAGGAAAAGAAAAAAGAAAAAAGAGAAGAGAAAGAAGAGGAAAGAAGAGGCGAGGAAAAGAGAGGAAAAGAGAGGAAAAGAGAGGAAAAGAGAGGAAAAGAGAGGAAAAGAGAGGAAAAGAGAGGAAAAGAGAGGAAAAGAGAGGAAAAGAGAGGAAAAGAGAGGAAAAGAGAGGAAAAAAAAGAGAGGAAAAAAAAGAGAGGAAAAAAAAGAGAGGAAAAAAAAGAGAGGAAAAAAAAGAGAGGAAAAAAAAGAGAGGAAAAAAAAGAGAGGAAAAGAGAGGAAAAGAGAGGAAAAGAGAGGAAAAGAGAGGAAAAGAGAGGAAAAGAGAGGAAAAGAGAGGAAAAGAGAGGAAAAGAGAGGAAAAAAGAAGAAAGAAAAAAGAGAAAGAAAAAAGAGAAAGAAAAAAGAGAAAGAAAAAAGAGAAAGAAAAAAGAGAAAGAAAAAAGAAAGAAAAAAGAAAAAAAAAGAAAAAAAAAAAAACCAAAAAAAAGAAAGGCATGAAGTTCATTGTTTTCCAGCAGCAAATATTTAGCAAAGGCCCATACAGTTTCAGTGCTTCCCAGTGGCATAAATAAGGTATGGCTATATTTATGGTTCAATAAAGTTCTGGAATTGTACAGGTTTACCAACTCATCAGCGCCATCTGGATTCTCTGGGCTCAATGGAAGAGTTTCAGTTTGGACAATGCTCTCAGGCACATCGTGTGATTCTTGGGGAGTCCCGCTCAAGGTCAGGAAATGAACTTAATAATCCCAATGGGTCCCTTCCAACTCAGCATATTCCATGACTCTATGATTCACACAAAGTTTTAACACAGAGAATGGGCACATACCACTATCATGGATAGATGAACTTACCTGGCTCTCAGCTGTCTTGATTAAAAGAGAGATGAAATAGTAGACAAAAGTTGGGACAGGAAAGAGGTGCAGACACTTGGTGGAAAACAATAGGTGAGAGCAGAACTGCTAAGGCCAAAATGTTGGTAGTACAGAGTGTTATGAATCAACTTTGTACTTTGGAACAAAACCAACAAATGGATATAAAATATTTCTATATATGCTTAGATTTGCAACTATAGTAATTCTTAAAACTACAAAAACAACAACAACCCCCTGATTTATAAACCAGGACGGGATAATGATGAATAACAAATAACAGCATGGTACTAAAAGCAAATTGACACATGTAACTCAGCTTTCTTAAAATAGTGCTATTGTAACCAAGTTGTATACAGACATCTGCCACTCCTGAAGTGAAAAAATTGGCAGCTACCCCAAGAATACTTAATAAAATTGTACAGCACCGAAGCAGGTCACACCCACAGTACTACTGCATTCGTAGACACAGGGTTTTCTAAGACAGGGTGGGACTAATAAGGTTCCAGTTTATTTCTAAATTGCTTGGGCTACATGATATTATTCAGTGACTTCTGAATCAGCAGTCAATTTACAGAACAAGTAACAGAAAAGTGTCATTCTTACAGAAGATATGCATACAAGGTAATAAAGAATACAGATTAGAAAATCAGTAGAGCATATCGTTAAATGATATACATTTTACAGCATTTGTTGTAGGAGTTTTCCTCTAAATTTTCCCAGTTTTGGAGAATCACAGCCTCCTGAGTTTTTTGCACTTGCCTATCACAAGGCTGATACATTATAAACACCACTTCCCATTATGTAATACCTAGTTAAAACAAAGACTGATGAGGTACATCAGTGACATGTCAAGGCTGGGAAAAACACGAAACATTTAAGTTGTCAGCAAGCATCTCCATATGAGGTACAAATTTTAAAAGGGACTGCATTGCTTACTTAAAATCTAATAAACAACTCATAACTTTTATGACCTGTCATCAAGTCCACTTCCGATGAGGTTATGAGTATGATTTCCCCAGGAACAAAAAGATGTAGAAACTGAGGGAGAAAAATTCCTTGAGAACATGTCAGAGACCTCAAGAACTAAAACTTTCATGGCCTCTCTTTATCCTATAGCTGGAACAATAATGTTGGCCCAAACAGTCTCTGCAGGGATGCTGATCAGCCTGGTCTGTGCTCAGTGTGGTCCCTTTAACAATAAAAAAAATTCACCTCCTGAACAGAAAAGTAAGGACCTTCCTGATAATGTTACTTTAGAAAGAAAAAACTGCATGAGATAAAGGAACTACCATTATTTTGCAGGAGAAACTATTTGAAGTTTCTATTCATTGGGAAACTTCACAAGTAAACTGGTCCTTAGATTTTTCAAAATATATATGGAGAAACAAAGTAAAGCTAGGATTTTCTTTGAAATCAACTCTTTTTATAGATATCAGGTCAAGCCATATGAACATTTAACAATTTGTCCTACATAGACAGCTAGTAAAATTCACACTTAAGCAACATTCATTGTGCAGTAGTGTCAAGAAACACAACCTAGCCAGAATAGGCTAATCTGAATAGCAGAAGTGGGCTGTGTAGATGTGATTCCTCACATGAAGTAATTGCACCTACTTTTGTTCTATTTTTCTAAAAACCATAGAGAAAAAAAAAGGTAAAAGTTCTTAAAAGTTTTTTCTAGGTCTATATGTCTCTTAAAATAGAACAAAAATGCAAGAGACAATACAAAAATGATGAACAGAAATGTGTTTGAGCACACTCTTTACTGCTGTTAAAACCATCATGTCTTTCTCCCTGGTGGCCTAGCCTCTCAGTTCATTCCTGTACCTGTGACAGTTCCTTTAACCTGTTAATTCCATTTTTATTACACCTTCTGAATTTCTGCAGGCCTTTTTTAATGAAAACCATTAAACTGAGATGGAGTGGATGAGATCTACAAGGTAATTCTAAGTGCTGAACAAAGTAGTTTTAGAAGCTCTTTCTTCTGTACAGAACTGATCCAGTATCCCCTGCTCTGTTTAGGTTGTAGGACAGCTAGTGATGCCATCTCCCACAGGAACTGGCTTGTGACCCATCTGCTCTAGCTTCCAATAAACTGAGGAACTCACCCAGTGCCTCTGATTCACTGTTTAATCAGCTGACAGATTATGCTGAGTACGCTCAGTTGTAAACCTTTTTTCTTCCGTTGAACAGGATTTATGAGTCAGAGCAAAAAGTGATTATTAAGAGAGGTTGGAGAGAGTGTGCCTAAACTCCCTTTGGTACAGAATGCACTCAGCAGAAATCCAAGCCCTACTAAAATGAATATTTAAGTTTATAACATTTACCTGAATTTTCCTGAAAGCCATGAATGCTTTACTGGGCTACTGGACAAAAGGAAGACTTACCTCTGTTTGTGACTGTTGTTTCTGAGTGGCTCAAACAATTAGGTATATTTTGGGATGCCTCGCCTGTTTTGCCAGGAACAAAATAGCTGCCAACCCCCTGAACTGCCATTGGGATTCAACATGACCTAGGCATCTACTGACTCCAACGTGTCAAATGCAGCAGTTCTGGGGACACCCATCAGCAGGTGTTTGGACATCTGTGGAAGCAGTAGACAGAAGCTGGGGGCCATTAGAGCTATGGTCACCTCTATGGTTAGATACTGCAGGTGTCCAAGGTCTGCCTGAAGCCTTAGCAGGATCTACATGCCGGCTGTGAATCTCGCTCCAGATGGAAATGCCCAGGGAGAAATTGGTGTTCTCACGACCTCCCCAACACACCTTGCACACCAATGACTATTGGAAGAAACAAGAAGCTTCATTTACAGATGCACAGAGAGTTTCAGGGTCCAGTTCAGGGACATGGGGAAACTATATTGCTTTTGCATTACCACAGCACTCTGCAAACCCATCTCCATCCACTACCTGAAGTTCTATAGGGCATGATAATGACATCAATGAATATATTTAAAGAGCTAGAAACAGGTATTAAAATCACACAATTGTAAATACCATAAAGCAGTATTTCTCCCCCCCCCCCCCTTCTTTTTTTAAGGATTCTGTGTGGGTACAGGCTAACATTTATGCAAAGCTTCCTTTTCTCTGCAGTAACCTCACTGCAGAACCTCTCTCAGCCTCCACATCTCACATTATTGCACAGTTAGTTGTGCTCTGTGAATGTATTGCATTAACACATTTAAAAGTGGACTTTAATTATTGCCTCAAGCGTATTCCTTTACCCGTGATCAAAGGTGTATCTCTATGATAGCCTAATGATAGCCTTTCCAGGTCTCATTTGAAAACAGTATTTTAAAGTATTAGTCCTACTGATAAGTCTCTGATACTAGCTTCTTGGAGCATGTAGCGGGACTCTCGTTATCCTTTGCTCATTTTCTAGCATATATTTTGCAAGGAGACAGCCCTGAAGACTGATGGGCTCTGGTGCCATTACAAGATTTTGTGGACCAAAATCTAGGTGTGGATTTAATTGTTAATGAAATCCATCTCAATTTAAAAAATAAATGGCCTTTAAAAAAAGCAATTTGTGTTGTTGCACTGCAGCATATGCAAGGTGCTTGTTAAATACACAGTCTTTTATCAACAGATAAGCATTCACTGATTCTTCCCTAGTTATATTTACCTAAAAGTCAAATTGCTAAACTGCACTGTTAAAAGCTCCAAATCCTCTCTCTGTGTTAAAACTAAAAACAACCTGTTGTATTTTCAGCATTCCAAAATATGGCCCATTTTCCTCGAAGCCAAAAATAGATACTAAGGTGGTGTTTATTTCTGTTTTGGTCACAACAGTGGGCTGCACTGATGGCACCAGTAATAAAGGCCCATTGGATAAGGCAACATAGTTCTATCAAATCTAAATAATTTCATTTTTTAAAAAATAATTTTGAGATGACTATTCAAAATCAGTGCTACTGCTGAAAGACTGAAATACTGCAACACATTTATAACAGAGCCTGAGTTAAAATTTTTTGGTGGGATTTTTTTTAACTTGCTCTGGCTAGAAAGCAACAGTTTCAATATTCTTTCAAATACAGAATTATCCCTACTCCCTCTGCTCTCAATCTCTTTCATCAGAGAACTTTGCTTGACTGTATCTAAAAGATTTTCACAGTTAGGTTTAGTCATGTTACCTAAGTGAGAAACCACTACTTTCTTCTTGCTTTGTACTACTTTTTTTCCCATTGGATTCTTTATGCAGAGAAAGACTAAGAAAGTGTAATAGATAGAAGGTGTAATTTTGATGAAACAGAAACATTTAACTTTGATAGTCAATAGTAACAGTCACATTTAAATATTCCCTTGAATGACCATGGATCCTCTATTGCTTTTTACTGAAACTAGGAAGAAAACAACAATTATAACTATACAAGCATGACTTCTCCAAGATGTTTGCAAAACTCATTGATACTATACCCTGCAATATTGTAACTTTAATTTACTGCACTTTATGAAGCTTAGCTCCCAGCTCCATTATTTTCCAATCAAATTATTCAGTAAAATGATAACTAAAATAAAACTCTTACCTCTAAACCTAGTTTCTTATCATTTAACTATTCCGAAATTTTTCTTCAGTATTTTTCCATTCATATACTGGATTATAGAGGAAGGAAGCAGATTAGGGAGGGACAGATTTCTTGGTTGTGGGTGTAATTTCTACCTTGTCTCCAAAGTTGTGTTGTGTTTGTATAAAATTGTAAATTTACCTTTTTAGCATACTGCTAATTCAGTCACTAGAGTTTGGCCCTAAACATCAAATACTGGCAATGTTTGTATCAATAAAGAGCGCTCAGTAACAGCAGTAAGCACATACCATTTGGGGGACAAGATGTATTTGCAAGTATGTAAGATGGAAAGCTCTGCTCTGCTTGTTGAAAAGGTAGGCCAATAAATATAAACTCCTAGCCAAATTTACCCCTCCATGCTTAGATAAAATAACGTTGAATGATGAGGAGGGGTACAGAACAGTAGATACACGTGCAGCACCAATTCCAGCCATACAACTGAATCCAAGCCCTTTAACTTCTAGTGCTGAAGGCACGAAACTCATAGAAGGTTCAACAGGAGTTCACTGGTCTTGTCTCCTGTGGACACTGTTAATGGAAACATTCAGGCATTAAACGGATTCCTCTCCCTAGCAGCCACCAGAACACTATAAAGAGTTACACTGTAGCAAAAGAAAAGTGACATTTTTGGATCTTCAAATCTTAAAAGCAGCCCTCTGTGTAGCATGTTAAGCATCCGCATAACAAACATCCAAAACCTGAAAATTCAGACCAGATAACTTTGTTTCCATAAAGCAGTATCCCTGCCAAAAGCTAACTATCTCAGAAACGGCCCGAAACTTCCCTCTATTTCCCTGTGTCTTACTGTGCCCTATTTCTAACTCTGTGAAGACATGGCACAACGTAGTGTGGCAATATTTATTTCTTACTGCCTTATAACAAAAAGAAATACCACCAACCTCACACTGTTTCAAACTGCAGCCCAAGTGATGGACACAGACCTGGCCTGCAATCCAACCTAAAAGTCAGCTCTTCCTGTGTCTTCCACCTGGTGCTGCTCAGCAGCAAAAGCTCAACAATTAGTGTGCACTAATGACTGCACTGCTTCAGGGACAGCAGAAAATTATTTTAAAAATATATATTAAAATCTAAGAGAGAAAGGCATAAAATAAATGTCTTGTCAATCATTAGGAATCTAATTTCCATAAAGATGAAATCTTAAAATATTTGGAGAACTGAGTCTGTTACTTACTTCATTTACCCAACCAAAAAAATTGTACAACTTCATTGGAATAATCATTGGTGAATTCAAACTATGCTAATACACATCAAATCTTCGAGATAAAAAAAGCAAAAGCATTCAGTAAACATAAACTAAGCAAGAAATAGGAATGAGGTGATTTTTCCGTCTGGTGTTTGTTACCATCAATACCAGAACACAAGCCCTTTGTTAACAATGTTTTTAAGGAATACTGAGCAACTACAGATGATGTACTTAAATGGAAAAAAGATGTAATATTTTGATTGCAGAAACAGTCTAGTTAAAAGACAAAGCAGCACAATGTTAGTAGGACAGTAGTATTATTAGGTTGGAACAAAAGTTTTATTAGCAACACAGTACCCAGTACAATGAAATTGAAGCTTTACATGCTAGTACACTAGATGTCCCTCAAACTGATAGAAAAATAATATTCTGTTATTAAACAAGGACTATGAACATGTTCCCTGATAACCACCGACCTTTAGGAAGATAAAATGAGCATCAATAAATAAAACCTCAAATTAAACTCTCTTTTGAAATAGCTCCTTTTCAAATAGCTCCTAACACTGCAGATGCTTCCCCATGACTTCAGAAACCAGTGTTTTTCCATTGAGCAAAGCAGCATACTCACTGTGTTGCAAAATTATGTGAAGACCCACAAACTGTTATCACACTACATCATTAAAGCCATAAGCTTTGCATTTAAGAATTACACATTGTAATGAACTTTATTACAGCATAGACTCAGTTGTACAGCACAGGCACAGCAAAATCCTCATGTGATTTAATACACGACCTAAAATCACAGCCCCATGAACAAATTAGAAATAAAGAAAAGTCAGAAACATTGGCAAAGGGTAGGCCTTGGCACATAATACCCCAGTGGTTCACTCTAGTGTCAGTAATAATTACTGTCTTCCCATGAACACTGGCATCTTCAACTCTACAGACATTTTTCCACATTAGAATATTCTCTTGGCTGGCTTTCTCTAAGCCAGCAATCACGATACCAAGGGAAAAACCCCCAACAAACCAACCCCAAACGATAAAAAGTCAGTCGCTAGGTCTGGAATCAGCTTACTGAAAATTCAGGAAGGGAACAGCATTTCACTGTCACACCTTTAAAATGGCTCCTAGGACAAAACCACTCATATGCAGAAAAAACACGATCAAGGGTAGATTTGCATAGGACAGAAAGGTGCCAGCCACTTCCACAGCCCTAAAGAAGTACATATGATTTAGGAAAGCTGAGCAGAACAAAACCTCCTTTCTAATTCTCCTTTCAGGTTCAAAATCCTTCTGGGCAGTTTCCACCACACGGAACATTAGATGGGAAACATCTATGTATTTAGTTTTATATATAAAATGTGTTTGCACGTATAGAGGCTACAAGTCTGAAACAGGGAGAGAGCGTACCCCTGGTTAAACCAGGAACCATAGAAATACTGGGGAAAATGGTAGGATATGACTGTTTTATTTTGAGCTATATTTCCTATTCTTTCCCCTATGTGCCATCAATATTTCCATTTCCCATCTTGGCAGAAGCACTGTGTCATGACCCATGCCCAGTCCCTGGTGTTCCAGCACTGGCCTTTGCTTTGTATCACTACTCAGTCCTAACACAAAAACACGCTAACATGCATGAGGGGATAAACCACTTCCTTTGTTTCGTAGGTAGAACCAATATAACTACTACACAAAGCACCACTCCAATGCAAGTGTCAGGTATGCAGAGAGCCTATTTTTTATGTAACTGTTGTAATCTGAAAAAAATTAAAGCCATTAAATTTCTCATGGATTAATAATGATTTATTTCAGATGTGTCCTAACATTTTGTTTATGTTCAAACTGATGTATGTTGAGCAGTCAGATGAGGATGGAATATGTAACTGTTAATCATATTTCTTTGTAAGTTTTAATTATTGAGAGACATGACATCAGAGATACTATTTCCTTTTTCATTAGAAAAACTGATTTATAGCTAACTGATTTTGAATGCTAAAATAATTTCATGTTAAACCCGTGATATTTAGGAGGCTAGATGCCACATATATCATTTCACTTTATGATAATTTAACTACTATAATATGCACCATAAACCTTTCTGAAATATCCTAGTATTTAAAAGAATAAAAAAGACTCACGTCAGTGCTATTACCAGGAAAAAAAAAACTAGCTAGCTAGCACTTCTATGCTCTATCCCTTCAATTTACTACCATAAAATGAATAGTGAAAGTAAACAAAGCAATTCTGGAAACACTAAGGAACAAATTAAGCCGTATATTAGCTAGAATTGAAATCAACCAAAAATACCTTTATTTTATAATCAGCACTAATTCACTACTGAGTTGACAAAAAGACATACATGGACAAACCCCTGAAACAGAGTGATTTTCTTTTTTTTGTCACAATTAGGGAAGAAGTTTAAGAAGCTAAAGAATTTTATGCATTTAAAGCATCTTTATCAATATGGAGTTTCTAGAGAAACAGGACACAACCATTACATTTTCATAACTTAATACTTTATAAGTCATTCAGCAGAAATACACTGGAACCAGCTTGGATTAAAGAAATAGTATTTGGCTCATTAAGACAAAGATCCGTCCACTCTAAGGCCTATAAAACAAATTCAGTAACCTACATTTTTTGTCATTGTTAATATGGTCACTATTCAGGGGAAAACGCTAAGGAGATCCAAATACGTATAGAGTGTCATAGTCGGATTAACTAGAACAAAAACAGGAACCAGATTAAAGGTTAGAATCCAGATGATGCTGAGAATCTGGTGGTAACTCACCTGGCAGTGTCTAAAAATTAAAATAAAAATTAAGGTAACACAGGCTACATAATCTTGCAGTGCATGTTCAGGCTTCAATGCACCCAACTATCAATTCAGTGCCCTTTCTCACAGAGACAGAAAGAAATACAGGAAGAATGACAATACAGAAGGGTAAACAAGAAACAAAACTCTTGCCATCACTTGTAGATGTGAGATGCCTGCTGTGCATATACCACTAAATGCCTACTGGCTCAGGAAGGCATCAGGAGCTTCATTGTCAAAAAAACAATACCATCAGAACCATGGAGACAACAAACAGGTATTGCCTTAGGTCTGAGAGACACTGAGGGAAGACTGTCCTGAGGGAGGTTTGGCATCAGACCTCAACTAAGAAGTCTCAGTAGTGGAACAAGCTGCATCTGGAAGGAAAACAGTATCATTAACTCAAACATATGACAGGATGTTGTCTTTGATCCTTTCAGTTATGGGCTCTGAAAGACCCTGTGGAAGAGTATATTAGGAAACATGGAGTCCTTTCCTAAAAACAGACACGCTGGGGGAGAGTGAAGGGAGGCGGATGGGGAAGACAGAAAAGCGAATTCCCTCTTCATTCACATGCACTGCAATGGGTTGTTGGAACAGTGTGCACTCAATGAATAATTAATAACAGTTAATTTCCAAAATCATTATGTCCTATCAGCACCTAATAACACAGGATACAATCAAGAATAGTGTTTGCTGTTACTCCCTGTTGAGATAAAGTTCTATTTCTTAAATCTACACAGAGAAGCAAGAAACTATTGAATAAGGTTAACTTAACAATTAGACTGATCCATCTTGCTGGAATTAAGTTATCTCAGTGATTTTAAGAACAATTACACATACACAGAAACACAAAAGGAAAAACTAGGAGGCAGCATGACAAAAAAGTTTACTGCCCTATTACATACCATTTTATTCATCATTTTAACAAAGCTAAACCTGTACGAGGTTGTACATACTGCATTGAAAGAACTGTTCACTAGCTCAAAAAATGAACAAAACATCAGAAGCATTAAACTTATGGTCCCTTTTGCAATTTTTGTGCAGTCAGCATCAATATATCAGCTCAAAGCTTTTGACATGCAAAAAAAGCAACTGAACAAAGGCCACAGAGCTCTCATTAGGGCTACTCAAGACAGGTACCAGGCTGATGTCCGTGGTCATCTCATAAGCCGAATTCAAAGTCTGCTATATAGAAATGTGAAATTACATCCACTAGTAAAGAATGTAAGAAGAATTTAGGAAGCTAATTTAAACAGTAAAGATAAATTTGATTAAAACTACATATACAGTTAAAGACACAGGTAAACTCACACAACTGTTTAATTCAAGATCACTTTTCTACACAGGAGAAATACAACATTCTGATCAACCAGTATGGCTTTTTCCATGAATAGGTGGGTGTTTTCAGATTTTAAATTGAAAACTGTTATTTGTCTAAGAAAACTAGAAGTAATTAATTATGTTAGGAAGAATTAATGTCAAGAAATGAAAGTGAGATTGATGTGAAATTTATAGCATTAAGATAGACACCCCTAAGATTTAATTTTGGAAGACGTTTCACCTTCAATTTAATTATTTGTCATATTCTGGCAGCATATTTCACCTGTGAGCTTTCATCTTAGAACACTGAAAGATAAGGTATAACTTTTTAAAAAAATTTAATAGACTGAAATGCACCTGAGCAAAACAAAAACTAAAGTTCAAAGACTAAAGAAAGCATTTAGCAGAACTCAAGTTTTCGCTTGTGGACATGCACAAAATTAAAAAAACCAAAACAAAACTAAGTTAACAGCTATTGGCACCTATCCACAATAAGCTGTAAGATGATGTAATAAAACAGCTAATAAACATGATTGGTTCACAATGAAACTGTACAAGCCATTAATTCACATTGAAACAATACACCTGATCGCAGTTTTGAGCAAAAAAAAGGTAACTTAAAATTCTATTTTATTCAAATTTGAAAAACTGTTTTAACTAGTTTAAATACATTCATCCCCAGTCAAAGTTTTACAGTAACTGATAATTTTCAATCACACACACAACCACATTGTAAATCCCTGAAACATGGATTTATTGTAGGAATACTGATAAAACCTTAACAGAGATACAAATGATACATCACACAGCGTCTTACACCTTAATGGCAAGTACTTGACCACCTCAGATTGGTAGGTGCATCACTCCTACTCTTTAAACTCTAATATCATCCTCTAGAACCAAATGGTTTAAATTTAATTCATAACAGTTTGCAGTTACCTAAAAGCAAGGATTTTTTAAAATCAAGCTAGAAAAGATTCTCTTCTGACCAGTATTTCAAATCTTTTCGAAAGAGAACACCCCAGTGGGGACTAAACACAGTATGGAAGGAGAGTCATTGTAGTGAATCTGAAAGTCATTTCAGAACCAGCATCCCTGAAGAGATACAGTATACAGCAGTACATCCCTTGACATCAGTTACGTGGTGCATGTTTATCTGTGCATCTTAGGACCTTACTGTACCAGTAGGTCTTAGGACTCTTGAAATTAATCTCATTCTGGCACAAGCTTTCTGTGGGGTAGAGCAATTTCCAAATGAAAGGCACTCTGTTATGAGTCAAATCAGAATTATCAGCAATGCAAATGGACAACTTGTAATGTATTGAAGAGGAATGCTGCAGCTTACACGAGGTGTAAAATTAGGTACTCCCTGTAAAACAGGTGAAAAAATATCTAGAGCAGCTGTAGTGCATCTGTTTATGTGCACACAGACATGAGCCATTGTACAAGCAGAGATCTTCCAAGTATCTCAACGGCTGTTTGATTTTTTTCCTCGGGTGCTTTTTTCACTTGGGTAAAACCAAGGTGACTTGGAGAACAGCCCATTGCCCACCACTGCACTGCTTCCTGCAGCCCACAGCAAGCAGATCTGGAGCTAAGTTGCAAGTGTGGTCCTTGGTAGTAGGACAAGAGCACAGGCACACACCACTAGCTGGTACCCCTTACTTCTCCTCACACCTTTTCTTTTTTTTCTGTTCTTAAAAAAAAAATAAAATCTTGGGAATACAGCTTTCCTTATGGACAGGAAAACTCATGCTTGTAAGCCTGACTAAGGGATGTGCAAAAGAGAAGTAATTTCCCTGAGGCAAGGATCTTCAAGTCATGCCTAGTTTACATTGTCTATTCTTATTTCACCAGTTGAAATATTTGGCACACTGAGGCCTTGATCACTGACCGAGTCCCCCGGCATCATCACAGTCTGTATTATACACTTATATAATAAAGCAGAAGTTGCAAATGCTTCATTCTCTCATTCTGGTTTGGTTCTTCACATTTACTGATTAAAATCCCTTTCCTTCTCAAGGGTGGCAGGTGGAGTGAGAAACTCCTACTGCTTTTAAAGGTTGCCATGAATACTGAATGCCTGAAAGGACAATCACAGTAGCTATTGGACTCAAAACATAGAGTAACAGGGTGACAATTAATATCCTGTTACAAAAAGCCCATTACTTGGTCAAAGGTAGGTGATTAAATAGTTGCTTCTTGATTTGCATTATGAAAACCATCCAGGGAGGAAAAAAAGTCATGGTATGAGTGCCTCCAGTATAAAACACATAAGAAGCAAAGCTTGAAACCAAGTCTTCCCAGCTTTCCCTTTTAAAATATAAATTGCACTTTTGTACAAAGCAATTCAAAAAGTCTAAATAGCAGTAAAAATCTGAAGCTGCCTTGCTGTACCAAACAGTACCTGTGTTCAGCATCTGAAGTACAGGCAACTAGTGTTCAGCCATTCTGCACATAGAGCCATTTGCTCTACACCTTTCTGCTTTGAAAGGGCCTGCCATTAAATGCCATGCCACTGGGTGGGGAATAAACAAAGAAATAAAAAACAATAGGAGTTTAAGGCCTTTATCTCCACAAGGAGCTGAAAACTGTGGCACAACCCATGACCAATATCTACTATGTAAATGAGCACACTCCCACCCAGGGCTTCCAAAATCAGTCACTCTTTCTAACGTTTGCCACACAAGACAATCATACCAACAGCAAGCAACAGCGCCAATTGAGCATTTTTAAGGTCTTCAAAAATTCAAGCAAAGGGCACTTCTGAGAAAGATAATCTTATAGATTTGGTTTTAAAAATAGACACCACACTCACATTCAAGGGACATCCTTCACTTTTAGGCCTTTGTCACAAATCTGAATCTTTATTGTTCTGAAATAAATGCTATAAACATAAGACTTAAAACAAGAACTCCAACTTTCAGTCTCAGAAGAGGTGTGGTTCAATGCCCATATCACATGTAACAAGAAAGTCTCCTTAAAAAAGGAAAAAAAAAAAATTACTGCAAAGTCTTTCTTACGAATGAAAATGCAATCCTTTGTTTTTCTCATTACTTTGTGTACAGGCGGGCACCAAAAAAAACTTTTGCATTTTCTTTTGAATTCTTGCTATGACGCTTGACGAACTTTCTGCCATTCCACAAACTCATCCAGAAGTACAGGCCCTGCAAATGGACAAAAGTTGGAGTTACATTTGCCAATGTCTTCAAACATCTCACAAAGTATGAGGTTAAACTACTGGTCTAGGAAACATCCATGTCAATCCCATGGTAAAATACTCATAGATTAGTATGATCATTCCAATCCAAGGATAACAAAAAATGCACAAAAAACACTACACGGAATTACAGAAAAAAGTGATCCTGATACCTGACTAGTGGAGTGAACTGAAGGGGAAGCATAAAAATTATATTGTAAATCAGCACAACTAATTCCTTGTTCCTAAAGCTTTCAAAATTGTGAATAATTAGAACATGGACCAAAACAAGACTTAGGCAATTCAGTCATAGCATGGAGAGTTCAGCCCCAAGTACCAGCAGGTAGGTAAAAATTATTAAGCTAGAGTTTATTATATACTAGAACAAAATGAGAGTTTGCTGTTTATAATTCAACTTGCAAGTCTACAGTTTCATGCAGCAAGCACCTTCACTAGATCCTCACTGAATACAAGCTGGGTCAAGCATACCATCATACTACTGACATACTATGCCCCTAACATACAATTAACAACAATTAATATCTACAGTTTGAAGGTGAATGGTTATCAGGGCTGTTTTCTATACATTTTTGAAGAAGAAATATTTTACACCTTACAGTATTGTTTTTGCTACAGAAATTTGTTTTATGCTTAAAATTATCTGCTAATATTTGAATAAACAAAACATTAGGAATACTTACATGCACCATCTTCATCATAGTTGCTAAGATCTGCATGGACAGTCCTGCTGAACTCTAGTACATTGTACCACTGATCCTTGTTCATAACTCTATACTTCGATTGCTAAAAAGTAATTTCAAAATATTAAAATGTCAAGTGGCATTTGGTAATGCTGCATCTCACTTTATCTTCAATCAGCTCGGAGCAAACAATTTAATAGGTAACAATGGCTATTACTTACTTAAAAATACTACACAAAAACATTTCATAGTTACGAAACTACATAAAATGGTTTCTTCAAAGGTCAGAGCAGAATCAAAATACCTGGAAATCACTTAGTCACCATGCTAAGCTTTGGAAACTGGCATATTTCTGCCTTGCCCTGAAGCAGGGCATATCTAACTCAGATATATTTCCAGAATGAACTATTTAAAAAAAAAAAACCTTTTCTCCAGGGTACAATACACGAAGGTCATAAGTACATCTACTTTGCAGTGTTAGCACTGTTTTGAAATCAGGGAATAGTCTCAAGCCTAATGTGTTCCACAACCTACACATATTCACTTTAATCAGTCACTTGTAGCTAAGCTGACCAAAGTCTTCCAGAAACAGCCAGAGATCAAGGTACCTACACACTACGTCTGCACAAAGCAAACTTGAAATGCAGCATGGACACAGCTGAAGAGACTAGTGGGGCTCTACTACTTACTTTTAAATTTATTTTTACAGTATAATTAAAATGGAATTTTAGTTGCCTTTGATACAAGAATGGGGTGGGGCACATGGAAGAAGCATCTGTAATGCATGCAAGAACATCACAATTTCATAAGCACATTGAGCAAGGGAAGAGGAGTAATATGGATACATCCTTGAGTAAAACAAACACAATATTCTCATGGAACAGTCCAACTACTATGTCATCGTTGACAAAGTCAAGGAAACTTGTACCTCCAGGTATTGATAAAATACTGAAAACAGTGGCCAAGTTCTTCCGAGCAGAAGAGCTAACATGGACTTTGCAGTATCAATATCAAGACTTCGCTGGTCTTTTTCCTAAGGTTGAATAAAGAAAGCACACAAATCAATCAACCACAAGCTATTTGAATAAATAAAAGAACTTTCCTAACATTTCAGCAGTCTTACCCTTGCAAAATCAAAGGCGTATCTGTAGATATTCTTAAAGGATGAAATGTCATTCAACTGCGACCGTAAGAAGTCAAATTTACTCTGTAATTTTTCTGTACAGTCACACCTAAAAAAAAAAAAAAAAACAAACCCCAAATAACATTAGAAGTTCAAAACACAACATTTAGGCAATGAAAAAATTGCCAGCAAACATAAAAAACTAAAAATCACCAAAATACAATCATCAGATATACAGGAGTAATACTACGAAACTGACTTAAACATGCTCAAAAATTGCAGTTTACTGAAATGATGAATGCTGCCTTCTGTAAGCAAGTTTTTTGTTTTAAATATATCAGCAACAATAATACAAAGTGCATGCTTCACAGCTCAAATAACAGTCTTTTTATTCCATACTCTGAAATCTGTATTCACACCCAGCGGTATCTTATCTTTCAATCACTATGAACATTTGAAGAAAACCTCATTAAGGAAAACACAAACCCTAAACATGTAGTTTTGAAGTGCGTGTTTACAAATGGCAGGATTGAGCAGGCACTCTGCAAAACATACTAGTCTGCTCATGTTTTATGATTGATAAATGCAAACTCTGATAAAACCTTAATCACCTGAATTAGTCAGTAGCTATTCAACGGAAAAATCAAAAGGCTGTATGAGAATGTACAGGTCTGCTAGTCAACAGGATAAAGCATTGGAAAAAAATAACCCTTAGGCAGAAGGATCTCTACGTACTTTACTCAGCAAGGAATTTGTTTCCAAATAGAAAATGGATTAGATTCACCACCAATGGCAAAGGAGAATGCAATTTTACCTTGCTAATCGTCCAGAAAATACTCAATAGAACAATTATAACATGACATTTTACTCTTACAAAAAAGCTGCCAAGATTAAAAACGAATAAATTAAATAATCTACCTTGCCTTGTATCCTTCGTGAAGAAGCATACTTTGAGAAATGCAGATGTACATAAACACTTCCTTTGGTCACGTGCCCCCTTTTAGCAGCCTGCCTCTCAGAGAATACACATGCACCTCTACCAGCTCCACATGGACTTGTCACAGAGGCCCCCAGCAAGGGCCCTTCGGGGCTACTGCAGCAGGTTGCTCAGATGCTGTGCTTTGATGCTGTACTTTGCCCACAGCTGATACTTCCTGTTCCTCAGATCTCCCAGCCTGTGTGTGCACAGCTGTCTGTCAGTCTGTCCCTCTCAGACTGCGACAAGAGAAATGTAGCAATTCCAACTGATGCAGCCTTTTATTATTTCTTGTCTCTAGCAGCATCTACCTAAAGTGCTAAAGCAGCACTGACTCCTAGCCAACATTGGTGCCAAGTAAATAAAACTATTAGCTAATTAGGCTACATATTCAAATGACAGAACTAATGTATTCTGCAATAAATCATACAATAAATCGAAAAGAATTCTTGTCAAAAGAGCTTTGGTAAATTTAACTAAAGATAAAATTATTTTTTTTGTCTTCAGCCATCTAACTGGTCGGTATTCTACTGTTTAACCATTAAAACAGCATTATGCTATGCTAGAAAGGCATCTCATTTTATATTCATATCTCTCCTATGTTCCAGCCTTCATACTTCCAACAGAATGCTCTACACATTTGAGGACAAGTCTACCTATTTAACATCTACCTAAATGCTCAAGTTTTTAGTGCACTAGTAACATATATAAGCTATTTATAGTAGGTTTACCACATATTTTGTTAAAAATAATTTGACTGAGATTATTCACCATACCATGAGTAAACACAGATTTCAGTATGCTTAAATTTCTTACAAGCTACTTCGTTAAAATTGGTCAAATAATCATAAATTTAAGTGCAAAGTAAAACACCAGTTATTTTCTACTACACTACTGGCTATGTGTATTTTAATGCACAACTGATTATTTTGAAAAAGTTGGCATGAAAATGTGCAATTCTTAAGTGTCAAGACTCCTGAGCAATTTACTACCAGTGCATTTATAAAACAGCCTAATGGATCATGCTCAGAAAAGCACCACCCTCTGGATCCTGATACAGGTACACATCTCTGTTAAAGCCATTTAGGGCATTTCTGTACGTAGCCACTGACCTTCTTCCCAAAAAGAGGCATGGAGTTGTCAAACTCCTTTTTTACAGAGACACAGCTGCTTGTGTGGCTGCACCATAAAATAGATAACTGAGGTCACCCATACTTAGAATAATCTTCCTAACAACTAGAACAACCTCCTAATTAGCCCAAGTGAATTAACACTAAACTCCTGTACAGACACTAGAAAAAGATGCGTTTTCTCAAACCATCTTTACTAAAAGACAGCATTAAATAATGTTACCTCAAGATCAACAAAATTAGACATTAGCTTACTACATTCTCTTCTCATCCCTACATCACGTTTTTAACAAAATTTAAGTTAGCACCACGAAACGGATGTATTTTAATTTCTACTGAGGTAGAGAGATTATTTGAGGCACAGCTAACATGGACAGAGGGATGATTCATTAACTCCTACTCAGATATTCCAATGTTTCATATTCCATAGCTATTTACATATGCTTGTCTTTTACCAGAAAGAAAAATCAGTAAGATGTATACAAACATTAAACTAAAAGCATTTAATGTTAGTATATATATTTCATCCTAAGGAGGTATTTAAAGTAGCTGAAATAAACTGCCTAGCAGAGGTACTGGATTCTCTCTGCTATGAAGAGAGCTTGCATATATATGTATATGCACACACACACACACACAAATATGTGGCAGAATTCACCCTACCTACACAACACACTGGAAACCTCACAGCCTAAGTTGCTTAGGTCTCATAAGATGCTATTTAGGGCTCAATTCACCTTACTTTTGACAGTGTCTACCTTACCATGCCTCTATTTTTCTCATATCTAAACAACAAACTTCGCCAGTGCATTATGAAACAACATGCAGAGAGAAGGTCGCTTCAAGATTCAGGCACCCCAATGCTGCCATCTAACTGCAGATTAGATAGAGATGTCCTAAGCTTCAGGTGTTACCATTCATACAGGACTAGCCAAGCAACCTCTAAGAGCAATTCAGGTGATCAGTCATTAGGTCTTAAGGCAAACTGGATACCTCCCCAGGCTCCATTACACTGACTAGATCTCCAAAGATCGCAGCAGGAGTTTAAAAAATCCAGCTCTAGCATATAAACCAAACATTTAGGTATCTTACTATGGAGCTGAATTCCACCCAACCCTGTTCATGCCATTACCTTGTGTGACATTTCACATATTTTGAAATACGGATTCTATAATGTAACTCTGACTAGAATACATTCTGGGCTTTTAATGCATTTCAATCTCATTTCTTCATGTGAAAATTAAAACAAAAAAAAAAAGCTGTGCAAGCATGTAGTAAGATTTTATCATTTTAAGTGTAAAATCCTTTTCCTTCAAACTTCTGTCAAAACTTCAAGAGAAACTAGATTACCCCATTCCAGATGGAATCCCATAATATGATCCTCCCTTCCTAGTAAGCAACAACAGCACAAGTCTACAGGTTTATATTTTCTTTCATCATGGTTTAACACCAGCTGGCAACTAAGCGCCACAGAGCTGTTCACTCACTCCCAGCCAAAACCCACACGTATTTTTTAGCTAATGGATCTTGAGTTGTGTTACGTGAGTGTCTTTGCTTCATCCAGCTGCTTAGCCTATAGCCAGCTTCTTAGAGAACAACAGGGAAAGCAAAACATACAGGTTAACTGCTTTAAGCTTAGGCAAGTGCTCTCATCACAAGTCTGTTTCTACAAAAACACACAGCAGCACTCCATTTTCAGTCTTAAACACAATTAGACTACACCATGACCAGCTCTGTTCTGAGAAGAACCACAAGATTTCCAGTCACAGCATATTATTAGAAACAAAGTCTAAAACATAGGCTCTGAACAGGTGCCCAATTTCATACATCTTTGTGCTTGCATTCTGTAGATTGGGTAACTCTTGTAAGTTTCTATTTGGGCATAAAAACTAAGTATTTCAGGTAAGAGACCAATACCCAATCACCACTGCTGAAAAATCATGCACCCAGAATTTAATCTCTGTCATCCTGAATTTCAGTCAATTTAATCATTCCAGCTCTTAATTTAATTTCTGGTGATAGTCACAAAATAACCAAGGCATCTATCAGAAGCCTCATCCCAAGTCAATTAAGAGTTAAGAGAGTCAGTCCAGAGTCACTTACTCCATAGTTTCAAGTAACTGGAAGGTATCTGCCTGGTACAATTTCCCAAACCAATCAACACCTGACAGGGCAAAATCAACCCCTTTCCCACTGTGCTCTAGCTGCAATAGTAGCTCCCTATTTTTAATACTGAATGCAGTGTCATAACAAGACACCCTTAAAACACTAAGGTACCATAAGTAGTTACACAAAGAACAAACAAAAAGTAACAACTGATCCAAGCCTCACAAAAAGCTGATTACTTTAATGCAAGAATCGATCTTTTTAGGCAGGGCATTAACACACCAAAATCTCAAATACAAACAGAAAGAGCAAGAAGTTAATTTATAAACTGAAAAGGCATTATTTAACCTAAGCATTAAGCATGGCTTCTGACATACATCTAATAAATAATACTAATAGCCAAAACTATTGTCCAGGCAGTTGTCATCTATAAAGCTCAGAAATCAATAAAATCTTTCCAGAATTTCAGTGCTGAGATATGCTTATGTGCATCTCCAGATCTACTTATTCATGTCTGCTAACTACAATGATGTTTTAACATATTTTTGCAAGAAAAGGAAGCCACCAAAACCTGACTTAACTAGGTTTAGACAATAACTTAATCCTTTGAGTGAATTCATCAGAGTAATTTTGCAGCTGTGGACCAAGACCAGACCTAAAAGCAAGCTTTTTTGTGTCTTACTTCCAACATACAAGAAACAGAGCAAGAATAGTTAAGCTCTAGGTACAACCATAAAATTAGAACATTCTATTAGATATGTAAAAACACTCTTACTGTAATGAGGTCATTCCTTTTAACCATTCTTCCTTGGTAAAAAATCCCATGCTTTCAGCCTCTAGTTTCCAGGCTAAAACTAACATAATAATCTAGGGGAAGTAAAAGAAAAAAACACAAGGGGAGGAAAAGGAGTTAGTACATAAGAAAAGGCTGATTTACTACTGTCCAAGAATAAAACTCTTAAGCATTAACACATTCTAGCACTTGTGGTACATGCTTGCACTTCATATTTGTTACCATTAAATAATTCAGCTACATGCAATTTTCCCCTTAATTTAAATTTCTGAAAATGAAGTATTACAATAAAACCCACCCAAAAAACCTCACACACCAGCCAAGTATAATTGATGTATTCAGCTGAAATATCTTAGAGTAGCTCCTACATGCAGGAAGATGACAAACTCTTTGCTTAGTGGAGTTAAGAGTGTTACACAGAACTTAATCTTACCTAACATCCTGTTAGGTGTTATTAACACTAAGAAAGAAACTTACATTTTCAGGTTCAACACCGATGTCTTCACAGAATTTTTCCATTCCTTCAGGGCCTACAACTTCATCAGGACCTTCAATGCAAAAACCATACCAGATTGAAATCTAAGTAACATTCACTGCTCACAAGGGTTATGCACAATAATTAGGCTATATTGCACCCAATGTATTTCTAAAAACATTGATTTAAGTAGCTTTTATGCTAGAACTATTCTATCAAGTGCAATTGTGTAGACACGTATATTACATGCTACACCAGAATGTTTGTGCTGTGCACTGCCTTCCTATGATAGCAGACAAGCCATTTTGGTTTTGTATCTGAGTTTTCAAAAGACTCCACTGAGCTTCCTATTGACGCAGCCCAACTCCAGTAACTGTGGCAGTCAATTGTTTCAAGACAATTTGGGTACCACTACTCTGCTGAAGTTACTTTATGAACAATGTTCTTCAAAAAATTATTTTATCAACAATAAAAAAATCTAATTCTGTCTGAGCTACTATTACAGATATTATTCTTTTGATGGTGCTGACTTTATGGGTTTATACTAACACAGAGGAGGGTGAATCTGCAAATAACATAAGATTAATGATGCTGAGTAATATAAACAAAGTGATAATAAACTGAAGAAATGCTGAGCATGTTAGCCACATACAAAGCAGAAAAAGCTTTAGGACTGCAACGAAAACAGCTTGATTAGAATCACAACACTTAGTGTTATGCTATAATTTCTCCATTTTAACACAAAAAAAGTCCCTAAAATGCAGCAAAATAGTGCTTTTAAAGAGTGCATACGGACACAGACTACAGCGTTTTGTTCCTCCAATCCCTCTCTAGTTTCAGTTATTTTGACTAAGCCTTTTCCAAAAATGACTCCTACTGGGCAGCCAAATATTATTAAAAGGCTTGTCAACACAGTATTTTGATATGTCTTGGATCATTACATTAACATTCAGTGAAGATGAACTCATGTAAAAGGCAAAGGTTTTATCTTCCAAAACAACATCCCATTTTACAACTTCTTGGCAAATTTTGCTATTTATAATAGGGAGAGTCCTTGATGATACCTATCTCCACTTTATCTGCTGCTAGTGTAAGCAGAAGCCTCTTTAAGAGTTTGGATAATGTGCTTTGAATAACTACTCACTGTGAGATAAGAACATTGTCAATAAAAACTTTTGAGAATGGCTACTTTTACAGGAAAATAAAATGCAACTGACACTTAAGATCATGAACCCCTACCTTTTGAAAAATATTGCAAAGGACATTTTCGCTAGGTAAGCAAGGTCAAACAGTGTTATATAGAAAATATTAAAAAAACCCAACAAATTATGAAGAGAAATACATACAAGGGTTCAGTGGCAATGACAAGTAAAAGCCTGAAACAGTGTTTCTGGTCCACAAATCATACGTACAACTCATACGCATATATATGTCTGTGTGTAGTTTTATCTTCCAATAAAAATATTTTACCTCCTATTGTATATAATTCAACTGGAATTCTATCTCATGCTGGAAATGTGGCATTTTTTGCTTACTGGTTGACTAACAAAGTATAACCTCCTACATTCAATTTTTGACTCAACGACAAGGACAAAATTTACAGACATTAAGTCTAAAGTATGTGCGAACACATTTATCACAACAAAATTAACTTTGAATTATTATTTTGCTAGAAAAGTCTCTACTCCAGAACAGTATGCCTCAAACCTGAAGTAGAAAGCAGATTACTATAAACAAGAGTAGTTTATTGCTGTGAAAAGACCGCAAGGAAAGTATCAGTCCTGATAAATATACTCAAACCACTTGCTGGCAGATACATCAGCAGCTCACTTCATTCTAAGAACTGGCCATTAATGAGTTTTAATCACCAACCAGTTATGATGGACTTTAAGTAGTGACTAGACAAGAAATTAATAACAACTTAGAAATCCTGATTTTGGAAACCATATACTTGGTAAACAAATAGCAGTAACAGTGTAATAAATTCTGCAAAATGCACTGCATATGCACTGAAAGCAGCTATTAGATTGCAATTCTGAGTTATTTGAAAGAGGCTACTTCAAATACTTTTGGAATGAGACATTTGTTATTTAGAATATCAAAAATGTTAGTAGAAATTCTCAGATGGAAAAACAGTATAAACCTCTAATATTTTGCTTTGTAAAATAGAAACCCAGGAAGCTTAAATCATGACCTATGTCACTAGCCTTCCACTATGATCACAAAAGAGATACAGTTAGATACATAAGCATCAATCTGAATTTTCCCTCAATGTCCTGATTTCTACTTGAGAGTTTCAAAGCAAGAAGTAGAATCACTCAGTATATCCTGGTTTGACACTGTACTGCTCAACATCTGTTATTTCATTTTAAAGTTATAAAGCATAGAGTAAGGAAAAATAAGTAAAAATAGAATAAATACCAAGAAAGTAATACTAAAAGCTATACTAATTCAAGTGCATGTTATAAGGAAGCAAACACAGACATTTTTATGTCTACATCAGCATAAAAAAAGCAAAATATAAGTAGTATTTGATGTATTGCTTTATTTAAAACAAAACCATATAGTTTTAAACACGAATCTATTGCATATTACCTGCATATTCATAAAACCAAGCCAGGCACTTTTTGCTTGAAAAATGTTCCTCTCCACTTATTACTTTACCAGATGCTTGTGATCTGCAGTAGCAAATAGAAACACAGGGATGAACAGTGTTATTTTAATGAGACATGTGAAAACCAGGAAAAATTAAATTAAAAATATTTACTAATCATCTATTTAAATTGTTTCAGGAGGTCAATACACATCTACAGTTATGCTGCATTTCATAAAGGGCAATCGTCTGTCATCCCCAACTCTTGTCAGAGCATAAAACTACCTTTAGATTACAACCATCTCATAGCCCAATTTATTGCAACTATTACTTTTTCTGAAATGCAGAAGTACTGTTATCTGGTAGATATTAATCAAAAAGAAACCCCCACACAGATGGCCAAATTATCACTCCTCAGTAATTCAAATGCCTTATTATCTACTTATATTTATACATACAGGCATTTAAAGTTAGGTCTCTAATAAGCAGCATGATCTTCAAGAGTGCTGAATATGCACAGATCCCATTAAGGTCAACAGGAGCTGCAGAGTTTGACATATTTAAAAGTCAGGCTATTTATAGTTCATTTGGGAAAAAAAACTTGGTCAATTTGTTTACATTATACATAAAACTAAGAATCTGCAAATTCTATAGATATTTGGTATATATACCAGAATAGTAGTGTGCAATCCGTGGTAAGACTGAAGCTGCTCAGCACACACAGCTTCCCCCCATCATTGTCTTCATTATGTAACACACAACCCAGTTTGCCTAGGAAGTGAATTTTCTAATTCATCATTCATTAAAAGAATGCACACAATTTCTTCCAGTAAAAACACCGACCACACAAAGACATCTTTAGTCAGTAAGGCGTTGCAGCACCTTTCCAATGCACCCTCCTTTCAAACACAAATTACAGACTTTTAGAACAGGCTAAGATTATTTCTAACAATGAAGTGAGAGCTAATCATATGAGAGGATTTAAAATTATGCAGCTCCCACATTGCAATTTTAAAATTAAAACGTCAAGCAGGAGAAGAATAGTTCAGTTCTGAGAGGGGTGAACAACTTTAACTCCCATGTATCATTTTTAGCTTCACTGGAAAAGAAAGCAACACTCCAAGATGAAGCCTTCTGTGCTGAAAGCTAGAATTAAAGGTGTCCTACAAACATCCATCCATTCAACTGGCATTAGGAACACAAGCCACCAGAAAGAGGCAGTCATATGGTATGCTATTGCTTATTGGTTTTACCCAGATTGACATAGATCTATTTGTAATCACCAATTTTACTAAAGAATATAACCAATAAATTGCTGTGTAACAACATAATACCAAAAATGCTTGTGTATCTAACATTTTCCGATCACCTAGCATGAACTCTCACTTACATCATAAGTTTCTGCCCAACAACTAGCTCCCTGTAGAATCTGGGTTTTTTTCTTTCCTTGTGCTACTTTTTTAAGTAAAAGAAATTAAGATCATAAAATTTCGGTTAACGATGTCCCAGAAAGACAAACTGAAACTGAACACATGCAAACAAGAGCTAAGATGAGCAAGGAAACTGAAAGTTGGTATTACAAACCAGAACAATTTAGCTTTTTTAAGTATACAAAATAAAGTACGAGAAAACAGACGTGCTCCCTCCAAATATACTTTGAGGCAGAACCATGAAGGAGTAGAGCTGCACAGAGGACAATGGTGGCACAAGAAGTTATTTGTAGGCAATGAATAAACTGACTGAAAATAAAAAGGTCATCAATGACCACAGAAAGTGAGCTCTGGAATAGTTATCCAAAATGAACAGTCATAACAAAATAAGAGCCTGGGTACTTCTAAGCTCAAGCTTGGCCAGCCTATGAGAAAGGCCATACACCACAATTTCTTGCAATAGCCATTCCTGTAGTGTTGATTTCGCAAGTCCTTTGTATCCTCATGTCCTCAGGACGTTAGTCGTAACTACTGCTTTACTGGCATACTTAACAAGGTCTAACAGAGGAAGCAGGCAGTTACTTCATGGAAGCCACACTGTAAGCTCCTGCTGCACCGCACTAATGGCTTATCATTCTAATAGCAACTTTTGGGAATCACGGCATAAAGTGGTCTTTTTACAGTAGTTAATGAGCAACATGCTTCAGACTCCTGTATTTATTAGAGAAACCTTTCCTGCTCTTGTTTTCCAGTGTGCTGACCAATCCTTCCAATTCACTGCAAAAAAAAAAAAAAAAAAAAAAGGGGGGAAAAAAAAAAGGAAAGGACGATTTAGCACCAACACTCTGAGTACTGGTAACCTTAATGTGACGAGAGCCGCCTACCCCAGGGAGATAGAACGAATATGGGGACAAGCGCCTGAAGCGGCCCCAGAGGTACAGCCAAAGGCAAAGCCAGTCGGGAATGGGAGCCGTTCCGTGGCGTTCCTCCCCGAGGCGTGAGCACGCCGCACGCCGCCGCGGCCAGCCCCGCGCCTGCACCGGGACGTGTCCCCCAGCACGGCCGAGGCCCAGCCGGGGCCCGCGGCCCGCACACGGCCTCAGCCCGCCCGCCGCCCCGGGGATCCCCGCGGCCGCCGCAGCCCGGGGCCCGCCGAGGAGCGGCCCGGCCCCGCTCGCCCGGGACGTGACCGCCGGCACCGGCCGCCGCCCCGCGAGACGGTACCTGCCGAGTTTACATTTCTTGAGGCCGGTGTCGTCCGCCGCCGCCGCCCCCGAGGACTTCCTCTTCTTCTTCACCGGCATCGTCCTGCCTCGGGGCGGGGCCGCCCCGCTGCCGGGGCCCGCAGCCGAGGCCCCCCCGGGCTCGCTTCCCCTGGCCGCCGCCGCCTCCCGAGACCGGCGGTGAGGAGACGAGAGTAGATCCCGTTCCGCCCTGCTCCTGCTGCTCCTCCCCAGCCCCACCGGGCGCTGCCGCCCCCCGCTCGCCGCGGGGAGACGCCGCCGCCACCCCGTTCCCAGCAGCGGGCGTCGCGTCGGGGGCGGGAGCGAGCGCGGGCGGTATCGGCGGCGGGGGAACGGCGAGAACGACCCGGACACAGACGGCGCCGGGCAGGAAGCGGTAGCGGGGCCGGGGCGGGGCCGGCCCCGGGAGGGCGGGGCTGCCGCGCGCCTTTCCCGGCCGGAGGGAGCCGCGCGGGGCCGCGTGCGCGGGCAGGGCTCGGCGGGCCGGTTACAGCTCCGCGTCCGCAGCGGAATAAACGGGAAACGCCAGCCCCGCCAGCCCCTCCGAACCCGCACCAGGACGGGGAGCTGCTGGTCGCGTCCCGCCAGCGCTGGAAGCGGGCGTGGGGCTGGGGCAGCCGCCTGCCGAGAGGCGCGAGCGGCGGCCGGGCTCAGCAGCATCTGCTGGGCGGCACGGGAGGCGCTCCGTCCCTTTCCAAACGCCCTGGAGAAGCGGCCGGGAGCGCTGAGCGGGGCGCGCATCGCTACCCCGGCACTGACCCACGGGCAGCCACGAGCCCGTGCTCCCGGTGGGCGGTCGGAGCACTCGCCCAGCGCGCCCCGGGGCCGGGCCCGCAGTCCTTGTGCGCGTTGCTCTACCGGGCACCACGGGCTCCCTAGCGGGAACGATCCCTAGCGGGGCAGGGCCGAGGGAAACAGCCCAAGTACTGCGGCGGCCGTGGCACCGTGGCGCAGCTGATGGCAGGAGAGATGCTGCGGTGAAGCCAGCGGAAGCCTGCCAGGGGATCGGGCCGGCTGGCCCCGTGTGACGTCGGGCGCTGCGGCCGTGCCGGGAAGAGCGCAGCGCCTTCTCCGCCCGTCCCCGCCCATCGGGCCCGCCCCGTCCCGTTCCTCCCTGCCCCGTCCCGCCCCGTCCCGCTGATTGCCCAGCGCGTCGACCGCCGCCTCCTTTCCCGTCTTGCCGGGAGCCATCCGCACTTAGCCCGCCTGCGCGCCGGGGCCGCCATCTCCGGTCACCATAGTGACGGGGCCCGGCGACGCCGGGACGGCTCCGGGCCTCTCCCCCTGTGCCCCAAGAGCGAGCCGCCGTCCTTCCCGCCGTGAGCCCCTCGGGTCTTCTCCCGCCAGCGCCTGCATGTGCTCCCGTGGTGTTCTGGATCCGCCCCCGCCTTGATCCTGCCTGGCGGGGTGCGTGCCGCCACCATGGCCGGGGAGGGAGACAGGAGGAAGCGCTTTATTTCAGCCACGGCTGCCAACTACTTCGGGCTGGACCCGGCGGGCGGTGCCGCTGCCCTGGCCGCGGGGCTGCATTCCCGTCCGGAGCTGAGCCGCTTCCTCGACGACGGCAATGAGTTCCTGCTCGTGGTGCAGCACTCGGGCGCGCAGCTCAGCGCCTCCAACAAGGTACCGTAGTGCCCGGCGCCTGCGGGTCCCGCGCGTCTGCCGCGTCCGGCCGTGCGAGCCGGGATGCAGAGCCCGGAGGCAGCCCGGGCTGAGTGGTCGTAAAGACTAGTGTCAGATTTGGAGACATCTCCCTCCTGCGAACATCTGTGCAGGTCTCTGTGTTTGCCGCAAGGTACTGGCGGCTGCCGTGGTTTAACCCCAGCCGGCAGATAAGTACCACTCACCGTCCCCCCACCCTGAATTAGAAAGAAAAGAACGCCGTGGGTCGAGATAAGAGCAATTTAATCACTGAAACGGAATAAAGTGTAATAATAGCTAGCTACTAATACACTAATAATAGTGTTAATAATTGCAATGAAAAGGGGCGAGAGAGAGGAACAGAACCCAGGAGAAACAAGCGATGCACAGTGCAGTTGTTCACCACCCACTGACTGATGCCCAGCCTGCCCCCAGCAGCCATCGGTGCCTCCCGGCCAACTGCCCTCAGTTCATACTCTGAGCATGATGCTCCGTGGTGTGGAATATCCCTCTGGCCAGTTCAGGTCAGCTCTCCTGGCCGTGCTTCCTCCCAGCTTCTTGTGCCCCTGCTCACTGGCAGATCACGAAGCACGGCAGAGTCCTTGACTTTGGGTAATTACTGCTCAGCAACAACCAATACATCAGTGTGATGTAAACTTTATTCTCATACTAAACTCCAAATGCGGAGCTGTACCAGCTATTAAGAAAATTAACTCTATCCTTGCTGAAACAAGAACACTGTCCCCAGGGTCTGTGAAGACCATATCATAAGCTGGCGATACATTTGTTGGTGGATTGTGCCCATGTTGGTGCAGTTTTAGCTGTGTATTGTCTATGTGAACATAAGGCAGCCTGAGGCATGGAGTTGGATGTATGATTTCTTCCTGGGCATGGCTGCATGTGGGTGGCCAGGATTGCATGGGCAACGTCCATGCAGGGAATGGGATTCAATATGTGGCACATTGGCTGATAATTTGACAAATCCAAGGCGGGTGTTTGTCCAAAGCATGCATTTTCCAAACTGATGTGTCCAGCTGCGAGCAAATCTAAGGTTCTTTGTGTGAAATGTCCTGCCTTGAGTCTTGTGTTCAGCAAGTGACTCATGGGGTTGGTACCATGGGGTGTGAAGTGTCACCATGTAAGGAGCGCATGGTGTGCTGCCAGCCACACAGACTGTACAGGCAAGGTGTGGGTCTTGACGTGGGACATATCCTTCTGCAGTGAGACCAGGGACATGGTGGCTTCATGTCAGTGGCTTCACACACAGAAGATGCATCTAGGGAGTCCTCGACATGTGAAGTGTGGACTAGTAACTTGCATAACTCCTTGGTTAATCTTCTCTGAAGTCTAGTGCATGCTATATTCAGGCAAGAATGGACATTTATGTACCATTTTTTGGGGGTGCTGCTGAGCCACTGTCTAAGTTACAACGCAGCTTTCAGCAGCTGTGGAAGATCAGATGCATATTAGTGCTATACTGTGTACTTGTTGTCTCAGTGAAGCTATGTCTGTAGGTGTTGGGCTAAAGACTTGATGAGAAAGTAAAACCAATACTGTCCAATACAGCTGAAAGCTGTTCTTACTACCCTTTGTTTCTTTTAACAGAAAAATAGTACACAGATGTTTACAGTTGCACAGAATCTGGGATTTCACTTAGCATATCTTTTTGCTATTAATTTACCAAATGTTTAGTATATTTCTCTGTTCTGTGAATTCTCCTCAGCCACAAATAGTTTCAGTAATTACTTTATGGCAATTTTTGGAACTTTACCCCTAAGTTAGGTTGTGGATGGAACATTAGTCATGTTACAGTTTATAGTTTTACTGATGAAGGAGCATGCCTTTCTCTGTCCTTGAGAAATTCATGAATAGAGTTATGTATTTAGAAACTCAGGAAAACAATACAGAATATTTAGAATATAGAAAAATTTTCCCAAGGGTGTGTAGCATAAAAAGACAAAAAAAAAAATAGGCTTCATGCTTAGTTTTCTCTAGGCACAAGACAGAGTTTCTGTTTTGTCCAGAGAAAGCAATAAGTGGAGTTTTCAAAATATAGTAAGAAATTACAGTATTTACAGACATTATATGCTGTAGAAGGCTTTATGTATTTGATGTTGGAAGTCAGGTTCCTATGGACTCAGA
Source organism: Monarcha castaneiventris obscurior (assembly GCA_026261815.1). NCBI lineage: Eukaryota > Metazoa > Chordata > Aves > Passeriformes > Monarchidae > Monarcha > Monarcha castaneiventris. The sequence continues at coordinate 41,393,928 of JAMPIT010000575.1, forward strand.
AATGAGTATAAGAAAAAATTTAATTTTCTCTGCAAATCAGAAACAATCAGAATTTTATCAGAGCCCAGAGGGAGTAATATGGTGTAGCGGGTTCAGTAAATACATATGGTATTTTATATTTTTTTCTTGATGCAAATTGTTTGTGTAAATGGTGTATATAATTTAGTGTAATATGCAGTCAGTAACAGCTTTCTAAACAAATCCTGTCTTCTTGATTATTACAGATTGAAGCTACCGATTCAAAGAATAATGTGTTGGTGTTCTTTAAACTGAGACCTGATGTAATTACTGAAGATAATCTTCACAGTAATATTCTTGTGTCATCTATGCTAGATTCACCAATCAACACCCTTTATCAAGCTGTACGACAAGTTTTTGCACCAGTATTACTGAAGGTGAGCAATATACCAGTTTAAATGTTTTGTAGCTTTATATTGAGACACTGGAATTCAATTGGATGTTACCTAATTCTGAGCTAAGTATTTTATGTTATGAAACCAAAGTATTTGAGGAGATGAAACAATGGGTGATAATTGTAATTTCTAAGTTAAAAAAAGTACTTAAGCTTCTGTCAATAAGGATGAGAGGAAGATTCTGGTCATACATATGCCTGACTGGAAATGTGGAATACACTGGCCAGTGGTGGTTAATTTGGAAAACAGCTCACACATTTTCAGATTGCCTTTATAAACCCAAAAACTGACTTTTGATTTTGTGATAAAAATGTTCTTTATAGTATTATTCTGAATTGTTAAATGAAAAAGATGAAGTGCTCTTCTTTGACTTTAGGGAAAATAAATGCTACATTGTCCCACCATGTGGTTTGTACTTAATCTGAATTTTACATATTTTTTAAGAAAATGATAATTGCTCTATCATGTGAGTCACAATTTTTGAAATGTTCATTACAGGATGAGAAGTGGAGTAAAGCATTTGATCCCAAACTCCAGAAACTTCTAAGTGAGCTTGAAGCTGGCTTGAGTACAGCTCTCAGAAGACCAGATCCCAGTTACACAGGAACAAAATTCAGTGAAGATGATGTACGAGGTTTGTTTTGCAATTATGTCTTTTATAGTTAATTTTGAATTCAGAGTAAATAATTTATTTACAGGTTGAGTGTTTAGGCTCTCAGTGATTGCATGGTGTGAAATGTAACTGGTTGTTGTTAGTAGACTGGAATTACTGATGGTCATGCCAGGAGACCAGAGTTGACTTTTATACTGCATCTAGTCAGGATCAGAAGTTAAAGGATATTTACATAATCATGTAGTAGAAGTTTGCTTTAGAAAGTATGTTCTGACTGAACATATTTTATAAACATTCATTTATTTCATATATAAATATTTTCTATTTTATTTGCAGCTATACTTACACCGACAGATGAATTTCAGTTCTGGAGAGAATGTGCTCGTCATGGAAGTAAAGGGTGTAATAAAGAGAGAGCTTCATATTTTAGTGACCTATTTGAGGACATTGCAAAAGTATGTTTTATTTTGAGTGATCAGTGATACATTTCTAGACTTCGTAAAAAACACTCTTCCTATGAAATATATGTCAGTATATGTACGCTCTTTCCAAATGGATGAATATGTAACACTTTAGTTATTTTTTCTTAGTCAAAATTTTACTTTAAATTATATTCATGTGATTTGTAGTGACAGTGGTGCATGGGAATGCTGACATTTAATTGGGAGTGGATTTGATCATTGAATACTAGCAGCTGCTGTAGAAATACAACTGTATGCTACAGTCTGTGAATTGGGGATTGATTCACGAGATGAAAAGGACACTATTAATGCTGTCATGCAAAATTTTCGACACCCACAAAGCACTTTCTTGAGTAGTACTTCAGATTTTAATGAATACTTCATATGAATAAACTTACACAAATGCTTGGTTTTTTGAGAGGGTTATGACATATTCTGTTATGCTGTAAACCTCAGGAAACTACACCACTTGCCAGCTTCAGAAAAGTGTAAATGTTTCTACAATACTATTTGCAAAGTAAACATATTAAGGATTTTTTTTTCCTAGGATTATTACAACTTGGATACTCTCTCATTATTTGAAGTTGTGGATTTGGTGGAGGCTACCAAGGATACCGTTGATGGTGTGTGGAGACAAACAGAATATGATCCTTATCCACAGTCTCGCATGCATAATCTCTTGGATGTGATAGGTAAACCTTTATGCAGTCTTTATTAAATGAACAGTTGAGAAAAGTAAAATGATTCCTTGAGCAGAGACCTTCTTCCTTGTAAAGGCACCAATAGCAGCCCACAGCATGAAGGTGCTTGCTTCTTGTAATCATGATCCATGAATATTATTTGCCTTCCAGTATGCAATAATTCAACCAGTTCTGGTAGATGCCTTCACATATGCTGGAAAGGTGATAGATAGTTAGAAGATGGAGTTGGATACCTTTCAGCCTGTGGGCTGAATTTGTCATGCTTGTGTTTGACTCCCTGGCTTTCTCTCAGAGGAGAAAATTTATTTGCATAAACCCCTATTAAAGGTCGGTTCAGTCTGTGCGGAGGTGAGAGCAGGATATGCAGAGAAGTTCTTCTCTCATTCTCTTGACAGCAGCCCCACGGCTGGGGACAGGCACAGGACAGTGAGTTTGTGTGATGCTGCTAGCTGTGTGTGTGCTTGAGAAGAGGAGTTGTGGGGAGCAGCCAGAGACTGCCATTGCTGCTGATAAATACAGGTGCTTGTGTGTGGAATCCAGAATCCAAATCCATCAGCTTCACATGTTGGACCAACCTCTGTTTACCCTGGAGATATTAAAGAGATTTATTGAAACTGAAACAAAATAATCAGTTATTGCTGCATTTGTGTGGTTTGAAATCAAGACACTAGACTGTTTTTTAAAAAAAATGTGATTGGAATGTGGTGTAGCCTTTAAAGGAATTATTTTAAACAAACATAACATCTTGGTTTTCTTATACTTTTTGTCTTCTAGGTGGCTCACTAGGTAGATTTGTTCAGAGAAAATTAGCAGCTTTGAATTTGTGGGAAGACCCTTTTCACAGTGTTAAAGAAAATATGCAAGCTGGCATCTTGATTTGTGAGCAGTGGGTGTCAGCTTGTGAATACCTAACTGGACAACTATGGCAACATTATACTCTGCATCCATGGAAAAATGAGAAATATTTCCCTGAATTGATAGCCAAACTTGGCAAACGTCTTGATGAGGTAGAGATTTGAATTATAAGCATTAGTTTCATTAGACACAGAATTAAACAGCATTGTTTTAAGTTAGAAAAGGGAATTGAAATACTTTTATAGTCTTTTCAGAGTCAGGTAGTATTCCATAATCTGTTTGTCTGAGCCTTTCAAAAGTTTCTTGTAAAAAGGAGAGAGATGGGTACTTGTAAATATAAGTTTTATGTAAAAATACATTGTATATATCAAATACTTTTTTTCCCTTTTAGGTGCTAACTGTTAGAACACTGCATGAAAAACTTATGTTCTTTTTGTCAGCTGGAGAACAAAATTCTTTACATCTTTCTCAAGTGTTTGAACCCTTTGCTGGCCTAAATCCTGTACACTATAATCCTTACACAGAGGTATAATGCTTATTTTTGATTTATTCACATTATTTCTGTGTCTTTTTGCAATGTATATAGTCCTAAACTAACACACAAATTCATTATCTCTAGCCATTATGGAAAGCAGCAGTCTCTCAGTATGAAAGAATTATTGCACCGGCGCAACAAAAAATAGCAAGCAGGTTGAAGAAATTTATTTCAGAAATTCAGGACAGTCCACAACAGGTAAGGGTAATTCTGTAGTCTGAAAACTTTCCTGAAGATGAATTTATTTAATGCTGAAGTAGTCGGTTAGGGGACAGGAGTTAGAACCAAAGACAGCACTACTGGGTGGTGTCAGCCTATGTTTAATTTTTTTCATGAGAAAGTGATAACATTTTTAAATCTTCATATTTCAGGTTCTTCAAATATTTCAGAAGCATAAGGAGCTGATAAAGCACCCAAATATAAGTAAAGAATTGCTTTTTGAAAGGGAAACATTGCTAGCAGCGCTTCAAGATTATGTCAAAGGTATTTAATAACATTAGTTTTTTTGTGAATGCTAGGATCTTTATTTACTTCTAGAATTCTGTCAGTTTTCCTGGTATATTTTTTATAACTACAGTAATGATCTAAGGTTGTTCTATTAAACTTCTGGTCTAATGCATCTTTTGCATGTGTTAGACTATGAGACAGACTTTGAAACTCGATGCCATGGTGTTCCTGGTGATGTTACTGGACCACTGTCAGGCAAGAACCTTTCTGAAGTTGTCAATAATATTGTATGGGTACAGCAGCTGGAACTGAAGGTAAGAGATTCTGTTACTGTTTACACACAGTTTGTCATAGGATGTAAAACATGTATTTGACATTTCTGTGGGGAATTCCACACAAAAATTGTGGGCTTCCCAAGAGTTATATAATCAAGGTTCCTTATCAGTGGTGCTGCTTGCTAAGTTTATTTTTTTAGCAGACCCAGAATGCAGTCTTTTTGTAGTAAACTGAACTTATAAAAAACGAAAATCAGACAGGAGGTGGTTTTGTTAAATTTTACCTTCCAGTTCGCATTTTAAAATTTTAAAATTGTATTTAAGATTCACAGACAGATTCTGAAATCCTAATTCTCACTTGTTATTACTAACCTTTGTAGTGTCCTCTCGAAGTCAAAGGGGTTTCTTGGTAGTACACTTTGAGCTTGTGCCTGACAAGGAATTTACAGTAGTAAAAGTAAATGTACAACAACTCTGTTTTAATATATCTTGTTTTTGTAAGTTTGTATTCACACTTTAGTAGGAAAATTTGAACGTTTTTTGGAAAACATTGACCAGTGAAAACCGAAGTGTTTTTTGTGAATGTTAAGTACCCTCTGCAAAAACTATAGATTTGAATGAGAATAGAAGTTACTTATCCCAGAATAACTATTAGCCTAGTTCAGCTGATGTGTGTCAGTTGGATGTCTGCTTTAGGTTGTGCTAAATTTTTTAATTGCTCTCAAATCTCCACTGATTGTATTGACTAGGGTTTGAATTTGTCCACATGTAGATGTGATATTCCATTTCATATATGTTTGAGTATTGTCATGGACCTTACAGATACAACAGAAGACTCATGGGAGAGCTCTACCTTTACAGAGAGTTAATTAAAGACCAAGTGGGATATCCTGGGGTATATTAATAGTGGTGGATGCCATTGGTGGACAGCTTATTCAGACACAATTTACTGTAAAGAGAATTCAAACATCTGGGACACAGTTTGGAATTCACTTTTCTTTTTTCCTACTCAGCTTTTGAATTCCACTTGGATGTTTTGTAATATTGGTTGTTATTGTTGTGATTTTTCTTTTCTGATCAAATACTGGGAAGTTAACCTTCTTTTCTTTGTTATTGTGTTTAAGGTGGATGATTCTATCAAGCTGGCAAAAGCTCTTCTGTCTGACTTACGTGGATTTCAAACTTTTCATCAAAATGCAGATAGTTTCCTGGAACAGTTAAAAGTATATGAGCAAGAACAATTTGATGATTGGTCTAGGAATATCCAGTCAGAATTATCAAATCCCAAGTCAGGACTTTGGTAAATACACCCTTGTTTAAATAATGTTTATTAAAATGTAATCTGTAGTGGGGTGTAATTCATTAGAACTTGACAAAGGAAATAAAAAAAATTACAGGATTGGGAATGAATGGAGAGACAAAATAGAACAATTTATTATACTTTCATCATCCTGCCAGTCTTCCTTGGTAAGCTGAAGTATACAGAACAGTCTTATTAATAACTAATTAATAGCTAATTTTGCAGATTAATAGCTAATCTTGCCGTTTCTGTTAGCACCTGGAATGAAAGACGTTTGGTTTTCTTGTTGTTTTTACTTGTTACCCATTGTAGTCCTTATAGTGATAATGTATAGAAACCAGATGAGATGGGAGTATAGCTGTGATATACAGATGACACATGTAGAGTAACAAATTATCTGTTATTCACAAGAAATTCTGCAGTCTATATAAGGCAGATGAAATAAGGGTAAGCATATAAATATAAATTTTATTAATTTTGTTTCCCAAAATAATAAAATTTCCTTATGGGATATTAAAATATATTTTAACAATTTATTGTTTTAGTTGGTTGGCTACATACTGTCTGTCTTCAACTCTGAGTGTTGCAGAATTCCTCTGAAAAGAAACTGTCTGTAGTTACAGAGGATAAAGGAGTTGATACTTAAGTGAAAACCTTTATTTTAATGAAAATACTCAAATATGTAACAGCCTTTTAATTTATTAGTACCATAAAATTTTGTTATAGTGAGAACTTAAAAGATGTGGTGTGGTTAATTAAAAGAACAAGAAAAGAAGTAGCTCCATACAAAGGGGAATGCAATGGATATGGGAACTAGAAAAGGGATGAGAAAAAAAAAGGAAAAAAAGAATAAGGCTGAAGTGTTTATGAAAGGATGGTGGTAAAAGCATTACTAAAGTAGAAAAAAAAAATTGGAGTAAAGTCTGAAGATAGACTGGTGTTCTTATTAGCATCTGGTTGAATATACCAAAATGCTCCATTGAAGCAAATTCTGGTTCTTAGATTGGTTCCCTCATTATTTTCTTCCCCCTTGCAGTGCTGAAGGCTGGGGCGGGTAAAGTGCCTGCTTGAGAGAATATGATGGATACAGTGTAATTTAGAAATCCTGTCTAGCTGTGAGTTACATGTTAGCTATTGTTACAAGCCAGAAAAACTTTGTAAACAAAAGTGATAGGCATTGTTAATTCTGTCTTATCTTCATTGTCTTTGAATTAAAGCAAAGGTTACTGGAATAATTTAGAAGTAAATTAAAATGTTAATAAGCACAGAGAAACAAAATAGATGTTTAGAATAGTTTGTTGTATTATGGTAAAATGCACCTAAGAAAGGATAAGTATCAAATTATAGTCTAATATGATTGATTTTGGTTCAGTATCCAAGCTAATAGCCCTGTGATGGAGTTGGATCCCATTTCTGGAACATTAAACATACTTTACTCAGATCGTCTGGTGACTCTGCTAAGAGAAGTGCGTCAGCTATCAGCACTTGGGTTTGCTATACCAGCTAAAATACAGCGTGTTGCAAACACTGCACAGAAGTTCTGCAAGCAGGCAGTCATCCTCAAGCAGGTATAAGATCATGCCATAATAACTTCCTGTTCTGACTTCCATCTTTAGTTTGTAGAACTTTTCTACAGTGCTGTCTTTTCTGTCTGTGTGGTTAAGCTTTTCACTGTGCTTGTCTGCATGAAAGTGACTTCTTTCTTGAACAAATTAGCTAAGTTCATAAAAGAAAAAAACGTAAAGGTATGCTTTACGATTCCAGGATGTGTCTTCTTTTGAAATATGGTATTAAAGCCGTATGAAGTTACTGTAGGAATATACAAAAATAAGACAAGTAATTGGTTGATCGCCTAGTTTTAGTCCCGGTTATTTATAATTATGACTAAAGGGAATTGTCATAAAATGGAGCAACTTGTCCTCGCCATTGCTAGTTTTCAACTGAAAATATATTAGTAAGCATTTTATGGAAGTATGTGTGGGGTTTTTGCGGGTGGGTGGTATATTTTTTTGGTTGCACTCAATGCCATGGATGTTTTTGTTTGGCTCATATTTCAATTCAATTTCACATAAGGTGTCATTGATATCTGAGATACCCCTACAGCTAGGGCAAAGGGGACATAAGACCTTTTATTTGTTCTTGTCAATTTAAGGTCTCCTTTTTTACAGGTGGCACACTTCTATAATTCTATTGATCAACAAATGATTGCAAGTCAGAAGCCAATGATGTTACAATCTGCTCTAGCATTTGAACAGATAATTAAGGTGAAGGAATTCCCCTCTCTTTGTCTTTTTAACTTCAGTGTTGTCTGTGCATATTCTGTGCCACTTTATCTACTTTTATTGCATCGTAATTAAAAAAATATTTCTTGATAAACAGGTGAAGTTGATTAGCAATTATTAATGCCACATTTTTGGTGTTGATCTGTGCAGAACAAAGGTGTCCTCTAATCTTCAGATGTCTGCTTACGTTTGTGGAGCAGAAGTCTCAACATCAGTTGGTCTATTTCAAACTGTTAGGAGTGTGTCATTATTCCTTCTCCAGTGCACTGATGTAGCTATAATGCTATGCCCCTCCATGTCTGTGATTTGCCAGATTATTTTGTCTCTAGTGCAGCTAGGGAAAGGGAGGAATAAAACCATCTTTCTCATATTATCACTTCCTGTATGCTAGCTGGTAGACTGTTTTTGTCATTAAATCTTACAAAGTTTGTGTGTTTTTAAAGCATTCAAAATCTGGTCTTGGAGGAAAAGCTCAAATAACATGGGATAATCCCAGAGAACTAGAGGTTTATATCCAAAAACTCCAAGCTGCTGCTGAACGGCTTTCCACTGAAAATAGAAAACTAAGGAAGTGGCACACAAAATTCATTGAAAAGGTATATTTTCCAGATGAAATTGAAATCATGTCTATTATGGCATACCTGATGATGACAAGTATGTTTATTATTCCTTAAAATTCTTTTAACAGGTCATATCGCTTATGAATATTGATCTACTTCGGCAGCAGCAGCGTTGGAAAGAGGGACTTCAGGAGCTCAGAACTGGTTTTGCCAGCCTTGAGTCACAGGCAGGGTTTGATTTTTGTACTGCAAACTGTGAACATTTGACTTTTCAACAGTAATCAAGATTTAAGACTCAAATATATCATGATTTAATTAATTTTGATTAAGGAGTTATTGGCTGTCTTAAGAAAACATCTGTGTCCTAGTTAATGCCAGATGTGAGGTAAAATCTCAGATGAGGAGGACGGAGGTAATTTTTTTATGTCATACAAGTAATGGGAGAAGAGCTTTTGGTCAATAACAGGTGTTAGTTGAGGAAATGGGAAAACCTCGGGTAATGGAGCTCAGTTGTGTCTGAGCCATTAATGCAAGGTAAAATGAAATTGGTGAAGATAATGAGTGATCCCCACACAGAATAGAACAAATGTATAGAATGTAGAATTAAAATGCATTTCTGCCTGAAATGATGAGAAAAACATGTTTTTATTTGTTCACTTACCAACTGACAACTTTAGAGTAGAATCATAGAATCATTAAGGTTGGAAAAGACCTTAAATATTGTTGAGTAAAATGTCAAAGATTTCGCTTAAGAATATCATATTATCAAAGTAAGCTATTTTGAGTTATCATTCAAGTCAGTTTAATTTTTCCTATAGCCTTCAGCAGTCAAAGGACTGTATTCTTAGATGGACATCTTGTTCTTATCCTTTATAATGCAAACGCAGATTACTTTTGTTGGTATTTGCCAGTCAAATAAATGCAGTATCTTTACAGTATTTTACTTCTAATTTTGTTTCCATTTTCTTAAGATAATATGAAAAATAAGTGTATTGATTCAGCTTCTGACTTGTAATTTCTTTTGAAGTTTAATTTGCAGATTTTTATCCTAAAGTCAGTATATTTTGTGAAAATCATCTAGATTTGCTTTAGGATCTGTTTGAAAATTATTTTGGTATTGCACAATAGTTTTAGATGGAAAATACCTGAACTGTATTAAGTCACTCTTTAAAAAATCTTTGAGTAGAAGTGATAAAACTTATCCAAATGTATATTTTTTTCACATGCCAAAAATTATAAGATGATGTAGTCTTACTGCTGTCATCATCAAGATTTTATGTATTTCTTTAAAAGCTCCCTTTATAATTGTTGTAAGGCTTAATTAAGACAATTCCAGGTTTTCTTAATCTCTGGAATCTTTCTGTTGGAAGAGCTCTATGGGCAGCTTTGAATTTTAGGGCAGACCTTAGGTGTATAGCTTCCTGCAGCAACCCTGGACTGCCTCCAAAGCCCTGTCCGAAAATCTCCAATTAAATAAGAGAACCTTTTAGGCTGGAAGAAATTTCTAATTTATTTTCTAGCTTCTGTTGTCCTTTTGCAAATCTCTGCATGACTTGCAAATGACCATTTAGCTCAGAGCATGGTCTAATAGTGCCAGGGTAATGGGTTTGATCCCTGTAGGGACAATTCACTTAGGAATTGAACTTGATGATCCTTGTGAGTCCCTTCCAACTCCAAATCTGTGATCTACAGAATGTGAGTGTATGATAAGGCTTTACGTGTTCTTGCAGTGCAGTGTAGCAGATTCCAGTGAAAATTGGAATTCTTTGAGGAAAAATCTTACGTTGATTTATTAGTTAACATTTATCTGTGGAAACATACAAGAACTTTTATAAGTATTATTTAAAAGGCAGCTTACATATTACAAGAAAATGGAAGGCATGATTCAGGTTTAAATCTCTCATTTGGCCAGCTCTTTATGTTATTTCCAGCAGAGTCCTGTGCATTTTAGAGTAACCTTGAAGAATGTTCTGGTAAACCAATGGGTGATGAACCTCAGTGAAGTTCTTATGCTGATCTGCCATAGAGGCTGATTTGGATATTTTTTTTATTCCTATATTAATTTGAAATAAATGCAATAAATCCAATAAATTCGATTACTGGTCACATAATCAAAAACTCCTATCTTGAGTTAGAAGGGACCCACAAGGACCATCAAATCCGCCTCCTTGTCCATCACAGGACTATCTAAAACTAAACAATGTGACTTAAGTATGTTGTCCAGTTGGACCTTAATCTCTGATCAGCTTGGTGCTGTGAAAAAGTCTGTTCCAGCTGTGTGATTGCTGAATTTTACTAAGATCCTGGTCTTTTATATTGTGTGCAGTTTCATCTTATAATTATGGTTTGAGGAATAAAATAAATGAAAAATAAACATTGTTAAATTTTAGGGTTTCAAATCGAGTGATATGAAAGCTTGGAGAAGGCACTGGAATCATCAACTTTACAAAGCTTTGGAGCATCAGTATCAAATGGGCTTAGAAGCACTCAATGAGAATTTACCAGAGATAATTATTGATCTAACATTCAAGTAAGACTTTTTTTTTTTGCCTTAAAAGAAAATATTCAGGCACAGATTACATTAAAGTATTAGTTTTTCTTTTATTTGTTTCACTTTTTAGGCAAGGCCGGTTGCAATTCAGACCTCCTTTTGAAGAAGTACGAGCTAGATATTATAGAGAAATGAAGAGATTCATCTCCATTCCAAATCAGTTTAGGGGAGTAAGTGAAGCAGAAGATGAGTCTATATTCACTGTTATGACTGAAAGAAATGCAAACGGATTTCTGACTGCTTTCAGTAAAGCAGAGGATTTGTTCAGAAGGCTGGCAGATGTTTCTAATCAATTCAAGGTATTTTCAATATTGGACTGACTCATTCCTTTTTTCCCTTAGATTTGTATCATTTTATGCTTTGGACAGTCTAGAAGTGGCTGAGCAGTGACATTTGTGCATTGTTGTCCTTTTCTTCAAGGCAGATCAACAAAAGTTTAGCAAGTCCATCCATGTTAAGCCAACCACTTAAGCATATGCCTGACTTGAACTATATGTATAGTTCAATTTGAAAGCTCTGTATAATAGCTGACTTTTCAGTCTTGCTGTTTTGATTATCCTTAAATGTGTGATTCTGTCAAACCATTTTTACCTCCTTATTTTTGCACTAAGAAAATCTACAGATAATTGAAGGAGCACAAAAGTTAAAGAGAATGTAACTTGAAAATATTATGAAAATACTTTAATGTTATTGAGAAACAATTTTTTAATCTGGAAAATATTTCTTTCCCGTGGAATAAAAAATAATGTTGGAAAGGAATGGATTGTAATTGGCCAAGTAGATATGGAACCTTTGGTGAAGACACATCTTTCTAGCAAACAGGACTGGGAAAAAAACTTCAAGGCATTAAAAGTGAGAGGGAAAGAAGCAGAACGTCTTCCAAGGTATAGTGTAACTATTATTTTGTTTGAATAATGTATTCTATCAGATATTTTAAAGAAAAAAAAGTAATAGTAAAACAGAGATTTTCTTTTTATATAAAAAAGAATATAGATAGAATTCAAGTCTTTTTAAAAAGTTGATGTACTTTCTAAATGTTTAGATACTAATTTTTCATTTTTATTTTTAGATGCTTACTCTCTTTCATCTGTGCCACTTTCTCTGAAAACTTTTAATTACTTCCTGTAATTAATCTGATGGGAAACTTCTTCAAAATTCAAGGGCTGATTCTGAAATATTACAAAACATAATATTTTAACAAATCTTTTAGCTAAGTCCTGTACATGTGAAATATATATGGCAGTTAAGAACAGACATAGTAAATATTTGTCATGAAATAATTCCTGTATTGAAACATTTTATTACCTCTTATAGTTTAAAATATACTAGTGTAGGCTTTTATTCTTACATATATTCACATGAATTTATTGTACTGTATGGTTGGAGTTCTCAAGTAAAACTGGTAGGAATCATGTTCAGAACAAGGAAGAAGTCGTGGCATTTCTTGCTGGAAAATGGACTGGTAGAACTTGCTGGCTAGTGATACTCTGAGTAGTAAAGATTTCCATGAGTTCATGGACAGACTGAGGTGAATAGAAGAGAAACTGGCTGATGTGCCTTATGGCCAGAAACAACATGTTGCTAAGAAATCCATGAGTTGATAATATTGGTGTTGAGGGAGGATACTCAGGAAGATCTCAAATAAGGTAGACCATTTTCTTAGTGTTCTTTAGGCAACAACATATGTTCACTGATATGTTAGGTATGGGGCCCTGAAATGATTCTCTTTTCTTCTGTTCTTACTATTGAAGGCTCAGTTAGTAAACTCTTATGGAAATGAGAGAATTAAAGATGTGAATATACAAACAATGAAAGTATTTTTCTTTTGAGTATGGTCATAGTCTTTCAGAATTTTATGGCACTGGTTATATAAAATCAAGCCATTTTCTACATATTTGGAGAAGCAGAGCATGGGACCTCAGTCCCCATAAAACTGAAACTATATATGCATAATTGTTATAAGTATTTCAATACTATGAGTAATTTTCCCAATAAGCTATGACTTTTATTTGTAGAACTATAAAGGAAATTTTTCATTAGGCTACGAAGTCAGGGTAAACTATAGATGTGCATAGATCTTAGAGATACTGACATTTAAGTATGCTACTGAATATTTGCTGTCTTTTAATCTCTTTTTTTGAAGCATGATCAGAATAGATTGTTTAACTGTTAATTGCAACCCTGTGAAAACTGTAATTGATGATTTCATCCAGAAGTTGTACGACATTCTAGTTGTTTCTTTGAGAAAATCTATTCAAGGTAAACAACTTCAATGAATTGTATTTTATTTTTGTTTGTTTCTGTTGTACTTGGGCACATTTGTGTTAATGTAAATACTCTTAAAGAAATAGTTTACTCAGGCACAGTGAGCTGCAGAAATCACAATGCAGAGAAAGTAATCTGTTACAGCTGTGTATTCCTCAATATTGCTTTTTCACTACAGACCTAACCTAGGGCCCTTTGATGTTCATTGTGTATCTTTCATGTTCTCTTGTTTTGGCCACTTCTGTTCCAGGTGTAAAAGAATACATATGAACATTATTTTGCTTGTTTCTTTTATCTGAAGGAAAATTTTGTTGATTCCAGGAGGAAAATTTATTTGATGTTTGAGCAAGGAAAACTTCCTAGGTGTTTGAGAAGTCATCATAAAATACTGTAATAAAAAATGTTAATCGATTTTTCTTTTACAAATTGAAATATTTCGTGAAAAGTCTAAAATAATCTAGACTTACTCCATAGAATTGCTTGTCACTTAGATTGTCAAAACTGTTAAAACTCTGTCAAAGAATGCAAAACATTTCCCTGTTTTGGGTGGTTGATCTAATCTGGAACAGTAGGACAAAACGGAATAAAGTGTAGATGATGAGGAATAACAGTGCTTCGTGCTTTAAATCTAATGATTGTCACTGGAAACATAGAACATGGATTGTGCAGAAAGTGAATTATTTCCATCCACCTGAAAGGTGAATCTTTCCTGGAAGATTTCCCGGAGCTGTAGAGCTCCTTTCTCAGTATCAAAAAAGATTTACCTTGGTAGGTAAAAACAACATTATAGCTTATTCAGGCATTTTTTTGTGAGTCTTTTCAATATGTAAAGCAAGGTGGCTTTAGTTAGTTAGCTTATTTAAAAGAGTCAAACCAAAACAAACAGAAAAGAACCCCAAAGAACCCAAAACCTATTTTAACATCTATTTTTCTGTTTAACTAAAAAAAGACCTGTATAGCTTTCGAAAGTATATAAATAAATGCCTATATGTATATAATACATAAATAAATGTATTTATGTTTAATGTTCAGAAGGGACTCTGATACTTATGGTTTAAATCAGACACAGAACACAGTGGATCACATTTGAAAAGCTATGTGTAAACACAAATTTGCAGTTTTTGTTCAGGTAGTAGACAAGATTGGAGTCTGCAATTTGTTAAGCAAATACTTTGCATACTTATGAATAATGTTGTATTATTGTGCATTTGTCTGATTTGGATGTTTAAAACTACAAATATTTTCTTCATGGTGACTTTGTTTTCCATCTTTATGTAGCTCACCTATGTGATATTTCTACATTTCTCACCGATGCCATGGAAACACTAGTGATTAGGCCCCAGACTGTAGAGGAAATAGCAGAAGACAATTTAAAATACTTAAGCCTAAATGAACGAAAAGAAGGGGTAAGATACTGTTTTATTCTATCCAGAAAAACAGCTACAAAACTAATTACTTTCTAGTATGGAAACTTACATTTAATAGTAACTAATAAAGATCATGCAGAGGTCATATAGGGTCAGGGCAGTAGTCCACGTAGCACAGTAATTTGTGTCCAGCAGGGGAGTGATTTACCTAGGTGAAAATATAAAATCAGGGTAGCATATTTGATATTTTTTACTTCTAATCTTCAACCAGAACCTTGTTGAGTTTTATGTGGCTCCTGAGCATGTAGTAACACTCAGTGGATTTCTTTTCCACAGCCTTCCCTTATCTTCTCTTGAGAGCAAATACATGTTTGACATCCAGAATACACTCTGGTAAAAGTGTAGATCAATTACTCATTACATGAAGGACCTCTCTTTTCATTTTTTTTTCCAACTGCCACCTGTTAGCTTCATACTATTTATGTCTTAAACTGGGAGAGATATGGACCAAACAGTTCCTGTTCTTCCTTTCCATGGCACACGACTGTATTCTTCTTTGTCGTGTCTGATATCAGCCGTCTCTGTTCTAGACTGAAGAGTGTTAGTTAATCTAATCTTTTCTTATCCATAAACCCACTCATAACTTCGTTCATCCTTGTTGCCTTTTGACAAGTCTTTTCTTTCGATTTCATTTTTCTATGTGACCAACAGATTTTTCTCAATTTTTAAGATCTGACTAAACCATGGATTTACATGATGAAATAGTAATATTACCTCTTATTATCTTTTTGGTCGCTCTGACTCATAACATTTGATTTGCTTCCTACTCCTTAGATTAAGCTCACATTTTGGTAAAACTAGCTGTCATAACTCCAAGATACCAAGTCTGAAGTGCAGTTTTTATCTTAGGACTCAGCTTGTACACGTGAAATTTATTTTTTCACATTTATGTCACTTCATGGTTGTCTACGTGAATTTTGCTTGTCACCAGTATCATCAATCATTATTTCTTCTACATTCATTCTGTAGTTTTTCACAGGTGAAGTATTTTAATGCCTGAAATAACATAGTATCATAAGTAAACTTTATAATCTCACAGGCTGGTCTCCTTTTCCAATTCTTTTATAAGTAGTTTGAGTAGGTATCTACAGAAGTTCATGGGCGATATTTTTTGATTTCAGGAACTAGCCATTTCTTCCTAACACTGTTTTCTGTCTTTTACCCAGTTAATTATTTGTGCAAGGACCTTTGTTCTTATGTCAAGGTTACCAGTTTTCCTTAAATGCCTTGGATGAGGGCTTGTGTTAAAAGTTTTTTCGGAAACTCAACTGGAATATATGATTTAACTTTCCTTCAGCTGTAACCTTACTGACACCTTTAAGAGCTCTGGTTCTACAAGATTGTGGAATTCTACAAAACCCATATTAGGTCTTCCCAAATGGACAGTGTTTATCCTTTGAAGGATTCAGTTCTAAATGAGTGGATCTGAGTTTAGGTGTTCATGTTCAGGTGTCTGCAGTGCGTGTGCTGTTAACATACTCAGCAGAAGTCTGGTCCAGTTGCCTAAAAGTGCAGTTCTAGAATTACCAAGATGCATTTCCAGCATCCCCACAAGGCTGGAAGACATAACAGATAAGTTCTGGAGGCCTTTACCTTCCTGTAGTTGCGGCTGCAGGCCATGCAGGTGCCACAGGACATCTTGGATGGCCCAAAACATGTATTCGTGAGGAACTGAATCAAGTCCCAGTGGTGTAGTCAGCTGCAGCCTGGAGCAATCCTTGTTACCCTGGCGTAGGCACCTTGTGGCTCATCCTCCTGAGTTGATTCCTTAGCTCCACTGAAAGCTCAATGCAGTTATTCATGCGTAGGTGTCTATTGTTGGAGGGATGTCCTGCATATCAGAGAGCTCCATACGAGGCTCAAGGTAGATGAGATGCAGGATGTATAGGAAGCCCCATAACTTTTGGGGCTGTGAATGTAAGGCAGATGGGATAGAGTAGGGGATCTCAAGTAGTACTGGAAACCTCTGTCATTAAATGATTGAGACCTTGGTTATAATGGACTTCTAGGTGTCTGCTTAACAAGTCCACATACAGACATCTAATTTTAGCTTAATCTTTAACTTGCATACAGATTATCTGCTTGGCCCCGTACTCAGTAAGGACAGGTACAATTATTTACATTTTGTAGGAACTCTGGGAGAATTATTGGATGCTGAAGAGAACTATTTTGTAGTACTATTGCCTGTTGTCTCTTCTTTATTTTTAAAGGAGAGCATACATAACAGGAAATTTTGGTAAATATATAGAACTGTATGTGTTTATTTCAGACGATTCTTCTGACTTACATAGTTCAAAAGGGTTGATTTGGTTTTCCTTTTGAATTCTGTTGTCTCTTAATATGTGGGAGAAAAAGATGGATTTTTTTTGCCCTGCATAAACAGGTGACAAAAACTGGTGGTCTTTTAGATAATTTCTATTTATTTGGAGTGTCTCTGTTCCTTCCTTTTTTTTTAACATACCATATTTGTGTGGGTTACCCTGGTATGCAGCTAAGCACCACATACCTGCTTGCTGGGTCACTTTCTCACTCACTCAGAGCTTCCCCCACCCCTAATGTGCTATCATTGTCATTGTCATGACAAGTCCAAAACACAACCCCGTACCAGCTACTAAGAAAAAAATTAACTGCATCCCAGCCAAAGCCAGCAAACATACACACAGATTTATTGAGTTGCATTGCTCTGCTGCTGTTCTCCAGTTTGATCAAATGAGTTGATCTGTGCAATATGTGAGGTGTCACTTACCTCTTTCATAGTTAACATTCACTTCTGTATATCTCATGTTAGGATCAAGGTTTAGAATTTCTATAAATACCTTAGACACTATTTTTTCAAATATTTAATGTTATTCTATAAGCACTATTAAAAAAGCAGCTGTATATCAGCTTATTATCTGTGCATACACAGATTCGTATGTATTTGCTTTAGGTAAACAGGATTTGCTGAGTTTTTGCATGCACACTTATTTTTGATTTTTCTGATTTTAGATGTTTCTCCTGTTTCAAGAGGCTGAAGATAAAAACAAACTTCTGCGAACTGTGGCTGGTGCAGGTTTGGACAGTATCAGTAACCTAAGAGCTACGTGGGATAAATTTGAATTAATGATGGAAAGCCACCAGCTCATGATTGCTGAACAGGTAGTGACGGAAACTTAAAATTTTGCCTGAAGGTGTTGAAATTACTTTGAATATTTCTGGAACAATACTTTTTTCTTAGATTAAATCTATAGATGTTGTCAGTTCAGTGTTAACATGGGCATTATTGAGTTGAGGATGAGCCATCTAAGGAAAAATACTTAGATGCTTAAGCAGTAACTGTTAACTCTGAAGCAGTAACTAGGGGAAACTTCTGTTGAAATGATACTGAAATGAATGTTGTATTGTTGTACTTCTGTCTCAAAACAACTTTCTGGTGACAAATGGCTTAATAAATGGTTAATAGAGGAAAAGAGGATAACAGTTCAAAGATTGTATTTTTATTACTTCATCATGTTTTTAGTGCTGAAGCTTTTTATTTTCTTTTCACTTAGCTTCGATAACCTATGCACAGTCCTGTAATTCCAGTCCATAGGCAAATCACTGAATTTACTTGAAGTTCTACTGAAGATAGCAGTTCGCCATACAAATACAGCAATTTTTCTGTGTGCTATAAGAGGCAAGCTAAGTAGGTAGCATAGGCAGAATAAATAGGTCTCAAGTACTAGCATAATAAAAAAAAAGTAGTATCCCCTTTAAAAGAAAAACAGGGAGAATAAAGTTGAACTATTTTGAACTATTTCTTCAGGCATTATGCAAGAAGTTTTTTGAGTTTGATTTTTGATTAAGTTGTAGTTATCAAGTTTTGAAGTGGATGCTTTGATTTTGATCACAGTTGTAGGTACATACCATTGAAAGAATGTAATTTTGCCTATTGCTTTGCAGATTGAGATGATGAAAGGAAATGTGCTTTCACGTATCAATATATATCTTCAAGACCTGGAAAAATTTAAAGCTCGCTGGGATCAGCTGAAGCCAAATGATGATATCATTGAAACAGGTGATCAGGATGTACTCGAGAAAAGTGCTCAGATGATAAAGGAAAAAAAAATAGAATTTGATGAACTTAAAACTGTGAAGGAAAAACTCATGTATGTATGTTTATTTCCCTGTATATCTTATTCATTAATATATTGATCTTTTGCAGCAGTAGTATCTCAGAAAATGTTCACCAATTTTTATCACAACAGATAATAAAAGTAATTAAATTTCTATTACATGTTTTTCATTAGCTTTTCAGGGTACTTTTTGTTGATTTTACCTAACATGAATTTCTTAAGCTAAGTTTTTCTAGGCGTTTTTGGATAAATAATTTGAAAAGTCTCTTAAGGTCTTGCAAAAGGAAGTTTGTACACTAAAGGCTTGATTCTGACTTTTGAAATTCTCACTAAGAGAAGGTTTCGGATATTGATCCAAAAAGAACCTCCATCCTCTTGTAACTAAAGTGTCCTTGCTCATTATTGCAGATTTTTAGAGAATGAAGTTTTCTATTTAACTTCTTACCTTGGCATGTAAATGATGGTAAATAAAATCAGCATATTCTTTTAACCTAGCAGAAAGAAAAAATCAATTCAAAATTATTTTCTTTTTGGTTTTGATTTTGAGGGTACAAATTAATTCACTTTTCTCATAAACAGGAAATAAATGAAAGTTTATGGGAAATAAATGTGAATATGGGAGAAGATTCTTGTGTAGAAGAGTTATCCCTCATATTTCTTTTTTATTTCTATTCAGGAAGGAGATTATAAGGAAATTGCAGTTGGCAGTAATATTCTTCAATAAAGCCAATGACTTTTCTTAAAAAAATGTGATGATTTCTTTATGGTACCATTTCTTAAACTGTAAAATACAGTGGAATAATGTAATGCATAATGCAGTGATCTTTTTATGCAGTGAGGAATGCCATCATTTTAAATTGGAAGTGCCTGACTTATCATTGTCAGAAGCTGTAAGCCAAGATATTCAGAGCTGCGCAGCAGTCTGGGCACTGTATGAAGAGTTTTATCAAGGTTTTCAGGAGAAAGCCAAGGAAGACTGGATTTCTTTTAGGTAACATTTTGTTACTTTATTTTTAATGGACATACAGGTGTGATAGTAATACTGTGTTGCCATGACCTTCTCATGTTTGATTTTCATGCAGAAGTAAAATATATCTATTTGAAGAATTTTTGTTTAACTGGCATGACAAACTGAGGAAGATGGAAGAACATACTGTAATGACAGTAAAGCTGCAAAAAGAAGTGGACAAATATAAAGTAAGATGCTAATTACCCTAGAAGAGTTCAAAGCCAGGTTGGGTGGGGCTTTGAGCAACCTGGTCTAGTGGAAGGTGTCCCTGCCCACAGCAGTGGGGTTGGAACCAGGTGATCTCTAAGGTCATTTTCTATCCAAATAACTGTGATTCTATGAATTTCAAAAAGACCTGTGAAACAAAAAATGTTCTATACCTCATTGTTCATTTCTTACAATGAATTAAATTAAAATTTAACAAAATGTCTTCTGGCACTGTTTTGAACATTTCACTTACTTTTGAGAACCTGTAGTTCTCTACAGTCAGCAGAATGGTCATTACAGCTTACATAGACACAGATGTATAATGAGTTGTCTTCAGAATCCTACTCCTAAACTTCAAATTCAGGAACTGGAAAAACTGTACCTCAGTTTAAGAATTTAAATTTTATTTTTGTTTGAATAGCATGTCACTCCAAAATCAAAGGGATGCAATTTTCATAATGACTAGATGGATTTACATGTGCATTTTTTCTATAGATGATAATTCCACTCCTAAAATACGTAAGAGGAGAACATCTTTCTCCAGACCATTGGTTGGATCTCTTCCGTCTTCTGGGTCTTCCCCGTGGCACTACACTTGAGGGTTTGGTATTTGGAGATCTATTAAAAGTTACAGATGCCATTATAGAAAAAGCAGTGGAACTTAAGGTATGAATAATTTTAAATACAGGATCTATAGTTTTTTTATGGTTTATTTTATGTGGTATATGTTGTTCCATAAGCATATTTTTTTAATACTATAGAAGCAGAATTTGCATTATATTTTTGAATAGAGAGTTTATTGCAAGCTCTGTAGTTTCATATGAGATCTATTCTTGCTTTTAAATAGGATTTGAATTGTCGAGCTCAAGGTGAAATCACAATCAGAGAAGCATTACGTGAGCTTGAACTCTGGGGAGTTGGAGCTGTCTTTATGTTAACAGATTATGAAGACAGCCAAGGGAAGACTATCAGGCTTATTAAAGACTGGAAGGACACAGTCAACCAAGTTGGAGATCATCGCTGTCTTCTGCAGTCTCTTAAGGACTCTCTGTATTACAAAGGTTTTGAAGATAAAGTGTCCATCTGGGAAAAAAAGCTGGCTAACTTGGACGAATACCTGCAGAATTTAAACCAAATTCAAAGGAAATGGGTCTATTTGGAACCGATATTTGGTCGTGGAGCTTTACCCAGAGAACAAGCTCGTTTTAACAGAGTTGATGAAAACTTTAGGTTAGTGTTGTGGAATGTGACTAACCTTTTGTAGTATCTTTGATATGTAGTCTAGGACATTCTTCATGGTGAAAATATATGGAACACTTGGAATGTGTATGGAGAAGAAGGTCAGCGACAAGAATTCAGAAGATATATATGTGTGATGGCAATGTATCTGAATAGAGGTGGTAGTGTTTTCATTTAATGAGGTACATGTGAAGAAAGGAATCATGTGAAACATCAAAGATTGTGAGTAAGGCAGGCAAACGCAAGATTAGTCTTAGCAGAAGTAGAGGTGATGTAATTATTTTTTCAAGAATCATGCTGGAGACCAACACTGGAAAGTACACACAGACTTTCGGGAGAAACAGATGGTTTATTTGTTCCAAACAAGTCATAAGATAAAAAGGGAGTAGGTTTTACAGATATGGAAAGATATGTACCATTATCTGTCTTGGCTTGAGTTGAAATGACTTAAAAGGAAATAAAAGTCAAGAATTGAATTTTCTTGGTTCTGGGTAGAGAAATTTTAACAAGAAACCATTGTTCTTAAATTACATTGGAGAGACATTGAGGTAAATTCTGAAATGTTTTATCATTAGTACTGAAACCTGAAAGTTATATACCAGCTGTTCATATTACTTGACTGTGTGTTAATTTTTATTTACTTAGCTTTATATGTATCATAGTTAAATTAAAATTATAATGGACTTATGAATTTACTTCTTTTTCTGTCAAGATCCATTATGTCAGATATCAAGAGTGACAATAGGATAACATCACTGAATGCCCAGGCTGGAATAAAAAATACCTTAACTACCATACTTGACCAGCTTCAGAGATGTCAGAAATCTCTGAATGAGTTTTTGGAGGTACAGTGAACATTAACACAATTTTTAATAAAGAAAGTCAGTAAGCTTGAGTTTAAATCAACAAAATTTATTCTGTTTTTATATAGGAAAAACGCTCAGCATTTCCAAGATTCTATTTCGTTGGAGATGATGACTTACTAGAAATTTTAGGACAGTCCACAAATCCTCTGGTTATCCAGTCTCATCTTAAGAAACTTTTTGCTGGTAATGCATTAATCTTTATTTACGAAGTGTACTTATTTAGAAATAAGCTTCTTCAAAGCTAAATAATATGTTGCAGTTTCTCTCTATGACTAGACACTTAGTAATTAATGTTTAACTCTGAGAATATTTAACTTTATTGATGTTTTCTGATTAATAGGCATTAATAGTGTGAGCTTTGATGAAGAATTTAAGTACATAGTTGCCATGAAGTCTGTAGAAGGAGAAACTGTGCCACTTAGAAATAAAGTTCTTCTGTCAAATGATGTGGAGGTAAGAAAATCACATCCTAGTTTAGTTCAAGCATCTTAGAGAAGTTAATTTGTAATGTAATTTTTGAGTTTTTTCATCTCTTTGTCAGGTGTGGCTGAACAGTTTGGCTTCAGAGATGAAGGAAACCCTGAAAAAAATGTTAATTGATTGTGTTGATGCTGGAAAAAAATCGCAGGGTTCAATTGATCCATCGCTCTTTCCTTCCCAGGTAGTAGTTGATCCAGTAATGCCTCTGTGTAGTCTTAGAATTACCAAATAAGTTATTTTTTTTTAGTTCTGTGAAGAACTATACATTTAGATTAGGAAGAAAAAAACCCCAATCAAATCTATTTTACTCATATATCATATAGAGAAATTCTTAAAAATATGTGCTATTATAAATTCCTTTGTAAACATTTGAAATATTCAAGTCTTTTACATGGCAATCTGATGTACCATTTAATGAAAAAGACTTGTACTAGATTACCTTCCAAGTTTTGGCAAAATTTTGTCCGGTTTTAAGATGGCTATATTTGTTATTTATTTTTTAAGAGCATAGCAAATATTTTTTGTTTAAAAATTATACAGTAAATTATAAAAATAGATTAATTATATTAATTATAATTATAAAATACATAAATTATACAAGTAAGAAAAATTATACAATAAAATCATCCAATAAAGTATTTAAAATATCAGACATAATAAGCAATTGCAACTCAATTGGAAAACTGCTTAGTTTTTATATGTGTTCTGTATTTATGAAATATAATTTGAACTTTCTCTTCCAAAGATTCTTTCCTTGGCAGAACAAATTCTGTTCACTGAAGATGTTGAAAATGCTATCAAAAACCATAATCTGCAACAACTAGAATTAGAACTCACGGCTAAACTGGACCATTATACTAGCATTGGTAGTGGCATGGAAGATACTGGGAGTACAGGTATAAAAATGATAATTAATATATAATTCTTTATTATGACTGCAGTTGGGTAGTATTTTACATTGTTTATTTAAACAGGAAATTTTATCAATCTGTCTCAATTTGAGTTCATAAAGCTGAGTTGCATAAAAACATTCACCTACTACAGCCAAGATTAGCGTCTTTAATATTTCAGCATAAACAAAAGGGTTTTTATTTAGATTAGAAATTATCTTGGAGAATTTATGTATTTGGAGGCCTCTCATCTTAACTTTTTAATAAGTTTCTATCTTTTAGCTTCACAGGAAGTGGCCAAACAGCAGTTGAGGTACATTATGTCAAGCCAGTATATTCCATGCAACTGTGCAGGTGATTCTCTTTTTCTGTGTTAGACATACACATCTGCCTCTGAACTAATAACTCGTGAGTAGCTTTGAGGCAAAATAAGCTTGTTATTCTCAAGACATGATTGTTCTGAATCTTACATAGTCTGAATGGGTTAGAATAATTATGCCTCTGAGTGCTTTTTCCTCTCTTTTGACCAGAGGCAGGGCTTTGAGTGACTACCTCAGAAGTAAAATTCTACACTGTAGGTTAGGTGAGAAGGCTTTTATCTGAGGTATAAAAAGACTCAATTTGACATACGGTTGATAGTCTTCCACCAGATTTGTACAGCTGCTTACTACATTAAATTCTAGTTTACAATTTGTGAACTGTAAACATCTGATACATTAATTAGAAATAGAATTCATGTCACCTACCTCCAGAAGTCTGTAAGTGTGGTTCTTTATCTGAGCTCTCTTTCTGTGCTCTTTCTATAGCTGTTTGAGAAATTTCATCAGTTACAGAGGAGTCTCATTTCATCTATTGTATAATACATTATGTTAACTTTTTAGTTTGGATAGTAAGTGTGATTTTGAAGTGAATTGCCTGATTATTCCCACTTACTTTGCTTTAATTACCATCATGGAATGGCACAGAAGCACACAAACTGGATTTCTTTCAAACGAAACTGAATTAAACAATATGCTCTAAGAGTACACTTAATGCACCCAATCTATTAATGAACTTTCATTCCACATCAACATAATTAATCTGAGTAAAATCTCCAGAGTGCATATAGTGTGATTTTCAGATGCTCAACAGATCCCTCAGCAGGTTGGGCCACATTGGTTGCTGAAGTGGACGTGGCTTTTAACTCTCAGTGTAAATTGCTTTGCAGAAAGGCCTCTCCCTCTCCTTTTTCCTCTTCCTCTCTTGCCCCCCAACCCCCATGTAGAGGCAGACAAAAGAACTTCAAAATGACTGAAGTTACTTGATTTACATTGTCTGTCAGGATCTTATTTTTTGTGGCTTGCTTTAGAAAATAAAAATCTTTATGTAATTCAAACAAGGTCTAAGTAAAATATGCTGATAATAGAAAGCAGCACAATGAATTTGTGAATGGGTAATGTGTCTTCCTTACTACACTGGTGTGACTTTTTCTTTTGGTGTGATTATTTGCAGAATCTGGAATCCTTGAGCTCAAGCTTAAAGCTCTGATTCTTGATATCATTCATAACATTGATGTGGTGAAGCAGCTGAATCAAGCTGAGGTGCACAGTGTTGAAGACTGGGCTTGGAAGAAGCAGCTGAGATTTTATATGAACAACCAGAAATGTTATGTTCAGATGGTAGATGCTGAACTCCAATATACTTATGAATATCAGGTGTGGTATTTTTACCTAGTGGCTTTATATACAAGTCAAACGCTTTCTCATTTCATACATGCTGCTGATTGTCTCCCATTATGCTAAACTTTATGTCCTTAACATGCTATTTAATAGATAATATTAAAAGATAGGGTAATAGTTTTCATTCCTGATGCTGATGGGTTAAATATAGGTTGTATCAAAGTAGCTGCATTATCATATAGATATTTTCTAATATGCTTGCTTTTATTATATTCGAGTGCAGTTTCATCTGTAGTTGTGAAAAAATATGAACAATACATTGGCATTTGATAGAAAACCTGAAAGCTTTGTAAAGAAATTCATATACTTAATGAGACAGAAATTTTGGCTGTTGCTTTATGTTATTAAATTAATTACTTATGATTAAAATCAATGAAGCTACATTGCCAGTATTTTCTGTCTACCAATCAATATAATTTGTTTTGTTTCTGCAGGGGATTTCCCCAAAACTTGTTTATACACCTTTGACAGATAAGTGTTACCTAACTCTTACTCAGGCCATGAAGATGGGCCTTGGAGGAAATCCCTATGGTCCAGCTGGAACTGGGAAGACAGAATCAGTAAAGGCCTTGGGTGGACTTCTTGGAAGACAAGTATTAGTCTTTAATTGTGATGAGGTGAATATGGTTTTGTTTAATTTAGGAAGTGGATATCTATGCCCATACTTCATAAAGCAGCATTATATTCCAGAAGTAATATCAAAATTATAATATTAACTATTATGATATTATATAAATTGTTATTATTGTTATTATTCGTATTAATGAAATTATTATGGAAATTATTCTGATAATTTGTCAGTTGCCATTCAAAATTTGTGGATAATTCCAAGGACCTATTTTTTAGTGGATGGGAAGACATTCTTTTATATTTTCTTGTTACTTGAATTTTGACAACATTCTTTTTAATTTCAAGGGTATTGATGTCAAGTCAATGGGGCGCATATTTGTGGGCTTAGTGAAGTGTGGTGCCTGGGGATGTTTTGATGAATTCAATAGACTTGAGGAAGCTGTATTGTCTGCAGTATCCATGCAGGTTCAGACAATTCAACATGCACTGAGGAAGCACAGTCCTGTATGTGAGATGCTTGGCAAAAAGGTACAGCAAAATTTAATTATTTTGTTCACATCAGCCAAACTTAAAAACTGGCTACTGTAACTAAACATAGTCTGCCTATCATTTCTCAATACTGTTTCATCTGACAATATATCCTTACAATGCACTTCTAATGCTAGGTTGAAATGGATCCTAATTCTGGAATTTTTATCACTCTGAATCCTGCCGGAAAAGGTTATGGAGGAAGACAAAAACTGCCTGATAACCTCAAACAACTTTTCAGGCCAGTTGCTATGACTCATCCGGACAATGAACTCATTGCAGAAGTTATTTTGTATTCAGAAGGCTTTAAGGATGCTAAAATACTGGGTAGAAAATTAGTGGCTATTTTTAATCTAGCAAGGTAAGCTTTCACCACCCCACCTCCCTGCTCCTTAGTGAACTTACTTTTCTAATTCATATCCCTTGTAGCTCTTAAATCTAAGTGGTATACCATGCAAATCTCTGTACAGATACTTTTAACTTATGAAAATACTGCAATGTATTGGGAGGTTGAGGTGTGAAAATACCTTGAATTCAGTTATAATCTCAAGGGATCAAATTGCTGCTCTCCTAGTATCTCACTAAATGTAAATATGAGCATATGAATGTTTGCAAGCATTGTGTTGTATCTAGACTCTTGAAATTGTTGAAATGCAATTGACTGGTTAAAAGTATGTGCACTAGAGAGTACAAAGGTCAGAGGTTATAGTGAATGCTGTTAGGGTCAATAATAAATACATGTTGAATATAACGCCTCTGAAAATTCCAGTGTCATTGCTGTATTTCTGAAATGCCTTTGTCAGATGACACTACAAATATGCGCCAGTTTCTCTTTTGACCAAACCCATATTATCAGTACATTTGTTCACCAACCCAAAATTTCAGATGCTGTCACCTAGAGCTTATTACCATATTGTTGTTTTTAAATTCAGGGAGCTTCTGACACCACAGCAGCATTATGATTGGGGTTTACGAGCACTGAAGACTGTTTTGAGAGGCTGTGGCAGTCTTCTTCATCAGCTGAAGAAAAGCAATGCAAAGCAAGAAGGTAAGATTGACCATACCACACTTTTGATTCTTTAAGATCTTGTACAAATATAATTCCCTCCAGCTTTCTTGTTCACTGGAGTTTTAAAAAGCCACGGCTTGTATCGGTAGGCAATTTAGAAAAGAAAAAATATCCATGAAAGCCCATCTTCACTAGGAGATTACAAAAGAGTCTTCATATTGAGCTTTTATATGATGATAACACACAGATTACAGAACTTCATTTGGGAATCATTTAAAATGATTCTCAAAGACTTGTTTTCGCTTGGCTTAGGATGGGAAAGTTGATCCTCTGATGCTGTCATTCATTAGTTATTAGACCATTTTGATTCTATTTGAGTTTTGCAAAAATTGTCATATGGCACTAGATTCAGATTGGTAGACAGACAAATATAAGGGTAGGTAGGAATGATAGAAATGTATTGGACTAGACTGTCACTGTATTTTTTAAAGATTTCTTTAATTATTGTTGTTTAGGTGTTTAATGAGAGGGAATTAAAGAGTGTGGAATGGATGAGCATTTCACATTTTTAGGAGACAACTACTGCTTCCTGTTTGCTTAAACAGCATATATCTGAAAGTTTACAAATTTTGACATAACAAACAGTCTGCATCTGACCAGCATCATAACCACCTCATATCTGTGTAAAGTGCATTTGTGGGCATATATCATAATTACAGTAAGTATGCCTAACTATGCCTAGCTTCCAAGTAGAATGGTACATGAACTGGAATTCTGGAATCTATGCTCCAATTCTACTTTCAATCAACTCAGGTTCTGATATATTCAAAGGAAAAAAACAGCTTAAACTAATCTGTTTTCTTTGTTTCTCTTTCCAGTTAATGAAAGTCACATAGTGGTTCAAGCTTTGCGGCTGAACACCACATCAAAGCTTACATTTGCAGACTGCACACGTTTTGATGAGCTGGTTAAAGATGTATTTCCTGGCACTGATTCTAAAGATGTAGAATATGCTGAGCTAACTGCAGCTTTACAACAAGTCTTTGAAGAAGCAAACTTGGAAATTATAAGCACACAGGTAAACATCAACTACAGCAACAAAACAGTGTTATTCTGAATTAGAACTGATTAATATTACGTTTGTTTAACTCATTTCTGTTTTCTTTTGAAAAATCTTTTATAAAAAAGTGGGAATAACTGGTAGTTAGATTCTAATTAAATATATACAAGAAATTAGATGTGTGTTCGAAGCATGGTAGATCAGTTATGTAATTGAAAGAAAAATAGTGCAAGGAAACTTAAGATGTGAACATGTGACACAGTTTCATTCAAGCCAGGTACAAATGCCAATGAATATTTTGGGCAGTGAAAGAATGAAATATGTGAATATTTGGTTTTTATAAGCAGTTCTCTGTCTTGTTTTTATTTATTTGTTGTAGAACTGGATGATGTCTTGTGACAGAAGATTTGTTAAATTCTCATTAAAAATATGCCCAAAGATGGCTATTATTTTTGTATTAGTAATTTAGTGCAATGCTTCTAACATGTAAAATGAATTTCTTCATAAACTTGAGTATCATAATTTTAATTATTCCTGCAAATATCTGTTGTTTAAAAAATCAAAATAATAGAAAGTGTCTGCATGCAAAGTAAATTGCAGAAATACATGTTTGATTTCTCTTTACAATTTCACATGGCCATTATCTCTTTCATTGTCTAGATCAAGAAGGCTTTGGAGTTGTATGAGCAGCTGCGTCAAAGGATGGGTGTCGTTATCGTAGGTCCAAGTGGTGGAGGGAAATCAACGCTGTGGCGGATGTTAAAGACAGCCCTTGGTAAAACTGGCAAAGTGGTGAAGCAGTACACAATGAATCCCAAAGCCATGCCTCGGCATCAGCTGCTGGGCCGGATTGACATGGATACCAGGGAATGGTCTGATGGAGTGCTCACAAACAGCGCCCGGCAAGTGGTGCGAGAGCCCCCCGGTACGTCTGAGAGGGGCTTGCAGGTTGTTACACTGAAATTACTCAAATGGTTCGTTTTCAGGTGCATCTTTATATTGTGTTATTATTTGTGGATAGCATAAGGCAAGAAAAACTGGTAACAATTGTGGCCAAAAGCCTCGGTACACTCTACAAATTTTGTGATAAGAAAGTGAAAATAGGCAGCAGAAGGTAAAGCATGTGAGGAGTGTCTTCATGAAACTTCAAGTCATAATGAAGAAAGAATAATAAATAGTGTTAAGATAGCAAGGGGCAATATTTTTAAACTGTTTTTCTTGGGTTTGATATTTTGGTTTTGTGTCTGGAAATAGATATTACTTCATGGATAATTTGTGATGGAGATATTGATCCTGAATGGATTGAATCTTTGAATTCTGTCTTGGATGACAACAAATTGTTGACTATGCCCAGTGGAGAAAGAATTCAGTTTGGTTCAAATGTCAACTTTATATTTGAAACTCATGACCTTAGCTGTGCTTCTCCTGCTACAATATCTCGAATGGGAATGATCTTTCTGAGGTAAGTCACAGGAGTGTTACATACTTTTATAGTAAGCAAATATATACTTACTTTTCTTGAAAGGTATTCTCAAGTGAAGGGAGCAGTTGGTTGGTTGCTTACACTTAGGAAGCCAATCGCTGGGGAAGTTTCTTTAGGTTGCATATCCCTTCTGTGCTGTTTGTTAAAATCTTTTGACTTAAATACCTCAGGTTTTTTCAAAAAGACATGGTGAATTCATTTTTGGAGAGCCCAAATACTGGTTAGAAATTGTGAAAGTATTTTACCAAACTTTTTCCGTAATTTTGTTGTTCCTTTAAAACAGCCTGTTTGAAGACATGGGTGCCTTGTATTTATCTGAATCATTTTGTTTTGACTTAGTGATGAAGATACAGATCTTAATGCTCTAATAAAGTCTTGGTTAAGAAGTCAGCCTGAAGAATCCAGATACAACCTTGAAAACTGGATTGGGGAATATTTTGAAAAGGCTTTAAACTGGGTTGTAAAGAAGGTTAGTAAATGAATACTTAATCAAATTTCAGCTTCTGTTAAGTATGATCCATTTTTCTAGTTTAGCACTGAATAGATCATTCAGATTAATTTTTGAATTGCAAGTAAAAGAAAACAACTCAGTGCTTTTTTTGATAGAATTATAGAATTGTAGAATGTCCTGAGTTGAAAGGGACCCACAGGGGTCATTGAAGTCCAGTTCCTGGTTGTGCACAGGACCACCCCAAGAATCAGACCACGCACCTGAGAGAATTGTCCAAACCCTTCTTGTACTCTGGCACGCTTGGTGCTGTGACCACATTAATGATGCTGTTTCCTTAGTACGATCAATTCTGGAGCTATGTTAATAAGGTCCCAACAACTGATCACTGTACTTAAAGTCTTGGAACATTTAATACCATTTTAGCTAGTAAGGACAGATAGTAAGTTTCACAGATTTAACATGCATTTCATTATTCCATACCAGACATTTTTCTAGATGTTTTCAGAGGTCTGAAAGGCTTGAATATGTAAAAGAAAAGAAAAAGTGAAGAAATTATTTTTTAGATTGATGTTATTGTCTATCACAAAAAAAGATGGCTAAAATTTGTCAAATTGCACTGTGTACACTGAAGATTGTAATAGGTTGAGGAGAAATGTAATGTCATATCTGGAAAAATATTTTGACTGTTCAGAATGTTAAATTCAAACAGCTCCCACTAATCTGTCCTGAATTTAAGTATGTAACTTTAGCTCTCTAAGATTCTACTCAAAGCCTTAAATGAAAAATGTTTTAATAGGTGAAAAGTAGTATGTAATTACAATATTTAAAAAAAGGATAGTCCAAAACTTTGTATGTTATCTGGATTCTGGGACTCTGGGATGTACATCATAGTAATTGTTCTGTATATGCTAGATTTTCTGAAGGATTCTGGATGCTTCCCAGCATCTAGAGGATGAAACTCTGGAGGAGTTGGATTCAACTTGATCAAGTAACTTAGGTGCACAAAATATTTTTTAGGAGACTTCCCCATTGCTGTGGCCAGTGTGCTAGTGTTTGACAGACATGCATTGTCTCCTCCTGGGGAACATATATGATCCTGTTGTGTTCTTCTAATTATTTTTCCTCCTAGTTCTTTCAACCATGACATTTTTTAGACTTCTAAAGTATCAAGGAAGAAACCATGGCGTTGTTCCTGAGGCTCCAAATCCCCTTTGGTGCTGAAGAGCAAAATCTCTAAAGATTCTGTTCAAAAGGAAGATTTCCAGTATACATTTATGTTTATTCCTTTTGGATTCTCAAAATCTGTGAGGAAGGTTTTGATTGCTTATCCTAAATTACATAAACTCGTAGTCTGAAATTAAAACCTCCAAATCAATGCTTAGAAATAATTTAATGCCAAGTGAATTTTCTAGAACAATAGCAGTGTTGAGATCTTTCATCATTTGTGGAAATGTCAAAAAGCAATGAGTAATTGCATGCTAGCAACACATCACATTTATATTGAGGAATATATTTAAATCTACTGCAACTTTCAATTTACAGAATGACTTTGTGGTAGAAACAAGTTTAGTTGGAACTGTGATGAATGGACTGTCTCATCTTCGTGGGAGTACTGATCGTGGACAGTTTATTATTAACTTGTTACGTGGTCTTGGTGGCAATCTCAACATGAAGTCACGACACGAATTTGCAAAAGAGGTAATCTCTGTGCTCTAATTTGATTTTAATTTGTGTTATCTGTAGAGAAGTAGAGAAGTAGAGAAGCTGAGAAGTAAAGGATTGTTTTAGGTGTCACTGATACATTGCATCCATCCCAGATAGCAATCCTTTGGTTCTGCGCCAAGAGGTTGTAAAATGCCTTTGTCCATACTGCTTAGTGCAAGGATCCACTGTAGCAGGCTGTGTTTGTCTATATGCATTGTATATGTAATTCAGATTTATTTTTGTGGGGTCTTTTTCTGTTCAGAATACTTGAAATAATAATAGGACTTTGCACCTCATTAGGGAGGTATTGTTAGGGCATTACACTGAGGTTATATATTCCATGCACTGGTGTGGGGTTCTGTCTCTGGGAAGATACTTGAGAGCGCAAGGGCCGGGCTAAAGTGCTGGAAAACTGTGTGGGTGTACTGGTCCATAGTGGCTTGAGTATGCTGACCTTGGAGTTAGTTATTTCCACAATCACACTTGGGTTTTGTGTTGGAGAGAGGGAAATAGTTCCTTCCAAAAGACAGCCACAAGCTGTAATAAATATGTGGTGCAATTGGTAAAGGTTTAGACTCAGCTCTAGGAACTAGTTACGAGCTATCTCAGGATTCTTCTTATCAGGTTGCCTAATATAAAAAAAAAAGTAAAGCTTTTCTGAATACAATTTAATTTAATTTCTTTATATTATGAAAAGTGGAAGAGTAGCGTATTACTGTTTAGTTAAGGACTTAATCATAAAGCATATGCATGATATGATTGAATTTTCAAAGGCAGTCTCAGACTATCAAATCGAACAATTATATGTTTTATTTTACATAAGTATTCTTTAAACTTTCTTTAGACTAGCTTGAAATTGTAGATCTTGTTGTCAGGAGTATGGATTTAACTGAAGTTTTATTTTTATTTTTTTTTAAGATCTTCAGTTGGGCACAAGAGTCTCCTCCTGATCCGAGGAAGCCCCTGGACACATACTATGACACTGACACTGGAGAGCTAATGCTGTATCAGCTGAAAAAAACTGAAAATCTGACAGCTGATGACTTCAGTAATCTCCAAACACTTCCTGTCATCCAAACCCCTGACATGCAGAGAGGTTTAGATTACTTTAGACCATGGCTAGATGTTAATAATAAGCAGCCATTTCTTCTTGTGGGTCCTGAAGGATGCGGAAAGGGGTAAAAAATAGTTCCTATTTGAAGTAAAATATACTTTTAGTTGTTTGACAGAATTTGCATTGTTTTTTTATAATGCTTTTATAATATGACTTTCTGATAGAATATGTCTTGTTACGTCATAAATTAAACAAAGCTTCTGTAGTGGCAAATAAGTAAATTCTTATGAAGTTGTACAGGGACAGTTAAGACTGTCACTATGCATCTAAGACATCTAAATATTGCTTTTAGATATGAAACAGGATTTTTGGAAAACCTGCTGTCATGGAGCAATAGCTTAGAGGCACGTGAGATCCGGTCTCATTTCAACAGGCTCTAGATGCCTTGTGCGAGCAACTGAATTTAGCATATCCTGTTGCCTTTATTAGATTCCTTATTTAGATGGTTTGGGTCACTATAATCAAGGTATTAAATTAACTGTTTTGTGTAGCTGTATACACTACATTTTCATTGAATTTTTGTGAATGGAAAATGTTACAGTTTTAACGGCAAGGATGTTGAATTCAGCAAACCTCAGCTCCACCTATTCCATTAATAGAGGATGTAGTATATGCATTTTAATTCAAAAACTATAAAATATCTTTGGATACACAGCATTTTAATTTGTTTATGCCTATATGTATGTACGTGTTTGCTTTTTTAGGATGCTGCTTCACTATGCATTTTCTCAGCTCCGCTCCACTCAGATTGCTACCGTTCACTGCAGTGCACAGACTACTTCTCAACATCTTCTACAAAAATTAAGTCAAACTTGCATGGTGATCAGTACAAACACTGGACGAGTGTACAGACCAAAGGACTGTGAAAGGCTTGTTTTATACTTAAAAGACATCAATCTACCCAAACCTGATAAATGGGGAACAAGCACTCTAGTGGCTTTTCTGCAGCAGGTGAACACTTATGTCTGTTATTTATAAAGAGACTCAAGTATACTGGATGTAATTTACTGTATGTAGTAAATACTTGCATCGATTAATTTCAGAGCTAAAATCCTGCATCTGTGTTTTGTTTGTGCTTTAGTAGACTATGTAGGTGTCAGCCAGAAATAGGATACCACTTTTATTTGGCTTATATTTATAAATAAGTAAAGAAAGTGCTCCTCTCAATGAGTTACAATGCAGTAGACATATGAATGACAAGAAAATTGCCAGGAGTAGTCAGCATGTATTCACCAGGGTCAAGTCATGCTTGAGGCGGGAGGAGAGTGAATATAGTCTACCTGGGCTTCACTAAGACCATTGATGCTGTCTGCCAAAAGATCCTCACAAGAAAAGCTGTTAATACAGGCTGTATAAGCAGATAGTTAGGTGGGTTGAAAGCTGGCTGAAGAGCCAGGCCCGAAGGGTGATCATCAATGGTACAGAGTCTACTTGGAGGCCAGTATCTGTTTAGCATCTTCGTTCATGACCTGGACAGTGGAGTCCTGCAAGTCTGCAGCTGACAGAACTGCGAGGAGTAAGACACCTCAGGCAATTAAGATAGCAGAAATAATGGTATACTTCTTGCTATTTTATTTTATTTTATTTTATTTTATTTTATTTTATTTTATTTTATTTTATTTTATTTTATTTTATTTTATTTTATTTTATTTTATTTTATTTTATTATACCCTGTTGACTTTCTTTTAATGAAGTATTTATTTAATTATTAAAGGTTCTTACATATCAAGGATTTTATGATGAAAATCTTGAATGGGTTGGTTTAGAAAACATCCAAATTGTGGCTTCCATGTCAGCGGGAGGAACATTAGGAAGACATAAACTTACCTCCAGATTCACTTCTATTGTTCGTCTGTGTGCAATTGAGTAAGTATATGTAAACTACTCTAACTCTCAGAACTCAGATTCAGCCTCTGTTTATAAGGACCTCTTGTCAATTTAGTCTTTACAAAGATGTAGCTATTCTGGTCTTTCATCTTTTCTCACAGTTTGTGATTGTCAGATTTGGTGCTCTTTGGTGCCTCTTGGCACCAGAGTCCAGCTAAGAGGAATCTGCAGCTGCCTGTTGATAATGAAGTGTTTGAAATATGTTTCCTGTTGGATAATTCTACCTTCAGTAAACTGCTTTCTGCAGCTTTATTTTAAGGTGCTGTTTGGTTAAAAAGTTAGAGCAATTGAAGTTTATTTGTTTGTTTTTAAGTTTGACCATATCAACAGATGTATTTAGAAAATTTCTGAGAGTGGCCTGTTGCAATAAAATGATAATTTTACTTAGCTGCTGGATGGAAATGCTATTCAATGAAATTTCTCAGTAATTGTGTATGTAAGTTTAACTCAGTTTTAATTAAATAGAAAAAGTCCATAATGATTAGTTTTTTTCCCTTTTTAGCTATCCAGAAAG
The DNA here is from genome assembly GCA_026261815.1 of Monarcha castaneiventris obscurior. Lineage (NCBI taxonomy): Eukaryota > Metazoa > Chordata > Aves > Passeriformes > Monarchidae > Monarcha > Monarcha castaneiventris. The sequence goes on from JAMPIT010000575.1 coordinate 41,429,436, forward strand.
AGAACAACTGCAAACTATTTATAGTGCCTACCTGGAACCTGTACTACAGAAAAACCTAAAGAATCACCCTGTTTGGGGTTCTTTACCAAAAATACATCAACTAGCAGGTTCTATGGTTCAAATCTATGAACAGGTATGGAAAATTTTTTTCTTTCTTTGAGGAGGTGGAGAATTAATATATTTTATTACAAATGATTAGCTTCTGATATTAACAAGTGAGTAAAAAGGTTTATCAGTATTAAAATCTAAGTTTATATATTTTTAATAAAGTTGATATAAATTTTAGAGCTTCTTATTTTCAGAGCATCCTACGTATTAGAAGCAAGCAGAGTAAGCAGTAAGTGCTCTTGCTTTCTCACAGATTTATTTTAGGGTTTTGGTATGCGTCTTAACACTTCTATACTTTCAGTTCCTGATTTATAAAATGTGGACAGTAGTGTTTTCCTACTTAATGGATGAGGAAACAGTGCAACAGATTGTTGTGTGCCCAGTTGTTAAGGGTGCTGTTATGAACAGAGGAGATATGAGGGTGGAGTCCTTTAGAAACATCAAGGACTACCTATTAAAATTGTACACTGTTAAATTCAGGTGTTTAGAACTGGACACAAGTTCCCACTTGAAATTTTATGGACTTCTATCTAGCAAAATGCTTAACTGCTTGCTTTTCTTAATCACCACATAGCCTTACTGGGGACGGTACTGTGTGGTACTTGCTGTAGAATCTTATGAATGTCCCCAGCCAAGGAGAAGCATGATACAAACCAGATCTTTATGACTGGAATGTGAGTTTAGTCCCTGGCTGGCATGCACCTGTTAGCAGGAGTTTCATATGACATTATCAATGTATTCTGAAAAGCCTGAGTTTAAATCTTGTTACGCCGTGATCAAATAACTGATGAAAGCAGCTATTCTTTAAATTAAAGATGTGGTTGTAAATTCAAATATCCCCTCTGGGAGAAGAGTAAGTATGAAGTATTTTGTAGTGAGAAAGCATTACTAATTTAGGTAGGTTTTAGTGAGAAAATGTTAATAATTTAGGTAGGTTTTTATTACATTTCAGTATTGCCTTTGCATTTCATATTTGGTATTGTTTTAAAAAATACGTATTTTGTCTAATAATACTGCACTAAAAGTCCTAGGTGAGGTGTGCAGTTGTTTCCTTCAAAAACGGTACAGAAAAAATGTTCTGAGAAAATCTTCTATGGTCAGAAAGCAAGATTCAAACAAGGAGCGCATTTATAAAATATCTAAATGTACACCAACTAGAAAACTAATTTATCTAGTACCTTAGAAACTAAAGTGCTTTACATTTTACAGTATCACTTTTTTTCCTTCCCTTAACTCCTGTTTTTAGGTACGAGCAAAATTCACCGTTGATGATCACAGTCATTACCTTTTTACACCATGTATTCTTACTCAGTGGGTTCTTGGTTTGTTCAGATACGATTTAGAAGGTGGTAAGTCACTTACTTGGCTTTCATTAATAAAACAGTTCTAAAATGGCCTACATTATTATTGATGTCAGTCCTACTGTAGGCTCCACATGTAACTCATCGATCTTTTTAAACTGTGGACTGTCTGTAACTCAGTAGAGGGAAAAAAAGGCTTGACAGTTCCTTCCATAAAAAGTAAACAAGTTAAAAAAAATCCAATGATGTTTTAAAATATGTGGGAGCTACTTATGCTTTTAAGGGAAGTTAGGAGGTTGGGACTTCATTCTTACTATGGGAACTTGAACTGTGCCCCCTACTCCCCACTGTTTTGTTCTGTGTTTTTTGTTTTGTGTTGGGGTTTTTTAGAGCATGTGTGTTGTTTTCTGGATTCCCAGAGCCTTGCCCCTCATGCTTGTCCTGCTATACCTGGTTGTATAAACGTGGTTTATACACGTCCTTCATAGGCTGCTTTCTAATCTTGTTTTTGTCTCTGAAATTGGTATTATTACTCAATCACAAGCAATTGCTCATGTTTTAGCTCTTACATTTATTAAAAGGGTGCATAGAGGGCTGCTTCAAGAGGATAAAAGTAATAAGAATGTTGTGCTTCATTTCCACTTATTTTCTGGGATCATGGGATGGTAAATGCAGCTTGAATGATGTCAGAAAAGCTGCACTGAAAATCAGTGAGTGGGTGATCTCAGCCCATTTAAGGACTTCGTAGTTGTATCTAATGTTGTCATATGCATGTGCTTTTCCAGTGATGAACAACACGGCTTGTTATTTACTCACCTTCCTTTTTACTTTTGTGAGGAATATTTAAGATTTGGAGTCTCTAGTGACATTTTCTAATACATACTTTGGTATGCATGTTTTGGATATCTATTCTTATTTTAGTATTTGTTATCAGTCTTCCTCTTCCCATTTAAAAATGTCTTTGGATTTTCTTGGTTTCATTGCCTAGAAAATTGACTTTTAATTTTAACTTTGTGTGCAGCACCTTGTTCAATTTTGTTAGAAGCTGGCACTTGTTTTAATGGAGAGAACTTGTTTAAATGGCATATATTTCATTTTTCTTGTCATGATCCATAAAGATATTCTTAAAAAGCACTTTATAATGTTTACTTTTTCTCTTATTTCTTCCTTACCGATGCTTTCCTGCTGGTATGTAATTTCTCTTGCTCATTTTCAATTTCATATTTTGAAATGGAAATTTGAAAATTTATTAGAAATATATAAAATTACTTCTCTGCTTAAATTTTCTAGGTTCATTAATACAAACTGCAGACTTTGTATTGAAAGTTCTTGCTTATGAAGCACGTCGCTTGTTCCGTGACAGAATTGTTGGCATGAAAGAACTTCATGTATTTGATAACATTTTGATCAAAGTGTTTCAAGGTGATTGGGGCTCAGATGTTCTGGACAATATGGCAGGTAAGCCATTTGGAGCATACCACACAAACTTGAAATAATTGTTTAGGAACTGCTTAATCAAGTTAGATAGAACATGAGTTGAACATAGAAAGCTTTGAATGTTTCCTTTTATTTTCACAGATACCTTCTATGTAACTTGGGGAGCTTGTCAAGAGGCATACATCACACCAGGACAGGCACTGCCACCACATGGGAGGCCCCTTGGCAGACTAAACTCAACAGACCTGAAAGATATTATTCAAAAAGTGAGACACGATTAAAGAATATACACAGCAAGGGTTCGCAGCAATGATTGTGGACAGTTTTGGTGAAGAGTAGTAACATGCAAGCACCAGGTTTATGGTGGGGGCTGCTTCTTGTTCAAAGGATCATCTTCTGCATTTGATGAAGCAAGGGAAGACTTATGCCGGCGTAAGAAGTATCATGTAGCATGTTGCTTTAATGAAAGGGCATCAGTTGCATTTGCTGTTGGTTTACAACAGTTTGATGAACCAACATTTTGAGAAACATTTATGTCCGTATATATTTGTATATCGTTTGAGTATCTAAGTTTTATTTAATGATTACTTTTCGAATTTGTAATTTGGTAACATAATTTTTCTTTCAAGAGATGCAAATGGACTTTTTGGAGATTTGGCACGCTTCTAAGCAATAAAGTACAAAAAATGAGCTTGATGAGGAAATGCAAACATTTTAACTCTTCTAGGCTATCTGATTTTTAGCATAAGAGCTTTGAGATCGTCACCCTTAGTCACAGTGTTTGATGGACTGCTCTTGCAGATGGGAATCTACTCCCTCTCCTTAAGTGCCAACTTGTTACCAGTACACTGTATGGGAAATGATGAAATTCAATAGTCCCAGTAAGCACGGAGTTTGTTGGTTTTGGTTTTTTTCTGACTACACAGTTACGTTGGGCTTCAAAGATGTTTTAGTAAGTGTAACAAGGTCAGAATTTAATCATAGGATCTGTTATTGTGTGTTTCACTAGGAACTTCCATAATCTCCAATTATGCAGCAATTAGGTGCCTAAAACACTCTCCTGAGTTGTTAATTAATTAATCTGTAGTCAGAGACACAGCTTAGACTTTGTTCTGGTCCATTATTCAATTTTAATTAGTTCAGTGGTAGATTTATATTTCAATATATCAAAGACTTCCAGGGTGTTCTGGTGCTGGGTGTAGAATATGTTCATTACTGATATATTCATTACTCGTAAAGGGTATGCAAGGTATCTAAATTCTGTCACAAAAGTAATTTGTTTGGGATGAAGACCAACGTGGTCTCTAAAGCTTTTAAGCCCTTCTTTTCTAAACATTTAAATGTTGGATGTTTTCATATCTCACTGCTTTTATTTATTATTAGTGATCAGATTTTTCTTTCTCTTTTTAAATAGGGTATCATTCATTATGGACGGGACAAAAAAGATATAGATATTTTACTGTTCCATGAAGTCCTCAGTTACATGTCCAAAGTGGACAGAGTGCTAAGTTTTCCTGGAGGATCACTTCTTTTGGCAGGACGGAGTGGTGTGGGTCGTCGGACAGTTACCTCTTTAGTTAGTCATATGCATGGAGCTGTTCTGATTACTCCCAAAATTTCCAGAGGTTATGAACTGAAGCACTTCAAAAGTGATCTTAAATATGTAAGTCACTCAGTTTCTTCTATTTTGTAATGCTGTAGGTGTATGTTAAAGAAAACAAAAAAAGAAATTTTGAATGACACAAAGGGTTATGTGAAGAGATATTTTAAGAGAAGAAAAATGACAGTCTAAATGACATGAGTAATTTTTTAGAAGTTCTCACTCTAGATGTGTATACTGTTCTTTATAGTAACTAAGTGAAACTCCACTTTTTGGAACATCTTAAACTCTTTTTGAGTGTTGTAGAACTTAGGAGGTTTATGTGAAAGGCTTTTTCATGTATATATTTCCATATTGATATATACTTTTATTTTCTGCCTCTACTATGATCTGCCAGTTAATAGTAGTTGAATCAAATGAAATTTTAGTGATTGATGACAGTATACATATTATTTAAAACCAGATGCAAACCTTGAATCAAGTGTTTCTCATTACCTTCAGCAATGCTAAAGAGAATTCTAGATTTATGCCTGCACAAATGAGTGATACAGTTCTATCATTGAGTCATATACATAAATATACTCTATGAAAGAGTCTGTTTTAATTATTTTTTCATTACTAAGATGTGTATCTAGGCAAAATGTTCTTTATATTTGATATCTCATATAACTGCATCAACTAGAAACCTTTTGTAAATACATAGTAGTGTTGATGCTGTGGAGAAAATACATATGTAATGCATAGTCAGGGAAAGGTTATGATCCTTGTCAGTCCCTTCCAACTCAGGATATCATATGATTATCATTCTCTTTTGATCAATACATACATTCTATACACTGAGATTTAAATGTCTTTCCTGCTTCTAGGTGATGGAGCTTGCAGGCATTGAAGCACAGCAGGTGGTGTTGCTGCTCGAAGACTATCAGTTCGTTCATTCCACATTCCTGGAGATGGTCAACAGTTTACTGTCCTCAGGTGAGTCAAGTCCAAAGTGGTTATGGTGCTACTTTTACCACACAGAATTAACTCAACGAGGCAGAATGAGATGATGTTTTCTGACTTTATTTCTCTATCAGAAGGTTTTGTTAGCTTTCTGTGCTGTTTTAGCTAGAGTCCTTGCACATGAGAACCTGACTCAAAGTTCACTTAGCTGTCTTTTAACCTACCCTATAGTACAGGTGCTTTCAGTTCCTCTAACGTGTTTCAAATGAGTTCTTTATAACAGTGTAACCACAAAATGAGAATGCATTCTACTCTACAGCTTCCCTTCTATAACAAAATTCAAAATCGAGAGGTTTCCAATGCTTTACTAGGTTGTACAGACTGAGGCCTTTACTTAAGTGAACACCAGCAGAACTCACTTTCCTGAAAGCAGTGAGATGATAAATAACAATAACAAAAGTGACTTTATTTTACTGTCCAGTTTTGTTCCTGGATCAGAGAGAGGATCACTGAAGGACTGAGTCTAACTTACTACATGTTTTTTTTGGAACTGCAGTAGTTTAAGAACTGATTGATAAGAGCCCCAGATTTTCCTGTCTCTCAGGCGCAACCTCAAATCTATTTACAATATCAGTTTTTCATTATCCACTATCAAATCTTTATGTCTGAGGATCTAGATGACTACTCACTTTCGTGTTCCTGTGTCCTGGTGTATGACAGTTTGGTTTGATTTGTTTTCTATGCAGTACTGGGTCACTGTCTTTGGATGGATTTGAAAGAGCTTTTTTCAAACACATTTCAGCAATATGAACAAAGTAGACTGTTAAATAGAATCACCGTAATTTGTTTTTTATTTTCATGATACAATGAAAAGAATGATTAAGTACATGGGATAATAGTCATGAAAGTATAAAGGTGAATACTACCATATTTGAATTCTCTATACAGAGAATTCAAGGGAACCCTTCAAAGAAATTTAAAGAATTATTGTGTATTTTATCTGACTTAAATTCATTCTTGAAATAGGAGAAGTTCCTGGGCTGTATAAAACAGAAGAATTGGAACCATTGCTATCTCCTCTGAAGGATCAAGCTTCGCAAGATGGATTTACAGGACCAATTTTCAACTATTTCACATACCGTATGTCAACAAAGTTATAAGTTATTATGAAGTTCAAAAAGTGGTGTAGGAATGGACAAATAATTTCTAACATGGTCCTTCTCTTGTGTGAAGTTTTAGCTTTTAGTTATTAAATACCAGGCAGGAATAATGATATTTGTGATATTTGAGGGCATAGAATCCTCAAATTAAAATTTATTTTTCTGTCTGAAAAATAATGTGAATGGTCAAGAAATATTATGAAATCTACTGTTGAAAGTAATTAGAAGGAAGAAAGCTTTTGTTCCCTTTATTTTCTGGTTTGTATAGCTTTTTTATCTATCTAGTAACAGAAATTTCTTCTATTTGTCAATTATACAAAGAAATCACTTTGGCTTCTGACTAATCATAAGCAAGTTTACAGATAGATTTCTTAATTATTTGTGTTTCTTCCTTGGCCCAACAAGAAGATTAAATAGTTTACAAATAAATCAAATAATATGACTGAAAGAATACAGTCTTAGTAGCAGGCCATGGAACTACTTCTAATTGGTTTTGTTGGTCTACCGCAATTGGAATGAGAATTAGTGGTATCTATTTAAATACTGTCAGCTCTTCAGAATTAAAAAATACACTGTAGTATACATAACGAGAATTCATGATACTAAATAGGGTTCTACTTATAAACATTCCTGTCCTAGTGTGATTTGATGTTATAGGCTCTTTTTTTTTCTGAAATTACCTTGTGATAAGTATTTGAAAGAAAGTAAATTATGTTGTATTTGTTATAAATCTACCATCATGTAGTCAGAATGTTATGTACTAAAAATTTAAAATGTTACATTTTCTTAGGGATCCAACAAAATCTGCATGTTGTCTTGATCATGGATTCTACCAATTTAAATTTCACAATAAACTGTGAAAGTAATCCAGCACTATATAAGAAATGTCAGGTTTTGTGGATGGAGGCCTGGTCAGACGTCAGTATGAAAAAGGTAAATTGCATTAATTGTGACTTATTTAAATTAGTATCTCTAAATATAATTGAGCTCTGGTGAATAAGGTCAAGATATTTAAAGTTGTGGGGAAATAATTATCACTGTACTTAGTTAATCCATTAGTACGCTCTTACAAAGACAGAAGATTCTGCAGAACAGTTGAGTATTATTAGCACTGTTATTTTACCAGTAACGTTTTGTTCTCTCTGTGGGCTGACTTGAACAACATGCTGACTGCTATGACTCTGATCAAACACAGCATTTAAGAACAAAATACAGACTACCAGCAAAATGTTAAAGGCAATTGTATTGGGTTTGTGCAGCGAGGTTTTGGTGTGGGGGTTGGCCTTCAGGGATGACTTCTGTGAGAGGCTGCCAGAAGCTTCCCCCATGTCAGGTGGAGTTGGTGCCAGCTGGCTCCAAGAAAGATGTGCTGCTGGCCAAGGCTGAGCCTCTAGGATAACATTTAACAAGTGGAAAGAAGTTAGTATACAGGAGCAACTGCAGCCAGAGAAAGGAGTGAGAAAACATGAGAGAAACAGCCCTGCAGACCCCAGGGTCAGTGCAGAAGGAAGGGCAGGAAGTGCTTCAGGTGCTGGAGCTGAAATTCCCCTGCAGCTCATGGTGCAGACCATGGAAGGTCTGCCCCTGCAGCCCATGGAAGTCCACAGTGGAGCAGAGACTCACCTGCAGCCCATGAAGAGCCCCGTGCTGAAGCAGGTAGAATCACCTGAAGGAGTCTGTGACCGTGTGGGAAGCCCGTCCACATACATGCATGTGATTGTCACACAGAGCAACACAAACAGAATCCCTAAGCACTAACATAAACAGCACCAGCACAGCGTTGCCATCATCCTGTTCCCCTTTCTGAGTGATCTCAGTGAAGGTCAATTAGTGGGTAATATGTACATGGGCAGAATGTGGATTAAGACTATCTTATTTCCTCTGTAATTGTCTATACTTTTAAATCTTTGACATTTGTGCTGTTGTTGGAATCTTCTGAGAATTAGTTGCTCCTTCTTACAGCCAGGAAAATCTCTTCTACTTGAGAGAATAGGAAGTTATCAGTGACATGGAAAGGCAGAATTTATCTTTCTAATGCTAAAAATATTCTGTAGATTCCTTATTCTGACTAAGTGTATGATTTTCAGTCTTTTCAAAAGAGAAGGTAGATTGAGAGTTTGTGGGTTTTTTAAAAAATTTAATTCAAATTGTCATTGTTCGTAATTTTCATGCAAAAAATCATGTGGTTTTTTTAGATACCTGAAATGCTTCTGTATGATTCAGATGAACAAGAAAAGAATGGAAAAACACATAAAGAAGTTAAGAAGAAACATTCAGGTAATATTTAGGTAGACCTACTAGTTATTATTCTCGTTATTAAGCACTTGATCCTGTGTTGGGCATAGATAATAACATAGATACTTTGAGTATGTGTTCAGTAGCATATTCATAGGCTTGTTCACATGGCAGGCACTTTGCACAGGGAAGCATTAGTCTGGAATGTATATCCTGGCTGATCAAATGTGGTCTCTTCTATCACAAGCAGTCACTGTCTATTCAATTTTATAAACTGATTTAGCTGTATCTTGTTTTGGTCTGTGTCTTCCTTCTATGTGGATGTTATTTCACAACCTGAAGATTTGATGTTTTGGGAGTTTTTCTGTTTATATATTTCATTATTCTTTTTGTAGATTTGCTGGGTTTACTTTAATAATTTCAAAAACTAGTTTCTTGTAAGTAATGCCCCTTTTTCAGAATAATTTGTTTTTATAATAAGACTCCAAATTTAATCATGTTAAAAATAGGGTCTCGAACATAATCTAAGAGACCAGTGCCAGCACTCACTTGCAGAATACTACTTTTAGCCACTTTCTATAAAAGCAGCACTTAGAGGTCATGTAACCAACAGAATATAAGATGGTAAGTGGTTCACTTGGAGTTTCTTGTTTTATATTGCTTTTTAATAGGCATTCCAGCCAATCAGAATAATGGCAAAAAGTAGCATTTAGTGTTCACATTATCATCCCTCTTTATCCTAGATCATCGTACTTAATCTAGGCTGCTGTACTTATTAGAGGCATTCATTTATATGTAGATATGCTTTAGCAATTATTTTCTTTTGTAGGGTAATGCAGTTTATTTTACAGTATCTTTGGGCTTCTTTTGAGAAACTGTTCAACAAACTGAATAGCAGGAGAGCCTTTTAGTTTGTCTGACATCAGAGATAAGGGAGAAGACAAAAACACATGGGCTTTATTTCTAAAAAAGTCCAAGTATTTTAAAATCCAATTTTTGTGGAAGTAGTTTCTTATGTGATTAGCCCTCAGTAATCTGCAATTAATTTTGCTGGCTTTTCCAAACATCAAGCAATTTCAGTATATTTCTTTCTGAGAAATAGGCATTCCAAATGTACTTGCATGTTGTTTCCCTGAGAATACTTTAAAAAACTATAGTCTTTGGGCTGTTTTGAATGCCCTTAATTCATATATCAAAAAGCAAGCATATTCTGTTTCTCTTTCTTGCTTATTTTAATGTGAGATAAAATTCAGTATAATTTTATCTGTGTAACAAATGATGTTGTATTGTACAGGTGAATCTGATTTTATGAAGTCATTTTTGGCAATCCATGAATCATGTAAAATATATGGAGCAACGCCTAGCAGGTATATGACATTTCTTCACGTATACAGTACCATCAATAACAGTAAAAGAAGAGAGCTAATAAAAAGGCAGAACCACTTGCAGGTATGTGTTTAAAATACTTAAAATATTGCTTTTCTAAATATTCTTGCATTAGGCAATGTCTTGTGTATAAATGGGCTGTATCTGCTAACATTGTTATGTGATGTGACCTCTATTGGCATATGTTCATGCTGTGGTTTCAGGAGAGAAATAGTATCAGTCTTAATGCCCTTCTCTGTTCAAGTGCCTGAAAGAGCAAAAAGTGGTTTTCTTGTTTTCATTAATATTTTTCGTCAAGAATGTATCAGACTGGGCATGTTTTCTTGGAAGAGTAAAACATACTTGAAAGCAATTTAAATTTTTTTGCCCATGTGTATTGGAATTGTGTTGCTAAAAACCCACCATCTTTCCATCAATGTAAGTCTTGCCTCTGCTTTTATAAATGTTCCCTTTGTAGCTCCATATTCCATCCCTTTCTTTATATCTTGACAGCAACTTCCTACTTTGTGTGATTTTCAAGTCCTTCTAGTTCAACAAACTGTTATATTCGATGTTAACCTCATGGTGCTCTTGTGTAGCTTTGACCAAGGTTCCCTGTGTTGTGATTTTCTTTCCTTTTGTGTTTTGGAATTGATTTTGAACTCCTTTGGCACACATCAGTCCTTTGGACAGTTGTAGCCCAAATGCAACTCTTCTCGCAGGTGCTGCTTTCCCCCTGTGCTGTACATGTAACATCCTTATTTTTGAAACCCATTTGGTATATTTACAGTCACACCTACTTCCCTCCCACCAGTATATTTTGGAAAGATCTGTGTGGTCCTTTAGGACAACTTTTATCTTTACCTTTCTCCCACCCCTTTCAGCTCCTCTTCTCGGTGACCCTTGCTGCTATTCAGAACTACACTGGCAGTCTATTTTAAAACACTTGTCAAAACAAAATTACTTCCTTGCCTTGTATTCTGCTTTGCTTTTATTCTGCCTGCCAATATTTTTCCACCACTGTAGTATGCAATTCAACAAGATTTCAATTTGTAACAATAAAACTGGATTTTCAGTTATTTAGAAAATAACTGGGGTTTGTTTGTGACAAATGCTCATTTACTTGTTAAATGCTCTGGTTAAATAAAGGTAATAACTTACATGAAAATTAGACGTGTATCCTAAATCAAAACATCTTCCAAGTAATTTTTTTTTCAAATGTATCTTGAAATATTGGTATTTTATAATAAGCATAAAGTAAAAAATGTAGAAAGTATGGGTAAAGAAAATGTTAATCTTAAGCATAATTAAGACTTCATTTTATACATATCTATGTTTTTTAGATAGTGTACAAATATGTAGAAATTGGATAATCTATTTTGTTCAATTCTGTTTAATTTTTATAGATTTGCTTTTACGGGAGATATAGTTACATTGATTTAATATCAGTTATGCGAAATGCTATTGAATTATTGGGAAAATGATTACATGCTAGTTGTTGTTACATTAAGAGTTATTATTTTGAGATTTTTTTTTCAATCTTCTTGATGTAGTAATAGATTTTAGAATGACACATCTAGAAGTGCCAGATCTCTTTTTTAGGTTAAATAATATCAAGAAAATGTGAAAATTAATAATAGAAAAAGAAGAAAATTAGTCTACATTACTCTTAGTTTGTCTATATTATTTGTAGCAAACTTCCATTTAAATTCACTTAAAATTTGTTGCTAAATATCTGCTTCCTGTAAAATTTTATAGGCAGGTGTTTCAAAGCTGAATGAAGCTAAAGCCCTTGTAGATGAACTGAACAGGAAAGCTGGAGAACAAAGCATTTTACTCAAAACGAAGCAGGATGAAGCTGATGCTGCTCTTCAAGAAATTACAGTATCTATGCAGGTGCTGTATGCAATCACATCAAAAGTGGGGGAAAAAAAAGAAAAAAAGCTGTTTTTCTGTCTTTTGTCTCTGTAACTGCCTGTGTTTTGTACTCTTTTCAACTGTTACAAAACCTGATGCATTTACAAGAATTTGCCTAAAGGAAGGCATGAGCCCAGAGGCTTGAATAAAGTTGCAACAGGACAGAGGATTATGTAATTTAAATCAGCTTAGAACTGATTGAGTAGGAAGAGATCAGTGCAAGTTTTGTACCTGAGTAGTGTTCACTGTTGTAGTTTAGTCTGTCTGAAAGTTTTCCTAGAACTTTGTAAATCCAAACGTGTCGATTTTATGTTTATTCCACATAGGAACTTTCAACCAAATACTTCCAAGTAGCACTATTTTAAGTAACAAATACCAGGAATTAAATTTGTGGACTATTAGAAAGTATGTATTTCATGAGGTCTGGTTCTCAGAAGTTAACCTCAGAGAAGGTTAGATAATACCTCTATATTCATCACTCTTTGAATTTTTATTCTTCAGCGCAGAAGTAGACTTTTTTTTCAAAATTCTGTAATTTTCATCAGTAGTGTTTTCTCAGTCAAGTAAAATAATTGTGTAGAAAATAGGTCTTTACATTGATGCTTCCTGAAATTATAAATGTAGGGTAAGTTGTAATGAGTCTGCTGTCACTGCACTGGGTTTTTTTGTATTGTTACTGGTTTAATCTGGTCAGTCTGCAGCCTGATGTCGAAGACATTCTCTGTATGCAGTAAAGTAAATGCCTGGTCTTCCAAAGCATATTTTTCACAGGCTGTAAAAGTGCATTACTTCCCATCTTTGTAAGTCTCTTCCTATATACTCCTATTGGCAGTTTTTAGTACTTTTGGCTTCTGCCTGTTGTACCTGAATTTGATGATTGTCTGGTGTGTTGATGATTTCAGTTTTAAATCTGTGTCTGCTGCTGTCCAGTAGAGTTACAGGTATGTGGGTAGCACATACTATGCTGTAGGACAAAATAGGCCAAAAGCGATGAAACATGATGGCCCCACTGACATCAGAAAAATTACAGTGGAAGGCTGATTATTTAGATTAGCATAAAGTATAGGTGCCCTCTAACATTTTAATGTCACTTCAAATGATCTAGCTTATATTACAGAGAGAGCTCTAATACAGACAGACTGTTTTAATCTCCTTTCAGAGAAAGGCTTTTGTCCTACAACTGAATTTTAAGGTTTTCTTATTCAGAGCGATCATTCAGTACATGTTCATTTGCATGAAATGTCTAATCTATTTTTATGTAGCTAATGTTTTATGGATTTGAATGTAATCTTCAATAACATGCTGCTCTGTAGCTTGGGTTAAGTGCTCAGAGGATTATTATTATTTTAAGATTTTCTCTGCTTTTATGCATCTGTTACCTTCTGCTACATCTTCCACTCAGCTTGACAGTTGCTGGTGGTGATAATGTTATATACTGGAAGAACACACTCTGGGCTTCATTGTATTGTGTCTTCTAGGTGAACTGAGCCTAGAATATTAGTATTTTATTTTATGCGTTTTATACATTTATCCTCAATGGATAAAACACATGTAAGATATTTTCTATTCTAGTTTTATATACTAGGTTTTAATTGTTGTACTGAAGTGTTTAGGATTCCTGCAGATGTCTAATAGCTACTGTCTGCTGGTAAACACTGGTATGCACAGTACAAATCCAGAAACAAAAACCAAAAACCCCAACAACTTACAATATAAAGGTAGGATATAAGACAAGTATCTTTACAGACAGAATGGTTCAAAATTACAAGTAAAGGAACCATTCCATGATTAGTAATTCTAGGCTAATAAGCTGTAGTTCCAATACAACTGCTGCTTTTATGAACATGATAGAAAAAGAGTGTTTTAGTGGTGTTCTGAAAAAAATTGAAATAGAAATGGGACCAGGGCAAAGACAATGACAGGAAAATAGTACTTTCAAATGTAGTAAGAATGTTACAGAGGCTGTCTCTCATATGCTTTTAGAGGAAGGCTGACATCTTAATAAAGAAAGGAAAATCAGAAGTAAAGGGAAAAAAGTCATAATGAGCCTCAAGGATACACGTGTGGTCTGTGGTAAAGAAAGGGAAGGATGCACAGTAAAAGCAAATTATGCTTATTCCATATACTATATTTACCTAGGCAGCCTGGCTAATATCAAACAGACTCAGATATTTTATTGTAATTGGTATTGTGCAAAATATTATAATGAAGATTAAAAGAAATAAGAGATCTAAAGGAATAAAATCTGTGTAAATTTGCAAACTAAAGGTATTATTTTTTTTTTAACAGAGTGCTAGTGAGCAAAAAGCAGAAATGGAAAAAATAAAACACCGAATAGCAGAAGAGGCTGCAGAAATAGAACAAAGAAAAAGAAAAATTGAAGATGAACTAAAAGAGGTTCAGGTAAGGGCTGATAAGGAAAAGTAATATTTTGCAGTCTGATTTTATCTGACTTACGTCCTGCTGTGCAAAATAGTTTTGCAGAATTTATCCCTGCAATTCTTAAATTTTACTCTTAAATTATTTTGATATTAAAACTTTCATGCATTAGAAAACAGTATTCCATTTGTCAAATAGAGATTGTAATTTTGGCATTTGTGTTCTATTAGAAAGTAGTTACAGAAAGAGTTTTCAAGCCAAATCTTGCCTCCACCTGCTATTTCTATGCTGCCATGCTTTACAGCTGAGTGCTGATTTTATGGAATATTTTTCAATTACTCATATCTTATATAGTCCAACTACATTACGTTACCTTGATCAAGCTGGTAATACAGGACTTGGTACTCTCAGCTGAATGGAAATAGTTTAGTGAGAGATAATTTACAGTTATTACTAGGTTCTGAAAAGCATATATCCTAATGACACTATAGCAAACTGCTTGTTCAAGAGATTTTACACCTGTTAAGCATCAGATTTTTTGGGAGGTATGTGTGTTCAGCCTTTGCAGTCTGTATTTTTCATCCCTTCCATTTTAAATTTATACTAAAGCATAAGGGAACAGTACAAAAATTTAATTTTTTTCCTTTTAAATATCATAGGTAGCAAGGAATTATATCCTTTTATTAAAAGTGACATAGAACTACAGGATTAGACCCATTCTGTGGTCTTTGATAAATATGAAGGATATGCAAAGTGTGCACAGTCTTTAATGATAATCTGTAACTCTTTTTTTTTCCTGACCATTTTGTTGCTTTGTTGATAAGGGTGAATGATTTGTTTAGCTACTGGAAATTAAAAGATTTTGTGGCCTGTGTTTGTATGGATGTTTACAAAGAGATCCTCAGTCATGCCTATAAATACTAATTAGCATCATTATTAAAAGATACCTGTATCACAATGTCAGGATCATATTATGCTGATTTATATGGAAGTATACTTGTTATCACTTACTGAATATGAGGCAATTTTTTCATAACTTGTAAACAGGAATCTGCATCTATAGTAGTTTCTTACATAATTTTAAAAGAACAAGAAATTGTAGAAAACTGGAATGGGAAATGTTCAGTTTCTCGTATCCTCATCTCTCTTTTTAATGTCTTTTCATGTTTTAAGCCACTGGTTAATGAAGCTAAATTAGCTGTTGGAAATATAAAGCCAGAGGCTTTGTTAGAAATCCGGTCGCTACGGATGCCCCCTGACATAATCAGAGACATTCTTGAGGGAGTTCTGCGGTTGATGGGGATTTTTGATACATCATGGGTGAGCATGAAGAGGTGAGAATTTCATTTAACCTTTAAAATGAAACATTAATTTATAATATGAACGGATTCCTATTGTATTCTGGAATACTGTGTGCTCAGAATTCCTTGGTTTCATATGGAAATAACCTTTTTAACATTTGTTTCTTCTTTACTTAGTTATTTAATTATTTTAACAGTTTCTTGGCCAAAAGAAGTGTAAGGGAGGACATAGGATCATTTGATGCCCGTAATATTCCAAAAGAAATACGAGAGAGCGTTGAAGAACTTCTTTATAAGAACAGAGCATCTTTTGATCCAAAGGTAATTCCCGATTGCATTATATAAAATGAAAACATGACCAAAAAAGACCAAAAGAAAAGACATGATTGCCTGGTTTGCCAATATAATTTTTAGGATGAACTTAAGTTAGAGAAAAAGTGATGAATTTTGCTTACAAAATTTTTCAGTATAAAGAGGTAAAGGTGTATCCAACAGTGAGAATGTGGTTGGTGAGTGAGAAGGGATGGGGTGAGAAGTCATTATGGAGTCGAGTAGTAAAAGATTTTTCTACTGCTATAAATTAGAACACAGACCAAGGAATTGTAACTGGCTCCTCTGGCCTACTTGTAACAGTAAGAGTCTAATAAATCATTCATTAATTTAAAACTTGTTAATTTCAGTTTAACTTCATAGTTATAAAGATACCCATTGTGGTTTTTTACATGGATTGATGGCCTGCAATATATTCTTAGTAACAATTTAAAAGGTTAGTTCAGTAGAAGAGTTGGCTTATTAGCATATTTAAGTTGGTAACTAGAAAATCTGTTGCAGTTACTTATGCTGTATTTATCTCTTCCACAGTATAGTTCAAGGACTTTCTTGTAACAACTTTTCTTGTACTGAATTTTTTAGAATGCTAAACGAGCCAGTGCTGCAGCTGCTCCATTAGCAGCTTGGGTGAATGCCAACATCCAGTATTCCCATGTCCTAGAACGAATTCAGCCTTTGGAAAAAGAAAAGGCTGGCTTGGAAGCGTAAGTTAGACTCCATTACAAAATAAGTGTTTTTAATTCCAATGGGGGTAGATGGAACTACAGCCGCCAAGGAGGAATCTTGAGTATGAGGAAAGGCTTCTTTACTTGAGGGTAACAGAGCACTGAAACAAGCTGCCAGAGAGGTTGTGGAGTCTCCTTCTCTGATGATATTAAAATCATGCCTGGACATGATCCTGCTTTAGCAAAGGGGTTGGGTTGCATGATCTCCAGAGGCGCTTTCTAGCCCCAACCGTTCTGTGATCCTGTGTGAATTGAAGTTTATTAAAAACAAAAGATAAAAGATAACCTGGTCCAGAGGTAATAAAATGTTCATACTGAGACAGAAAAAGTGTGTTTTTTGTACAATCATGTGTTACCTGTCTCAGCTGGATACTGTCAGGCAGAAATGAGCATCACAGGTATGCTCAAAATGTATTCTCTCAGTGAAACCCATGCTATTTATGAGCTATATAGTTCCTCTTTTTTCAGTTATGTACCAAGGATCAGAAAGGTAAGGCCTTGTCTTATGAGCATCCATAACCTGAGGAATCTGTACTGATCGTTTTTCCAGGTATTAAAATTCTGTATTGGAAGAATTTGTTCTGATCTTTAAGAATGGGGTGCTTGTTTTGCATTTTTAAAGCTATGTGATGAGAAGTACTCAAAGCTTCTACATGTGAAAATATATATTTTAATATAAAACACAAGGAAGAGCTGTCTCTGACCTATCTCTGTAAATTACTTTCCTTTTTTATTTGCTCTTTTTTTTCCCTTTGAGTCCATTGTCTTAAAGTAAGTATTACATTTTTGTAGTAATCTCAAGAAAACTGAAGACAGAAAACAGAAGTTAGAGGATCTTCTGAACTCTGTTGGTCAAAAAGTATTGGAACTGAAAGACAAGTAAGTTGGGTTCATTTATTTCAAGGTATAAATAAAAGCATTGATGATTTTACAGTATGAATAATGAATTTTATCTAAGGAAATGTAACTTCCTGTACTGCAAGATATTTACATCAGAATTAGTGATGCTTAGGCTATCTATACTCTCAGTGGAGATAAATACTATTAGAATACAGTTCATGTTTTTGATCAGATGAAATAAATCCTCCTTAAAAGTACCTCCTTCTCACTACTGACTGTGTTGGTAGCCTTCACTGTAGCCATTGTAGATGTCAAAGGTAGACAGTATGTTTCTCACCTTCTGAATCACAGAGGACTTCAATGACTCCTTAGGACTTTGGAAACATTCCTATACAAACCTACTGATCATAGCTTGATAAGAGGCAGTTCTACTTCTTTCAGGGTGGCCTACTTTTCTGACAGTTAGTTAGCTATCTCCTTTTTTCTTAGCCTCTCATCAGGTCCATGACTCAGAGTGGCATAAAAATAGATTTGGTACACATTTATACTTTCTCCAAATTCTGTTTAATCCAAGTTTTTTAGTTTAGTTTAGTTTTTTTAGTTTTGATGTTTTTATTATGTACTTAGTATAGGAGATACTTTGCAACGTGACATATGTTGAACATATTACTGAAAGTCATGGTTTGTAGTCTGCAAAAATAAAAAACAGGATAATTCTTGTAATTTGGCTATAATTCATTATATACTATATTTTAGAGTTAAATATATTACTTTACATACTATATATAATATATTTATAAAGTAATATATAAATATATTACTTTAAATGGGTGGATTAAATGTGTTAAGTATTATAAATATTAATCAAAATAATTAGATAGTGAACATTACAAAATAATACCTAAACCATGCCTGGTTTTTAGGGCATGTTCTTACTTCATATTAGTTTACAAAACAGACTACTGTGCATTGAACTGAAGTCATCCATGTGAATTAGTAATATTCTTTTTTGAACATTTAATAGATTAAATTGACCAGATGATTACAAATGTATGGTATGGCATTGAGCATGCTATTGTCCTCACTAGGTGCAGATCAAAACTTTAGACAATCACTACAATTGTCAGGCTGTTTAAATAGAAGAAGGAATGATTATAGTCTGTTTTTCAAATCTATTTTTAAATCTCACCTGTGCATCTGTCTAAATTTCGTTAGCTAAAAGTCACCAAGCCCATTTACCAGTTAGAAGCAGAAGTTATAGAAAAAGAACTGCTGCAGTTGTGTTCTTCATTAACAGTAAGCGAGGCATTTGTTACAAATGCAATCAGTTAAACTGCCTTGAAAATAACTGTCCATAAGCTTAGTAGCTCATGGTAGCAATTGCAAAGAGTATTTGTTTTACAGGTTCCAGAATAGAACAACAGAAGCAGCAAAACTTGAAGCAGAACTAAGTAAAGCTCAGAAAACATTGAAAGCTGCAGAGGTACTGATAAATCAACTCGATAGGGAGCACAAAAGATGGAGCTCTCAGGTTAGTGAAAAATGTTCATAAGTACATCTTATAGCTGATAATTTGAGAATACAAATTTTGCACTGTTTGGAGAATGTGAGTTACTGCCATTCTGCATGTCTCCCAGTGCACATTTTTTGATTTTTCATTAGAAAATAAAGCTTTCCTTCTTTCTGAACTTCTTTTTACTTCAACATACTTATCACCTCTCTACCAGAAGTGTAAAAATCACCAGTATTTAATACAAAACATACAAAATTCTGTGCTGGTTTTCAGTCACCAGAATGTAATTGTTATGATGGCTGAACATGTCAGCAGTTGGACTCTCCAACCTGAGATAAAGCCAAAAGGGACAGATTTTAAACGATCACAGTCTTAACATGTATTTCCTTTGTGGCTTCAATGTTGGAAATGCAGATGTAGGTCTATCCAAAATGATGGGTTGCTTTTGAAGTCTTCACTTAGATGCTTGGAACTTTCCTGCTGTTAAAGTAGGGAAGGTAAGAATACATTGTTTGCTCAAATGATATATTTGAGAGAAACTGTCAAGTCTTTGGAGACACAGGCCCTTTTACAGTCTGAAACAAAACGGAAAATCTGAAGATATATATAAGCTGAAAATAGCTGTCACCTCCAGAAAGCCGTAAGTAACTTTCATGGGTATCTTAAAGCAGAAGAAATCTTCACGCAGAGATACATGGTCCTGTCTCTCCAATGATACCAGAAAAAGCATAAACAATTGACTAAATGCCTGCATTTTGAAGAACAAGCGTTAAGGTTAGATGAATCCTTCTTGTAGGTTGACCACCATACTGGAAAAAAATGGAAGATTTTCCTCTGAGAGTTGCTTTACAGCTATTCCACCTGCTATAGTAAGGATTGGATATATTTGAACCCCACAGTTTAAATGCTTCTAAAAGTGATTCCTCACAGTTTATCACCCTGGTACATTAGAAAATTCAGATTATCTATTTATGGTATTCTGTAGACTAAACTGACAGCTAGATTAGTCAGAAACTCATCCCATAATGAAGACAGTAAAAAGGCAGTATTTTTCTCCCTTTCGAGTAAGGAAGAAGCAGTAAAAAATTTTGTATCAGCATTTGCCTTTAATGTCAGTTTGGTTAAAGTAAAAAAAAAAGTGGCAGTAATTTGAAACCAATTATGGCAGTCACATATGCTGTTGATACACTGTATTTTTCTCCAAAACATTGGAACGTTTCAAAACTGAGTTGATTTAGTGCAGATAAATTATTTGGCGATACATGATGAATGTATTTTATCATGTAAGTGTGCAGTGAATGACAGTAAGTATAATAAGTTGCATGTAGTATTTATTTTCTGTCTACATACTGTAAGTTATACTTATGGCCTGACTGTGACTAGGATCACGGATTTCTTATTTTTCTTACTATAATACTATTTATCCATTTGCTTATAAATCATCAAATTGATGGATTTTTAGCAGCTACATTCTCAGAAATATCTGTCCATGCCCTAGCCCAGAGCTAAAAGAAATTTTTCCCATACCTTCATGTGTGTCTTAGCTAGGTAGAGATAGCTGAAATGCAAGAAGAGAAACTGTCTCATCTGTATTACCAATGGCATGCAAACCTAATTCTGACATTTTAGTAACTGATGAGATGTATTAATGCAGTTTTTGTTTGCAAAACACCTATACATTCTGTATTTTTTTTTTTTTGAAGGTGTCAGAGATAACAGATGACCTGGCTACGTTGCCTAAAAGAGCTCAGTTAGCAGCTGCATTTATTACCTATCTTTCTGCTGCTCCCGAGGATCAGAGGAAAAACAGCTTGGATGAATGGACCAAATCAGCAGGCCTTGAAAGTAATTTTGTGTGTGTGTTTGTCAGTGTCTGCATGCAAGTAATTAAGCTTGATTGAGGAAATGAGAAATGCCAGTGAGTTCTAATGAACAGTCTCAATTGTCTTTGTGGTCCCAAATGAGAAGAGACGTTTTCTTACTCAATAAATATTCCTACATACTGACAGACTATTTCTTAGAATCATTCAATGAAATTATTAAGATTATAAATATTTATAAATAATTGTATCTTTATAGTCCTTGCTTAAAAAGACGTTTACAAGAATGAATGTGTTCACATTCTGTTGTAAATTTGTCAATGCATTCTGAATGTTTCTGCTTTTTCAGTAATCATTTTTATCTGTGTTAGCGAAACTATTTATTATTTCTATGACATCAGCTACTTATTAATAATAAGTTCAATAAAAGCAATAAAATAATAGATTAAAGGGAAATCTACAGACTTGTACTCTGTTAGACAAAGTCTCTGTTCTGTATAACTGGTAAATGCTTTAAAATTATGCAGACTGTAAATGCTGACAGAAACTTACACTTTCATTCAGAGTTCGATTTACGGCGGTTCCTGTGTACAGAAAGTGAGGAGTTAGTCTGGAAAAGTGAAGGTTTGCCTTCAGATGACCTTTCAATAGAAAATGCTCTTGTCATCTTGCAGGTAAATTTGCTTTTTTGTCTTGTCTTGGGAGTATTTAAATATTTACAAATTTCAGTAACATGGCAACATTAACTATTTAATTTGTGTTATTTATTGGCATCACAGAGTGCACACACACATAGAAATAAATACTTGTGTAGCAATGGATATTTTGTTGCAAAAGGAAAGAAACCCTGCTAAAGGAAATACATGTTTTCATTTCTGCTTATACTGTTTTATTCCATGTCAGTCTGTTCAGGCTTAAAGTGTAAATTGTCATTAACACCAGTACAATCAGTGTAAGATTATGTCTTATATATGTTCACTTTGACATATAATTTCTATTTTTTTTTCCTCAGAAAAAGGAAAAGGATAGATGCAGATACCATTAAAGACCTATATATATATATATACAGCTAATACTACTTGAGAATGGGAAGATTCAGTTTTATTATATAGTTATATATAGATATATATAAAATACATAATATACAATTATGTATGTAATATTCTAATAATTTATTAGATCTGCGAACAAGTAAATATTTAATGGCATGAGGGCAAACTGCATTTACTGCAGGTGATTTGCTTGGATAATTTATGATTCAAATCAGTTACTGATTTTTCTCCAATTTGAATTTATCTTGCTTTATCATCCTCTTTTTGTAGATCTGTATATTTTTTTCTCAGTTTGATTAAAAGGCTTCTCAATAAATACTGTCTTGTGCCATTAAAGCTACTTGCATGCTGTAATAAAATCTTATTTTCATCTTTTTCATTAGTTGAATAGATTGAGTTCTTAAAAATCTCACAGTGTGTAAAGAGCTTTTTGAAGCACTCCCTCAGCTCAAATAATTTTCTTTGTGTACTGGTTTTTCCAACATCCTTATATAGCTGGAATTGGACATGGTATTTTATCAATGTGATCTACGGTACAGTTCTCAGCCTTTTGTGTTCATCATCTTTTGATGCTTGAATACTGATCATGTTCCCCTGTCTTACAGTTTGAGATTTCTGTAGTTACTCAGTTTGGAATACTGGAACTCAATCTGAAAAAAAGCCCCAAACTTGGAAATGCTTTTCTATCAGACTGAACCAGAGAATTGTTGAAAATACACGTTTAAACCTTCAGCAAGGCTGCTGACACAAAAATGGGAGACGTGGCTGATACACCAAGATGATCTGAGGGCTGGAGCACATCTGCTCTGAGGATAGGCTGAGAGAGCTGGGGTTGTGCAGCCTGGAGAAGAGAAGGCTCTGGGGACACCTCACTGTGGCCTTTCAGTAGTTAAAGAGGACTTACAAAAAAGAGGAAGAACAAGTCTTTACATGGGCAGATAATAAGAGGACAAGGGAGAATGATTATGAACTAAACGAGGGGAGATTTAGATAAGGTGTTAGGAAAAAATTCTTAACTGGCACAGGTTGCCCAGAGAAGCTGTGGATACCCCATCCCTGGAAGTGCTCCAGGTCAGGTTGGATGGGACCATGGGCAACCTGATATAATGAGTAACATCCCTGGAGGGATGGGGGGTTGGAACTAGATGATATTTAAGGGACTTTCCAATCCAAGCCATTCTATGACTGAGTTTCTGATACACAAGAGGGTAAGGTTGAAGCCCAGAGGGTCCTTGACAGACTGGAGAAATGGGCTGACAGGACCCTCATGAAGTTCAGGAAAGGGAATTGCACTGTCCTGCGCCTGGGTAGTAACAGCCCCATGTACCAACACGTGCTGAGGACCAGCCAGCTGCAAAGCAGATTTGCAGAAAAGGACCTGGTGGTCCTGGTGGACACCACGTTGTTCATGAGCCAGTAATGGGCCCTTGCCTTCTCCTTGGTATCCTGGTGGTATCCTGGACAGCTTTAGGCAAAGTATTGGCAGCAGGTCAAGGGAGGTGATCCCTCCCCTTCACTCGGCACTGGTGAGGCCACACCTGGAATCCTGGGTCCAGTTGTGTGATCCTCAGCACAAGAGAGATGTGGATGTACTGGGCAGAGTTGAGTGTAGCTTTATGCTTGCAAAATACTTGTATTCATGATTCTTTCTAAAATGCATTAAGGTCCAAACCCAGAAGTGTTGTACCTTTGCCCACCAGAGGAAGAAAAAGGAAAACTAAAATCTCTTCTAAGTTTAAAAGCAGTTGTGAATAACAAAAGCTGTAGATTATACTCATTGAATAGACTCCTGTTTTTAAGAGAAGGTGAAGAACTGCCTAACTTCAGCAGGACAAACATCTGAGAAGTTTGGATTTGGGTACTCCACATTTTTTTTAAAGAAGAGAGAAAATGAAAGAAGTTGCCTAGTCTGTTGTTGTTTCTCTAAATGGTTTGTTATTTAAAAAATTTTTAAAATATATATTCCATTAGTTTGGGGAAATTAAAAAAAAGGATTCAATTTTTATTCATAAAATGGATTTTAGTACATATATTTGTATTTCTTTTTCCTTAGAGTAAAGTTTGCCCATTTTTGATAGACCCTTCTTTCCGGGCTACTGAATGGTTGAAGACACATTTGAAGGAATCACGTTTGGAAGTTATTAACCAACAGGTGCAGTATTTACTCTAGGTCTTTCTTCTTTGAGATTTCTCTATTCCAGTTTTTACAGAGTAGTTTTAAAGGTGTGTGATAGCAATCACCAAAAATGAGTTTATATTCTATGAAGCATAAAATTTCTCACAGAGTTCTAGGTTATTTAAAATTGGAAGGTCGTCATCTGGTATTACTTCTAAGCGTTTGCTTCTTTGTGCTGCTATTTCCAAGAATGTCATACTCCCTTCTCAGAGGAAGATAGTAGAAGATTTTCAAAGAGAGAGGTCTTCTGTATACTTGGTTGCAATTCACTGGATTTCAGGAGTATATATACACTTAATTCCCTATCATTGTTGTGTTGTATTATCTACATTGGAAAGAGTAAGTTTGATTTCAGTTTGAGATTAAGGCACCTGAAATTCATTGTGTACCTGTAACTGTTTGCCTGAGTAGCGAAGCACGGCTCAGTTGCACACAAATAGGCAGGCATCTGGTGCTATTAAGAAGCCCCTTATTGAACCCCACCTGGCCTCCAAGTATTGCTTCAACAGCTCTGTGTAAGCCTTGTGGATACTCTCTGATGGTAGTAGATAACATATCTTTGGGTAATTGTTTCTCCTGCAGCTGGTTGGCCTGATTATCTTCAGCCTCTGTTGTCTATATTGCCCAGAATCTCTGTTGACTAATGGGATCTTAAGCACCACATGCACGTTTAAACACCTGTTTGCAACAAAAGACTGCATGTAGACCTCTTGAAAATGTGAATCCTGTGCTTGGTTCTGTTTTGAGACATAGCTACATATTAAAATTTGAGATCTGAGACCTGGCCGGGACTTCCAAGTGCACCTGGCAGACATGGCGGTGAACCTGCTCTCTTCTGATGGAACATTTGAAGATCTAGGCACGTTAGATAGGTTTTCTGCATGTCAGTAGCTGAGTAGATCAAGTTTATTTAAACTAAACATTTGTGGCTAAACCATGAAATATCATATGCCTCTAGTAAGATTTTTCATTTATACTAATGATTTTTAGATTTGGATTCTTTGGTGTAATGCCTTCCTACTCTTTCTGAAGGGTTCACATTTTTCAAAGAAGCATGAATCAAAACAATGTATTTTTATTTACCCAGGACACCAACTTCCTAACTGCTCTTGAGCTGGCAGTGAGATTTGGGAAAACACTTATTATACAGGAAATGGATGGAGTGGAGCCTGTACTTTACCCATTGCTAAGAAAAGATCTTGTTGCTCAAGGTAAATCACCAAGATCTTTGCAAATGCTTGCTCAAAACTTCTGTAGTTTAGGTCTATTTATATAAAACTTGATTTTTCTGAAAACATGAATATTGTGTAGTTTTTTTCCCCTGTAGTATTAACCTGTTACTAACATTTCAGTGCTTGAAATATGTTGGAGATATGTTCTTATTTAGTTAGTGGAAAAATATTTAAAACTTTTTTTAAATTCAAATTAAAATAATGTGTTTTTATCAACTCTTAAAAATTTAAATTTTAATGTAATTTCTAGTGATGCTTTCAAACACATAGTTTTAATTGGAAACTTGGGCCTTAAATAAACCAGAAGTTACACAGCTGTTTGTGCAATTAGAAATCAAAGGTCTAGAATGTTGGTGTTCCTGCTTCTCTTGCATTTCTCCAAAACTAAAGAAGACACACAGATCTGTTCCTGATGTGTCCTTGGAATGGGGAGGGTCATAGAGATCAGCAAAATGGTGGAATTTGGTGAAAGGAGTCCCTTAACCAATGCAGGAAAAAGGAAAAAAACACAATATTTAGGTTTTGCAATATAGTATCTCTGTTTTGGACAGATAATGTGTTCTATCCAACTGTCTATGTAACTGCTTTGGACTTAATTGCTTTAAAAATTTTTTTTAACATGAAAAATTGTGATGAAAGTTTAGCAAAAATAAATAGTAATTGTGCAAGTATCTCCGCATGAATTTTGCTGTATTATGTTACATATTTTGAAATTATATCAAGAGAACTGGGTGAATTAAAAAATAAAGCAATGCGTGTTTTAAATACTTTCTAACTTACAGTAATTAAAATAGATTTGCATTATCCTTTGTAATTGTATTTCTGCCTCAAGTGGTAGTCCCTCAGCATGTACCACAGCCTATGCATGTAATTTACTGTATGAATTTTGGGTACTGAAAATAACTCAAGACTTTTTTTGCTGTCATTTCATCTACTATTGAGATCTAATGATATGTGAGGTAGCAGTCATTTTTTAAATGTAAGTACATGCTAAAAATAAGTGCAAATACCATTGGATTCTTATTTACATTTATCTCCAATATAAGAAAGATCTGTTTAGGGAAAAGAAAGAGTTATCAGCCTCCCATTGCAGATGTACTTGCTTGTTTATTCTCATTAAAAGAACACCACCAAAGCAGTGATTTCAGGGGTCTGTGGGAGGTTAGGTAGAACACTGTAACAATTGTTTTTTGCCCCTCTAGCTTCTGCTGAATTTTGGAAAGCTGATGAGATACAGTATGAGAGATGACTATGTCTGCAGAACTGTGGAGAAAGCAGATTAAATTCAAATATATCAGTTTGCTCAGGAAAATTGCTCATAGCACTCAGACATCCTCTTTTGCTTGTTAATGAGCTATGTTAACGCCAGGTCTGTGCAGGTCCAAACTAGAGAGCTGCTATTGGAAAAGGAAGAATGGGTCACTATTTGAGTCTTTTCCATCACTTTAGAAGCAAGCACGTGCTCCTTCTTTTTGTCAAAATGTGGCTGTGGGGGCCTGTCTGTATTATTTAGCTTGTGATGACTGTACATCTCTTCATTACTTGGACTGAAATGTTAAGAAAAATGTGAATGTATATGCTGCAGTAAATTCGTCTTTGTACAGCTTCCATTTTCTGTTTGACATTTTTACAATATAGTCCTAAAATTTATTCTGATCTTTGGCATAGAAGCAAAATTGGTATGTGATTTTCATCTCTACCAGTGTTTTAGTCAGAGATTTATGTTTCTGATCTGCACTCAGTGCTAAAAATAGAGAAGCACCTAAGTATGCCATCTTGGAAAGTTTTCTGTAATGGAAATTTTCTCTTTTCATCTCATAATTCTGTTCTTATTTCTTTGTATCAGGGGGAAAAATCTCACTCTAATAATGTGATTATCTGAGTCTATTATTTTCTAACCCTGCTAGAATTGAAACCTGTTATGGAAGAGGGGGGGGGTGGGGGGGCCATACATGTAGTTTTATTCTGTAACAGGCATGTTGAGAAATATTAGGAGTATAAACAGACTGAAACCATGATATCAGTTATTTAATAAATCACTTGCTTCTTTCATAGTGTGATTAAATTAAATGTATTTATAATAATACAAACTTATGGGATATTTCTTGATGGAATATCCTTCTTTCATTCCACTGTCTAGATATTCCATCATTTTTAGTTTCATAGACTTGCTCTGACAGTTATCATAAAAATAGAATTACGTCTTAATAGAATTATGATTATACAGCAACATCAACTTTCTGCAAATAAATATAACAGATTCAAAGATGAAATCTAATGGGTTTGGATGACATTTCAGGATATATTGAACCATCTTAGTTAGCCAGTATATAATTATGGCTAGTATAGAGTGGTAGACCAATGTTTAAAGGAAAAGGAATATATTTAAATTATGACAAGACTCTTATACGTAAGGGGGATTCTCGAGGTCATCTTCTGTGGTGTTTTGTCTCCTATTTATGGTCTGAAGATTTCAAAAATTCATTAGTATTCCTTTTACCTCAAGTGCATTTTTTGTCTTTTATGCTTTGTGTTCTGGGTAAGAATAACTAAATTACTCAGGTGTATTAAATATTCTGACTATGTAATTTCCTATATTAGTGTTATGTTATTACTTTTCTGTCTATAACAATACAGGTTAGGATGTGTTCTTTAAATTTTTTGAATTTGTATTTTTTCCAATCGATTTATAAATACATATTATAAATATGTATTATTGTATATATGTATTTGTACATATTTAGATCCATTGGTCATAAAGTGTTACACAAATGCCATTGTTTTCAGATAATTTTAGAATGTTCCAATCAGAGTGAGTATAAAATCTCTTTATTATTTACAGGACCCCGTTATGCTGTACAAATAGGTGAAAAAATGATAGATTATAATGAAGAGTTCCGTCTTTTTCTATCGACGAGGAACCCAAATCCCTTCATTCCACCTGATGCTTCTTCCATTGTTACAGAAGTAAACTTTACCACCACAGCAAGTGGCTTAAGAGGACAGGTAGGCATTTAGAATAAAACCAGTGTATGTATAGTGAACATGCATAGCTGCATCCAGCATCTGGAATAAACCCTATGGTGCAGTTTGTGTTAATGATTATGGAGGTATTTTCTAGCTCACAAATATAAATAGTAAAATTTTTATGCACTTTGGAACCGAGGAGTGAGTCCAGTAGAGAAAATGAAAATGTTCTCATTGACTTCAGTTGCAACAGATTAATTGCTAAGCCTTTGCTTTCTGTTCAAGATGCATTTATGGTACCATGGAAACATTTCTGTTAAAGCTCTCCAGTGTCCTACTTAGAGAGTAATGCTGGTACCATCAGGATACTTTGTGTACAGAAAAAATGTAGTGAAACCAAAATACTGTGTATTTTATTTCCTTTAAAATGCTAGTAGATTTTGAGGTTTTCTCTATAAAGTCTAGAAATCAAAATGTAACATACAAATGGAAGAAAAAAAGAGAAGAGAGATAAATTAAGGAGAGAAAATCCCCTCTTTATTTGGTATGAAACAAGTTTTTCTATACTAACAAGTCGCTTAGAATGGGGTAGATAAGATGTTGATAGGTAAGATATAATTGAAAACGTGAAGCATAGATAAGCATATGGATTTGCTCTTTCCTCTGGAGATAGAGACTTGGCATCATACAATGTATCCATGAGAACTGACCCCTCTTTAAGTGGAAATGCAGAAAACCCCCAACTTCGTTTTTGTTTTCTCTCTTTGTTTTTAGCTTTTGGCTTTAACGATTCAGCATGAAAAGCCTGATTTGGAAGAGCAGAAGACAAAACTGTTACAACAGGAAGAAGATAAGAAGATACAGTTAGCTAAGCTTGAGGATTCTCTTTTGGAGGTAAAACAAATTTACCTCTTGTGTATCTGTTAGACCAGTAAGATAATGATCACTTTGGCATGTGTTTGAATGAAGATGCTGGGAGTGTTGGAATAATGAGCCCTCAGGATTTTTAATTAGAGAAAATAAAGGCATTATTTCCCCTGGACCTGTTGGAAAAATAGAGTAGATAAAAATGTACATCTGTTAAGAAACTGTAGTATTTCAATACATCAAGCATTTTCATAGTTAAATTTATGAATATTTTGAGCTAGATTTAGGCTGATTTAGATTGATTAGAAATTTAATTAATTTTAACACACCAAGAAGAGAAAACTTTATTAAAAATTATACTATTTCGTTTTGAAATTACGAGTTTTAAAAAAAAAGCCACATTTTTTAAGCTTGTGAATCATGTCAAAGGATTCTTTCTCAAGTTGAGAAATGATCCTGTGTTGTGAAAACAATAAAGAATTCCCACTACAAAATTGAAAGATTGCTGAGAGAGACATTTAAAATTTTAAACCTCCACAATTGTTTCTTATTAGCAATGAGCTGTAATATTTTTTACAGTTAGCATTCCCTGTCTTGCATTTAAAATTAATATTCTCAATTTTCAGTTCATCTTTTTATTTTATTGAAAGTACTTACGCTCAGAAACAGCTGTTTACCTTACAAGGAAGGACTGTTTTATTTTTTGTCTATGTCTTGCCATGGATTTCACATAAATTGTACTTCGTGCGTGTACGAGAGGATCCTCAGATCCTGTCTTTCTGAAAGGTCAGGGATGCAGGGAGATTGACCTGGTGCCTTAAAACCCTCAGTCTGTAGCTAAGTCACAGAACTTTGCAGTATTGATTGCAGTGGATTAGCATAAGATAATAGTTTTTACAGATTAGACTGGCCATTTATTAGACTGGCCCACAAGAGAGTTGCAGAGGGACTTATTACTAGGATATGCAGTGGCAGGACAAGGGAGGAGTGGCTTTTAAACTGCAAGAGGGTAGGTTTAGATTAGATGCTATGAAGAAATTCTCTACTGTGAGGGTGGTAAGGCACCAGTTCCTCTGGGAACCTCTGGGAGCAGATTTCCCAGAGAACTTGTGGATGCCTCATCCCTGGAAATGTTCAAGGCCAGTTTGGTGGAGCTTTGAGAAACCTGGTGTAGTGAGTGGCATCCCTGCCCATGGCAGGGGGGTTGGAACTAGGTGGTCTCTTCCAACTCAAACCATTTTATGGTTCTATGATTAATAGCTCAGTTTTAGAATTTTGCACATAATTGTCTTATGTGATTTGAATTTCCACATTTACAGTCCCTATTGAACTCCCTATTAATTCTTAAATACTAAGCTCAGCCCTTTCTTAAAACTCTGATGGGGCAGATTTCTCTTATAGGAAGAGGGAAACTTGTTCTCTAATAAAATTCCATATCCAGATTTGACGATTTTAACATCTTATTGTCTACCAGAAGCTGAGGGTTCAGAGATGCAACAAAAAAATTTTCACTTTTTAGAATACACTTTTTCTGTGATCTTGGAAGTCAAAAATCTTTTTCATTTGTCTGATCTGAATTATCAAGTACAAACCTAAAGCCGTTGATGCCTCAGCTATCTGCAACAAAAAGCATCCAAGTACTAACAGCAAGGTTGATTTCAATTTTGGAATTCTTGTTAGCACTGGAATTAGGATGCTCTTTGACCCTGAAGAAGGACACCTAATGCTCAGTGGAAACTGGCAGGTGCTACATGGACTCTGTCAACAAAGAAGTCAATGTTGGATGAGGTCTAGCTAAATTTAAGTTAGTCCTAGAGCAACGTTGCCATTCCATCTGAACTACTGTACTGGGTTTTTACTGGTGCTCTTGCTGTCTCATAGCTCACAGTATGATTCCTCATAGATTAATTGGACTCTTTGAAAAAGCAGGTGATCTTGTCCTAAACTTGTTTCAGGTAGAGAAGTAAGTGCATTCTACTACCCTAACTGGTGAATCTCTGCCTCCAGATGTGCTAAAATGCTGTCCTACAGGTGGTTGCTTAGAACTGGTTTGACTGACAGGCAGCCAATTTTCTGTCTGACTAAAATAAATGTATTGACGTGTACTGAAGGTTAGTAAAAAACCTTTAAATATAAGTGAACTATTCAAGCTTTTCCTACTACTTAGAGGTGAAATTAATTGCTTAATTGCTTAATTTAATATGGAGAACTCAGGAAAGCTGTGGGGTAATCTCAAGGACATTGAAGTGATCTCTGATTATGAAATTTAAATTGTTATAATGTGAATATTCATGTCAGTTGGAAATGAGAACTAGATGGTATAGGAGATATTGGAATGCTTTTGAAGGAAAATAAATTTATGAATGACTGTGTACAGGAAGTTGTTAAAAGTACCTGAAGTAGCCAACTTCAGGTTAAATGGGAAGTTAAACACAAGAAAAAAATACCCTAATCTGTATTTACCATGGGGATTTTAGTGCCTAGGACTGTGATCATAGAAATCATTCTCAAAAGCCTGCTGATGACCTATGTTTCAGAGTCTGGATTTTTGGAATATGTTCTTGAGCTTTATTTTTCATACTTCTTTAAAAAACATCTCAGTTTTTGGAGTAACCACCTGTTTTCTCGTACTGTTGAGATGCATTCAGTGATTCAGAAATATGTACAGGTCAGAAAGGTGGACAGCTTCCAAAATGGTTACTTTACAGGATTTTTTATTTTTAATGTAACATAGATGACTTTCTTTTTTCCAGACACTTGCCACATCACAAGGCAATATACTAGAAAATAAGGATTTGATTGAATCTTTGAATCAAACTAAAGCAAGCAGTGCACTCATCCAAGAATCACTGGCTGAATCTTTCAGACTTCAGAGTTTCCTTGATAAGGTAGGAGAATATTTTAATCTTTGAGTACTGTTTTTCTCCTGCTAAAAATAGTCATCTTTTATCTAGAGAAGATACATATATCCACCGGGTTATAAGATGAGTAACATTTAATTAGGTTTTTTTGAGTAAATGATATTTGGTGTATGTAAGTACCTGCAGTATTTTCAGTAATTAAAATGCTGTGTTTTGTGTATGCTGAATAGTTGCACAATTTAAAGTCTGCCAGTTTGAATTAAAGGAATTTGGGCAAGTCCTGGGTTGTGACTATTTTTGCCATCCACTATTGCAAACATTATCGTTCATAGGGATGTTTTTGCTTAATATGCCCCTTGCTACTGGAGGAGTTTAGATCATTGGTGATGTTATTCATCTGACATCCTCTTTTTGTGACAGATTTCAGAGTTTTCTTCTGTGTTCTATTTCTTTACATTAAAATTTCCCATTGAATTCTGGGGTGTGTTCTGTGATGGGAAAAGACCTTAGTGCCCTAGGGATTAATTTCCAACATGTTATTCATCATTTAAAGAATCTTTTGCTAAAAGTGTTTACTTGCAATTTCGAAATCTAAAGACGGTATTGAAGTCTGGAGTGCTGGTCCCTGAATGTGAAGGCTTGGAAAGGATTCGGTTTTCTAAAGCTGTGGGAGTCATTGGAATGTTTTCCCGGCGGGATGAGTAAATGTTTATGCAATAATCAGTAGGTGGCAGTAATGCACCTGCTTTTTTCATCTGTGTTTTGTTTTTCTCCGCAGGAGAGGGACGCCTATCTCCCTTTGGCTGAGAGTGCCAGCAAAATGTATTTCATTATCTCTGACTTGTCCAAAATTAATAATATGTACCGCTTTAGTTTGGCGGCGTTCCTGCGGCTTTTCCAAAGAGCTCTGCAAAGCGAGCAGGTATTTTCTCTTCTCCTGAAGCTGCTAATGCTGCAGAAGAATCCATCTGCTTTGATCCTTAGAATTTATTAGTTACTCTAGATATTTTTTTAAAAAAAGCTTAGAATAACTGATGAAGAAGTGTATAATAAGTAGCGATGCTGACCTGTTGTGCCTTAGATGTTCAGAATATAAGCACATGGACTTTTAAATTATCTTATGTTGTACATAAATCACAGAATTTCTGTACCATCTGAAAGCAAAGTAACTCTTTGTGATTTCAGGCTTGCTCTTTGTCTACAGTGAATTAGGAAAACAAAAAGTTAATTATAACTTTACTGAAAACTTTATTTAAATAAATTAATGATCTATAATACTAATAAAGCTAATTATATCAACAAGGGGTAGAATAAGAAAACACCTATTTTTCTACATGGTTCATTTACCCAAAGGAAAGTTAAAACTTTACTTTTATACAGTTTGTAAGCTTGTCTGTAGCCTCTCGTGTTTAAAATGTAATTTTTATTCTTCTGTATTCTTAGGCCAGTATATTCTTATTTAAGCAAAGAATGGATTTATCCCTTGTCACCTCACTCTTTAGATCTAAATACCCACACTGAGTAATAGTGCATTTTCTTTTTATTCAGCATCTCCAAAATCCTTCATATTTTTCTTTGTTTCTACTTAGAAAGTTATTCACCAGCCTTTCATCATGTTTCCTTTGGATTCACCTTTAGTCTGCCATCTGTGATTACAATTCTCCTTCAGCTCCAGTCATTACTGGGAACACCGTTCTGACTATGTGAACTTGCCCTCTTTAAAGTTCCTATTACTTCTTTTCGACAACATGCGGTTTTAACTTCTTGTTCTTACTCTCACACTCCTTCGTAATTTTTCTTCTTCCTGCCTATAATCTTAAAAAGCTCCAGTTCTGCTTTTGCCTTCATTGCTTGCTTTCTTTTTTCCTTGTCCTCTATCCAGTTCTTCATTTTTGCCAAGTGATCTGTTAGACATGGGAAAGGTATTAGGCAAATCAGTTGCCCAACTGCCCTCCTTAAACTCATCATTCAAATTCCAGCATGGTAGAAAGGAACTGATACTACCTGTAACACACCCAGTCCCTTTCTTCTTTTGTCCTATCTTTCAAATTTTTTCCTGTTAGAATTAGTCTTTCAGTCTATGAGCTTTGAGGGACAGTGTACACTGACTATTTTCTACAATGTTCATTTTGGTTGGGCCAAATTTGACCAGAAGTTTCATAACTACACTTAAGATCAACATATTTGTTTAGTAGTATTAAATATAGTAATTCAATGAATAAGCAATTTTTTATCAAGTGAAAACTATGAGATGTCAATGATATTAATGTTAGGAGGAGAAAATGTACTCTCGTTCTCAATGTATTTCACGTTAGACACAAAATTGTATTATGTTCATAGTCAAAATATTCAATGCCAAAATATTTTTCTTAATACTTCAGCATGAATTTCCCATTTTATCATCTGCTCATTGATAGCTGCAGATGAATTTAATAAGTTTTTAGAACTAGTGTTGCATAGAGTCCAGATTATTTCTGTCGTTTTGGTGAAATTTACAAAGTATGTGAAAAGTTTTTTACTTCCACATGAATTTTTGATATCTGAAATTTCTTTTTTAGGATTCAAGTAATACTGAGGAAAGAATCAAGTTGCTTATTGGCTCACTGAAGCATACAGTGTATGAATATGTTTGTCGTTGTTTGTTTAAGGTAAGATTGTGTTTTTTCTGGCTTTTATACAGTGCACGGGGTTTGAAAGTATTATTTCAGCAGTCAACACTTTATCTACTTTAAGTAAGCAGTATTGTGTAAGAGATGCAAAAAAATACACTATCAGTATTTAACATGCTAAATGAGGAGGACTAAAAATCATGATATGACCAAATTAATATTGCTGATGCACATTTCTCTGCAGAGCTCTACCTCTCTGCCTCATTCTGGCTTCAAAGTCAGTCCTGGGCTACTCAGTCTTCTGAGCACTCTTTTTGCATTTGCTCTTATTTCTTGCATTCCTAAATATAAGGGTTTGTGTGATTATTTGGGGTTTTTTTGTATTTTGGTTTGGTTTATTTTAAAGGAAACAAAAGTGGGTTTGTTAGGTTGATGGTTGGACTTGATTATCTTAAAGGTCTCTTCCAATGTAGATGATTCTATGTTTCTTAAAGTTCTACACTGTGATATTCTCCTTTTTCTTTTCACAGCCTGTCCCAAATGCCTATCTGCTACCTTGTTTGTTTCCATCTGTTCCTTGTTCTTCCTCCATATAATGTTCTTAGTGTATTTCTTCTTTATTTCAATCTGATGTCTTTTCACTTCTTGCTTTCTTACTGACAGCCCTAGGGAATATCTTCCTTTCATTTTCAGTTCTAATTTTTACTTTCATATGGAGCTGTCATAACAAGAGGTGTTTGTCTCATAGTACCAGGCTGAAGAATGCATAGTAGATCTGCATAAATGATTTGAGCAGTACAAATCACGCAAGTCTATAGTTTGATCTGTGAGAAGGGAGAGATCTTGAAAATCTTACACCATCTCCTCCCCCTGTCCCCCAGCCTAGCAATGCTATACTGAGGATATAGAGGTAGCAGTTATTTCTAAGGGGTTTTGTTTATCAAAGACCAAGTGGATTCTCATTAAATAGTCTCATAATGCTTAATGTCTGTCTTTGAAGTCATGAGTATGTGAAGCCTTCCACTAAGACATTATATCTTGTGAATATGGAAGGCAGCTATTTTTATATGTGAGAAAAGAGTACAGAGTTCAAATGCAAGGCAGAGATTTCTAGTAGGAAAGATTTTAATTGTGATCAGATTGGAGTTTAGAAAATACTGAAAGTGTGTTTCTGTACAGCCTCAAACTAATGGTCCGTCCAGCTTACTATCGTGGTCTAAAAATCTTCACACCATCAACAATTCACTGCTAATTCTTCCTTTTATTCATGAACATTTTTAAAGACTGCTGTGACACTGAGGCTTTACTAGTGTCTTCATAAAAGGCATAGCTGATATGAGTTTATACCTTTTGAAGCATGTTAGAATTGGGAAGAGTGATTTTGTCTGTCTGTGGTTATTATTTATGTGTACATAGGCTTCGCATATACTACTAAATGAAGTGGTGCCAAGAAATTTACCTGAGCACTGGAATTGGCCCACCTTTCCTGTTAATTTGTCAAAACAGGTTTAGTCTGGGCCAGTTAGCGTTCTTCCAAACAATTCTTGTTCAAATTTTAGATACTAGATCATCCAGGGAGCGTCCTAATATGCAGTTTTGATATGGATTTGCTTGCAGACCTTGTCTGAAGAGAAGATGAAAGAGTTAAATGGTATGGTTTGTTCTCAGTGTCATATGATGTTCATGTTTATCAATAAAATGAGAACTTCAGTGCCTTGCACAGATTGATGCTAATGCCTAGTAGGGGCCTCTTTGCCCTCCACTCCACAGCCCACTTTGAGTTAGTTTTTGTCTCTTAAGTTGCAAAGGTATGTAACAATTTTACATTAGGATATGTCATTAAGTCATTGCTATGGAATTAGAGGTGGTTTTTTAACACAATGTTATTTATAGAAAAGAACCTGAAATGTGACTTTTGTTGAGTATATAAAGACGTTTTTACTGCTTTTATTTCAGGCTGATCAGCTAATGTTTGCTCTACATTTTGTACGAGGAATGCACCCTGAACTTTTTCAAGAGAATGTAAGTGCTAGAGAAGAAATTCCCCAAGTATTTTACTCAAGCTTAATATGAAAAGTAAATAAGCAGATAGAAAGTTTTTGTCAATAGAGGTAGGACTTAGTTGTAGTTATCTGTAGCGTAGTTAGATAAACCCTATGAAGTCTGCCTGCAGTGAAAAAGTATGCATAATTGACTTAATACAATTACTTAAACATGGCTGATTATCCTGAGTCAAAACACAGTTAATTATCTAAAGTACCTACTTTAGATAGAGCAGAGAGACAAAACTGTGGCTTTCTGTACTAGAAGCTGGAGACCAGAAGGGACATCAAATGATAGTAGGTATCAGTTTGATAGAGGACAGTCCATTATAGAGGTAAAGGTAAAAAGCAGATTATACATTCGAAGGAAGTAATGGAACTTGATTGTATGAAAGATGAGCTTAAGGTACAAAGTTAAAGAAAAGTTGGTTGGAGCCTTCCGATGTTATGAATGCAGAGTAGTTTTCATTGTAGACATATGGATTGACAAAGTGACATCCCAGTCTTCCAGCAATGATGTGGCCTCATAAAAATAACTCATCCTGATGGTAGAAGTATATCCTGGCTGCTTTTCCTTATCCAAAGTTCCCTATTTCATATATATTATTTTGTCTGAGCTTCTGAAAATACCTTGCTGTATTTTTCTTGAGTTTCTAAAGTCATGAAGGCAGCAACCTGCAAACAGTTTTCTGACTAAATTAAATCCTGTCTTAGGTGTGTAAGGACAGCCCTATGTGTTAGTTTCTATTGTTTAGCATTCATTTCCATCAGCTATTAGAGCTCTTAGACAGCTTAATCTAGGTTATATATAATGCATATTTCTGCCGTATCTGAATAGTCAAGAGAGAAAACAAGCAAGTAATAGCAATAACTTTTTTACTTCTCTGAAAGGTAGAAGTTATTTTAATTAAATTGTTAAGACAAGAGTGCTTGTGCAAAATACTTAGTGAGGAAAATGAAACTGGTTATTCTTTTAAAATTACTTCTTCTAAAGCTTTTATTGTGATGAGACTAGGAGTTGCTTAATATGCTGCTAGAGAATTTAGTATTCTGAGTCCCTGTCCCAAAAGAATTCAATCTTATGCACTTAAATTTTTTTTTTCTGCATAGCGATATAAAATTTATAGTACAACTTCAGCAATATACTACAGAATGCCTTGGTTCTTAATGGGGACATTCTCTTTCTGAATCAATATGTATAGATTTTTCTGAGGTAGTTTTATATGTCTCCATGTATTATACTTCTTCTTTTCTTCATAACATTATTGCACAAACCAAGAAATATTCCGTGCATTTTTGTGTGCACAAGCATTTTCTTTGTAACTGGGAGACGAGCATCAATTTGTAACTGAAAGAGGGGGTTGTCTCAAGACTCAGTGAGACTGTGCTGGGGTTTGTATCAACAGTACTACTCTTAGTCAATTAACTTCTAAATTTCTAATGTTACTATTGTCTTTAATAAAAAAATCTTTATAATGGAATATAGATATTAATGATGCAAAATTTCAGTACATATGAAGAATTTTTAGTCTGTTTCTTGTCATGTCCAAATACAGGTTTATGTAATTTCTAATGGTTTTAAATACTTGTGTGATCTGTTTCAAAATGATTAAAAACTGTCTTCCTGGATACATATACCAAGTCTAAAAGCTTTAATCATACATAAATTCAGTCATGCTTTCTGTAGTTGCCTGTTCTATGTGGGCTGCTGATGCCCCACCAGGCAGGATGCGTGTCCTTGCTAGCCACAATGGTTGCTTCCTGGTAGTCTATAGATGGGCACTCTGGGTAGGAGATGTGGGTGCTGAGAAAGTATAGAACTTCCCCTTTGCTTCTTTTTCTTACAAAGCACTCCTGTCACTTAGCTTGCATTCTGCAAAAGGAATTACATCCTGGTAGCATCACCTAGCATTTAAAAAATGTCTTGGAACTCTTTCAGAATCTAGGATTTAATTTATCTTCCTGCTCTGCCTACATGCTACTACATATTACTCTTTATTCTTAAAGATGTCTTGTGACTTATCTGAGTTGTTCATTTATTCCCCCCAGGAATGGGAGACTTTTACAGGTGTGATCATTGGAGACACCATCAGAAAATCAGTAAGCTACATTTATTTTCATATTTTGAAATAAGGAACATTTGCTTTTATCCTGAAAAGTTAAAGCTGTATTCTTACTGTGTTGTTTAATTAGTTGTATTCCTACATTAAAGAGTAACTTTTCACATAGCAATATAAAAATAGAGATTTATTTTAAACTTTTTGAACATGGCAACTAATTTTGTAATTTGAATAACTTTTTGCCTTTGTTGCATATTTTCTTGTATTTTTCTATTACCGGGATGGCAATTTGTAATGTTTGCATGTTTGAGAAGGTTTTCAGCCCTCTGCTTGGGCTGTTTCTGTGTTTCTGAATCCCCCTTTCTCCCAGAGTCATCTATGAGCTGTACTTTTTGTATGGGTTAATGAAATTGTCTACACACTTTGCTAGCTTTGAGTTGCTTTTTTCCTCATTGTCAAGGGTTCTACATCTGGAGATGTATTTGTATGTTTTCCTAGGTAACTGAGCAAGGTTTTGAAGCTTTCTTTGCATGTCTGACCAAGCATGCTGTAGTTTACTAAGTGTCTTTCAGTTCTATTGAATCTGTATACTATTAACATAAGATTCCACTAGGAAAGGGTAGAGAAAAAAGCTAAGCTTTCTATAATCTTGCCCATTATAGCCCTTCTTTGGGCCAAATATTTTGGCAAAGGTTTTGAAAGGTGTTTTTGGGAAGCATGGGCACTATCAGGAATCATGAACTCAGTCTTTGCCTCCTGTTTCTCTTTTCTGCTCTTTTCCTCTTTCAGGCTCAGCTGCATTTTTCATCACTCATGAATACTTTTAACCTACAGCCTTGTTTAAATATCTGTCAGGGTGTCTTGTATATTGAGTGGTACAAGACAATGACCAGTGCGAGTACCTTGATTTTAGAATATTCATGAGAGCAACTGTGTTCCCATGCATGCTGGTAGAAGTGGCAAGTCATTTAAAATATAATGTATTACTCAGGTTTTCTCAGGCAGCTGGTTGCTAAAATGATCCTTAAAATCCCGTTTCTCTAGCTGTTAGATGGCTTTACTATAGGCTTTGAATTTCAGTGTGACTGCAGAAGTCCCCCTTCATCTCTCTGGAGTCATTGTAATTCAATTAAATGTCTGTGAACTGAGTGATTGTCAAGTTTGCTCTTGCTGTAGGCCATTTTCAAGGGATGTGAGATCTGATTGTATAATGGAATTTAATACCAGTCTTGCCTCTACCTTGCCTAGCACACAACCTATAGATTTTGGAAAGACTGTGCTTTTGTGTCCTTCAGCCCAATTCTAAATGGAATGTATATTGCAGACCCATGTCAAATTTATTCCTACAATTGCTTCCAAGTTTCCTAGTTCTGTTCTTTCTCAGACTTTTTAACTGATGGCTGAGATACCCTTTCACAAGAAAGTTTCTGCTGTTTTCTGCTGAGCATTTGAGATTACTCTTGCAGTTGCTCACTGGTTGAAAGATCCAAATACATTTCCATGCAGATACTCGTCAGACTGGTTAATGTGTACTGTAAGATCTTTCAATAACAAATGATGTAGGGAATACAGAAATTCCACTGGAACTTAAGCAGTGTTGTTCATCCTTATAATACCCTCTATGCCAAACATCTAAAGAGCAGAAAAATAGAGCTGTGGCCAAATTTTACCAGTGCAGAGATGTTCAAAAGTGGTGTTTTGCCCTTTGTGTGAAGAATCATCTTCTTCATGATTTCAAATATGTGCAATGGAGTTGTTTTTTGAAGTCAGTTAGTCAGAGTGCGTATGCAGATAGCCAATCATTTGTGCCATTTGTCTTTAATGAAAAACTACTTAGAATTGAGTGTGTCATAAGGATACTCTAAATGGTACAATATTTTCAGGCTCGAGTAGCTAAGCAGATGTTAATGTGAGCAGTATGTCTCATATTTAAATCTTTTTGTAGCTTTTTTGTTATGCCATTTATGTACTTAGCCAAAGTCCACAGAAAGATTTCTGTTATGAATGCTGTTTTTATTAAAAATTGGGTTTCACAATCTTATTGCTCCATATAGTGTTTCACAAAAATTTGTGTAACCTCCATGTGTAATGTAACTTGCTTCCATAAGGATTCACAAAGAAGCGCTCGTGACCAGATTCCCTCTTGGATAGAACAGGACCGAGTGTGGGCAGTAGCATCTTTAAAGGTATACATCATGTGGTCTGTTGAATTTAAATTTAAAGAACTTTGTTTTTGGCAGATAGCAATTTGGACTTGAATGCTCAGATATGTATTTGTCAGATCCAAAGTTTTTTTATTTTAAGGTGTTTATTCCATCTTCCAGAAACCATAGCTTAATATATACCCACTTGAATTAAAAAAAAAAAAGGTGTTTTTTTGTTTTTCTTTTAATATCACTTTTCTGAGCATTTAGGAATGTACACTTTTCATGTACGTTTCTGCCCCATCTAATAATGCCATTCAATGCATGTGAGTGAACCTGTCATCTCAGTGAGATTAGAAAATACTGTAAGTCTACCCAAGGTACTACTAGGAAGATAGAGGAAAAATTGTGAATAATATTTAATTGTAGATTTCACTTATGTAATGACTTTCACAAATCACTTCATATTGTATTAAAAGCCATGAACTGTTAATTCAGAAATCAGTATTCTCCTATCAGATTTCTCTATACATCTTTATAGGTGTTTCAGAGTTTGTGATTGCTCAGATTGAACTAAAACAAAACCACTGTTTTGCATTGGTTCCTCCTACCACAGTCAGTTTTGAAGTGCTCTGATCCTGAAGGGAACTAAAGGAAAATACTAGTCCTGAAATTCTGCTTTAGGCTCTTCTCCTCCTGCATGTAGCTCATCAGCAAGAAGAAAAACCTTGGCTGGTCTTTGGCAAGCACTTCTTTTGCTAAACCCAGAATTCACTATTTAATTTCTCTTCAACTGGGAATCAGGAACAATAACAATAAAGGTGTGGCAAGCATAATAGTTAGAGGTTTAAACAAACAAATAAACAAACAGAAATCGAGTAACTGAGTGAATCAGTAGCATGCACTGATAGCAAACCATTACTGATAGCAGATCATTATTAGAGGAAGGGACTTAAAGGTAGAACCCATAGTTTAAAATCAAAGAACCTTAAGGTTTAAAACTAAAATTATAGTGCAACATAGATTTAGCCTTTCCAGATGTAGGAAACCGAGAAGGGAGAACTTCGGTAATTAGTGGTGGATTTGATTTACAACCCTGGAAGAAACTTGGTCTGGCATAATTAACAGAGATTTATAGTCCTTAAGCAAGAGAAATACTGTGCTGCCTGAACAAGCGCCGCCACGACACCAGGGAATAGGTAAACAAGTGGTTAATTTTAAAATATACTCTTTTCTTCTCTAACTCCAAGAATAAAATTGAATTTTGTGATTTCCACAAGTAGTGGTCATCGTGATATTTGGAAATAAATTAAAATATACAGTGTCCAAATGGCTATTCTTCTTTACAGTTAAATCTATACCATTTGTTTTGTAGATATCTCTCCCAGGTCTCTATCAGACACTTTGCTTTGAAGATGAAAGTCTGTGGCGCACTTTTTCTCAGAGCTCTATATGTGAACAAGACTTTCCATCTTTGGTTGTAAAAAGAATTTCCTTGTTTCAGCAGGTAATCTTTTCGTTCATAATATTAATTATGAGTTCAGCATTGAAAGTAAATTTTACATCCAGGCCTGTTTGAATTATAATCAGTGACTGTATCTACACTGTCTTACAGTTTAGCTATTTTTTTTAGTCAAAGGATTATATATATTTTTTTACTATCATGCATATTATTTCTCTGTTATCTGAGTCTTTTTAGTGTTGGTCTATTAGCTGCAATTAAGTATACCCTGTAAGGTAACAAGTTCTTTAGAAATATACGCTGAATTAATTTTATGAATAGGTATTAAAATTCTTTCATGGTTGCTTTGTCGCTGCTGGATGTGTCAGCTTGTTGAGCATCTTTAATTTACTTCATCACTGAATGTGCAAACTCACACGTCTGACACAAAATGCAGTAGCAACCTCTGCTTCTTTAGAATAGAAGTAATGAAAAATGACTTCTGAAAACCTGGTGATAAAGAACTCATGGAGAATCTGGGAAAGGCAAGTTCCTTCCTCAGCCTGAGGGTGAAGAGAAAAATACAATCACTTTTGTGCTTATGAATGAAAAGGTGTTGTTACTTAATTTCAAATGATGCTGTGATTTTTCATTTGAAGTTACTTTATGTAAAAAAATCCAGAGAAAGGATGAGGCATTAGACAATGTAGTTTTGTGCTGATTGGCTCTTAGCAGCTGTCTATTTGGAGTTTTTTGTGGAGGAGGAAAATTTCTGAAATAGCATGCATGGAATTCAGGAACAAACCATTTTGGAAAGGAATTTGTCTGAGTAATATTAGATTCAATGGAATGCTGAAGAGCACTTCTTATGTGTGCAGTGTGTTGTCAGAAAATGTCTGCGTTTGTAGGAAAGTAAATCTGGAATGATCAGTGTATCTTGTTTCTTGTACAGAAACTATTAAGAATGTTTCTGTTGATGAAGTATACTGAAGCTACGGAGTAAGATTGATGTGCCACCCATAAATTAGTTTGAACTGAAACCAGAGATATTACAATTCCAAGTAGGACATTGCTGCCTATATATTTGCACAGAATTTAGATTACTAGTATAAAGCTAAGTGTGCTTTCAGTCATTGTAGCTACCAAAACAGCTACTTTTTTTCTAAAATATTGTAGAAAAGTTTGTATAAGTAGACATTTGGTATAGATCTATTTTCTGATTCTATTGATAGAACAAGCTACTTAT
Source organism: Monarcha castaneiventris obscurior (assembly GCA_026261815.1). Classification (NCBI taxonomy): domain Eukaryota; kingdom Metazoa; phylum Chordata; class Aves; order Passeriformes; family Monarchidae; genus Monarcha; species Monarcha castaneiventris. Next base: position 41,473,106 of record JAMPIT010000575.1, read on the forward strand.
AAAAGAACAGTTACAGTAGATTATCATGGAAAGGAATGATCAGATAGCTCTATATATTCAGGTAAAATAAGTTTGTTATTAAGATAAATTCAAAGAATTCATCCTTCTTAGAAGAGTCTTGCATTTTAAATTGTCATTATATACTTTTATAGACTCATCTCCACTGAATATATTTTATTTTAAGGTACTTGTGGTCCAGGCTGTCAGACCAGACAGGCTACAGAGTGCCATGGCTCTTTTTGCATGTAAAACCCTAGGTAAGTTAATTTTTCACCAGGGTATTCCTGCACAACAATGAAATATATTTTTTTGTCCTATGTTTCTCTTTTATTTTATAGTTCTTATGGAATCCCTAAGTTTCAGCATATGAAAATATGCTGTAAATGAGTTTGCTGATTTTGTTCTTGTAAAATATTCTTAAAAGTGCTTTTAAAATGGTTTGGTTTATGCTGCACAGTGATTGAAAATATAATAAAAAGATCTGTCATTTTTAATTAATTCTTGAACACTGGAGTAGTTAAGAAAGGAAGCTAACTGGTTTTCTGTAAGTTTTACACTGCAGCACTCTCCTTAAGACTCAGATTTTCCATCAATATTACTTTATGTCATTTACCATTTAAAGACCATTAGGTTTGCGATTTTATAAATTGAGCCTCAAAAGATTATTTAATTAATATCAGTCATTTTTGTCTAACTCTTGGTCTGTAATACTTTTACTTGGTCTGTAGTACTTTTTACTCTGTTTAAAAACACACATGATTTAGAATGATTCAATGCTATGGTTGTCCGTTTGTTTTAGTCAGACTGTATCTTCTCTCAAGTGTATTATATCCAGAGTTTGAAACCTGTATGCCAAATAATCTTAATATTGCAGTACAGTACACAAAAGCCTTCCTTCAGTTTTTAGCAGTTACAAGTGTCTCATCAGTGTGGACACTGTAAGTTTTAAGTCACTTTATCTTACTCCCTTATGCTGTCTGTGGGCATTATTTGTTGCTCGAAATTGCCTCCATATCTGCCACCCAGACTGGGATTTTCAGCATTAAGGTATAGCTTCTCTGTCAAACATTATTAGTAGGTAGAGAGGGTACTTTGATTGTGGTGACATGGCCCATGCTGACAATGTCCCTGCCTGTTGGAATCAAATGACAAGAGTGATCTGCAGTGTGTGTGGCTCAAAAACCAGCAGAGACCTGAAGTTTATTTGCTTGCCTACTGTCTTCACAATCTTAATGAATTACATAAATTGCTTGTTCTGGGACCAGTTCCTTGGAGGAATGCTGCACAAGGGAATAGTTTCGGTGAATGAAGCTGCAGCCTCACCAAGGAAGGCAAAAAACCATTGACTCAGTTTGGATTTCCAAAATTATTAAATCATCCAGAAATCATCCATGGATTTTTCATGCATATCAGTGAGATCAGTGAAATCGTGACTAGCACATTCTAACCAATAAAAGATGTCATGCTTGTATGAATATTTTTTCAGATTTTTTTCTACTATGTCTTTTTCAGTGTCCTTGCACTGAAGCAACTTAAAACAAACTGTTTTACATAGTTCTAAAGGGAGCCATTAAGTTTCCAATCTCATTTGGCTGCTTTCCTGTGAGAAAAATAAATTCCTAAAGACCTGTAATATCACACAAGAAAGCCTTTCACTTCTGTTTTATCCAGATATTTCTTTTTTTCCTTTCTCACCTTTTACCTATATTTTTAAATTTATGGATGATGAGGGATTAAAATAATTTCTTTTAAAGTTAAGGTTCATAAGAATTTGCTAAGAATGTGTTTTGTAACACCCAAAGCATGCTTATTTCTTTATTTTACATGTTATACAGAAATGCTTTTCAGTACCTAAAGGGGCACACAAGCAAACTGGAGATGGACTTTTTACAAGGGCATGTGGTAACAGGACAAAGGGGAACAACTTCAGACTGAAAGAGAGTAGTTTCAGGTTAGATACTAGGATGAAATTCTTCCCTGTAAAGGTAGTGAGGCACTGGAGCCTTGTGGATGTCCCATCCCTCAAAGTGTTCAAGGACAGCCTAGATAGGTCTCTGAGCAACTTGGTCTAGTGGGAAGTGTCCCTGCCCATGGCAGGGGGGTTGGAATGAGATGGCCCTTGAGGTCCCAATGCAAACCATTCTATGATTCTATGGTACAAATTATGTAGTATAGGGGAACATACAATAGATCAAGTCTGAAAACAGACTGTGCCCTCAAGGAAATGTGTGTTGCATCTTTTAGTAGTTGTGGCATAGATGTCACTGATTTGGGCTTTTCTGTCTTGCTGTACGTTGTGATTTCCCATTGCACCCAACACTTCACTAGTTAAGTGCCAGTCTAAAGATGCATGAAAATATGTGGTTAACATTATTTAACTTATGATACACTCATATACATCTCTTTGGGCTCGTGTATAAATCCCTTGCCTATATTAGGTCAACATTCTAGACATTTAAGTTGTATATTAAAACAAATAATAGACATAAGTAATCATAGTTGGAAGAACCATGTATGTCTAATAATTAGGCTCTCAGGGCAGTAAGGAGAGATATTCTGCATAAGGAGAGATATGCTCAAACACTGCAATTAGTTTCAGCAAATAGCATAGCTTCTCATTCCACTCTTCTCTCTTTGTATGTTTTCCTCAAGACTACACTAAATAAAGACTGCAGTTTATATTTGCCAAGCTGGAAATCCAGGCACTGTGATTGTATATTTTTCTTATCAATGTAGGGTGCCTTATACCTGCATGTTGTAAGGATTTTTTTCTTCATTTTAAAACCAGTTTTATGGTGTGTGCTGAACACAACTCTTGACAGCCAGATGAGCACTAAAGTGGATAGTGAAGCACTCCATCACGTGGAGTCACTTTATTTCCATAATAATTCTAATTCTGATTGTAGGAATAAAAGAATTATCTCCCTCGCCTCTGAATATGAAACGTCTGTATAAAGAGACACTGGAAATTGAGCCCATCTTGATAATAATTTCTCCTGGTGCTGATCCTTCTCAAGAGTTGCAGGAACTTGCCAGTGTTGAAAGAAATGCTGAGTGCTACCATCAGGTCAGTCTTGGATAAGCGCAATGATTAAAAACCACAATGTGTAAAATTTTACTGTAGTCATATCTCTTTTACTTTGTTTTTTAAAAAAGTTAGTATGTAAAATCATAGTTTGGTGTCTGTGTTGTTTTGTTGTTCCCACCTGTCTTGACACTAACTTCGCATTCCATTTGCAAAATGGGCTGGAGAAGAGAGACACAATTATTCATGCTCACAGAAGCAGAATCCAAACAAGAGACATTCCTCCAGTGGGGAGAAGGAGAAAATGAGAAGATGGATGGAAAAGAACAAAAGAGGCTGAGAATTGTTATACATGCTGCAGCATTATCTTTTTTAGTGTAAAGTAATTGACACAAACAAAATCCACTGAAAACTAGACTTCATAATTTCCTCTGCTTATAGGATTTGCACATTTCTTTCTTCAACAGAAAATGTAAATCAGGTGCTCAGTATTTGTGAATACTAGGTGTTTTGTGAAATTCTGTAAAATGTTTTGAGAAATTTTACATCCTTGAAGGTTCCCAAGAATCCCCTGGACAAAGCCCTTAGCTCCTGGTCTGATCTGTCATACCTGGCCCTACTTAGAGCAGGAGATTGGACTAGACACCTTCCAGGATCCATTCCAATTCAAGTTACTCTATGAATCAAATGGTTTCCAAATATTCCCAATAAACAGCTCCAATATGCTTTATAACTTTCTGTAAAATACTATTTCCTTCTGTCATTTGATATATTAAGGGGAGGGAGGTTGCTATCTAGCTGATCACTGGTTAGCATAGAAATGGAAAATGTCAAGTTTAATGTTGCTTTTAAATAGTCCTTGAAGTTGTTCCTTTCCTGGAAAATAAACTGATATAATATATTTTTCCCATCAAGCTGTAAATATTTAGATCCTGCTGCCATCTTACCTAGCTGTGAACATTGCAGATTGCATATTTCTTACTGTGCCACATGGATTTTCATGTTTATCTCTAAATATCCTTTACATGTTGGACTTTCAAAATGTAGCGTGGTATGGTATTCAGGACTCAAAGCTAAATCATCTGAAAGTTGTCTTACTAATGAGAATATTTTGTTATTATTTTTTCCTACACTTTCTCATGTAATTTGAACATAAAAGATAGAATTTTCTTCTCTGCTGAATAATTTCTTATATAGGATAAAGAATAGAGTGCTAAATTCATGCCATCTGTTACCATATTGTTACTTTCAGTTGTCTTCTCTTGGCTATTTTCAATTATTTCAAGATATTATGCTCAATTTTTCTTAGTCAGAGAATCGTAATGCCAAGACAGGACTTTTCAGATTGGCTAAGACCTCTTTATTTTCAACTTGTTTGGTTCAGGGTTTTTTGTTATATACAGCTTCCGAATAGATTCTAAGGTAGAACTAATATGGTATTATAAAAAGTGAAGGAAGGAGTATATGTTAAATTCTTCATATATCCCAGCTGGAAAGAGAGCAGCCTTAGTTTTTCACTCATCTTAATACAAAATTGAGTATTTCTCTTCAAATGAAGTACTCCTAACTTCCAGTCAAAAGAAACTTTCTTCTCATTTATCTCTTACTTTTGCAGTTCTGCAGTAATGCAGTTTAGTCATTGATATTTAAATTACTTTTTGACTTCCCAGGGAATACCATCACTGTCACCAAGTGATGTATGTTTTTTTCCATTCAAAGACTAGGTAATGTTGTTTGTTCAGAAACTCTGGCTAGATAAGTAGCAAAGAAAAACTTGTTTCTCTTTTCCCTACTTTAGTAACCTATCACATTAGAGAAAATTCTGGTTATCTTTAGCACTCTTTTTTTTTTTATGTATTTATCCTAACCTGAAAACTAATTTGTATTTAACTGTTAAATGAGGTCTGAGAGATTCTTGATACAACTGTGTCTGCCATTTCAGATTGCCATGGGCCAGGGCCAAGCTGACCTGGCTATTCAAACTTTAAGAGAATGTGCACAGAATGGAGAATGGCTGTGTTTGAAGAACCTGCATCTTGTTACATCTTGGCTTCCTGTATTGGAAAAGGTGAGAGTAAATAGAGAAGAAGATACTGGAAACCAGACAAAATTAGTATGCAGCATTTCTGAAGCATTTCACAGTGATGTTTAAAACTGCAGTTTAAAAATGTGCTTTTGCAGTTTTCTCAGTCATGGATAAGATGAGCTGCTTCAGATCCAAGCAGCTTCTTTTTTTGTGTGAATGCTTTAATTTTCATACAAGGTAGAGTATTTCTACCACAATGAGTGGTCAGATGCTCCAGTTAGGACTTCTGGTATTTTATGGGGTACTGCCCATGTTTTTTCATGAACTATGAATCTATGTATGCTTGAATTTAATTTTTTTCCCCATTAGTTCTAGGACTTTCTTTTTAGTAGTTATTTTTATTGTGAAGTGCAGCCAGAGTCTGAGTCACTAGGAGGTTTTTGCTAATTTTAAATTAAAATGTCTCATATTTTATAGAAACACATACTTATGGCATATGAAATCATTAACTTGCTAACTAAAACTGCATTTATATGATATACTTTTCATGTATATCACTGTGAAATCCTCAGAACAAATTAAGTCAGAAGAAAATCATGGAATTCCTTTAACTGTTACTGCAGTTTTAATTTTCCAGTTTTCAATGATTTTTGTAAAGCGCAGTCCATGGACGTGAGCTTGGAGTCTGTCATCTGTCTAGCAGTACCCATGTGGCATGTACCTTTAGCATTCCTATAATCCATTCTGAAAAAATGGAAAGGCAAAGCAAGATAACACTGATGTGTGTCATGTAGCCTGAACAAGACAGTCAACAGTAAGGAAATGTTTGTAAGCTCCTTGCTGAATACAAAATTTCAGATCTTGTAAGTATTAAAATATGGATATATGTCAGGAGGTTCTTACTCTTTCCACATGAACATCATACTGAATGTGTTAAACTTCCTGCTGAGCTTAATATAGACTAAGATTTGCTGATGTTTGACTCTGCACATCCCCTTGCCTGTTTTGCATACCATTAGCAAGTGCAAGGCTATGTAATTCTTACATTTGAACGTCCTCTTAACAGACTGCTGAATATTTATAATTCAGTTCCATCCAGGTACAGAAATTCAGTTCTTACAGTCTTTGGATATGGACCCGAGTGTACCACAGTGAGATAGATTGAAAACTGGCCTAATTGCATTACTCCAAGGGGCACTTTGAGCATCAAAAAATCCAGTTGGAGGCCAGTCATTAGTTGTGCTCTAGGCATCGATACTGTGGCCAGCATTGTTTAACATCTTAATTAATGAGGTGAATAATGGGACAAAGTGCATCCTCAGCAAGTAGAGATGATAAAAAAACGAGGGAAATGATTGATGTAACAGATGAGTGTACTTTTCAAAAGGTTCAAAAGGACCTTGATAGACAAGAACCTTGTGAAGTTCAGCAATGGGAAATGGCAAGAGCTTCCCATGAGAAAGAGTAACTCCAGCCACCCAGACAGTCTGGGGATAAACTGGCTGAAAAGCAGCTTGGCAGAAAAGGCCTGGGTGTCCTGGTGGGTAAGAAGGGGACCATGAGCCAGCAAAGTGACCTTGCAGCAAAGACCACTGGCATCCTGGGCTGTTTTAGGCAGTGTTGCCAGTAGGTGGAGGGACGTTATCCTTCCTCTCTACTCAGCTCTGGTGAGATGCACCTGGAGTTCTGTGTCCAGTGCTTGGCTACCCAGTACAAGAGAATCATGGACATACTGAAACCAGTTCAGTAAAGGGCTGCAAAGGTGATGAAGGAACTGGAGCATGTATCATACAAAGAGAAACTGAGAGAACTGGGACTGTTCAGCCTGGGAAAGAGAAGCCTCAGGGGAATCTTAGCATTTTGTGTATTGGCTGATGGGAAAGAGTAAAGGAGACTGAGTCAGACCCTTTTCACTAGTGTCCCATGACAGGACAAGAGGCCATGGCCACAAACTAAAATACAGGAAATGCTATTTAAATATATGATAAAACTTATTTTAATGTGAAGGTGGTCAAACACTGGTACAGGTTTCCCAGAGAGGCTGCAGAGTCTCCCTCCTTGGAGATAATGGAAAACCTGACTGGCTACAGCTCTGGGCAACTTGTATCTGGCTCTGCTTTGAGCACAGAGTTGGACAAGGCAGTCTCTGGTGGTTCCTTCCAAGCTCCACAATTCCATAATTCTATGTTAGAGTTGTCATTTTGCTTAAATAGCTGAACAGGTAATGGTTTTTCAGATTTTTTTCTTTACTAAAAACATTGAAAACAAATTGATAATAATTATGCTGTAGAGATTGTCAGAATGAATGGATTGTGAGAAAATCTTTTAAGAGTTTTTTGAGCTATGTTTCTTCCAACACACATGCAGAAAACTCTTGACATTGTTCTGAAACCACTTGTCAGGCAACTTTGGTGTCTTCAGTGGTAAATATATGGGTTTCAGCTCAGCGTAAAGTACCAGCAGTGTGTTTCCATATATTCAATGATTACATATTTTTGTGAAGCTTTTATATTTGAAATAACTTTTGGCAATATTTCTCTTAGAACTTAATTTTCCAATCTTCAGTTTTCTGTGAATCATGATGCATGAAGGGGTCATACAGCAAACACTTGAAGAAAAAGAAATTAATTTTGTTATACTGGTATTGAAAGTCATTGAGACCTGTTGTTGATATGCAGCCCACATTGCAAGCCTTCATCATTTTTGATGTAGACTTCTGGTGTTTTTGTGCTTAAAAGAAGTAAAGAACTGCTCTATATTTTTATGTCCTGAATTTAATATCTAAGGAAAACGTGCAAATACTTTGGCATAGCTAGGATGAATTTAAAATTTGAGCACAGCAATGATACAGAATGTGCAGAGGCAACACATCTTGAACTGTAACCTTATGTGTATAAACAACTGTCGATTTTTTAGATAAACCTTTCTAATAAAAAATTTTATCTAAACTTTCTAGTCCGGGATATAATTTTGTAAATACTGTTCTATATATAAAAACCCCCAGTCACCTCAAAGCCTATTTCAATATATAACATTTCTTTAATAGGAACTGAATACATTGCATCCTCAACCAAACTTTCGTCTTTGGCTTACTACTGAAGTTCATCCAAAATTTACTCCGATTTTACTTCAATCAAGTCTGAAAATAACCTATGAAGTAAGATTTGTTTGGAAAGCTTTTATTAGATTCTTACAGTTAATGAACCTTGATGTATAGCAAACTATATTTTTAGATAGAATACCTGGTTTTACCTTATATTTCAGTTACATGTAAGACAAAAAATAAAATAATTTACCTTGAAAGATAATTTTTTCCTATATGCTTTTCCCAGTTGAAAGTATGAACTGAAAATAAGTTTACATAGGAGAAGTAATTGATCTGTTTTGTGCTCCAAATACTTTTGTGCATTTAATCAGTTTTTCTTAAAATCAGAAATCTACATAGGTACTGTTACATGGGTGGAAAACAAGGCATTTCTCCTCCTTGATGAATATCCACATCTGAAGATCACAGAATCCCACTTTCTCTTCCTTGTTTTCCTTTTTAGCCCCATAGCTTCATATTCGCTGGATCCTTTCAACAAAAATGTCTCTCCTCCCATACATCAGAACATACAGTTAAAAGCCTTTACTGAAAATTAAGAGCTTTGCATTTGGAATGGCTCAGCTTAAGGAATAACTGGAACCATGTTCCTCCACCTGATTGGAAACTAGTCTAATCATGAATGCACTTAAGCAGTAATGTCCAATATGGAAATCATTAACAGGAGTGCTCCTAACTCTTCCATGGAGTGTGGAGATTTTGCCTGCAGCTAATCCAAGAAACTCTGACCTTTTAGAGTCCAATGCTGCTGACTTTCAAGAAACCAAAATTGTTATACTTTTATATTGGCTACAAGTATTTTAAATTTGAGTACCCTCTTGCTTATATTAGGGTCTTCAATGGTACATGAACTGCAGGACTGTCTTACTCATCCCACTGTCTTTGGAATAATTGCAACTTTGCACAAATGCAATATTCTAAATAATTTTGTTTTTCTTTCTAATTGTAGTAAATATGTTGTTACCATGAAAGAACAATGTTAGGCAATGACTTGGCAAATGATATTTGATTATTATATGGTTGTAGTATGTACCAATGTATGTAGAATGTTACCAATGAAGATACAGATATTATAAAAAAAATTGTGAATTTACTACAGTTTTGCAGTTATTTGTCAGAACCAACTATGGTAATCTTATGGAACCACTAACAGCTGCGTTAACAAAAGAAACAATTGAATTTACTTTATGCTGATATATTTTGGTAGAGTACTATTCTTTCACTAAGTTCTTTTAGTGTAGTATAGTCCTATCAGTTGGTACTGGTAACCTGGTTACCATTTCCTTCAGTATGTTGAAGTTATTTTCAGTATAGAATCATTCTGTCGTTAGGCCATTTATTACAAACATTTTCCTTTCTCGTTAAATTCTATTCTATTAAGTACTGTTTGTCATTTCATTAAGTTAAATATTCTAGATTATAGTTTAAGAAAATAGCGCATAAAAATGTCAGGTTTTCTGTCTAGAACAGTGTTTTTCCTTCCAATGCAGGCACCTCCAGGCCTCAAAAAAAATCTCTTGCGAACTTATGAATCTTGGACACCAGAGCAAATCAGCAAAAAGGGAAATCTGTCTAGAGCACATTCTCTCTTTTGTTTAGCATGGTTTCATGCTGTATGCCAAGAAAGAAGAAATTACATCCCTCAGGTAATATTTTATTTGCTATCTTTTAAAAAATGTACCCCATTTATTAGCTCTTGTACTTGGAAGCATTTTTCATCATGTATATGTTGGGTCATATTCAGAAATGAGAAAAACTTGGATATTTCTGGTGCCTGCCTTTATTGTCTCTGAATTCATTGCAAAATAAGGTCTTGGTAACCTCAGTTCCTGTCCCTCTGAAAATTGCTCCTGCCTGCCTATTTTGTGATTCATGTACTGAGTGATACTGATGCAGAAGTGGGGTCCCATGAAAAAGATTCTGTTAATCCTTTTACTTGGGAGAGGCCAAAATATGATGGAAACACAAATGGAAGACATGTGAAAAGAGACGCTGGTGGGAAGGAGGGGATGACATTGTCTACTCTTTCTTCATACAAACTCCTTCAAGGAGAAGGAAGAACAAGGGAAATTGTTAATTTCTTGTGCGGATTATAATGGTTTTCAGAGGTGTATTTTTTCTTTAGCTACATTTTTGATTAAACTAAACATTTTTTTCTGGCTGCAGATGCTTAAATTAAACAGACCAAAAAAAAACACCAAGCAGCAAACTGCTCTATGTCTTGTCTATTTTATTCTGTTAGACTAGATATGAAGTTACTCTGTCATCTAAAGGATTTGATCTGGCAGAGCCTGGAATGTTGGAGAGTTTTTTTGCTAGTTTTGACTTTGTGATTTTTTAGGTTGTTTACCTTTTTCAGTAATAGGCTTTTGAATATTGTGTTCAAGTAGTACAATGGGTGAAAATATTCAAACTATTAAACTAACACATGAATTCTCCTTTGTTCTTGTTCAAATTCATGTTCTTTGGCACCAGTTTTTCAAGTAACACAAGGTAGGATTGGTGCTCTCTGTAATTCCACTGCACAAATGTGCAGACGGTGGATTTATATTTCAAGATTACCAGTTTCTAACATTGATGGACTGTAGTTAATCTCAGGTAGAAGTTCTTGAAGTTTGAATTGTTTTGGTTACAGATCTGTTAAAAAACTTCAACATGAATACTGTTAGGAGCATCTTTGCAGACTTCAGGGTGGCTGGCTGATAGTTTATTGTGATCTGTGGAACTGCTGCAGTCTTGACCTCAGACTGTGTCCATCTCACTGGACATGTGCATGTTGTCTGACACATTTGCATTTCTCATCATGAATCATAGGCACTGTTCTTATGATCCATATGCAAATGTACACCTGTAAGAAGACAGAGCAACAGGACATACCTTTGAGATCTGGATTTCCTAAATTCTTTCACATATATCAATATTTATTGATACTTATCAATTTACACTGAAAGCTTTCTGTGAGAATTACTTACACAGTATGCATTCCTGCTATATGAGGAGTAATGTCCCAAGAAAAAAAAGGAGGTACATACTGCAAATGATTAAAATATGCATATGGTGGTCAGCATTTTTGTGATAAGAGTAGCAGTAATTGATAATTTTTTTTTGGTCAGATGAGAAGTGATGTGAATTAAAGAGTGAGATGAGTGTATATTTAAGACTATGTTTGAAGAATCAGTCCTATTTATGAAAATACTGTCTGTATACTGAAATACAAAAAGGCCCTCAGAAACAAAATGGTAATTCAATGCATGATCTAGTCACAGATGTCAGCAAGTTTTAGTTGAAGTAAATATTGATAGGAAATAAAATAACCTTAAGTTTACATTTTTCATACTCAGTGGATTCTGGTTTATGTAAATATATAAAATTAAATGCACTGTTAAAACTGAGTTTTTTATACTACCTCTACTGACTGTTTCAAAAAATGCACTTTAGTGGACACAGGTCGTTTCTTTTTTCATTAAGTATATTACACAGCATTCAGTAACCACATGATGCTGGTATTTTACTTCATGATCATCACTGTGTGACTAATTGTTTGGATTTCTTTTCGTGGTAGGGTTGGACCAAGTTTTATGAATTTTCTTTGTCTGATCTCCGTGCTGGTTTTGACATCATTGATAGACTCTTTGAGGGTAAGTCACTTCCTGAGGAAAGTCCCATTAGTAGGGATGTTGCATGTAGGAGCTTTATCTTTCTACAACACTTATATGAGAGAGGAGATGCTGTAGAGCTCATCACCAGTATGCAAAACGAGAAAAACAGGGTGAATCATAAATCCATTTTTGGGTGGCTGGGTAAACCAATAATTCTTGGTGCCCAAGGAGGATTCTGCTCAGCTTCTTGAGTCCAGAGGAACAAATAGGAAATACAGGGCTGCCTGTAAAGTGAAATCTTGTGTCTCCATTCCTTCCCACTGTGAGTTTCCCTAAATATTGAATAAATGAATTGAATAGGAAAGAATTCTTCATATTGAAACTCAGTATTAGATAGACATCACTTCATTATTCTGTTAACCAGTGTAGGAATTTCTAATACTGTTTAATATGTTAAAGGTAATTTTCTTTGCATTTTGTACAATTTCAAAGTAAAGTTAGGAACTGATATGTAGAGGTAATTTAGGATCATTGACTTAAGTAGGATTTGAGGATGATTAGTACTTCTGAAATTAGACCTTAGTTGTGCAGACTTGAACCACACAGTGATGTAAAGAGATTGAATCATTAACTGTCAATGATAATCATTAATTATTACTGTGAAAATATCTTTTCTTACAAAGGAATGATTGAAGCATTAGGAAACAACAGTCACTACCAGTAAACCCCCCCTTAAAGTAATTGCCACTTCCCTCTTTCAAGGGACTTTAGGGAGTAGCCTTCTGACCAAGCCTTTACCTGCACGTGAAAACTATAGGATATAAGTAGGTAATTGTCCCATGTAGTTATTTTGGGCAACTGTGATACAATGGAAGAAAAATAAGATATTTTGAACTTGTGGGATATAGCTAGGTCAGAGTAATCTAATGCAACATCAGGAAACTATTAGTAACATGCTTAAATTTATGTGCTCTGTTGTGCAATTTATAATGATTTGAAAAGTATCTATCCTGGACCTCTATGTGTTTGAAAGGATGACATTTCCAGTAATCTTACCTGTTTGGAGCATGATCTGCTTTTGGTTTAATCAGTCAGTTTATTTTATGATATCAGATGGTACCACAGTAGAAAGTCGTGTATAAAATTTTATTTATGACGAAGGAGCACAAAATTAAAGTTTTAATAACATAATTTCTGAAATGTATATAACCAATTGGTTCAAAAAGCACTTCAAGGCTAAAGTAAAATTTCTAATAATTCATTTGCAACACAGTAACTGTTCATTTTATCAATGACATGTGTTTACAAACTCTTTCAAGTTTCTTCAGCTTTTACTATTTGGTCATATAGAAGAGCAATTAAAAACTAATTATTTGATGTATTCAACTCCTTTTTATTTCCCTGAAGAACTGCAGTGACAGGAAGAAATGCTTGTAATGCAATGCCATGTCGTGATACAAAACTAATATTAATCAATTAATTCATAGGTTCCAAAGATTTTCAGTGGGAATTTGTTCATGGTTTGTTTGAAAATGCAATTTATGGAGGCCGTGTAGATAATTCCTTTGATATGAGGGTTCTTCGGTCCTACTTGGAGCAGCTTTTCAATTCACGAATCATTGGCAGTTTAAATGCCAGAGGCAAGAAGATGAGTAGTTTCCCATGTTCCATCTCTTTACCGAATTCCTGCAGTATTTTGGTAGGTATACATCCTCTACCACCTAATAAATAATTTATTTTCACAAACTGTTTTTGAAATATTTCCACAAAGAAAACTAAAGTTACAATCCAAAGGATACCTCTCTTTCTTCAGAAAATTAGCTCTTTTGTGTGGAGCATTAATTCTTGTCAGTTCATTCACTCTTCTTTTTTTATTATATCTGATTGGACTGTGGTGCAGAGCAGCCTAGTTATGAAGAATTCAGTAAAAGAACTTGGGTTAATTTATGTCAAGGATATAATTATATTTTTAGTTATATTGTTTTATATAATTAGTATATTAATGTAGCAGTAGTTTTTTAAAGACTGCTAAATATTCCTACAACTTCTGGATGAAATAGGAAAATCTAAATATATCTCCCTGTTTCCAAAATACATCAACATTCTGTCAATCTGCTGACAGGCCATGGAGGGTATATGTCATTTTATTTGGTGGTAAATATGGATTTTGATTCTCCTTCAGTATTTCTTTAGTGTAAATGAGAGGGAGTTCCAACAGTCTAAACAACTGATCTCTCCCTGTCTTTTCAAAATATAATTATTCATTTTACTGTGGTTAATATTTACTTGCATTTTAATGGAAGACTCCATAGTAGACCTCTAATACAAACGGACGTAAATAGTATTATCTCCATTAAAGTAAATTGCTGTCATTTGGCTTTCTTTACCTGGATTCTGACTGCTTAGGCTTGGTTTGATTTGGGGTTTTTTTATTACATTAATATGGACATTATTTTTTATTCACGATAGATGTGCTGAGTTAGTATCATAAAGAGAGAAGGAATAAACAAACCAGGCTGGTCTCTGTTCTTGCAGATAATATGCTCAAGCAGATGAACCTTTTTTTCTAGCCTGCACAGCATTTAATATCTCTCACTATCTTGTATTATTATTTATGTAAGATTTTATAGTTTTGTGTCTTCAGTTAGTGTTTCCTCGGTGTTTTGTGTAGAGTTCTGCTACTGTTGCTACCTCTGAAGTGAGATTCCACGTTAAAATGAGTTGTGCATATCCAGCACATGCTCCTGCAAGCAAAGACAAAATGCACGACACATATGCAACAGGGTGCAGCCAGACTTTCAGACAGTAAATATTTTTGCCTCTAAATCACAATAAAAGAGATGTCCAGCACCTCTAGTCTACCTCAGTCTGCAAAGCCTCTTTCTGTTTTGTGGACGAGAGCATCACTAGTGACTCTTACACTGTAACCCTTATTGATGCTATTCCGCATCTCCAATGATTATGCAAACCTATTTTTACCTAAACTATTTCACTTTCTTTGAGTGATAATATCTTCCTAGATTTAAATAGAAGTGAGTGCTCTTAATTTTATAAGCATGTCCTATACTTGTATTAGAATTCCAAATTCAAAAGTATTTTTTTGGTTTTTTATACTGTCATTAATCTTGCCTTTAAGTTTTCAACAGAAGTATTGCACCTACTTTTCAGGGACAGTCTTGGCATATTTTTGTTTTCATTTGATAGCATCACTGTAATCAGAATTGCTTTTTGCTCTTTTAGAGTGAAAATGTTATATAAAAGAAGATAGTTTCTGATAAATAAAATGAAGAAGTCTATAAATAGGATTACCATAATATGCCATGTCTCATATACTTATTTTAATCTTTGTGTTGTGCTCTGCACTTAATGAAATTCTTTTCAGCATATGCTGTTAATTTTCATGAGAGGAATAAAAAGTTCCCTCTGTTATGTCTATTTTTTTCTTCTTATTCAGGATTATCGTAATATTATTGAAAGCCTTCCAGAAGATGATAAACCTGACTTTTTTGGCCTGCCAGCTAATATTGCTCGTTCATCACAGCGTATGATCAGTTCCCAGGTAACTTTAGCATTTTTCATTGACTTCTGAATCTTTTCTGAAGCCATTATAAGTGGAAGAACCCAACCACTTGTTCATAAATGCAGTTTCCATAAGAATGTCAGAGTAAATGGTTGTATTTTTTTAATATGTTGACTTTTATCTGTAGAATATTTTAATATAATAACATTTAATCTTTAGTTACAAGAGCATTCATTTAGAACTTAAATAAATAATTATTGAGAAGGTTTCCAATAGTATAATTCAGTTCACACTGAAGAGCTGTATGATAGTTTTACACATAGAATATGGGTAAGATGTTTTGCTTTTGCTGGAAGAGAAATTCTAAAGAATTCTTCCAGAAATTCCAGAATCCTTCCAATTAGACAAAAAATTCCATCATCCAATTAGAAATGGTGTGGGGTTTTTTTTAATGTTATTCTCACTGAAGAATAGCATATAACTACTTAGGCATGTCATAATGAAATTCCCATCATAATGAAAAGTAAGTTTGAGGGTGTTGCAGGTCTTAATTTAAAAATTTACTGATTTTATATATTTCCTTTATTGATTTAACTGTAAGATATGGCAGATGGCTATATAATACTCAAGAGTTCTTTGCTATAGTTTAATTGCAGTCTAGTCTGGATTTGAATATGTATTTAGTATGTGAGAGAGCATTGATCTCAGTGCTGGAATGACAGGCAGTGATTAAATATTTTTTACCTCTTTGTTTTAAAAGTTGTGTGTAGAAATTGCAGCTTGTGTGAGTGACATGGGTCACTCATTATCCTGAGTACTACTAAGGACCCAGCTGGGACAGCTTTCCTTCTCACCTTTGGGGGAGCCCAGAAATTCTGAGTGTCTCTTGTTCTCCTCATTACTTCTTTTTTGTCAGTCTGTGAAGGGAAAAGATGGAGTGATTTGATTACCATATGTCTTCATCATCAATGTGTTTGGTTCTTTGGACAAAGCTTTTCATTGCTAGTATTGTGTCACTTCTCTTAGGTGCCAATTCAGTTGCTTAAAAATCAGTACCTTGCATAAATCTGGAGATGTCCTGGTGTATTTAAGACATCTAGTAGGAAGTGTCAAATACAATGCAGGACCTAAGTGAATACATGCTCTGCTGGGCCAGCAACTGGAATTCAGGGCAAAATGGCACTAGAAGCCAGTGTTTTAGCAACTGATTCCTGTTTCTTGAGCACCCTGATCCAGTAAGGTATGGATCTGGGGGTCCTGTGTCATATTTGTCTATCTGTAAGATTTTCATGGCACTATGTGTAACAACTGAATTGAGCTCCTAAAACCTAGAGTCAAGGGAGTAATTTGAATAAGAAGTGGCTGTACCTCAGCCTGAGTTGAAATTCAGTAATAGTCATAGGCAGGTGAAAGTTCACCTTTTGTTTATTCAGGTCTGCTGGTCATTCTAATACCTTTTAGTCAAATATGGAGCAAGTTCAGGACTCTGAAGCAAAGCTTAAATTCTTTGTTCTGTATTTTTCTTTTATTGCTTTTCAGTGAAGTCTGGATGAGAGCACACAATTACTGTATAAGTGCAGTTAAACAGTACAAATCTTATAAATACTCATTAATATAGTTTATTTGACTGGTAAATTAGTTGTGTCAGATAGCATGAAAGTTGATGGATTTGAGAATCTTGCATCAGAGCTGTGAAGTGAATTGGTCTGTATATCAAGGCTCTCTTTAATTTTCTGCACAGCCTTAGTGTGCTGTCTTATGTACGGACAAGTTATAGAGGGAAGAAATTAAATCATAGAATCACAGGTTGGAAGAAAACTCAGTGATCATCTGGTCCAACCTTTCTTGGCAAAATCTGTTGGAAGTTCCCTATAACTGGAATTTCCAATAATTTCAAGACTAAGAACTACAGTTTTAAAAAAAAGTATCTAATTGTTTGCTTACAGTCACTTAAAAAGAGCTCCAAGCAGAAATTTTCTATAGGTGTAAGACCTCTGATCCGCTGGAAAAAAAAAAGGATTTGCATATTGCATTTGTTGCCTATCAAATATAGTACTGTAAAGATATTTAAATACATCTATTCACTTAAATCCATAGCTGTATTGTCAAAATATTTGTGGTTTCTTTAGAACATGAAAATATAAAGATATGTACAGACAAATCAGTAGGATGAAGGTGCGTGAGGTAATAGGATGAACTCAAGAACTTGTCTATTGCAAAGCTAATACATGCTCCAAGATTCAATGTAGCTCTCTTTGGTTTTGTCTTAGAATCATTTACATAAACAACCATTTAGATGCTTTCATTTCTCTCAGATTCACTGTAGACTGCTGCTTTTTTTTTTTTTTATTTCAGCCATGCTTGCACAACCTGTTAAAAGCTCCAGTTGTTAAAAATGCTAATATTTGAAAATCAGAATATACTCAGAGTTCCCGTGTGAAGGGAAATAGATAACAAGCGCATTTGCATGTAAACTCCACTCTGCTGAACTGGTCTGCCATAGCATTGATTCTAAGCTATAAACTATGGATTAAAATCTTGAAAATGTGAGACTGCTGTAGCTACAATTCTGTGAGATGATTTTGTCATAAGAGATATTTTCTCATCCTTCCAATAGTATTTTGCAATATTTCTTTAAGTCTTAGGCAGTTTAAGTAACAGGAACATGAGATTTTCCTTAAACTGTGCTTCTCCCTTCCTATGAATCCTACTCCCTTTCAATTTCTGACAGTTTGGCAGCTGTTTTAGATCCATAGGTGATCCCATGGTTCACAACTGGAAATCGAATGATTGTTTTCTAACAGGAGTGTTTCTCAGAAATCCATTGCCAAGCTAAAGCAAAGAAAAGGTGAATGAACAGGGGTAGTCAGAAATCAGTTGCTACCAGCTCCGCTGCCATGTCTCTAGGACCAGAAAGGCAAAATGCAGTAACACGTCCACTACTTCACTGATTCTGTAGACTTTCTATGAATATTATTAATTTTTCATGCCTAGGAGTGATAGTTTGTGTTGCTGCAGCAACACACTCTACTGTAGTAGAATAGGCTGCAGCGCAGTGCAGCATTTTGCAGTCATGCAGATATCTCTTCTGTAATCTATGCATTGCTAGTGTTTGGGTAAACCTAAAATAGCAATAGAAAGAAAGGGACTTTTTTCAGAGATTTTACAAGAGATGATTGTATTCTCAGCTTCTTATCAGCAGATAACTTTTCTAATTTAAAAGCTGAATATTGCTACCAGTATTATTTTTACATTGGCAATTACTAATTGAAATTTGAGAAATTACATCTTGCAATGTTCTGTGATGTAATTCAGAGAATATTAATATTGAATCCATACTGGTAAAAGCCATTTTTTTTAAGAAAACATTTTACTTAAAAAGACATGATCTTTTTAGAAACATGAAGCAGATTTTTTTTCTGAATTTTGTGCTTAGTTGCTCTACATAGGTAAAGATAAGTAAATTTTTAGAGGCTGGATTTCTAGAGTTCACTGTGTCTCTTTGGTTCTGCCTCACCTGATGTTCGAACAAGCCTTTGACACATCTCCTATGTTGAATATGGTCGTGAATAATCTCACATCTCTTGCTATGTTCTCTTTGCAGAGCAGTGCATTAAAATAGAAAAAAACTGCACTGACAGTCCAGCTGCCGGAGTCAGTATGCCTCATCCTACCTGTTTTACACCAGTAGAGATTTTCTGTACATCTGCAATTCCAGTTTCCTCACACTCAACAAGAGTCCTGACCACTTAGTTACAACCATGCTTCTTCGTCCTGATCTGATAAACACTGCATTTTGCCTGCATACTGGCCTGTATTCAGGTGGTCCAGTTTCCCAGTCTGTTATAACCAATGATTATAGCAATCAGAATATGTGGAGGTTTGCTTTAGGCTTCCTGTGCAATGAGAAGAGTCTGTAATTTAGATATTTCTCTAGTGACCTTCTTGCAAAGTGGGCTTTTGGTGTCAGTGTACTTATCTCTTATTCTTAATTCTGTGCTTTTTTGAATTCTTATGAACAAATTTCATCCTTCATTATAATTTTAATAGAACTATACATAAGTGTCATCATCAAAAACAAATTTATCGTATGTGATTAATGGAATTTTTACAGATTGAAACAGACAGGCCTGCGTATGTATTTTTACACCTTTAAAAAGCAGTAAGAACTGTCCTTTTCGGTGCAGGATTTACTATACCTGCGTCTAATATGACTTAGTGCCAGTAACCACCCTAGGAAGATGAAATGAAAATGCAGAGGCTTTGTTTTGTCTCCCTTCTCTGCACAGCAGACATAGTCATTGCAGGCACTCCAGAGAGTGTAGCATGTAAAGCTGCCTGTGCTGAGTGATCCCAACAAACCCTGCCAAATGCAAATGACTGCAGCCTGGTAGTAGTAGCTATATATGATCAATCGACTGGGTAATTTAACATTCTTCAGTAATACAGTAAATTATTTTGAGAAAAAAAGCAAATCAGTAACTGGCAAGTTGTGCAAGACTTCAAATATGACTGCCAGTGATAATGAATATGGCTAGCACGTGGTTTGCTCATTGCTAAGTTCTGTATACAGTACTATGTTTAATAATTCTAATAATATCTGGCCTCAGGAATTCAGCGTTCTTTTACACATTTTAATGCTTCACAGAGAGTATCATATGAGACAGGTTAAGTCTCAGTAAGGTTGAAGAATGGGTTGGTTTTGATATTTTCATAAATGAATGAGTACAGTCTCTCACATTATCATGCAAAGATAAAGGATATTTACAGTCTCTCTGTACTAGGGCAGAATTTTGATTTTTTTGTATCCACCATCCCAGTGATGGCACAAGTGGAAGGCAAGTCTGTGGATTTGCAGTAACTTTTTAGGACCTCCTGAGGTTGATTGTGCATGCATAATTGAAACTTGCTTTTTAAAGTTCATGGAGTAATGTCTTAAGTGAGTGGGACCCCATGCTGGAGCAGGGAAAGGGAGTGAGGAGAAAGAGACAGTGTATGATGAACTGACCACAGCCCCTATTCTCTGTCGCTCAGCACTGTTTGGGTTGGATGGGGTAGAGAATTCAGGAATTAAGTTGAGCCCAGGAAGAAATGAGGAATGGTGAAAAGGCATTTGAAGATTTATTTCTCTATTTTCCTACTCTGATTTGATTAGCAATAAATTAAATTCATTTCTGCAATTCAAGTCTCTTTTGCTTGTGATGGTAACTGATGAGTGATCTCTCCCTGTCCTTAGCTCGACCCACGAACCTTTCTTACATTTTGTTTTCCGTGTCCGGCTGGGAAGGGCAGTGATGGAACAGCTTTAGTGGGCACCTGGTGGCCAGCCAAGGTCAACCCAATACATCTTCAAAATGCTTAAGGACATCAGAAATGTAACATAATACTTTATTTTACAAAACAAAATAATTCCTGAAAGAGTCCACAGACTGTAGCTGCTTACCAAATTTTCAAAGAAATCCTATAAAATTATTTAATTGTAGATTTTATGTACAAATTAAAAATTTTGACCTCTGAATCCTTATAACCTAAATATTAACTGGATTCTAGTTCACTTCAACTGAACTTGAAGGAAGTATTTATCCTCCTATATTTTGTCCTTTGTAATTTTATTTGCTTTTCAACCAGGCCAGTGATATTCTGCAGTTTAGGTGGTTCAGATTTTGCAACCAAATTACTGGCTTTAAGAACCTTTTACATACTAATTTTATAGACTCAAATAGAATCCAAATCCATCTAGCATTTTCTGTGACAGGGCAGAGGATATAAGTTAATTTAATTTTCCCAGATACATTTCTCTCAAACCCATCTGCATGCTTGTCTTTGCCTGTTTTGTCTCAGAGTGAGGGATGGGAATGACTCACTTCTAGTTAGCAACACCATTATTTTTATTAACTGAAAGCAATTGCAGATACATGGTTTGCGATGCTCCTTTTTTCTTTTAACCATAGATATTTATCTCAACTCTTTTGATAAGAATTGATTATGCTTTTCTGCCCCATCTAACGAATTTCTTTGTGGATTCCACCTGGTATTCACAAAAGCACCGTAAGGAGTCAAACAATTCCTGTAACTTTAATGTGCTGCTTTGTATTATTGCCAAGAGGACTGACTTGCTATTTGACCTATTTGAAGGAATACCTTTCCCTTAAGGTTATACTCTAGGTGCTTTTTACCTGTCTGCCCATCACCTTCTCTTTGGATTTTGGTCATTGCTACCTCATAAGCCTAGTTGAAAGCTCTGCTTGCTAGCACCAGTCCTGCTGGCAGATACTTGCTAGAGTTTGTCACAGGGGTGAGACACACTTTGCAGCCAAGTTAACATTCCCCTGATCCTGTCCCATTCCCTTCACTAGCAGAACTGGCGAGAACACCACCGGGGCCCCCACGTCTGTGGTCACCTGCCACTCTCTTGAAGGCACTGCCTCTGATCCGTGAGTTGGGCCCCGGTAACCCACATGCTGATAGAACTTTTCCCTCCTCACCTGTTTCTACTCATTCTGCAATTGCACATCTGCAGGTGGAGAAGGAGCCTTTTCATTCTTGCTGGAAGTCACAAACTTCCCCTTTTATTTACCACTACCGACATATTTTTTTGGATAGTCACTACATGTTGGCAGCTAAACTAATATAACAGAAAAAATATTTTCTAAGAGTGATAGTCATCTAACAAAGCTTTATTTTTCTCAGAGTTAGGTGCCTACTTTTATGGTTATCTAGGCTTCCTGTGTATTACAGTCCAGCTCCAAAATACCATATTCATATCTGCCATGGAGCGAATTATGTAGCTGTGTGAAATGCTGTTCCCTTCACTGATTTTATCTTCAGTTAGTGTTTTAATATTTCTTAAAATACCTCCTGTTTTAATGCCAAATATTTTACTTAGATGTTATTCTAACATTTTCCACAAGTCAATGATTTTTTAAAAACAGATACTGTGGAATTAGAGTTTATCTTTGAAATACACAGAGAGGTTCCGTCAGATTTTTAGTTCAACTCTTAGAGGATATTTTTTTTAGATCCTACTAGAAAAGACTTGTGATGTATTTATTGATTCAAACCACTTGAAATTCCCCTGACTGATATTGGAATAATTTCTTATGAGTTTATTTTTCTTTTAAATGTTTAGGTACTGTGATAGAAAAATATGATAAGCCAAATTCAAAGCCCAACTGGAACTAAAAAAAAGAAACCCAGTGTAATACCTCTCAACTAGCTTCAATCATATGAATATTATCCACCTCTTCTTAGATAGTCATCCATTTTTTTTTGTTACTAAGGAAAGGCAAGCAGCTACAGGGAATCATTTGTGCCAGTCTTAGACAGGCATCTAAAATAAAGGAGTGAATCACCTTTTGGAATTACCTATTTCTTTCCATTGAACTTTGGATCAAGCTTTGTAATAATGTCAACAGCATTCCAACTTGCATAATGAACATTTTAATGAGCATTTAGGAGATTAAAGAAGACAGCTGTAACTATGAGATGGTTGCCTATGCAGAATACAGGAAGGTTTCTTTTCTACTGAAAACTGGATTATTTGAAAAATTAAGTTTTTATTAGAACAGGATTTGGAAAACAGTTGGGTTTGCCATTTCTGCATTGAGTTTTGTAACAGTGTAAGTATAGTTGTCACACTTGCATTTCATATCTAAGTATTCAATTTAAAATTGGAAGTTCAGGGGGAGGAAGTGAATTTTCCAGCATCTTAAAGTATGCAAGTTATAGTGCTTGTCTCAAAGACAAAAAAGGAATTTTATTAGTTAGTGGACATAGTTTTTTGCATGTTTTATTTTTCAGGGCAGTGAAAGACCAACACATTTCAAATTTCATTTGTTTGTTCCCAGTTTTATTTTATTCAACTGCTAAAGCAAGTGAATGGTTCCCACCGTTGTGCATCCTTAGGCAAGGCTGTCAGTCCCATTAATGGAAGAGACTTTGCTTGTGAGACTGGCCTTTTACCTGCCCACCGTCTGCCAGCATGCTGAGAGTGCACTTGATCTCCTCGTCGAGATCATTGCTAAAGATGCTAAACAGAATTGGCCCCACTACTGAGCCTTGGGATAGCCACTGGTGACTGGCCAACAGTTGGATTGAAGTCCCTGTTAGTGCAGGAGTGGGTTCATGTTCCTCACGTGTGCTCTTTCTCTCCCGTTATTATCTGCTCCTTTCCTCATACGCCATGCACAGAGGCCTTAGGATACTTCTGGTTTTATGTACCATGCCTCACTTATGTTCTCTTACATTCAGCCAGTGCCCCATGGGTTTTTTAACTTTTTCATGTGTTGAAACCCATCTTACCCTTAACTGTTTCCTGCTGGTTTTATGTCCAGCTGGGCTTTGGCTTTTCTAATTTCATCTTGAATTGCCCAAACAGTTTTTTCACTGCCCTTGATTTTTCTTCTTACATGTTCCTTTAATCCACAGAGATACTCCATGTTTACTCAGTCATTTTGCTAAAAATCCTGGCATTTCTGCACAATGAAGGGACTTGTTCTGAAACTCTTTCAAAAATAGTCTTTTATTCACCTTTTTAATCAACTGAAATTAATGTGCTGCCTCAGATTTTCTCTTTCCTTACTATACTGTATCATATTTTCCCTCTCCCTTATGCCTATTAAACCAGTGTCTTATTTCCTTAAGTCCAAAATCTTAACTCTGCAGTTTACTTCATGGCTGTCCTCAACATATATATAAATATAAATAATTTCTGCCTGCATTTGCAATGTTGTCTGTTAACCACCACTTTAGAATTTCCTTCAGTGAAGTCATCATCAATTATACAGCTTTTTCACATATATTTTGAAATATAAAGATGCACAGTTGCAAATAATGGTATTTAGAGGGCTTCTGTGACTAAAAAGTAACTCTTAATTTAAGATTTTGTAAGCTGTAATTCCCATGAAAAAATTGTTGATGCAGTTCTTTGACACAATATAAAGCACGTATTTTTTTTTCTCATACTCAGTAAAAATCTCATCTTGCGGATCACTGCTATAAATATCAATTTGTTTTTTACAGAACTACAATGCACAGTGTTATACAGGGTATTTTAAAATGCCTAGGAATGATCCGTGCCTGTATTCATGCTTATTTTCATGTGGGAGGAGTGACTGATACCTCAGAGGGCTGAGCTGACATTCTGCAAGACCTGGACAGGCTGCGAAGTTGGGCAGAGGGAAACCTAATGCAGTTCAACAAAGGCAAATTCAGGGTCCTGCACCTGGGGAGGAACAAATCCATACACCAGCAGGGGCTGGGGTCTGACCTGCTGGAAAGCAGCTCTGCAGAGAAGGACCTGGGGCTCCTGGTGGACAACAAGCTGTCCCTGAGCCAGCACTGTCCTTGTAGCCAAGAAGGCCAGAGGGATCCTGGGGTGCATTAGGAAGAGCATTGCCAGAAGATTGAGGGAGATGATCCTGCCCCTCTGCTCAGCCCTGGTGAGGCAGCTCTGGAGTGCTGTGTCCAGTGCTGGGCTCCTCAGGACAAGAAAGATGAGGAGCTGCTGGAGAGGGCTCAGGGGAGGACTGTGGTGACTGGGGGACTGGAGCATCTCTCTTATGAGGAAAGGCTGAGAGAGTTGGGTCTATTTCACCGGGAGAAGGGATGACTGAGGGATTTTATCAATGTTGACAGATATCTTAAGGGTGGGTGTCAAGAAGATGGGGCTAGACTCTCTTCACTGGTGCCCAGTGACAGGACAAGGGGCAGTGGGCACAAACTGAATCACAGGATATTCCATCTGAGTATGAAGAAAAACTTCCTAAATGTGAGGCTGACAGAACACTGGAACAGGCTGCCAGAGAGGATGTGGTTGAATATCTCCTCTTCTGGAGATATTGAAAACCTGTCTGGAGGTGATGCTGCTCTGGGTGAACCTGCTTTGGAGGTGGAGGTTGGACTAGATGATCTCTAGAGGTCCCTTCCAACCCCAACCATTCTGTCATTCTGTGATTCATACCATGACATTTCATACTCACCATGAATGGCAGCTGAATAATTTGAAAACTTGAGAGATTGGTCTAGCAGAAAATAGAGAATTAATAGTCACAAAATATTATTTAACATTAACATTAATATTCACATATTTAACATTAAATCATGATGACTTAAGAAAATTATGGTATCTGAACAATGTCAATTTTAAAAAATCAGGCAAAAAGCATGTTGCCCAACTGAATACTCCACAAGAATTAACACTAGCACAGAAATCTCACACTAATTGCATTCTTTTTGTAGATGGGATTGCTTAAAGGGAAACAACAATTTCTTTAATGAAATCCATCAGAAGTCAAAAGGAACAGGTAATTGGGCCTTAGTGTAGCTACTAAATACAGTATTTATTTAAAATAAATACTCTTGCTCTTCTGTCTGTGCTTGAAAATGAGAAATCTTGTAGGAAAAAAGTTATCTCTTTATAACTATTTTTTATTATGTGATGAATATTTCTCAAGTTTATGTTAAACTAATAACGAAGAACAGTGTAGAGCAATTGAATAAAGTAGACAAGATATGAACCAGGGTCAGGAAACATGAAGGGAATTTTGCCTCATTAAATGTAATTGCAGTGATCTCACCGACTTGAGTAAAACAGCATTTTATCATTGGGTTCTTTTTTTTTTAACTTAGTTTCTGATTTGCTCTTATTTTCAGCAAGTCACTGGCTGATTCTGTGATTCTTCCTACTATTCCTTGCATATCCTTTTACTGAGATTAAAACTGCTCTCTGTCTTACTAAAACTGTGATCAGATATATGGTTCCAGTGCTGCTTTTTGCCTTGTTTCTGAGAGCAACAGACAGAAGGTGTAGGGGAGGGCGTATGAGGACACTGGCAACTCTTAAATTGCTGGATCATGCTTGAGTTTGTACATCAGATCTCCACGGCTGTTATTATCCAGGTCAGATAAAGAAAAGTTAGGGTATGTCCACCTAGTATTGCAGTCATACATCTGGCTCTGCAGTACTTCTGCTGTGTATAGAATAGGTGGGCTGTGGTCTGTGGTTGTTTTTCAAGGTGCAGCTGTCATGATAGCTGCAGCTTCTTGAGTGTTTATCAACAGACACAATTTTCTCTTTCAGAATCTAGCTCAACGGAACTCAGAGCATGAATTTTATATTTACAGCTCCTCCTTAATTCTAATTATGCCACATAGAGTAATATGTATATAATTATTGGAAAATATTTTAATTATTGAAAAGCAATTTATATTATTTTTTAACTTCTTATGTTATTACTATAGATTCCAGATGAACATAAATTTATTTTCTTAAAATAATCTAGCATTTATATAACCCTTCAATTGTTCAGAGCATTTAATTACTGAGATTTATTACATCCCACATCACAAATACATGACTAACAGTCTCTAGTATAAATGATGAGTAATGTCAACCTTATTTATTACCCTGCAACTGAGAGATCTGAGTACTTAAAAAGGATTTTTAAAATACGGGGAATATTTTGAACGCACGTGTGGTGATGCATGAAAGGAACGTGCTGTGCTATTAATGGAGTGGAAGCCACAGTACTGTGCTCTAGCAAAAAGAGCTAGAAAACATCTCTTTACCAATTTAGTGAATCAATGTAATGCTTCAAATAACCTTATTAATTCCCATGGGATTGATGCTGTGTATATGAGAATATATTAGTGGTGCTCTGCATATGAGAAGTTTGTTCTCGTCTAAAAACAGGCTGCCATTTTCCAGTCTCCTTGAATTTTGTCAGGATGTGTAATTAGTTAAGGTCAATCACCTCTTCTGGCGTGCTTTTTAGCATCATGGTCTCCAGGTAATGTGTATCCTGTGGAGCTGTATGTAGTAAAACTCTTAGATATTCTTTAGGAGAAGGTTCAACTAGAGTACTGTCTGTGTCAGTCCTGAGCCTGTGCTTCCATATACAGCACGAAGCTGACTTTATTCCTTCCTCCACTGAACCCCTGCTCTGCAGAGAGTCTTCCTGTTGTCAAAAGTGTATGATAAATGATGTGCTTCTGCAGAAAGGAAGATGCAGATGTGGTCAGTGTCTTTGCTACATCTGCTTTGTATTTGACTGAGAAGGGATGTGTCTGTATAGAGCCCAGCCCTACTTCAGATCCTTAATGAGTTAGAGTGCAGCTTTGAGGTGGTCTTGATGGAACAACAAAAGAGCAAGCACAGACCTACACTATCTCTTACTGATCCACATGCAGTAGGAATGATTTGCTTACAGGTGCCATTAAAGTACCTTCATCCTAACAGCATCCATGGATCCTGTTCTTGCAGAGAGGGTAAGGGACACAGTCAGGGACTGAAGAGAGGTTCCAATGGCAGCTCAGTCTTAGGCTGCTTTCACAGCAATGAGGGAACAGCAGCCAAGCTGTGAGAAACAGTGTGGAATGTAGTTCTGACAGAAGGGATGTCACACAGAAACCTGCTCCCTCTTGTGACACAGTAAAGACATAGTTGCATTGCACTCGGTTAGTACTTTCACAATATTTACCAAAGTAATTAAACTAAAGCTTCATATTTTAGCATGAGTTGAAAAGTCTTATAAAACCAGGAATATCTCCTTGAACAGCTGTGTAAAGGGATATATTGTTTCATTCAGAGAAATGAAGTGTAGAAGTGGTTTCTGTGCTAAGACCACGTCCTTTTAAAACTGGTAGATGGCAGTAGAGTATCTACTTTGACATCTGTGGATTTACTGAGAGGACCTTGCTAGATTTTTGTACAAAAATAAAAATCCTTTTTGTATATTCCATGGTCTTGAGAAAAAATACCAGTTATCTGACTAGCAAATCTTTCCAGTTTTGCATTCCTAGAAGAGTAATCATGCTGAGTTCAGAAATGATTGGTCTGAGATTTTTTTTTTTTAATTCACTGGCATAGAATTTCACAAGATATTTTTGACTCTATTACTTTCCTCATTTTCAAGTCATAATATTGTGTGTAAAATTTGATTTTGTTGCATGATTTGTAAGGTATATTGCTTCTGAAATGAATACAAGACTTAGATGTAAGTCTGTATTTATTATATATTGTATTTGTGAAGTAGCAGTTTTTGCAGTAGCTGTGAATGACTGAAGGCAAGACATTTTCCTCATCTTGTGCATGAGTAAAGAACAGAAATAGATTTTGTGTTCCTAGAAATCTGTCTTGTCTGAGTTCCAGAGAAGGAAAAGTTTAAATCTTGACATTTTCTCATTTTTATTTTTTCCATGAATTTTAATTTTCAGGTAAAAAATGAATTTTTAGTAGTTCCATATGAAGTCACATGGGAACATTAGTTGTCTTTGTAGCTTTCCAGTCTGTTCATTATCTCTCATAATTTCTCTAGATTCATCTGTTTTTTACTCTAATGTGCTGGTCAATATCATAGCAGCATATGTCCACAGATGCACCCAAAAATAGGCAATTGATTCAAAAGCTGAGATGCACAAATAATTTAATAACTAGATAAATAAATATTGACATTCTTAGTTTGACCACCCCACCTTTCTTAATATATGCAATTTGTATTTTTCTGCACTGATAACTCAGAAAAAAACATGTAGTGCATGAATTTTCCACTAAGAATAGAGAAGGTTCTTGGTAGCAGTTTCTGTAGGCTGTTGATCAGTATTAGATGCATAGTTCACAAATACATTGCTCTATTGAAATTTTTTATAAATACTGTTATGATTGGGTGACCTTACTTAAAACAGACAGACTCTACAAAGAATTGTGATTCTGAATAATCTCACTCCTCTTTAAACACACCATTATTGGAGATTGCTTTTATATTTTTATTACCTCTTTTTCTATCCCTCTCATATTTTTAATCAAGGTACTTTTTTCCTGCTTAATGGTAGATTTTTTCACTCTTCTCATTATTCAGAATATTCAGATGTGTGTTTGGTCTGGACTAGCACAACTTACAAGAGCATTTAGTGTATAATATATAAAAAGAATACATTGCAGTAACAAAGGAGAACATTCAAAGGTTAGGTATTGTAAAAGTACTCTTTATTTTGAGTATCCAGTATTAGACACCTATGATTGAATTTTCAGTTTCCTTGGTACTATAAATATATACCTGGGTTAGAGTGCAAAGGATATGATTCCACAGACCTAGATATTTGCATCTGTGCTGGTCACTTCTGATCTCATTTTGTGGCCATAGAAACATCATGTTTAAGGCAAGCTTAATCTAGAGTAAGTATTTGAAGTTGATTATAGGTTGGCCTGCTGGTACTGTATATATAGTACATTGTGAGAAATTGAATTCTTCTCAAGCTTCGTAGTTAGGTTTCCAGGAAATGAAATTAAAACCCTCATTCTAATTTCCACAGCATAGATCCATCTATCGGAGGTACCTATGTAAGGAACTTAGCTTTCCTGTGTACTCAATATGAGAGCCTTTCAAATTCAAGTTAGCCCACTTAAGATCTGTCTATTGATTACATAGGGAGGCTAAGGTAATAATATTTTTAATTTGAGTTAGTTTTAAGTAAGCTTTAAATAAGTGCCTGAGGATAGGTAAGGGTGTCTTTGTGCTTGCCTAATGTGACAGTATGCAGTGCCCTCTTTCAACCCAAGAGCTGTTTCATCTTCTTAAATACAGATTCCTAGTCATATTCTCTTTGTCGTCTGAACCAAGGTCTCCTTCCTTCTACGTACTTATCCAGTCTGTGTGTTCATTCCTGTCTTGTTGCTTTGGTTTTCATATGACCCCCAGAAATATATTCTTGATAATCCTTTTTCTTTTCAATCCAGTGCCCCTTCCAACTCAAAACTTATTTCTCTTGCCTGGAGGTCAAAATAGTTATGTGGAGCAACTGCAAACATATCACAATCCCTTGGACACTTCTGTGATACACCTGAGAATTCCAATAGGGTAACATATCCCACTCGTGGTTTTATTCAGAACCTTCCCAATCTTAACACATTCTTTGTCCCAATCCATGCATTTGACTTATTTTTACAGGACATAAACTGAAACAAGAAAGGTCCAGATTTGATATTAAGGGAAACCTTTTAATCATTAGGGCAGTAAAGCAGTGGAAGAGGTCATCCAGAGAGGTTGTTCTGTCTCTCTCTCTGCTTGAAATTTTTCAAAACTAGATAAAGCCCTGAGCAACCTGGTCTGATCTTAAAGCTCATCATTATTCCAACAGGAGATTAGACTAGAGACCTCCTTAGGTTCTTTCCAACGTTAATTGTTTTATGATCCTATTAAAAAAAAAAAAAAATCCCTTTTCATTTTCCTAACATCCAGAAAGAGACTGATTTGAGAGTACTGAGTAAACATTTTCTCAAGATTTAGCTGATTCAAAGTAGCACAGACTGCTCAGTAATGTAAGGAACTTCAGTGGGATTTGTGAGAATGAAATACGTGTGCCATTCAAGTTCTAAAATCAAACTTGTGATTGTACTTAAATAGTAATATGTGTTACTATTTACAATCTCTAATTCTTTCCCAAATTTGGGCAGATGTCATGCCATCGAATTTGCAGTTCATTGGCAAAAGTTTGGCGTGTTGAAGCAGTTCAAAGGTGAGGTTAACCTGAGTATTTTGACATGAATCAAATGTATTTTCATCTGTTTCTTGAAGGTGAATGACTGTTCTAGGTTAAAATTTTAAAAAAATACTCAGGCTGAAAGAGCCACCAGTACACAAAGTTTCAGCCCAGCCCATTAATTAAAAAAAAATTACAGTGAATTGAAATCTTTGCTGTCATGGAAACTTTAGGAGTAAATTATGTTACCATCATACCTGTTATACTTGGGAGAAATGGGATGAACTGTTAAAAGATTTTCCATGAATATTTGATGAGGTCATTGTATGTTACGGTACTCTAGAACACTGAGAGCTAAAACTTGTTTTCTTCTGATTCAGTACTTTTAATTTAAGTGTTTAACTTTTGATAATGATAACCCAGTTTTTTTTAACTACTTTGATGAAATTGACAAACCAGAAACACATATAGGCACACTGAAGAAAAAAAAATTGAAATTAAGGATAGATAGTGTATTTCCTATTTAAACTATATTGACAAATTTTATAATTGGATAACTAGAAACAGACATAACCCCATATAGTAGAGTTAGAAAAATACTATAATTACTTGCTCTTGCAGTCACTACTTCTCAAAATCATTTCAGCTATATGGAGGTACATGTTTATACTTCTAAAGGCACTTTAAAAATGAATACCAGAGTTAGTATTTTAAATCCCCCATATTCACAAAGCAATCGTATAAACATTTTTCAGCTTTATAGTATGCACTATATGCAAGTTTATATGAAGTATTACATAGTGAATTACCAGTTAAAGTGTATTTGATATAAATGTTTTACTGCTTAGCAAATGATGGCAGGCAACTATCCAAAAACAAATTAAAAGATACAAAACTATAGCTAAAAGAATGATATCTGGAAGGCACAAATGTGTGTTTATTATCTGTATTGCTTGTCAGAACATTTGCATATGTGCAGAGTGAAAATGAGGAAGAATAACAGGAATGATAAAGATACTATGATCAAAACATCCATCAGAGAAATTAATTTTTCGCTAAATTAAACAAGAATCTTTTTTGATATACACAATAGCTGGGGCACACAAAGGATTATGAAAGTTTAAAATTAAGTTATGAGAATGAGAGAATGAAATGTTATTTTACATAACAGAAGCTATAAAGAGCAGTGGCTTATATTTTCTTTTCTTTTAGCTACCAGAATACTTTCCTGAAGCCCTTTTAGGCCTTTGCATACACTGCTGTTTTCAAATGCAGATGAGATTTGGCTTTCCTCACTCCATCCTAACACAACTGAGCAATGTCTTTATGCCTGTGCTGGGTAGTCCATCCTTGTGCTCATTTTCTGTGGGAGACCTCACTGCAGTCTCCAGCTTCCTCATGAGGGGAAACAGAGGGACAGGCACTGATCTCTTCACGCAAGGGAATGGCCTGAAGTTGTGTCAGGGGATGTTTAAGTTGGATATTAGGAAAAGGTTCTTCACCCAGAGGGAGGTTGGGCACTGGAACAGGCTCCCCAGGGAAGTGGTCACTACACCAGCCTGACAGAGTTCAGGAAATGTTTGGACAACACTCTCAGGCACAGGGTGTGACTCTTGGGTATGATGCTATGCAGAGCCAGGAGTTGGACTTCAATGATCCCTGTGGATCCCTTCCTGCTCAGCTTATTCTGTGATTGGAGGTCACTAGCTTCCTTTACATCCATGATGATCTTCTGCCATGATTGTTCTTTGACTTGCTTATCATGCTTGTTTCCTCTGCATCAGAAAGAACTGGTTTTGTGCTTTGAGAATTTTTTTCTTGAGGATTAACCAGCTGTCTTGGCCTCTCTTTGCCCTCCAAAACAGTTGCCAGCTGTTTTCTGCTAAAAAGATCCTGGCTAAGCTGAAATCTTCACTCCTCAGTTCTGAGGTTGTAATTCTACTACTGGCCTTATAATCTTCTCTGAGGATTTTAAACCACAGTCTCGTTATCAGTGCTTGTTATAGAAGTTAAAATGATGGTTTACTATGATGGTGTGCTATCATCTTATAGTGCTTCATAGCCCCTATCAAAGCTGATAAATAAGAAGGTTCTTTTTGCTTCAGTGAAAGAAAATGAAAAACAAAAGAAAACACTTCATCATTGCACATCTTTCAAGACTAGAAAATAAGTCAAATCCCAGCAGAACCAACTTTCTCTCTCAGTCTGTGTTACAATTAAAGAGTCCAGTCCTTCTGAATGATTAATACATTTTTTACTATCAAGCTTAATTCTTTATTGTCAAGTGCAAGCAGAGAGAATTAATAAGTTGTTCTCTAACACACCTTGCAAAATATACACTGTGAAAAATAGCTAAAATTTAGCTAAAATTCCTCAAAAACCCCTCAGAGGTTTATATACAGTTTAAGGAACAGACTCAATATCACTGAAGAATTTTAATTTCAGTGTCCTTTCTTCCAAATGTATGTATATATTTTATTAGTTGTTTTTTGAACTTGCCAGGGTTGCTAACAATAAAAGGCAGTTGGACTTAATGAACTAAAATCTCCTCTTCTTTCTGGAAGGTTTGCAGTTATTTTTTTAATTTCTTGCTTTCTTTCTTTAATAAGTATGCATTTAAATAGTTTGAGGTGGCATGAATGTGTAAATAAGAGATCATGGTCAGATCAGAGTGAATTTCCTACAATTGTCTTGAGTTTTGATGCCTGATAGTTACTGTATGTATTTAGTAACATATTTTGGGGATTTGTTTCCCTTAAATTTTTAATTACAGATGGAGCCTAGTTAAAGGCAGAGCTTGAGTTTTGTCTCTAAATTTTGTGGAAAAGAGGCTGTTTAATTAATTATGCACCTCATTAGTTTTTAAATTATAATTGAACAAAGACAATTACTGTGATAAGAAAAATATGTAAGGGTTTTTTGTGGCTTAATATGAATGAGGTTCAAGTATGTTTTGCACTTGAATATGGATACTGTTTGTGTTTTGATGAGATCATGATCAGTAATTAAGTATGCAGGAAAGGACAGTTCATAGATAAATGGAGGAGTGTTTGCTAGTGTATCATATTTTTGTACTAAAAGAAGTTTGTTTATCCTTCTTCAAGAGTGCATTTGTATTCTCATCACTCAGGTAATTTCACAGCTTCGGATCCTGAGTAGGTCAGTAACTGCTGGCTGCAAATTTGACAGAGAAATATGGTCTACAGAACTTTCTCCTGTTCTCAACCTATGGAAGAAACTTAATCAGGTAGGAATGTACCTAATTTGAAAAGGCAAGTTTTTTTCCTGGTAACTACATTAAAAATATAGTCTAAGGAATTATCTTGAGTATTGAAACATAAGAAGAGAAAAAGTAAATAAAATGTATTTGAGGTGGGAAGTATGTTAGGTGCATAATTAGCTATGAAATCTGGATGCAATATAACAGGCTATAATTTTTGTCTCCATATGGAGGTGAGATCACACTCACAGCATGAGACTAACATCCTTTATGTGTTTCCAAGAAAAATACTAATGTACTTTAGGTTTTAATTTAGTTTCTTCATTTATCTAATATTCACAAGGCAGTGTTTCATGATTTTAAATATAATGAAGTTTTTCCTTTACACTGTTGAAATATGGTATTAGCTTTAAACTGAGGTTCATTAAAATCCCTTCTTCACTGTCCAGTATCACTCCCTTTATTTTCCTCTGTTGGTCTAGCTTGGTACAGTTTGGTGGTGTTTTTTAATTTATGTTGTAAAGCTTGGTTTCCAACCATTGAATTCTTATTGCAGGCACCCATTTAGCTGTGATGTGTGTGAATGAAGACACTACAAATACTTAGGAAGGATCTCTCCCACCTCATGCTAGGTGCTCACCTAGACATTTGGCCATTATTTTGTCTCCTCAGTGATCAAGTAATAGATCAGACATTGTGGCCTAAAACTTTGTCTTGTACACAGCAACACTGTAATGGGAAACACCTTGCCCTTACTCAGTGTCATGAGGTACACATTAGAATTTGCCATTACATTTTGGAATATCTCATTAAATTCTCATCTAATCCATGCTAAGTGTATGATACATCATGTTTATGTGTCAAAATAATTTAGTCTTCTGATACTAAATAACTTCATGTTGAAATCTGTGGCGTCTGAACATGGACTTCTGTTAACCAGGCCTGTGATCCTGCAAGAAAAAGTGTATTTCAGTGTGCCACCTTCCATTATCTCTTACTTACTACAGTTAAACATACCTTTAGGCCTGTAAATCTTCTTTGAATGAGCTCAGATGAAACTATTACGTATACATACACAAATGATCAGAAAAATAGAGATTTTAATTGTAGTGTTTGGAAGATGGGTAAATTAGGCCAGTTTTAAACAGTAAAACAAATCTGCCCTACATTAATACTCATTAACAGCACGCGTTGCTAATGGCTAGTTCTTTATAACTGTTAGTCATTAGCTCTGCAAATTCAAAGTACATATTCTTTAAAACTTGGGTCATAAATTAGCTGTGAATATGCAGTACCATGAAGCTGAAGCTGCATAGCTGGTACTGGTGGCTGAGGTTCTTGATAGTCTTAGTTACCTACATGGAGGTAATCAAGATTACCTGGGAGCTCTCTGACAAGGCAGGCCTCTTCTTTCACCCCTACCATTGCCCTCAAATCTGAGATCTCCTTTCATATGATTTTTTAGCCCTTTCCCTCAGTGCCTGATCTCCAGGCTGGGTGACGCTTAGGTGGGGTTATTTATCAGGCTGTTGCAGGTACCTTATTGTGTCACTTGGCTGTTTTTCTTTGCTGCATAATTGCATTGCCTCTTGTCTAAGAGCACAAGTAGCCTTGCCAGTTCTTAATTGTGCCCTTTCTCAGTGGCCATTACATGACCATCAGGTTGTTGTTCATAGTTCTGAGGCCTCTCTTTTCAAACTGTGCTCATACTTTCAAGACCTTTGCTATTATCCCAGGCTATTCCAAGCTTCACATAGTAACAGGAGACACCTGGTATTGAATTCCACTTCACACAGCAAGCTCTCCTATAACTGATAACACACCTAGAAGGCCAGTACTGCAGCCTTGCACAGTAAGCATAAGACCTGGTTAGCATGACCTATTCCTAGCTAGAGCAATTAAATTTTTTACAAATTCATTGGGTACAAAAAATTTGTATATTGTTTGCAAAGCTCTTCTCCTGTGAGAACAGTCTGAAAGAGTTGGAGTTACTTGCTGGGAGAAGGCATTGGGGAGACCTTATTGTGGCCTTCCAGTAAGAGAGCTGGAGAGGGATGTGTTACAAGGGCATGTAGGGACAGAACAAAAGGGAATGACTTCAAACTGAAAGCAGATAGGTCTAGATTAGATATTAGGAAATTCTTTCCTGAGAGGGTGGTAAGACTCTGGGACGGGTTTCCCAGAGAACTAGTGGATACTCCATCCCTGAAATACTCAAAGCCAGGTTAAATGGGGCTTTGAGCAGCCTGGTCTATGGAAGGTGTCCCTGCCTGTCTGGGAGGGTTGGAACTGGATGATCTTTAAGATCCCTTTCAACCCAAACCATTCAATAATTCTGTATTATCTTGCAGTTTCTTTGATTTTCTAAAGTTTTTATGCTACTAGCACATAATGAAATTAATCTTTTGAATAGAGCCTTTAGAATAGGATGGCTTCTGATATTTTATAGGGTTTTTTTTTTTTTTTGTGTGGGGGACACATTCTTGAGTTTTTCAGAGAATTTAAATAATAATATTCTTTATCAAAATTAGTTTTCATAGTCTGTTCAACCAGTAATTGCTTTAAGCT
The DNA here is from genome assembly GCA_026261815.1 of Monarcha castaneiventris obscurior. NCBI lineage: Eukaryota > Metazoa > Chordata > Aves > Passeriformes > Monarchidae > Monarcha > Monarcha castaneiventris. Next base: position 41,509,644 of record JAMPIT010000575.1, read on the forward strand.
TTGAAAAAGCCCAGGCATCTTTAATATTTCACAGACATTGCATGCAATTCTACATTCTCATTCTAGATTGATAGCTCAATGAAGGCATCATCTTTGTTTGCAGAATTTTTAAAGACATGGATATTGGAATGAAGAAGATAGTTGAATTGCTGCTTAAGTTAACAATCATAAATTATTTTATTTATGCATGAATGGGCAGAGAATATGAAACTAATATGGTTTCCCAGATACGAAGAACTAAAATAAAGTATTCCTGAAGTCTGTAAAAAAAATCTATTCCAGAGGCAAAAAGACACTCAGAAGTTTGTTAATATGTAGACAAAGATTAAGTATGTTTCAAACATTTTTATTCCTGTGTTGAGTGTGTAAATCAAGGATTAATTAAAAAAGGATTATCTTACAAATACCTTGAAAATAGTTGTTGTATATCTATGTACTGATAATTCTGAAATTCAGCAAAATTTACCACTTGACATAGGTATGTCCTGTAGAATTTATACCTCAATGATTGGTCAGAATCTCTTAGTGTGGATGCATTTTTGTCTCTGCACTCTTAATGAAACTCCCAAGCCAACTAAACCTGATCCACACAGAAGCACCAGGAGGAAGTGGTAAGGAAAAATTCCCTGCAGCTGGGAGAAGGATGCTCCCATTTTCTGACCTCATCTGTTGTTTAGGGAGTTTTGCTGCCTTACAGGGGCTCAGCTGTGATATGTTGTGGAAAGACTGCCAAGGCTTGTCTGGCCCTCAGACTATGACCCCTTGGAGCTTTTCTACGTAGACTCCAGTCAACTGCCAGGGGTAGTGTGGAGCATATGAAGCTCCAAGGGATCTTGGATGGAGACTGTATCCAGTCTGGGCAACCTGCTGTAGCTTTGAGCACCTGACATTCTCCAGAAGTTCCTTCCAACCTTGGCTGTTTTGTGGTTCTGTGAATAGGAGTCATTTTTGTTCAGTTTTCAGAGCCTATCAGATTCTCTGTGGCCAAACAGCAGAAATGACAGATATACTTTGGAAAGTTTTGCTTTTTTCATTTTAGACATTTTGAAATGGGAAATAATTCTTATACATTAGTATGGTAGTGAGGACTTATATGTTGTTACTTTTTCAGAAATATTTCTGGAAATTTTTCAGAAAAAAAAAAATTTTTTTCCTCTCAGACTATACATGTTGCAAAACCCTGTTAATTGTTACTACCAGATATCCTGAAATTGTAGAGCTGAGAAGTTTATTATTCTTTATCTGTAACAATAGAATCATGGCTGCTGCCTCTCCTTCATCCACTGTTTATTAGTCCAGCCAGAATTCAGGCTCTGAAATTTTAAACTGAATTTTACTCCAAATGAAATAGATGCTTAAAATGTGCTTCAAATCGGTGTGCACCTGTGTTGAAATTACACAAGCAAACTTCACTTTTTATTGAGCCGTTCTGAACTAATACAGAATGTCTTGACATTTTTGCCTACCTTAGCCTCATTTGAAAACTCACATCTTAATTCTTGCCATTTGAAAACACCCTTGTAATGAATACTGTCCTAAAACTGCTTTTACTGTGTTTTGTGGCATGATTCGATAACAGCTTAACACTCATCAAATTAATTAAACTCTCATGAACCTGCCATTTAGTTAGAAAAAACCACGTACTCATATGCTCAGTATTCATTTGCATGAAAGACTTGTTGCGCTATAAAATAAAGTCTTCACTGAATAAGTTGTCAAATATCACACAAATTTAAAAAAACCCCTTCCTTAATGTGGGAGGGTATTTTCAAGGTCTGGGCCCTTGAGTTAATCAGAGTTAATTCAACCAGTCTCTGTCCTGGTGTCCATTCTCTTCCCACACAACCTTCTGCCCTGACAGTGTGGCTGAGCATCTGTATAAGCATTCACTGTCACATAGCTGGATCAGCTGGAAGTCACTGTCCTGTGGAACTCGAGCATTGCCCGTCATGTAATAGTTGTCAGAGAAGCACAGAAGTATGGGGACACAGGAGAGTGCATAAGTGTTTCATCATGTCCACATGGGCTCTCTCATGAGGTGAGAGAGACAGAGTGAGAGGAATCGGTGCTATGTTTTCGTTGTAAGGTGGTTGCATTTTCTGCCTTGTTTCAGAAATACCCTTTATCAGCTCCATGAAAGTTAGAAGGCCCACCCAGAATTTCAGCAGCAACTCCTTCAAAATTGTTAGCTGAATGTATGATCATAAATTATCATGTATTCTCTGTCTTTTGTTATGTTTGTAAATTGTAACTCGTTATCTTCATAAAGTTGCATGATACTGCAAGAAAATTGTCATTGTAGAATCATAGAATCAGAGAATATTCTGAATTGGTATAGAACTACAAGGAACACTGAAGTCCAACTCCTGGCACTGTACAGAACAGCCCCAAGAATCACACCATGTGCCTAGTACCTCATCTACCTCAGCTTTAAAAAAAAACAGGTTTTTTTTCCATGAAGGAAAATCAGTGAAACAGAAATACAGGGTCATTCTTTATTGCATTTTCAACAATGAAAAGCATGTAAAACACAGTGAGAGGCTAATATCTGAAAGAATAGGCAGAGAGACTCAAAGGAGGAGGCAAAATAGGTACATCAAAAGGGCAATGGAGATTTCTAAAACCCATCATCACAACCAAAATAGAGTTTTGTTGTGAGTCAAATGCAGAACTGGTAGAGGTGTATGAGTTTATTTTCATTATATTTGTTACATTCCTGAGGAGGCAATGTTCAGAACATGCTGGAGTTTTCAAAAGCTTGAGTTTAAGAAGGTAACAAAGTCAAGCTCTGGGACAGTTTAGGTAAGACTATATGAAGTCTTACATTGTACTAAGATAGCAACACATACAGAATGAAAGAGGGAAAATAATCAAAGTCTCAAAATACACCTGATTAATATTGGTAGTATAATACAGTATTTAATATTAAAGATGAGAATCTATCTTCAGTTTCTTATGATTTTAGGAAAAGCACCCAGTACTGTAGCAGTTCTTCGTCTTAATTCCCAAGCAGGTCATGAGCATACACATATTTTAAAAGCTGATGTGAGTTTTATACATAATGGATTTTAAGGAATGTAATAGGACATTAAATGTATAAGCTGATATTGGTATTCATGTTTAATTTTCCTATGGAAATGACAGATGGGTTGTTTCAACAAATTCTCAGGGGAAAGCATTAGAAAGAGTGATGAAATGAATATGCAATTCATAGGAGACTGTTATGTAAAGGGCAGTATTGAGGAACATAGAGGACTTCTCTTTCAATAAGCTTTTGTGAATTTAAGAGAGTGGCAAAGATTGAGCAAAGTCTCCAAGGTGCAGTGTCTTGGGTTTTTCTTTATTTTGTGCAATTAAATACCTCAGTAAGAAATTATCAATTAGTTTATGGCAGTTCTATATTACAATTTACATATACTCAACAGATTATGGTCTCAGAAAAACTGAAGTGAAACTGGTACTGTGATTTTTGAATGCATGCAAACAAAAAATACAAAGCATAGCAATTGTACATACTGTATGCTTCTTGCACTTTGATCAGTAACTTTGTTGTATACCTTTTTAACAATGTTTGAAGACTTTATTCTTCATTTTTCTGTTGCTCAGTCATAAGCTAGAAGTCATTTAGCTTCTCTCATATTTTAGCTTGGTAGCTGAGTGCAATATGAGCCTGAAATTAAAAATGTAAAAGTTCTGACAAACATGTAGTGCCTGGGAAAGATTATAGAGGTAAATATCCTCTGTGTTCTGGAAAGCAAGATGCCATGTGACAATTCACATTTTTTAAATTTTTAAATTCACAAGTTTATTTAACCTGAAAAATAATCAAAACTACTTGTTATTTTAAGACGACATATTTCAGAGAAAGTAAAATCTGATTTTATCTTTACTAAATTACTAGAAATTGAAATAGCAAAACATTTTTTCCCCATAGGCTAGGGTTTACTTTTTGCATTCGTGCCTTATAGAATTTTCCGATAAACTTTTTAATTCTATGACTGGAATTCATTGCAACATCTTGTCACATGTCAGGTTGGCAATTTCTAAACACATGCTAAAATATATTTATGTAATAAGCTGCATATGAATTAAGATTTGCAAAATTACACCATCTCTTGGAATTATTGAATAAATTTGGATTTTCAGTGGCTTTAATGAAAGGGAAGTAAGTAGTGAAAATGGCAATGTGAGAGCAGCAGTATCTCTCAGAGTCTGAGTTACTCAAGATTTATGCATAAAATTATATATATTTTGTATTTATTCTATTTAATTTAATTCCATGTTGAACCAGTCTCACAAAGCAAGAAGTGGCAGCATAGTTTACAGTACCCAGAAAATCTTGTTGTAGTGAGTACACCACTGCTTTTTATATCGGCACATTGACACAAATACTAAAAGCAGTGATTCAGCTAAGGTTTTTCAGCAATTCAACTACTTTTGAAGTAACTGGGTAGAAATAGGTACTCTCAGAAGAGTGGCGCCTTTATTGAAGATGTCACAGACAGCACTGAAAGTATCACTGTACTTTAACCCAGTGTCAGAAGAGGGATGATACCGCCACTGCTTCAAAGCTAAGGAGGTCATATGAGTTATTATGAATTAAACAAACAATATGTTGTACAACATCAGCGTTTCCCTGAGTTTATTAACTGCCTATCACATGTTCTTTCTTAGAATTCTAACCTGATCCATCAGAAGGTGTCTCCTCCTGCAGAACAACAAGGATCTCCAGTCTTATCATTCATTACTCTGGAACAATTCAATGCCATTCGCCTTGTGCAGAGTGTCCATCAGTCACTTGCTGCTTTAAGTAAAGTCATCAGAGGTACCTCACTACTGAGTTCTGAAGTACAAAGACTAGCAAGTGCTCTGTTAAACCAGAAGGTAAGTCATTTTGTAATAAATATACATTACAATAAGCATTGAAAAACCCAAGGAAACTGAACTATTTCTGATACACATTTTCATGTTACCATTTGTATTAAGTTTTTTTTTATTGATAAAGACTCTAAAATGGAATTCTTTTAAAGATAGAAACTCTGAAGCAAAATCTTTTTTTTTCTGGAAAATTTTTCAGAATTTTTTTCTATTTTCAGAAGCTTCTGAATATATTACTCTCTTGTCAAGTTTTCTCTTAAGGACAAATCCTGTAAGGTTAGAAGTTGTGGAATACTATTTCAATTTTAAATACCAAATCATGCTAGATAAGTCACATATATTAGCCAGTAGAACATGTAAATCTGTCCCTTTACTTAGTTTTTACATTTTCTTAAAATTTAAGTTGTAATAACAATTCTCTTTGCATTTATTCAGTATGGAGTATTGCCATACCACACCAGACAAGCTGCACCTGTCATACCAATGTATCATCTCACCCTGTATTCTTGATGTAGAGGAAAAGCAGTCAGAATTTGTACATGTACTTTCTCCATGTTTTTTGGCACCAAACTGGACATGTTTATGAGCTGGTATAATTAGTGACAGCAAGTTTACATGCTCTGTCATTAATAGCTAGATAATTGGATTACAAAGGTAGTCAAGCATTGATGTGACATGAAACTCTGGTTTTGTTTCACCTCCAGCAATTCATAAATTCTGTCGATGCTAATGCATAGATATTGAGATTGCTTCTGCAATGAATGATAATTCCTGTTAGCATCCTGTTTATCTTCATGTGAAGAACAAGTACTGTTAAAAAGATTGTTATGCATTTATTGATCTATCAAATTCTAATCAAAACAATAAATAAATTTGTTGTCTTTTTAGATTCACAAGACACCATTTGTTAGCAGAATTGCTGTACAATTAGAATAAATTAATGTTTTCATGTTAGCAATCTTATTGCCTTTTAAAACATGTTTTGACTGTGTGGTAGAAACTGGTACTAAGTCCAAGTCAGTGAATGGAAATGATACATGTAATGGCCATTCTTTAGTTCTTACAGATACATTTCTTGTTACTGAGCAAGAGAGCATGGCTCGCTTGTGTGCTTAAGCTGCACGCTTCAACTGGAGCCAGCAGCAGCTGTGAAGCTGATCACTACCACAGAAAGTTTCTTAAAAATTCTGTGCATTTTAACCTCTCACAAGCATCACTTCAGTGCTTCCTGATGTATTGACCAGTGCTTCTGTCATTTCATCTGCTTGCTTACCCACTTTCCTTGACATGGATCTCTGCATTGGATTGTGACCATATAGCACTTTTTTCAGCAGCTTTCCAGAGGGGCTAATGCCACGTTCTTGGCATGGCAGCTAAGCCTCGCTATATTTATCATCAAAAAAATTATTTGCTTCATGCATTTTCTATACACTCTTCATTGTTTTCATCTGTTATGTAGCAAAGGACTATTTTTCAAAACCTATATTTTAAACCCACTAAGATTATAGTTCTTTTAAGATTATAGCACCTGAAGAAACTGCTGGATTACTAATAGAAATGTGAAATTCAATAATTGTCTGACTTATAAAGGTTTCAGCAATGTGCTGTATTTGTGTAAAATTGGTATGTTAGCCCCATACTAACCACTGTGAAGAAAAGTAGCTCCACCCCAGCCAAAATGAGCATAACTACATCTGAGATACACTTACATAATAACAATTAGCTAAGCTATTTATTTAAAGTAATTTAGAGTGATATATTAGCAACATTAGGCAGATGCCTTTTAAGTGATATATTGATGAGCTGTCTTTAAATGCATATCTAGTAGAAGAGGCTGCAAAAATGCAGTTTCAAATAAAAAATAAGTTTCAAAAAATCCTAATTCAGACCCCCCCCTCCCCATGGAGTTAATTGTGCTTTTTAAAGTGTCTTGTTTGTGTTCTAGTTTATTCATTTTTAATTAGTATCCTCGAATCTAGTTATGTTCTGGTTTTTATCTATAAAAGGTGAACATAAAGTATTTACTTTGAAAGGTACTTTTTTTTACAAACTTCTGTGATCAGATTTTGAATACATGTTCAGGACATATGCTATTAGAATGGGAACTTCCTGGAAAATGCAGCTGTAAATATTAAACAGTATAAACTGTTTATTCTGCTCAGCATCTTCGGTAGTGTTCAGTATTCCACGGGTACTGTTTCACATCATTCTCTTTCTCATAAGTAGGAGAATCTTGCAGTCACTTTCACTGTGCTTTAGATTCCTGTGGACTAGGTAAAATTAATGTTCCTATCCTTATTTTATAAGGAGGAGATTTAACAGATGCCATTTTAAGCCTTTCTTTTTGAAGTCAATGAAAAAAATTTGTATGGGGAAGTCTTGCAGGATTTTTTTTCTCAGGTGTTGCTCTGCAAAAACTGTAAGGTGATGAGAAGTTAATCATGCAGAGGAATTGTACCAGATTGTCTTCACCACAGAGCCACACAACTGCATGTTCAAGTCTGGGTAGGCTGCAGCAAAGGAGTGGGAAACTGTGGCTGCAGTTGAAAGATGACGTGACTTTCCAAGAAATAGTGCTCTTAGGCTTTTTGGAAGTGTTTGTGGAACCAACTGATACTTCCTGATTGAATAGCAGAGGTTCTTGCAAGTTCTCCATCAGCACTGTGTCTGGGCCACACAAAGAATTAGCAGGAATATGACCTTTCTGTTTGTGGTTGTATGTTCTTGATCATTATATTACTAGTATTGCCCTTTTTCTTTATAGATATATTTGATCTCGAGATTATTTATTTTCATTCAAGTTGCTGGCTTAAAATGTAATGATGATGGGTTTGAAATGGATACTTTCAGTAAATATATATTTTATTTCAGTGTCCTGTCACATGGCAAAGCAAGTGGGAAGGTCCAGAAGATCCTTTGCAATATCTTAGAAGTCTTGTAGCTCGAGCACTTGCCATACAGGTAATTTTAAAGAGTCATTTACCTCAGCGTGCTGGTGTTCAGTGACACAGTTTATTATGTAAATTCCACTACAGTAGACCTTTACAAATACAGGTCCCAAAGAGTTTTAGATGTGTGAAAAGCCATGTAAAAATATGAAGATCAAGGAGTAATGTGATAATATTGTTAGTTACTTCACAATTGGTTTACATCTTAGATTTTTGTCATTAGTCTTTGTGGTGAACTGTGGGGAAAAAAGACTTTTTTTACCCAGATGAAATTTTGCATCTAAGTCAAGACACAGTCTTTAATCTGGTAGAGGGATGCTTATCAAGATGTAAGTGAAGCATTTCTAATAAAGATAATGTAGAAATTGATAGATGACTAGTCTTTGAAGAAAATAATGAAAACGTCTGCATTCTCTTGGTTTAGAAGGGGCTATAAGAGAAGGTGCAGAGTCTGACAACAGCTCTGTCTATCCATAGTGAAGAGGTTAAGTTTTAGTTTAGGTAAATCTATATATATTTTGACTGACAGAAGTGGTGCATGTAAGTTAATACGCAGAAAAAATAAAAGTAATTTTTCTAAATTAATTAGTATTTAAGGAAACAAATTCCTTATCTATGTCGGATACATAGAGAGAAAACTGTGAGAACTTTCAAGAAAGGAAGACTACTGTAGGAAGGCCAGATCTTCGTTACCTCCCAGCAATAAATAGAAAGCTGTTGGGTTTGATCTTGATTAACACATCTTGTCCAATGGGATACCAAGATTTCCATCAATATTAGTGTTCACTGTCAGATTCAGAAGAAAGATTTGAGTAATGACTTCTAGGCATTACTTTTTCTAAAGAAACTGTCAAATAGATGTTTCCAAAGTATTGATAAGATTCTAGTTAGGCAAACAATTTACTTTGGCTAATGCTTATTTTTTTTCTTTATCCTTTCCTTTATAAAAGGCTTAAATTATAAACAAGAAAAAATATAAATATGTATAGCAACAAGTGATAATGCATGTTCAGATGTTATTTGGTCATGCAGCTGGAGTTGAACTTAGTCTCATCTGTCTTTTTGCTGACTATTAAACCCCTTAGAGTTAAAAAAGCATCTTTTGTGGTGAGTCAGCATGTTCGTAAGCTTCAAGAGTACTTTACTGTTTGCAACTTCTGCTTTCATTTGGTTGTGACCAAACTGCATGGAATTTTCCTTACTTATATGATTTATTTTTAATGGAAGTCTGAGATTAGAGTTCAAGCTTTTGTGTGTAGTGCACCTTCCATACAAAGTGACAATGCAGAGGTAACAGGATGAGATTAGTGTTAATAGTAATAGATGATTTTCAACCACACATATTCCAAAAGTTGTTATTTCCATATATTACTCCAGTCAGCTATTGACAAATGTGCTGCATTATATTTGCTGCATTACCGTGATAGTAATCTTCCTTTCTCATTGCTCAAACTGCTGACAAAATGGTACATTTGGATTAGTCATTTTTATGGAAGTTATTATGAAGGAATCATTTACAGTTTTTAACATTTATTGTAAGAGAGAGAAAGATTATTAAGGCATAGCTTTACAGTAGATACTTAACTGTGTCCATAAGCAGTAAATTATGTTCAATTTTTTATTAGTGGTAACAGTCGCTGGTTGTCTCATTTTATTTCTTTAATGTCAAATATGTAATATAGTTGTGTTTGGAGCAATTCTTAATAATACAGTATCAGTCTGCTTTGCCTCTCAAGCTTCTAGTTGAATCACATCTGAAATACAATTTCTATATTTTTTGGTGTATATTATTAGAAAAATGTTGATTATTTCTAATTACGTATTTCAGATGAATCATCTTTTTCCGTAAATCTGCTTCCAAATCATGATTGTGCCCATTGCGCCTTTCTGATTAGTCTTGATCATTTTTTAATTAACTTTTCTTTTTTGTGACTTTTAATTATTGATTTTATAAATGTAATTAATCATTAGTTAGTTCTAGGTTTAGTGTTTAAAAATTCAATAAAGGCTTCAATAACGATATCTCATAAGTCTGAAAATTATCTTCAGATTTATTTTTCAATAAATGCCATATTTTGGGTTAGTTTAGTTTTATATGACCAACTTTATAAGCTTTTTTTTTATAGTTACTCTTATCTCCCTCTGTTTCATTGACTATGAGATACTGACTAACACTTTACTGTTTGAGACAGGTTTGATTTAGGCATTTTTAAAGAGGAAATAGGAGACATTGAAAGATCAAAGTTTTATTGAAGGATTACATTTACTAAGGGTGCAGTAAGTCTCTACCTAGGTTATTAGTTAAAGGCTGCTGTGTCAAGAGGTTTGCTGCCAGTGCAGAAAATAATGAAAGTAACTGCAACAAGCATTTAATGGGGATGGGGAGGAACACAAAAATATAGGCCAGATGGTAAAAATATTTATAGCAGAATTTCTAGAAGTGTAAAGATGTTCTGAGAGCATTACAGAACAACAGGCAGAAAAACAACAGGTGTTGCATTTTTCAGGTCTGAATTCACTCAGTAAAAAGCAAAATAAAAAAAAAAACCCCAAACCTGCCTATTGAAAGTGTGAAGAAATTTAAATATGCAAAATGCAGTAGAGGCATGTATTATTTTGTACTATTAGTTATGGTGATAGACCTGATGTAAATAGGTGATTTTTTCCCAGGTGGAAGTTCTGATATTTGGATGCTTTAAATTGAAACAAAAATTATGTTATCTTCTAAGATGGTGTTCTGAATACTTTCAATTAGCAGTGCTGACACTGAACTTTATGATATTGCATTTCAGCTTGTCCGTCTGCAGTGACATATTTGCTAGAGACATTAGGATATGAAATGTATGAATTATCACTGATCACTGTATAAGTTTTAATGCTTGGTCCTTATCCTGTCAGTTTCCTCATGATGGCACCATGAATGTTTTCTGTGGTTTCCCTCTCTCGTGGTTCATGGTCATAGCTCAGCGATAATGCACATCAGTGCATAAGGGTATTAAGTGCATCCCAGTCTCTAGATAAAGTGTCTTCTTGTGGCTGAGGATACCAGCAGGAGAGAGAGAGAAGACTCACAGCTGCAGCTGTTAAGAGGCAAAACAGCAGCCCAGGGAAATGTCAGCTGAACAGCAACCTTGAAAAAATGTTTCAGGTCAACAAATTGGAAATCTGGTTTTTTTGTTTCCACAAGTACTAAATAAAGGGCTTAATTTCACCTCTTTGAAAAAGAACCCCAAACCCTTCCTATTCCAAAAAGACCTTCTGTTTCATTCTTTTGTACTCAGCTGGTTTTATGTCATTTACAAAATCAGTTCTTCCTTAGGATGACTGTTTGGTCAGAGAGCTGCTAGAAGTCTTGTAGCATACATTCTGACCTCAGAAACATAAGCACCAGTTTCAGAGTTGTAATCAAGGAAATGTTTATGAATACTGAAAATCTTTAGTTGCTTAATTTATGAAAGGTTTTGTTGAAAATGTGCATTTATCCTAGTACTCCTAGTATATAAAGAAGTTAAATTTAATGTTTTTTCAAGAGACTTACATTTATTTTCTGAGATGCTGATCTCTTGTCCCTTCTCATCCTGAGTAAAATCTAAGGTAGTAATAGTTAACTTCAATACCAATTTGATCACCTTGTATATGATTTTTACTGTTTTAATGGTCTTTTACTATTTGAGGAAGAATGACTTTGTTCCTGTTTTGGAACCCTATTCCTCTATTTCAACAATTAGGTCCCCAGAAAGGTGGATTGGACACCCAAGATATATGAGGTTTGAACTCTTGGAAATTGCCTGCTGAATATACTAGAAAACCTTCTGGGAATAGGAAATACAGGAGTTCTCCTTCATATCCTAGGCATCTAGGCAGAGATACTAAATCTTCATTCACTGATAACAGGCAGAAAGTTTGCTGTTAGAAAACCAAGACAATTGAGTACTCTGAATTTTCACCAGGCTAAAGAAAAAAATAATAATAAATTTAGTACAAATCCAGAATTGTCATGCTCAGTCCCCCTATTCATCCACTGGGGCACTCCATAATAAGGCCTATCCCAATTCAAGTAATCACACTTTGTTTCCAGAGTGTTTTCTAATACATTGCCTTAACAGAGTCTGCAGCAGGGACAATAACTTAATGGTTTGTCTTTTACAGTTTTAGGAGAGGCTGATTCAGATGGATTTGTTTGGCTTCTTCCTCACCTTGTCATTGTTCTCATGGCTCTCTATTTGAACAGCTGTTACCTAGGTATCTGTACAGTGCCGAATACTCCAGATTTAGTATTCTAATATTAAAGATTCATAAAAATTCACAAAAATTCATAAAAGTAATACGTTTTAAATCCACCCATTCCATTATCTTAGTTCAAATTTCCACTGTATTCTGAAGAATTAGCATTTTTCTGCTGCTTTTCTTGGCTTCTCCTCTTTAGCTGTCATGAATATCAAAACAAAAAGACAACTACAGCCTAACAGTATCTGCTAAGGAACTGATCCTTAATTGGCTCCCTCAGTTCTCATCATGTTGCAGCATGATTTCACTTCATTCAGGGTTTATCAGCCAGGATATGTCTTTCAAGACCTTATACCTAAGTGATAACTGCTTGGTGAAAATTGGAAATTTGCAAGTACTACTAAGAAAATATGGGGTTTTTTTGTCTCTAATAGGCCAATTTGAAGCTCTTAGCAGCTGTTTTATCATGTCTCTTTTAATCACTGTCTCAGTTAGATTGCACTGGTGAAGTAATGGCTGATACAGAGTAGTAGTGCTTTGTAAAGATGCACCATCCAAACAAGGGACCACACCAAATGTGAGATGAAAGTTTTTGGTCATGGATGGGTAATAGGAGTTGTCCACTGAAATAAGATCTAATTTCCAAGGAAATTAAAGCAGAAGCTGAAGCAATTTTTGTGCTTAAAGAGATTGTGTACTCTTGTCACTTACAGAAAGCTGTGTTCATGCATTGATAGTTTCCCTTCCAGGCTCTTCACCATCTTTGCAGCCCTCCTTGGGACACTCTCTAATAACTTAATATCTGTTGTAAATTGTGATGCCCAAAACTGAACATCACTTTTTTTTTGTAGTGAAATGTTTATTTTCCTCCAAAATAGAGTGGATTTTAACACTAAATCTGCAAACTATGCTATTTCAAATGTAAACAGTTTTGGTTGCCAGTGAACAAGACATGTCAAGTTTTGGAAAAACATTATTCTTTTTGCACAAAAAACAGTTGCACAAAAAAACTGGAAAAACAGTTTTTAAAAAGCAGCATCGGAAAAGGGAAAATATGCTACCTACATTTCATTGTTTTCATTGTGAGCTGTTGAAGCTTATTCCCGGTGAGGGTTAGGTGCTCCATTAAACTGAGGCATCCACAAATTACAGGCTTTTCAATAAACATCAGGCTTAACTGTTGTGAAAAGTAATCTGTTTCAAAAGAACTCAGCTGCTGTTCATTAAACTCTTGAAATTTTAAGCATGCTTGGTGAGAATGGCTGTTGTGTTGAAATTGTGAACTACTACCTTGTAAGCAGAAGTTTGAGCAGCACCCCTTATCATACCACTAACCAGATGTTCAGCTCTGTGATTATAAAATATTTATTGCAGGAGATAATGACTCATAAAAAGATATTTGTAAATGTTGAATAAAAGAAGAACCCAGGTCATTGTCTCCATAGACATTGTGTCTCTGAGAAATTACCATATTTTAAAGAAAATTATCTTCTTTCCTAACCTAGGTTTAAATTTAAAAAAACTAGATTTAGTATTTTGTGTTTCTTCTATGGATGCAAGATAGTATTTATATACTTAGTAAATTACAAAAAGCTGTACTATATATTTTATAAGGTTTAAAGCTGTAGTTGATATACTTTATTTAAAGTAATAAAATAATCATTGTTCATTGATTTTTCTCTTTAAGCTACAAGATATATTTTCACAATACAGGAAGAAATCTGAAAAGATGCAATGATAAAATATTAATAAATTTTATGCATTCAATCTGTCAAAATTAAAAGTGTAGATTGCTCTGTTTGTAATAACTTGTTTTTCACTGTATCTCCTTTATCATGGACAGAGCTGTCTGCAGAAGAGAAAGCAGAGTAAAATGGATGGTCTTGTCTGACAAAAGCTCAAGCAAAAAAGGTTAATTTTAGTACAAGTGGTTGAAAACAATGTTATTTTCATTCACATGTGAAAATGAGTCCTTATGTTATTCTGTCAAAGACTGGTAATTTTAAATTCCATCCATTAATAAATGAGAAGGCTGCAGCACATGCTAATGCACCAATATGTAGGTTCATCCCATCAATCTGCTTTGCTTTTTCTAGACAACTTAGAGAGAGGTTTGGGTTGGAAGGGACCTTAAAGACCATCTCGTTCCAGCCCCCTGGCATAGGCAGGGACACCTTGCACTAGATCAGGTTGCTCAGAACCCCATCCAACCTGGCCTGGAACACTTCCAGGGATGGGGCATCCACAATTTCTCCGAGCAACCTGTTCCAATACATCATCCACTCTCACAGGAAAGAGTTTCTTCCCTAATACCTAATCTAAATCTACCCTCTTTCAGTCTGAATTCATTCCCCCTTGTCCGGTCACTACATGCCCTTGTAAGTAGTGTCTCTTTGTCTTTCTTGTAGGCTCTCTTCAGGTACTGAAAGGCTGCATTAAGGTCACCCCAAAGCCTTCTCTTTTCCAGGCTGAACAATCCCAACTCTCTCAGCCTTTCCTCATAGGGAGAGATGCTCCAGCCCTCTGATCATCCTGGTATCCCTCCTCTGAACTTGCTCCAACAGGCCTGTGTCCGTCTTGTGCCAGGGACCCCAGAGATGGATGCATGCCTTGGTTTGAGACAAATTGGAGGAATATCCAAAATGAATGTCCTCTGATAGAAGGCAGATTTCAGCAGCCCCTCCCCCACCAGGTTAGGGGAAAAAATTCCTCGGAGGAAAGTGAAAAAAACCTATTTTTTAACAAGCAAAGTGCACGCAGGCACGGAAGAATGATGTTAAATAATAAAACCTCTCGCTGTGGAGAGAACCTGGTAAATTCAGAGTCCTTTGTAGGCATGGCTCTGCCCTCTCTAGAGCTGGTGTTTGGCATGGGCCCCTCCAGGCCACAGTGTAGGGCCTCCTGGGGATGATGTTCCAGACTGGAGCAGAACAGTCCCAAGAAAAGTTCTTGCCAAAGGAGGCAAGTAGCTCAGCTAGTAGGCTAGCTAAAAGGCAAAGAGTTTTAACTCTCCGTCTGTCTCGCAAGAAAAGGAGCCAAAAGCTGGCCAAAAGCAGGAAGGCACTTTCCTCCTCTCTGTAGCAGCCAGGAATGCAGGGGAGTGTGTGTCCCTGAGCACAAACCCCTCTGAAAAAATTTGCCTGGCTTCTCTCTCCCCTCTCCTGGCAACCAGCTTAAAGGCACAGGATTCATGTCCGGCACAGAGCAGACAATAAAGAATACAGTATCATACAGTCACCCCAGGACATTGCAGCCCTGCAGGTGGGGTCTCAGCAGAGCAGAGCAGAGGAGCAGAATCCCCACCCTGGCCCTGCTGCCCACGCTGCTTTGAATGCAGCCCAAGACACCATTGGCTTTCTGGGCTGGGATTGCACATGGCTGGCTTGTGTCCACCAGCAGCCCCAAGTCCTTCTGGGCAGGGCTGCTCTCCATCTGCTCATCCCCCAGCATATGCTGATACTGGGGCATGCCCCAAACAGGTGCAGCACCTTGTACTTGGCCTTGTTAAACCTCAAGAGATTCCAATGGGCCCAGTTTTCAAGCCTGCCCAGGTCCCTCTGGATGGTATCGTGTCCTTCAGGTGTGGCAACAGCACCACTCAGCTTGGTGTCATCAGCAAATTCGCTGAGGGTGCACTTGATCCCTTTATCTATGTCATGAACGAAGATACTAATTAACACTGGTGCCAGTATGGACCCCTGGGGGGCACGACTTGTCAGTGATGTCCACTGGGACTCTGAGTCATTGATCACCCCCCTCTGGATGTGACCATCCAACCAATTTCTTATCCATCTCACATCCATCTCTCTCCAGTTTAGAGAGAAGTATGTTGTGAGGGACCATGTCAAAGGCTTTACAGAAATCCAGATAGATGGCCCATAAATCCAGATCTGTAGCTGTTCCCTTGTCCACTGCTGTAGTCACTCCAACCTAAAAGGCCACTAGATTGGTCAGGCAGGACTTGCCCTTGTTTACAGTAACTTGCTCTTCTGATCACCACTGTGTTGACAGAAATATTCTGTCTACTAATAATAAACAATCTGTTCAAAATCCTTTATTGTTTTATTTATAAATCTGGTGTCATAGGCAGAAGTGCATACATAGAAATAAATTCCTTAGAGTAATAAGACAACTTTGTAACTAAAAAGTAGGTGTGATTGTGGCTCTTTTTTAACCTCTAGATTGTTTGCTGGGAGCTGGGTTGGTGTACAGTTTGAAAAATGTTTCATCTCCTGTTTTGAGATCTTGATTGGTCAAAATAAATGGTAACATGCTGTACCTGTTTCTCAAATATCATTTGAAGATATGGCTTAAAGAAAATAAGCCCATTTTTAAATAGGAACATATTTCCATTCCAGAAGCAAGCACCATCCCTAGTTAGCAATCTTTTTGGCATTTCTTTGGGGGAAGGCACAAATGTAGCTGTGTATTGACCTACCTTTCTCTCTTTGAAGGAGATGCCATATTACCAAATTTGAAATTATAACATAGTTTCATATTGTATTCCTTTGCAAATATATTAAAAATACTTAAAATTTCAGAGCCTTTTAAGTTTCAAGGCTGTCATCTCAAATTTAGTTTGTGAAGGAAAAGAGTTGTACAAATAATTCTTGACTAAACCCTTCTTTATTTGTTGTGTGTGCAGTTGTTTTACTCATGGGAATTTACAGTCAAATAAAGCAATCAGTGCAGGATACAAGTGCACTCAGCAATTCTGTAAACAGGCATAACTGCATTTTAAAACTGAAGTCAACAGAAAGACATTCAGATTTGGAGTTTTGTTTGTTTTGTTGTTCAATTTTTTCATTAGTAGAGTTCTTTCTGGTGTGGCCTTTATCTCTAAATGTTCAGCAAGGTACATAATTGAGGAAAAAAGAAACCAAACCTTGAATCAAAGTAGAAGAGTTGTTAAGAGTGATGGGAAGCTTAGGTCCCTATTTAAGGCATGTAAGTGATGCTTAAAGGCACGAAGGATTAATACCCTCCTGCTCTATAATTCCCAGTGTGTTCAGCTGAGTGCTAGAAATAGCAACTAAATTAAAATGTGTGCCCCTACATGGAGGAGAATGTGCAAAAGCATATTGATGTATTTGTATTGGTAATGCCACATAGTCACTCTGAACTAAGAGTGTTATGATCCAATGAGAAATCTGTTCTCTGATCTTGAACATCTGAACTTGAGTTTCAAAATTCCTGTCAGGTTTGTACTGTTGCACAGTGTTGTATGTGCTTTTCCTTAGACATACAGTTTGTTTTCCTATAAGTTCTCTATCATTAACATTTTCAGTATTATTTCTAATATTTCATTATCCCATGCAATAAATTAAGCAAGTGAAATTACCTATGTATCAGTCAAAATGCAGTAAATAATTTAGAACTAAACCAAATATTGTTCATTCTTCAGATATGTAGATTACAAAGCTATGAAAAAGATTTATTCTGTCATGTGTATTCATGTATTATCACACTGAGAAAGTACAAAGTAATGATTTGCATATATCAACAGATGAGTCCATCAAATAAGAAAAACAGTAAGATATTACTAGAATAATAAAACTGAAACCAATATGTGTATCCAAACATACCATGGAAATGCAAAATGCCTAATGAACTCACTAAAGGTCAAAGAAAGTTGTTATTTCTTCCACACTTTTGAGGCCACATCTGAAACCTTTGTCCAGTTTTTGGCTGTGAAGTTGAAAAACATTACCCAGATGGTCCAGAGAGGTTTGTGGAGATACATGGTTTGTAGAGGTATCTTTGGAGATACACAGAGCTAGAGTAGACAATGCTCTGAACAACCTAAATTGGTATTGAATTTGGCACGACTCTGAATTGCAACTGGATTGGATGCCAAAATGTTTAATTTTATGAATAATTTTTTTCTATAATGGAAGTAATTTGAAAACTAAAGTCATTATATCAAAAAACCCCACCCAAAAATTAATTTAAAAATGTAACAAAAAGATAGTGTGCTGTTTAACAGAAGTGTTTAACAAAAATTTGCTTTCAGGTTTAATAAAAGGTTTTATGAACTTCAGAGACCTAATATGCTGCACTTGAGGTACCTTTGTGCTAACTGCCTTGGCTTTACAGTGTAGGAGCAAGCAACAATCCATACCAGCTTGCTGCACCAGTTAAAAAAAAACTTAATTATATTCTGTGTCTACACAAAATTATCCTTTGCTGAATAAAGGATATTTGATAGTCTGAACATTAATCCCATGTTGGAGCATTCCGTTTAATGGAATGTAAGCAGCTTTAGCATGAGCCACCATGGTGTGCCAAGATGCCATGTCACAGTCATGGCCATGACGTCGTGTAGCTCCTTGGTTTAAATGGGGTTGCATCAGCCACTGTTGCCATTCTGTGATCTCTTTTTTTCATGTTGAAAAATCCAGATTTGCTTCTTTGTCTTTTAATTGTGGTATCTTTTGGGTGTTTTGGGATATGGACCCCCCACCGTGTTAAACAATTTCTGATTAGACTTCTTTAGTATGTTTGATTAACATTTCATACTTATCTGAGAGTTAGGTTAAGCCTTAGTAGTTGCTAATATAGTAGGGTTTGTGACACACACATGGGTGAGAGATTTTATTTCTATTTTGGCAGCCTTAAAAGAGGATGTTAACGAAAAATAAATGACTAGTAAACAAAAGGAAAAAAAATGGAGAGAGACTGCTGACTGTTGTTCAAGGGGTCATTTGTTTCAGAAGAGGAACAAGGACTGTGAGAGAGATGCTTAGTGGAAAATCTGTATCTCATGGGGTGTAGCGGGGAAAACGAGCCATAGCAATGTGAGCAGTTCTGTGTTGGCACTCTTTATTGTAACGCAGCCTTCAAGCTGGTACTGTAAAATAAATTACTGCACTGCATCCTGTCATTACTAGTGGCTAATATATTGAGTATTCTTTACCCCTGTTTAGTCACACCAGCACCATCACAATATAGAGTTCAGCATCCCTGGGACGGGACCAGGCCGGGCAAGGCTGGGCAAGGCAAGGCAAAAAATATTAAACCAAACATAAACTCCAAATTAAATTGCTGTGTTATTTACCATTTGAAAGATAGTATGAGACAACACCTTATCATATACCTGAAACACTGCAGTATTCACATGTTCAATTAATAAAAGATAACTAGCTCAAGAATAATGGCTCAAGGATTTCACATGCAAAAAACTTACCACAAGGGAACAAATTGTTGTATACCAGTTGTTCCTCAGAACCTAGGCATAACCCCCTCTGGGCTCAATGCCTAGAAAAATCCCTCTATTTCATTTCTTTGAGCTGTAATACTGTCACTCCTGCTGGCGTTTGCCACTGAATGCCTGCACTTAGGAGCGCACCTGTGGAACAGCTGCTGCACTGTGAGGAAATCAGGGCTGTAGCATAACTGCTTGTTTGACCTTTGTTCAGTCTAAACTCCAGTTAACTGAGTACTTACTTCCCTAGCAGTGCTACTCACCATCATTTGCTCTCACACTTAGCCAAATTTCTGCAATTTTTTGCTCAGTAGTGTGGAAGCCTTCTAAAACTAGTAGAAAAACAGAATTACACCGCATGGTTCCTGGCTATGCATATTCATATCATACTGAATACAATTTTCCATCTAGGCACAAAAATGAAATTACTTCTGTCGTGATTTATATGATTTTCTTTTTCAGTATGAGTTCTCTTTGGGGACCACAGCAATAGAAAAAGGCAGTAGAAGAATATACATTTGGAATGAATTAAAACTGGTGAAGGAAGAGGACTTGATTCATTTTAGAGGAGTTCTGTGGTTCTAAAGCTGTATAAATGATAATGTGAAAATCTGGCAGCCTCTTTATTCCTTCCACTGTTCAGTGAGATTCTCAGTTTGCTATGGGATTGTAGATGATAAGGAAGACTTCTCTCTGAAAATGGAGTAGATGTTTCTTGGATATTAAGATACATGAAAAAATATTACTTGAACCACGCGAGACCACACTTAGAGACTTGTTTTTGTAAGGGGAAAAGAAAAGAAAATGCTTTTATTATAGGAAACAGATCTGCATATTAATGGAAGTTTTGAAATATCCTGCTAGGAATTGCTTTCCAAGCATTTTGGGTATCTCTGATAAGTTTTGATATTATATTTGTAATCTTAATTTCCTAAATTAATCTATCGCAGGCAGTTAAGTTTCTAGCATAATTCTAATAAGAAAGATTCGGGAAGTATTGAAATAATGAAATTTTGAAATAAACAGTTGCAAAGAAGAGTGGATGATAGATTTTTTTTTTTTTAATTTTGTAGTAAAAATATTTTCCGGGTTAGGATATTTGAACTTGTAGACCACATTGTTGGTATAGCAGTTATATAAGAGTTGGTGATGGAAGAAAGCCCTTCAGACTGAAATGCTGAATGGCCACCCAAGATGAATAACAAGTCAAACAACTTTTCATCACTTTTACAAATGGAGTCAATATATGTTTCTGTCAGAGTTGGGATGGGGGAAGGGCTGTTACCTTTTACAGGATTTCTCCCTTTCAGGAACATCACTTCAGTCTTTCTACAAGCTTATCTTAAACGTCCTTCCCATCAACACCTGATCTCTTCCAGCCTTATGGCAGTGGGACTACCAGTGACAAATGATCTGTCAATAGAGTGGTGTTGTCTTTTGAAACTGTAGCATTTCCCCAATAGGCTGTCATGTGGTGTTATAGGACTAAAATAAACATGAGGATATTTTTTAAAATTGTGTTGTAAAATAGATTTGATTGCATCCAAAATTATTTATTAAATGGATGTAAATGAGCTACATATTCAGCTTTATATAGAGCAGTACAAGCCTTTAAAATTTTGATTTTGTGATCTAATGAAAGGTTTTGTTACTGTGTACATCCTAGTGCTACTTAATTATATGAGTTCAGAATTAATGCCACCCATACTGGTCTTCTAATTGGGTGGAATATAAACATCTATGTTCCTGACAGTGTTTCTCTTTAGCAGTTCCATTAAAAGTTATTTGATGACAGCAATAGAATGTATTAATTACAAGTTGAAATTGTCTCCTTTTATTACTCAAAACAATTTACTAAACCTCTCCTAACCAGAACACAGGGTTACTGCTATATGATAAAAGAAATTGTTATATATAGTCATTAAAAGAATCATGCAGACAAGAGTCATTACCGTGTACATTTACCTAATGGAAATGGAAAGCAAAAATCTCCAAACTGATTCATAATCATTTGGGTTGAGGGCTCATAATCAGAGATGTGGCAGATTAAAAAAAAAACAAAAAAACTGATTAAAGGCTTGAACATGGTGGAAACATTATGGAGATGTGTGTGACACACTGCCAAAATAAAATGAAACTCCATGAGTGATATGTACTTGCATTTTAGATGATTCTGTCACTTCCAAAATGGTTCTATGGAATTATTCATCAGTCAGCAGTCCAAACAATGCACTTAAGTACTTTTTAAACAAGATATAGGTGCTTGGCAGATGCATTGTGTGATGAGAGTGTAACTTCCAAGATTTTTTATTGAGTGACTACAGCAATTTTATAATTTCCTGGGAGATGGTATTTTGAAAGGAGTGGGGCTTGTCTTTCTCTGTTTAATGATAGCATGTGGAATCTTATTCTCTGATTAGTTTCTAGCTTAGTATTTGTAGAATCACAGAATGGTTTGGGTTGGAAGGTACCTTAAAGATCACCTAGTTCCACCCCCCCAGCCATGGGCAGGGATACCTTCCACTAGACCAGGTTGCTCAGAGCCCCATCCAGAGCCTGGCCTTGAAGACTTAATCCTTCTGTGCAGAGCTTACTTACAGTGGGGGTTATACACTGACTTCAGGTTCATACTACAGAGCCATAGTCAGGACTGTGGCTATATCATATAAAGAATTTATACCAAAGAGATACATTGTACAAGTTTCAGAAGAGGATTTTGAGCGCAGACCGTTGTGTAACCACCCAGGTATCTAAATAACTTGTCTGAAGATGGGAAATTCTTTAATCCGAGATTGTCAATGTTTTGAGGATCAAACAGACTGCATTTCTTGGGTTGCAGGGTTTATAAAGATTGTGAGGTGCAATGTGTGTCTCTTTTCTCATGTTGGCACATAAGGTGTTGCATTGGTGGGAAATTCCAAGCTTGCTGCTCCTAACAGGCTTCATAGCTGCCTGTAAGAAAGAGTGGAAGAAAGTTGAGGCATGTGCTCTGTAAGGATAATTGAGGACAGTTATTCCCCCCACTTTTATTTGTTACCAAGTATAACAGGGGCCAGTTTTTATCTTATAATAAATTCTGTGAATTCATGTCTCAAACTAATATACTAAAAATGGCAGCATCAACATAGTAGTAGGAGATATTTAAAAAAGCCTGTTGGCAAGTACTTATAAAAACTGTAACTGCAGATTGAAAATCAAGTGTTTCTTCAAGATAATATGCCATTTATACAAAAGAATGATCTTAAAGCCTACCTAAAGGAATGCAGTTATTTTCCTGAACTTATTAAAAGCAAAGACAGTAATGGCAGCCCTTTTGATGGAAAACATAAACTGCCCTGTAAGTAAAGGTGAAAGGGTTTCAACAATGATAAAATTGTTGAAATTATAATTTTCACTGAACAATGATGAATTTTCACTGTACAAAGTAAGCTGCACTGAAAAAAGAATGAAACATGAGTTTATTTAAAATGGGTGAGTCATGTTACACATAAACTGCTGCTTTTCTTTGTGTTTTAAAAAGGTGTTAATTTCCTTTTCACCAGTTTGAAATAACTGAAATTAAGTTTTGAGGTTACAGTATGTTTACTGTATTTTTCATTAATCATAATAATTGACATACCCACATTAACTCAGAATGTTGAAAAATCAAGTAATCATTTCAGGATTTCTTGTTTTCCCATGGTTTTTTCGGTTTGTTTTGTTGTTGTTGTTGTTGTGGGGTTGTTTTTTTGTTGGTTTGTTTTGTTTTTCTTTTTTAATATATTCTGTCTTTTAGAATTGGGTAGAAAAAGCAGAAAAACAGAAACTGTTGTCAGACACCCTTGACCTTTCCGAGCTGTTTCATCCAGACACATTTCTCAATGCCTTACGCCAGGAGACTGCAAGGTGAGGGGAAAATAATGTGCCTATTTGTGCTAATGTGCCAATGTTCCTTATGTGTGAGGATGGTTATTTCATTTTCAGGACACAGATCCAAAAAGTTAATGTCAATTGCTGTCATCAGTCATCTTATTTTTATTTCTTGCCTTGAAGTAAAATAGCTGTTACTTGTTTAAATGCTGATTGTTATATTTTTTTCAGTTAGAGATGTATTTTTCTTCAAAGTAAGACTTAGTATGATATGGTACACATTGAAAATACATTGGGTTTGGTTTTGTTTTTGATATCCTGTTGTTACATGTCTGTAAGATTTACTGTGTATGTGTTTCCATTGCAGAGTAATGAGCTGTTCAGTGGACAGCCTTAAATTTACAGCTTCATGGAAAGGGCGAATACAGGAAGGCAAACTCCAAGTTAAGGTATTTTACTAGGATGTTTTACTAAGATTTTAAGAGGATGTTTTATCAGTACGGTCCAAATCATCTGTCCATAAACTTTCTGGAAAACTGAGCTGTAAATACATTAGAGTAGCTGAGATAAAAAGGCTGGTTAATGGTATACAGCTACAGAAATGGCAGTGCAAAAATTCCACAGAAATTAGAAAAGGAAAGCAGTTATCTTTTTTCTCCTCCCTCGTCACTGTTCTCATTTAAAAATTAGGCTTATTCTTGCTCCATTCTCTTCAACCTCCTCTTAGATGAAAATTGAAGTGGCAATTCCATTAGTTAAAATCTCGCTCTTGTCCAGAAAGACAAGTGGCTTGTAGCAAGAGGAAATACACACGTAAATCTGTAAGTCTAAGGCCATTTGTTAGCATTTCTTTAATCACTGAAAGGAGACTACTAAGGAAATAAACCAAAGTAAACTATAAGATGACTAGTTTTTGGTGTAATAAAGACACCACAACTTTTTAATGACCAGTTAAGCCTACAGCCAGAAGCCATAAAGTCACCACTGATAGCTTAGACAGCAAAGTAGAGATGAATCCTCAAATGGTTTAATTTAGCTTCTTAACATTCCTGGTAAAACTGCCTCTTTGGTCAGCACAGGTCTCTGTGCACCCTTTTTACACTTAATTTTGTAGGGAATTGGCAAAATAAGTTTTCTGTGCTATGTCTTCCTACAGGTATGTTGATCCCAAAATAATCCTGCAATAACTGTAATCATCCAATCTGACCTTAATACAGTGCAGTCTTTTGAACTTTGTTGAGTTAATTCCTGTTGGAACTAGAGGAGTTTTCAGTCTTGATATTTAAGTAAGAGTAATGGTTGCCTGCTTCATTTCATGGGAAGCATGAGAAGATAGGGGTGTAGAACTTGGAGATTAATAAACCAATGGACTTTTAGGGCTTGGAATAAACATGCTATATGACAAACCTTGGAGCCTGCAAGTCACATGGTCTGAGGTTACAGATTCAGCCAAGACTTCTAAGTCCTTAGCAGTAAGCAAAACTCAGTTTCACATCTCAGGCCAGTCATTCTAGTAGGCTGGCTATCAGCTGCAGATTACAGAAGCTTAAAGTTCTTTGAAACCATCTTAACATTTTTGAAAAATGTCTGAAGTCAATGCCAAGTATCTCAACTCCCTGAATAACATTATCTCAGTATATTCATCTCTTAAAAAATACCACAATATTAAACAGTTGCTAGGTTGAAATAGCTGCTTATCAAATAAAGAATGAGAGGAAAGAGTTTTGTAACAGTGCTCCAGTTTTTATTAAACTTCTAACTGAGGTTTAAAATGTTTTGCTGTATGAGAATTTTTGTGGTAAATTTTTGGCAATACTAGTTAAAATACAGTGTTAACAGTCTCTATCACATGTAGGCAAAAAGGTTAATGTATATAATTATTACTTTACAAGAATGTGTCATGTTCTAAGAGGGATTGAAAATCAAAAGAAAATTTTCTTTAAGAGAAAATTCTCTGCCCCAGGAATAGTACAAGCAGTTAGGTGAGTGGTTATTTTTAGCAAAATGTAAGAATCTTGTCAAGTTTCTTCACTTCATTTGAATATTCTCTTCTGCTCTGTAAGAGAAATATTCATTGATTCTCTATCAGTAAATATTCACTAGTATTTTCACTGCTTCTTTTAATCTTTGATGAACAGAAAGGCTTTGGAAGCCTTTTC
The DNA here is from genome assembly GCA_026261815.1 of Monarcha castaneiventris obscurior. Taxonomy (NCBI): domain Eukaryota; kingdom Metazoa; phylum Chordata; class Aves; order Passeriformes; family Monarchidae; genus Monarcha; species Monarcha castaneiventris. The sequence goes on from JAMPIT010000575.1 coordinate 41,534,909, forward strand.
AATGCTAAATATTTAGATTTCCCTACCATGAGTCCTTTCTCATGCTTGTGGAGAGCTGAGGAGAAACTTTCCCATTAGTAAAGCTAAATACCACATGGACTGTATAAAAATATAGGGCATAAAAATGTTATCGATTCAGAGAAACCATTCTCTAAAATGTGTCTGGTTTGATAAGGATCCTCTGGATTGCATGTTAAGCTTGGTTCACCTGAGCAGTATGAATTTTAGTATTGGTAAATGTTATATCTGCTGTTTAAAAAATTCAGGCTAACCTTGTTGAATGAGAAGCTATTCTGAGTGGAACTCAACCAAAAAAAAAAAATTCAATCAGCAGAATAGATAAGTCCTTAAACACATACTGTGATGAGATAGCTGGGACCTTGTTTTACCCCACCTAAATCAGAAATTTATAGTTTACCAAACTCCCCTACAGGAATCAGACCATGGTATAGGCTATTCTGAGGTTTGTCAGTCTCAATTGATGCTAATGGTGTTATTTCGCTTTATGTAACTAACTGCACTGAGAGAATTGATTCTGTACTCACAGACTTGGGGGCCTCTGTTTCAGGGTCTGGGAGAGTCGTGCTCGAGTCCCTGAATCAACAAATATTTAAAAGCCTAATAGAATGTCTCTGTTGAAGGACTGGCACAAGTAGGAATGCAGATGAATTTAAGCCTGATAGATACACATACTTTGTGTAACTTTCTTAGTAACACTGTCAGGTTTTGAAGACATGTTCTTCAAGATGTCTTCTTGCCTTTAATTTTAAAAGGTTTTGATGGCTTAGAATTTGTTCTGTGATAAGGAAAGGAAGAAGGAGATTTCTTTATGATCTGTATGATGAAAATGCTTTCTCAGTCTTCTTGTGATTTAAAAAAAATGGCATCAAGCTTCAGCAATTGTAGATGTTTGATCTTTCTATGCCTAAAAATACAAATAATTTACCCTGTGATCATCCCTACATTAGAAGCGTGCAGTGCTAATACTGTCAGTGAAACTACAAAGTAGGCAGAGGAGCACTCAATCAAGGCAAGAACGCACCTAAGTCTGTATGAATTACCAAATCAGGTGTTAAATTATCAGTGTTAATTCAGGTGATGGTTTAGATGTGTGATGTGAAGTGGATCTCTTCTAGTAGGAGGTGATGAATATTTGATTTAGAATCAATCTATAAAATTACACCTTTTATATCACTTAGAATCAATCTGTATGAAATTACACATTCTTTAATAGCACTCTGGATTGCTTTAACAAAAGGTACTGAAAATGTATGGCTATTGCACTATAATCACATATTGATATGCAAATACATCTCTTGTGTTTGCTTTGTGCTCTGATTGTGCTGTTGTACAAAAGCAGGTAGTCATTCCTTTTGGCCTTGCATTTTCTGTACTGTAGAAAAGAGTGAAAGAAAGGAAGAAATATGGCAAGAGACTCATTGGGTAGTAAGTAATATGACCTTGGGTAGAACTTAATATAAATAGTGAAAAATAAAAAATTATTGAAAGTCTCAAATTCACAATATGAGTATTGATATCAAAACTATACTCTTAGCAACTGAGAGATATATTATTATAAGGCATCCTGAGAGGTCTTTTTTTACAGTATACCTCCATCCTGAAATACCAATAAATTAATGATGGAAGCCTGTAGAGGTAATGAAGTGAAAATATGAGTTCCTGAATTCTGCTGCAGTTTGCATTGTTTCATGGGAAATTTTGGCATTAATAAGTAAAGGAAAATCTGTTGCAGAGAATATGAAATTTGGAAACAGACATACTTTGGAACATGGTATCAACACACTTTCTACAAAGGTATTTTAAAGAAACATAGTCTGGAATGTGTGAAAATAACTTTTTTGAACCTAAACTAGTTCCAATAGCTGTGAACTGCCAAATTCTTTCTAAGAATTAAAAGTTATGGTCAACTCCTGCCAGTACTCTCTGCTGAGTTTCAAAGATACTATAATTATATTACAGATGCTGTGAAATTCATGTTTTCCATAGTACTTGTAATTTCTCTATACTGTTTATTATAAAAATGAAAACATGGCTATGGGAGTACTCAGACAAATGGTGTCTGAAAGTACATTCTTCTGGTATTGTTGAGTTTTTTCTTAATGTCTTTTAATATTGAATCAAAGCAAAAATTTGGTCTTAATCTTCAAAGGAGTTTCTGCCATTGGTTGAAGTTTTCCGGGAGATCAGATGGTATTATTTTACATAACTATAATGTCAAAGGGACTTCTGATATCAAAAGAAGAAACGTACAGTAAAAAGTTTTTTCAATGGGTGACCCACTTCTATAGAAATTTCTTTCAGAGATGTTCATTATGGCCAGACCTTTGAACACCCTAGCAATAAACTTTAAAACCTCTTAATCAGACCAGTCTTTCTGCAATAACTATGCCAAGTTTATTTATTAAACTAAACTCCCTAAAAATATTTTGTGCAGAAAGCAAGAAGGAGAGAAAAATAACATAGGAGATGAATCTTTCTAATATTTGTGCAATAGGGGTAAGGAAGAGCTTTGAAAGCTTTCAATCAGAGTTGTAGTGAGGTAAAGTGTAATCTAGGACTTGTGCATATAATAAAGTGAGGCCTTAAGTATGAGGTCTTAACAACAGAGAGCAGTAGGGACGAGTCTGTGTTAAAGATTCACTATATTCATTAATAAGACTTTCTTCCTTTTGTGCCATTTAGGATACTTTTATTTGTAATCTTTGTTGTTTCAAGACTGAAGTGGCATTGGAATGTATATAGGCTATCATTAAAGATTATTGACTCCCAAACTTTTCTGCATGAAGCCAGCTTTTTCCAAAATCTCTCTGCATAGAGAGTTTTTGAGTTTGAAAAGAAGTGGTGCAAAATATCAAAAGTTAAAACTGTATCTTAAAAGCAGCATACCTAAACTTGGCAGCAGAAGTGAGAATAGTGTCACACTTCGATAACGAAGAGCAGACCTTAAGCTTTTGACAAGAGGTTGAAGGACAAAAAGAGCTTTTGCAGTTACAGATATAAATTTGAAAAATATCATTCATTTCATTGAGGACTTTTTATAATAATTTGTGAAAGTTAGACAGAAAGTCTACTCTGAACTTTCCATTTGGGGTTGTTTTGGTTCAGGTTATCAACAGTTTTGGTGGTTTCACTCTAAGTCCTATTCTGTGTGAAGCACAGATTGCTCCAAAGAACATTGTCACTTCTCTGGTCACTGTCTGTCCAAGGATAAACACAGCTGTGTTCTATGTCCTTTTTAAATGCCATGTTTTATAACAATTTTTTTTTGTGTTAGATTATGTACATCTGCATCTTGCACATTGTAAGGAAGAATCCCCAGCTAAGTGTTAAAAGAGCAATCTGAGTTTAAAGAAGCAAATTCCTGAAGAGTGCAATGCCTGTCTACAATCAAAAGAATAATTAGATATTAAAAATGCAAAATGTAATCTTAGCTAGTTTACAGTTAATACATTATTAATTAAAAACCCCTAACACTTGGGAGGAAAGCGTTGCTTTTCAAGCAATACAGTAACCCCCACTGTGTTACTGTTTAATTCCATCTTCTCGTGTCAAATAAATAATTTTAGAATACTGAAATTACCTAAGCAAATTATATCCATTATATCTTCTATGATACTGATCTTCATTGTAACATCATACTTTAACTCTTTTTTGCAGTCTGGTAGATGTTTTAAAATTTCTTGCAAGGGAAAATATATTAGAAAATTATATTCTTCTCCATTTTGGTTAGGTGGTCACTCATCCAGTTTCCAGCAGCATTGTATTTCCTAATTCCAGCACTGCTTTATGAACCTTGCATTTGGTGAAAGCCATCCTCAGCCATGATAAATTTAATTCAGTGCTTTAGTATGATAGTATAACAGACAGATGATTTTCAGATTGTAGCTTCTGTTAGAGAGCTGCTGCAGCTGGAGAGTTAGCCTTTCAAAAAGCTGCATGAAAGTTATTATTGAGTTAAATTTTATTATGGTTAAAACTGAAGTTCTCACTTCAGCAGGCCAAAATAACAAGTAGTAGTAGTAGTAGCAGTAGCAGTAGCAGTAGCAGGAGCAGGAGCAGTAGCAGTAGCAGGAGCAGTAGTATAACTAGTGTTATTTGTACTGGGGAACAAAATTATCAACAAATATTGGAATTTTTTTTTAAGAAATCCAGAATAGATGTCATTGTCACTAACTTAGGGTAGACTCCAGAGAAGAAAAACGAGAATATGTAATTCAGAGGCTGAAATGATTTAATTAAAAGAAAACACTTGAAATGTTGTGTATAAAGCATTGCATACTTACTTAAAGAAGCAGCTGTGATTCTTATTTAATTTTTTGCCAAACAACAGTTTATCTAAGAAATCTTGGGTTTGGTAAATAAAATTTTCTCTCATATTATTTCAGTATATTTTGTTTGCCTCTGCTGAAGCTGTTTAGCTGCACATTCCATTCTTTGAAAGCTGTGCTCAGACTTCCAAGCAGGAAATCATGCTTATTGCAGTGATTGTTCTTCTCTTCTTCCAGACATTATAATGATTGTGAACTTGGCTGTTGCTATCATAATTCCATTAATCTAATGCCAGGCAACTGCACTTTCATAATTGATGACATTTACAGGTATTTTTCTCCAACATATCAAAGAATGTGAATCCAAATTAGAGGAAGTTCACACTGAAGTGTGGTCCAGATCTTGCTTTTAAATCATGTTTCCTATTCTCACAAAGAACATAACAATAATTAATTTCCTGTTATTTAAAAATTTGGTCACAGTAAAAAGGTTCATCATTTATTAAAGCACAATGTAATCATTATTGACATTTTAAGTCTATTATTTATGTTTGAATATTTTGTATTTCCATGGCAGATCAGTGGCTTACAACTGGAAGGTTGTCGTTTCGATGGAAATCGACTTTCAGAAAATCTGCATGATTCTCCCAGTGTGTCATCTGTTCTCCCTTGTTACATGGCCTGGATTCCACAGGTACTAAATTATTAAAAGCCCTAAACTTTCAAGACCCATAATTTGATTTTTCTGTGTAGTAGCTTTTCAGTATGATGTTGCTGACCTGTTTTCCTTTCGTTTCAAAATAAAAATCCGTCTTTAATAGGAAAAACAGTTACTTACTTTATTTAAAACAGAAACTTATTACGATTTTGTTAACATTCTTTAGCTTATATTGCTTAGATGAAGGCAAGGGCTTTATTTCAGTCATACCTTTTTTTATTTTTCTTTTAAAAACATCAGCATATTTTCAAACCTGTATTTAGTAAATGTGTACATGTGTTTGGGAGTTCATCCCTAGCATATATTTTCTTTGCATTTTAAATATTAAAGTAAATTGCAGCATCAATAAAAAAGTAGAGGATATGATGGGAGCTGTAAGCAAAGAAAGCCTTTCCCTTACTTAAACTAATTTAAAAAAATGCCAGTGCTTGCAGATTTTAAGATGAAAGCAAAGTAATCCAAACAGTAAAAACTATTACTGCTTCTGTCCCCCAATGATCCTAGCAATCGCTGATAAATAACTCAAGAAGTCCCATAGAATATATTCAAGGATGTGTCTTTTAACTAGAAAATTGTTTATTTTAGGATTCATCCCACCTACATTTAGGAAGTCCATCCCATCAGAAGGTATCTGGGATAAATCTGTCTAGGTGTGACTCTAGAGACAGCCTAGACCACTAACTCTGGGAGAGACAGATGAGGAGAACCCCACGTACACCCATGCTCATGGACATACATAAAAAACCACATCAAAAATCAAGTGGAAATGTAGCAAGTGAGGAATAGGAGCAGATGCAGCTTTCTCCCTGCATCTTTATCACAATAAATAAAATGAGCAGAATATATATAATATAAAGATATGTCAACTTTTGTCCTGTAGAAATAAACTCACCAGGCAGATAAATTTATTAGTTGTAGGAGATTATTACTTGGCAAGCCACATAACTCAGCAGTTATCACTAGAGAAAGCCATGTTTGGTTAGAAAACTGTTAAAGAGAAAAGTTCACTGGACCAAAAAAAGTTGAAATTTCAGTTAGAATTTAGTTTATTAATTATGATAAATTATGGCAATGATGACCTTTGTTGTGTATTGTGATAGATATTTTGCAAGGAGCTCCATTGCTAACACGCTGTATCCCAACTTTTTTTTTCTCTCATTGTTATTTCCAGCAGTGGAAATATAGCATTATATTATAGTACAGCACTGGAAGTATAAAAGTCAACAGATTTAGACCTTTAACACAGAAGTAAGTGCTAGCCACCATCTGCACCATTGCTCCCAGCTTGGTTAGGAAAGAAAACACAATTTTAAAAAAAGGACAAAAACCGAAAACATCACAAAACCTCTTACAAAGTTGACCAGTTAAAGATTTTTCAGTTCTTCAGTATTTACAGGGTTTGATTTTTTCAGATAAATAAACAGATTTCTAATTTACTTGAGAGGTGGTGCATGGGATAAATAAAGAATTGCCAGACATTCTAATATATTGGCTCAGTGGTGGATGGTGGAGGATGGCAATATATGTGGTTTTCCATGGTAACACCAAGAGGAAACATTGAAAATGAGAATTGTAAGTAGTCCTCCCGTTGTTCTGAAAAACATTCATCTTGTGTTAGAAATAAAACAGAATTTTTTTAGTATTTTTCTGAATAAGACTGTATTTTTTAAACTCTAAAGGGTAAGACCCAGAAGTTACATGTGAAATCAGCAGAGATCTTTGTCTTTAAAATTAAAAAAATTAGATTCTTCAATAATCCATGAACTAAACTTTTTCAAATGTTCTTATATTTGAAATTAGTAGCAACTGACATCTTTATGTTGGAAAAAAATATAATTCTCATAAAACATAGGCCTTAACTTGTCAACTGCCCAGATGTTAAATACAAAGTGTCTCTAAAGGGAGTTTTTCTGAATGGTCTACCCTTGAGTTGTTTTGCTGTGAGCATCACTGTAAAAATTGACTATAATCAAATACTGTGCTCAGAAACCAAAGCAAAATGGGACATCAAGCATTTCCCTTAATTTCACTACCTCTCCTTAGGAGGAGTGTGCATAAAATCGAACATATTTTCTTAGGATTCTTAGGTTTTGAATTTGTTTTCTTTTCTCCATAAATACATCTTTTGAAATCTAGTGAGCAAAAATCTATTTATAATGTAATGCTTTGAAGTAATTTTCAACCAAACTTAAAGTAGCCTACAGGATTTCCCCTCAAAATGCTGCAGTGCTCAAAACAGAATATTTTGAGCTGCTAACATGATGCTTATTCTCATTAAACTGTGAAGGTCCTTGCCAGTTTTAATCCACTGATAGATCCCATGCTGTGAAGCACGTCACTAAAGGGGATGGAACTTTGTGTGATGCAGTCTGACAAAGAGAATTTTTGGACTGTACTTAAGCCAAGGACATAAGGATTTATGATTCAAAAAGACTTCCACAGAATGGCTTCAACCCTCCAATAATGTAATTCCTTAAAACATCAGTGGGATCGAGAAAGGCATAAGAATATTTTGTCCCTAAAAAGTGTAAAAAGAGGTCTTCAAAGGCAAACTGGCCAGCTTCTGGCACCCAGCTTTGGCAAAACTTAAAATCTCTGATCAGCATTTTACTCTCAGACTGGCTAGCATTTTGTCTTCTTCAGTAGTGTTAACCAAGGGATAAATGGGGTGAGTCCAATCCTTCTGAGAACAGCTGAGTTCCCGATTATTAAGTTACTCTATACAAATATTGCTGCACATAGATCTTCTGCGAGGATCTTCTGATGTCCAAAAGACAGGGGAAGTTGATTTTCAAAAGGGACAAAAAAATTCTTCAGTAATGGTTTTACACTTGACATGCAAGGCAAAGTGCTGGAGACAGTTATTGTTTGCATGTTTCCTTTTTCCTGTTTTTAGTTATTTTCTAATACTGGAGCATCACTAACTCACATTCGATGTGTTCTGAGTTAAAATGACATTCATTTTTATTTTAAATTCTTTTCTGATGAGTGTGCTGCTTTGTTATTTGGTTCTTGAAAATCTTCTGACATTTTCCTGTTGACAGGAAGGGACATTCTGAGTGTGATGGAAAACATGCTTAATATATAGCAGTTGAATCAAACCCTGAATTATTTGCAGTAACTAAATACATTATGGGTTGAAATTAAATGCTGTAAGAAGTCTAGACTGAGCCTTTGAGCTCAGTTCTGGGGTCACAAATACAGAGAATGCCCCATGCAAAGCCCTAAGAGCAAACTGCAACCAAGGCAGTTTGTGGTACAGAACGCAGAGAGGAGCAGTTCCATAAAGTAGCCTGAAATGTGTGGGGTAAAATTTTTTGGATTGTAGTTCCTGCAGTATGATGCTTGCAGGTATCTCAGATCACACCAGGGGCTGTGCCCCAGGAGCAGGGCAGGGTTTGCAGCAGGGATGGAGGGGGCAGTAGGGTCTGCCAAGGGCACAGCCACTGCAGGACTCCAGCCTGCCAGGATAGCTGCTCCTTACACTTCAGCTCAGGGGCTCCTGAGCAGCTTTCTCCCTGCAGGAAACTGTTCAGCAATTCCCTTGCCCTGGTGTGCAGACACTTTTGACATGTAATTTTTGGAAGGGTTTTAGCTGAAGGAGGCTTTTTATACATAGTTCACAGGATCAGCCTGTACTTCCTGGTTTCTGAGTTACGGAGTGAGTGATTTTTCTGAAGTCTCTGCTTCCTTGGTAATCCCTCTCCTCAGAATGCAGACTTTCTTGCCCAAGGCTGCAGTGTCCAAACTGTATCTTAGCTTTAGATACCATGCCAGTGGAGATTATTGCTTTCTCACGTTTTGTTGCCTTTTTAGGTGATAACTGAGTGCTTGTTTCTTGACAGGATGCATATGGCCCATATTCTCCAGAGGAATGTATATCTCTACCCGTCTACACTAGTGTGGAGAGAGACCGTGTGGTGACAAATATTGACGTACCTTGTGGAGGAAACCAAGACCAGTGGATTCAGTGTGGTGCTGCTTTATTTTTAAAAAATCAGTAATCTGAAACTGCGCTAACTCAGGAAGTTAAGAGACATTTAAACACGTAATTTCGTAATTACTTAAAGAGAACTTTAGAATAATTGCTTTTATATTTTTAAAGCAATGGTTTATTAAATCCAGTTTATTTTTTTAAGATATATTCAAATAATTTTACTTGATAGAACTTCGGTGTATTTTTGTGGCATATTGTAAAAATTAACATGGCACTATTCAGCAAACTGCTAATTTGGGGCATTTCTCTAGATTGTAATGAGCTGTATTTTCTTCTTGAACTTGTTGAATTCTCTTCTGGTTTGCCCAGAAATACTGAATATAAATTCAAAGTCAGCATTTTTTCTTTGAATGTTTTTTTTCATTATTCTTTTGGAACTGTTATTCACATGCCTCTGATATTTAATAAAATAAAACTATAAAACTTACCTTTTGTAACTGAAATGTAATGTTTTACTTGAAGATAAGAGTCAGAATAAATGTTTCAGTCTCTTTTAATGATATTTTACCTGTAATTATATTTCTTTGTATAGGTAGTAAATGATAGGATTCCCATGAATTTCATGTGGAATTACAAGATGATGTGGCATTACAGAGTTAGACTACTATAATGGTTATTATCTAGAAGTTACTAAAAAAAAATATGAAACTGTACTAAATTCCAGTAAAAATGTGCACATGAAGGCCCACAATAGCCAAACAATTCCTTAGTCAAAAAAAGGTGATTTCCATCCAGTTGTTAAATGAATAATAGAGGGGTATAATAGGGCTTTTGATCTGTGAAGTGAGGAACGCCTGGAATCTTGTTCTTAGTGTAGGATACCCAAGTTTGATTTCACTGTTTCATGATGTATCATGTTGGGATGCTGTCATAGCATTGGAGTGCAATTAGACAAAATCCCAAAATCCAGTAGGAAGCAGCATTACTGATGTCTCAACATAACAATTGAAAGTGTCTAATTTTTAACTGGAATTACACACCTCATGAAGATATTTTTAAAAGCCAAAGGCAAAAAAAGCACTTTCTTGGTTTGCTTGGAAAACACAATAAATGGTTTGGCTCTGATATATCTGATAGATTTTATATTCATTTTGAAGTAGTATTTAAATTAAGGCAATATTTCACTTTTCTGATATTTTTCATTGATGATTTGAGGGAGAGAGAAAGAAAACAGAGAAAAGATTGGCCTTTTCTCCAGGTCAACTTCCTGAAGAAAGTGTTTTTCTCTCCTCATTTTTTGTCTCTGTTTAGAAAGTTTTCCATTTTAGTTGTTCTTCTAATTAAAAGCTGTCCTAAAATAATTTGATACAATTGCACGTACATTTTTAAAATTGAATCCTGTCTAAAAGCAGAATAGACTTACTAAATACATTTCAGATAATTGCCTCATCTTCCTTTATGTATTTCACTTATTTCACTCTGATTCACTGAAGAGTAAAAAGGTAGCAAATTTGGAAATAAATTGTCTCTGAAAAAAATTTTGGGAGAAAATGACAGTCTCCATCAGAACAAAAGCACTTGTGTAAATCTGTGTACAAGCTCTGTGCGGTTTTAGAGGGTGACTTGTCCAGAGAAAATAGACTTTCTTGGAGATGAAAAGTTTTGCAGAGGGCATGCTTTTAATTCCCATAGGCACATGTAAAGAACATGCTGCAACTTTCCCTTTTGGATCCAACATTTTTGTAACAGACTGTATTTCAACTTTCATATCTCTCAAAACTGAGGGACTTACTGGCTCTTAAAAATTCCAGCTTCTCTTTTGTAGGCAGGTAGAGAAATATAGAGATACTCAGCTGTTCAGATAACTACCTGTTAGGGCAAATATGTCTGGAAAATAATACATCTTATTTTCATCTACCTTGCACAGAAAATAAAGACCAGAGATGTAGTAGGTGGCTTTGATGACCCATCTTGCTTGTAATTGGAAATAAAAATCTACTGTAGTGAGTGGTAGAAACCCTGAAATAAATCATTAGTAGAATATCGTGGGGATTTTCATGTTTTGTTTTTTAAATTTTTTTTCTTTCCTCATTGTAAGCTTCAAAATGCCTTCCATATTGCCAAGAGAAGTATGATTATTATTTAAAGTCTCTCTTTTCAAGTCTCCTCTTGCTGTATATTTACTTTTACTGATCCCACTAATAAACAGATATTGATGCTATCACAAAGAATAGATATAAAAGAGACTCCTCCAGACCTGCCACACCGTTTTTCTATGTCAGGGTCAGGAACTGATTCAGTTTCTTACTGATGACTTGGCTGTCTCCTAACCCCTCCGAACTGGCCTGTCTCCGGAGGTTTGTTACCTCCTCTATCATCCCCTGCTGGCATGGATTTACGACTGTGGAATATTTCTCAGCTCACAGCATCAGGAGTTTTGTTCCCAGGACATGCAATTCATGCATTTCTGTCAGCCTTCTCTTAGCCAGCTTGATTAAATCTCATTTTGTTTGGTTGTCCTCTCAGTTTAGAGCCCTTTCACGTTGCTAGAACTGTCTGTTTGCTTCTGCTCTTTCTAAGACCTTCCCTGAATGATACCAAAAAAACCAACCTTAATGTTTAGCTATAACTGGAGCATTGAGTTACATTTTTATTTGGACAGAGGTCTTGTGGGAACCCATTGAGACTGATCTTTGTTACAGACGTGAAAGGCTCTCTCTCCCTAGGCACCTTTGATGTCTTTATTTTTTTCAGCACAGGACAATAAACTGATTTAAATGTCAAGCTAATTTTTCAGCTTGAAATCTAGTAGATTTTTAATTATGTAATATTACCATCACAAAAAAGACCCCAAACCTTGGGAGCCATATATTACACTCACAGTATATTAAGCAGTATGTTTGATACTTATTTTAAGCAATTCACTAATCTTTCCTTCTCATAACTGGAGTTATAACCCTCATGTTTTAGATGGCTCCCAGATGACCTAATGAGGAAAAAGAAATTACTTATCATGTGTTCCTTGATATGTATTGTCTGTTTGCATTGTGTAATGTGCTTTCTTTCTACCCAATGTTGTAATCTAAATGAAAAATACTATAGGTAACTGCTACTCTAGATCATAGGAATTATATTTTTGGCAGTAAAAACAGAACTGTAGAGTTTTTATTACCACCAAAGTGCAGCTGTATCACATGCATAGGCCATTGAGAAGTATGAATCAGGAAACACAAGAAATAAAAACATCAGAAATGCCTTAATGGTCTGACTAGGGTTTGAAAGAGTCTGTTCTGCTATTTGGTTTCAAGGGTATAGGAACTTGTAAGACTAAAAAGAGATATATAAAGAGATCTTAGAAAGCACACATTGTTACTCTCTAAACACTCTTTTGAAGACTTGAGAAAGTCCTATCTTCAGTAAGTGCAAATTGTTATCAACAGAAATCAAAGTGACAACATGCAAAGTGAAAAAACCTTAAACGAGTAACAAAACCTTTGAAAATAATGAAGATTATGCAGTAATAGCAGAATGTCTTTAAAATACAATTTTTTTTTTTTTTTTTTTTTTGCAAATGCATTTATTTTAAACTTGAAAAGAAATAGTTTCTTTTACACCTTGTAGCAGTCAGTTTTCTGTGAGATATTGGTGCTGTCATCCACTGGAAGACGTGCTGTTTGGTGCATTTAGCAAATTCACTGCAAGTCTACTGTCACAGAGCATGCTGTGTGCCCAAACAGAAGAATAGACATTTGTTGAAGAGTCAGACTCACTTTTTGCTATTTGGGGTAAACAATCTTTCAGAAACAAGACCTATGATGTTGATAGAATGCCTCACATGTTTTAGTGCTAAGTCAAGTTGACTTAGGATTTTTTCCCAGAAAATTTTTAGCATTTCACTAAAATCCAAAAGCAGCAGTGAAAGGCAAGTTATGCAAGTTATGCTGAGTATAAATAGTACTAGTGATGCAAATTGCCTTTCCCCTCTGTTTCTTTATTTCAGCTTTCAGAGACCAATACTCAGAAGAGCAGTAATTTGTCCCCAAACAGCTATATTGTTGTTAGAGCTGAAGGGGGAATAACCTGAACTCCATGCTCAAAAGCATCAAATATGAATTATATGAGTTCTTAAATTGATAGACTGTCTTTCATCAACAAAAATGGGTTTGCATAAATTATACTTAATATTGGTTACCATAATAAAAATGTGCAGCCTTTACCAGGACTAGAAATTTCCATATGAAGTTTTACATAGGCTGCATAATTCAGCCCCATCTCCTGGATCTGCTTTTCATTTCAGATACTGAAGCTCCTTACAGCAGAGCTCACCAAATGAATGTTTTAAGAAATGCCAGTCTTTAAGATCTAGATTCCTTACTTCTAGTTCGTGTGATCTTTATGTAAGATACCTAGAAAGGAACAGAAGAGGGTTTTTTCACTTTCTGTATGTTTGCTGCAAACAGAAGGACTTTTCACTGGCCTGTTTTAGAAAATCAAGGGGCAAAACTGGTGTTACTTCTTTGAACAGCTTTACAATATTACTCTTAATATGGGCTGCAGTTGGCCTCAGGAGTAGTTCTTAGGATGTGATCTTTGGGGAAATTGAGGTGGGTATTTCCTTTTATTTTAAACTTTAATTAATTTGGCTTGATTATAGCACATAAACAATCATGATAGAATATCCAGAAATCTTTGCACAGGTCAGTTCTAGAATGGTTGTGGAGGTATGACAGGCTAGTCAATGCAAGCATTTGGGTATTCACCCTGTGTTAGAATATGCTGCTATTCTACTTTTTCATCATCAAAGCCATCTGCATTGCAGTGTCTTGTCCAACACATAAATTAACTGAGAGCACATGTCACTTGAGGACAGTGTAAATACCATGTGTGGTGTTCATTCCTGCTTGGTGATCCCGTAAGGGAAGTTGCCTTCACTGCAGTGAGCAGATGCCCTAGGTGGTTGTCAGATCTGTGCACTCTAACTGGGAGCAGTTTCTACAGAAGTGTCAGAGTTGCTACTGGCTTTGCATCTCAGGAGACAGCAAGCTGTCCCAGCTGTCTTTAGAAGAGCTCTTAGATGTATTCTTCATCATTTTCCCTCAGTGCTAGATCCACTTAATTTTTAGAGCCGCAAATATGGATCTTCTTAACAGATCAGCCTTGGAGAAACCAACTAGTAATCCTGCTTATGAAGTGTTTCAGATAGGCAATTTCATCATCAGAGCAGACTCGTCTCGGCCCCTGGCAAGGTGATTTCTCCTCATACAATCCCACATGGTTCTATTGCCACACCTAAGAGGATTTTCATACACTTTTCTCTCCCTGCTGAGAGAAAGACGGGAAGAAATGACAATGTGTTCAGAGCGTTTTTGGGATGGGCACGGTCATATCAGCGTCTCCCACTAGGTGGTACTGTGGGCTAGACCCTGGTGAGAGATTGGCACAGGGGACTTAGGGGGGTTTGGGAGGTAGGACAATTTATAGTCTATACAACATTGCATCAACAGTCCGTTCCAAAGGAAATTTCTCATAGCAATGCTGAATAAGCAGCTACAACTTAAAAATAAAATGCTTCTAGTTACTTATGATGTAGTTCTTTTTAGAAATAAGTGATTCAGCAAGTGAATTTCTCATTCCTTCAAGACACCTGGTTTGTGCAAGTGGAAAAGGCACTGGCTGACCACTCTGGCCTGTTTGCAGCTATTTCTGTGCATCTTCAGTACCTGCACAGGAAGAAGGAACAGTGAGAAGTGTGTCCTTGCAGCACGGAAGGCCAGCAGCCTCCTGGTGTGTGCCAGGCAGTGTGGCCAGCAGGCTGAGGAAGGTGATCCTTCCCTGCACAGTGTTGGTGACACACATTTGGCGTTCTGGGCTCCGCGGTGGAGAGACACGGATATGCTGGAGAAAGTCCAAACAAGACACTGGAAAATTGAGATAGTTACCCAAGATGGTCAAGGGGATGGAGCACATGCCTTATGGGAAGAGGCTTAAGGAGCTGGCCTTGTTCAGCCTGCATAAGAGGCAGCTTGTACTGGGAGGGACTTATTGGCAGCTTGCCGTTGCATACACAGAGGTTATCAAATACTGTGGCAGGAGGACAGGGGACAGAAGATAACTGCATACAGGAAAAATATTTTCCCTCTGAAGACTGTCAAGCACAGGTTTCCCAGAGAGGTTGTTCAGTCACCACCCTTGGAAGTATTGAAAATTGGACTGGATAAAACCCTGTCCAATCCATTCTGACCTCAGAGCAGACCCTGCTGTGGGGGACCTCCAAGTGTCCCCTCCAACCTGAAATATACTGTGCCTCTTGTCTGGTGGATTAGTTACATGTTCATCATTTCAAGCATAGGGTGTAAATTACAGTAAGAAAATAATGTAATTTTGCTCTTTCTATTTTGTGCTCCGTATAGAAATGACCTGCAAGTCCTTCAGTTTTACTGCTGCCTCATAAGCTATCAGCAAGTTCAGGGGTTAGTCAATGGAAAATGAAGCAGTTCACAGAATAAATGGATGAATGAAATGTTAAACCATAATACAGCAAGCCAAAAACAATTTAGAGGAACCTCGCTTAAGGCATAAAACCAAAAATAAATGTTCTGAATACTTCAGAAGCAAGATGCCTGCCAAAGGGAGTATTTGGTTATTAGATGAAGTGCAAAAAAGAGTACTCAGGGAAGGTAAGACCACAACACAAACCTTAATTCTTTACATCAAAATTCATTCCAGAGAAGCTGAGTGTGGTTCCCATACTGACATCTCGGTCTGTGTTTTTTAAATAAGTGATGAGCCTTAAAGATCATCTTAAACTGACCTGTCAAAATAAAAAGTTTTAGAAGAAACCAGAAGATACTTTTAAGAAATAAGTTATTATTTCTCATCCAAGAGTCCTAAAGAAAAACTCAAGGAACTCCAGCACAATGTTGCCTTACTGGTCAATGGTGGTGTCTAACCTATCATGTAAGTGGGCTGTGGTTCTAGAGGAAGGAAAAGTTGTTTTTTTAACAATCCTCCATAAAGACTTTGTTCTATGTAAAGCCTACTGAAATTGTAAACCAAAAAAATTCGATACTCAACTATCTTAAAAGCAAGGAAGATCAGCATGGGTTTTTTTAAAGTCATATTTTAGAGAAACAATTTGTTAACCTTTAAAAATGCTTAAATTTATTGATGGAGTCAGAAAAATAATTTGATACAGTATACAGGGATTTTCTCAATGTGGGAAAAGTTGGGAGAAAGGAACTAAACTGTACAAAAAGAAAAAATGAGCGAGAGAGATGGTGGGAGAGAGTGAGTAGTGCTGTGCCATTTTACAGCAGCTGAGGATCTCAGTTTCATACTTGATCTTTACCAGGGCAGGAATCCCAGGCCAGAATATTTGCTGTGGCTCTCCAGTACAACAGCATACTTCTTTAAGGAGAAGTCTGCATTAATTTTACTGCTTTTACTGCATTGAGACATGCTGTGCCCGTGGGTCGGTTCTCTCTTAACCTGTGTACTCTTTATGCCTCTCTCTTAGATGCTGTATGATCGATCATCTTGAAAGGTAGCAAAGACGTAATCAGCCAGTTTTTAGTTTGCCCTTCCTTCCTTCCTTCCTTCCTTCCTCTATATCACTCTGCTATGTGATTGGCAATTAAGGTAGATAAAATGAGGAAAAACTTCACAGGAAGAGGTGTTAAGGGAGAATGAAGAATTTTTTTCATATCTTGGCAGTTATGATCCAGTTCATATCAAAGAATAGACTGTATCACACCTGCTTCTAGGTATTCCCTGGTGCAGCAACAGCAGAATCACAGGAAATAACACAAATAAAAGTAACCTGACTGGATTTCCTGGTCAACTCCTGAAGCAATAAGAAACAGACCTGAAGGTTTCAAGCTGATCACTTCCTAGCACGAAGCTGCTTCTAGAAGTGAGCTGATGAGATGTGAAATTTGTCTTGCCACAGGCAAGTCAAAATTACCCTGTCTTGTGTCTGTGATGCCAATGTAACTAATCCCTGTAAATCTCATTTTTCAACAGCTTAAACTAAATGTTTGAAATACATGTTATTCTACTATTACTGAATTTGTTGTCTTTCATTGGATAGAAACAAAAAGGTGCAAAGTAGTGAAACTGGAAAGCAGCCTAAACTGAAGTAAAAGAAAGCTGATGCAGATTTCAAAAAAGCAAGTGAAACACGGCAATTTCCTAACCAATAAAAAGTTGAACAGAACAAAATTAAATAAAGGGAAAGCTAAAAATGAAGTGGTAAAAAGATTAAAAATTACTGAAGAATCCTAAATAATGGATTTGCCATACTTGTTGAGGAATGGTGGAGTGCTTCACTACTGGAATGTGAAGCAACTGCAGTCTGAAGACCCAGTCACCCACTGGCATCATGGCAACTACCCTGAAGAGTAGAATTTAGTCCACGTTGAAAATATATTGACTTGATGAAGAATTGTATACCTTGTAACCCAGAAAAAACTTCTGCAGTGGAATAATGCAAAGATGAGTAAAAATGTAGCATCTGACCGGATGCTGCGATCATGAATGGAAGGTGAAAATTGCTGGTTTAGATCAGGACCACATGCCAACTGATCCAGAACGCTGCCACTACAAATAGTGGGGAAAAACAATAAAAGCTAATGCACCCAGCAATAGGCAAAAGCAGTAAGGTAAAGCTGTGGGTATTTCCTTCTCTTTCCTACAAACTAAAGGTTTTCTTAATTTTTCCAAAGGGGAGATTTCATTCCCTTTCCAGGAAAACATGTGTTACCCAGTATATCCCTGAATGTTCCTGTGATTCATATATGTATGTACAAACCTTCTTTGAGTTGTCTGAAATTTTGAGCCCGAGACATACTTGTGACTGGACTTGTCTTTCTAGATTCTTTACTTTATACATGTTTTTGATATCCCCTCTTAATAATTTCCTCCTGAACAAATCAGTCACAGCCTTTCAGACTATTGATAGGAAAAAAAAAGTTATTTCCCATCTAGCCATTTTCAACTGGTTTTGCTAAGTCTTTCTGAATTCTGAACTGCCTTTTTCCTTCTTTTTTAATGATCAGGTTGTCACAAAGTTTCAGGTTACACCATGTAAAATTTTTTATTTTATTTGATATCCACATAATATAGTAAATTGCTTCCTACAGGGTTCATATCCTGTTGAACAGCACTCTCCTAGTGCTTTTTCATGAAACAGACAAGCCAAATATTGTATTGCGAGGGTTTGCCCATCTTCTTTCATTAAATGAGGGGAGTTGAGGCAAGATCCATTAAGCAAATACTTACTTTTTCTTGCCATTTTCTCTTAAAGCAACATTGAATTTAAATAGATCTTTAAAATTTTAAATTTACCTTTTAATTTTAAAGTTATTTGTAAATAGATCAGCTTTCTTTCCTACCTACAGATGGAAGTACTTCAGAGGTGTTTTGCAGAGAAATTTTCATTTTTCTGAGAAGATACTCAAGATAAAAGAAATATTAATTCTTACTTATTTTGTGACAGTACAAGTTTCTGGTGTAGTGGGATCCCTACCCTCTGTTTTTTGGGCTTTTTTACCTCTATCCTATTCTCCAGAAAGTCCCTTCAGCTACAAAGGTCTAGTTGTTTTCCAGGTGGAAGGTCCCCTCTGTTCCCCAGAGGTTTCAGCTGCCCAGAGCAGGCACACGCCTCTTCCCACTACTGCCAGGCTCCAAACCTCTAACAGAACAGAAATGCACTAACAGAGAATAAGAACAGGCAGGAACTGTATTTTCTTTCAAAATTGTGAAACCACTTTTATCTTAGCCTATTATGAGCTGTTTTTAACATTACAGAGGACATTTCCAAAGCATAGGAAGAGCATTGTGGTGATTTTCTTGGAAAGCCAAGAAGGAAGTGATACATCTGCTGAAGGACCATCTTTGCACTCAGCACAAAGCATCTGCTACTGAATGTTGCTGGAGACAGGAGAGGACGAGGAGTTGGATCTTTGGTTTGATCCATCATGGGGGTTGTTTAATCCAAGTGAGATTTTACAGTAGATCTCATATGATCAGCTCAGTTGGTTGCAGCATGGTGCTAATAATGCCAAGGTTGTGGGTTTGACCCCCACATTCAGTTCAGAGTTGGACATGATGGTCCCTTGTGGGTCCCTTCCAACTCAGACTATTCTGTGATATGACAGAAGTTATTTGTTCACTATAGTCCATTATGAACACCTTGAAGACCTGGCTAGGGCAGTGTCATTAACATAAACCATAAGAAAGGATAAGTGCTGTGGAAAACTTGGAAAATTTACATGGACGCTGAGCAGCTGTAAAATAACACATCTCTGTTGTCTTCAGGGAAATTGTGCTGGTTCACATCAGCTGGTGAAATGTCTCATTGAGTTAATTAACCTTAAACGACTCTGTGCAGTGGGGGCCATGGCTGTGGTGAACAGCAGAACTTATTGGTTGGGTTTTTTTCATAGGCCTGACTAAGAAATGTATTCTGATTTCTTTTTCCTTTGGAAAATGATGACTCACTTGAACGTGACTTCTGAGAAGGAAAGTACGTTGAAACCAATCCTAAATAAGAGATTAAAAAAGGGTTTTAACACTTTAGAATGTCCCTCTAGGACTGCTGCAACACAGAAGTTTTTATCCCTCAATTCATAGGAACTTTCTGTTTTGAAATTTGAATATATTCCTCCATATCTAAAAGAATACCAGTATAAATGATATGATAAAACCACCAAAGGACACCAAAATAAATTAAGCGATATGTCTAAGATGAATCTAATTCAGTTTCTCTAACAAATTATCCAATCACAAAATAAAATATCTTGAAAGCGTTAACATTAAAATTATATGTCAAGATAATTAATTTGCTTTGTAAACAAGGATTTTATTTAATCCAAGATACAAGTGCATTTTTTGAGAACTACAGGGACCCATTCCTGCCATTATAAAATTTAATTTCCAGAGTCTGGCCACTTTCAATGTACATACTGTAGCTTTTACTCCAAGAAATGAAACTACACTTTTAGATTCTTTCTAGATAAATTGTCTACCAACTTATGACTCCAAAACATGTGGCACTGGAAATTCTTCTCCCAGACTATAATAGCATGAGCAGTTCAGGCCTATGATAGGAGATAAGTTGTAGTCACTGTCTTAGAGCATGTGCCCTGGATTTTCATGCTGTTTGGTTCCCACAGATTGCTGCAATATTTGGGGTTTGTTCTGGATGCTGGAACAGAAGTATAAAAAAGGTGTATTATCAGACAAGCAAGAAGACTACCAAAAATTTAAATTCAGTTACTAAAATAGCTGTTGCACACGGTACAAAGCACAGAAAACAATCTGAAACCACAGACACCAACATTTCCCTTCAGAATATCCGGGATGTGATATTTTGATAATTATGAACATGACTTTGGAAGTGCCTCAGGCTCACTTATCCTTTGGAGTCATGAACCTTATGAAAAATCCTGTCTTGTCCTTTTAAGAACTTCATGAGGATTTGGTAGTCAGCAAACCCCAGGTCTCAGGTTTTTGCTGAAGTGTTGACACAGGCTTTTACTTGGGAATAATACCAGGGTAATTTCTCTACACAAAATTACTCTCATTGGCATTTGAGTGTTTTCCAACCAAGTTATCTGGTCCAAACTGGGACAAGATATGGCTTTCACTTGGCCTGGAAAGTCATCCTCAGCTGTCAAGTTGTGAATTAAAATCCTGGTGTAGCAGTAGGAACCAAGAGCCTTGCCCCTGTTCCCCACATCACCTAGGAGGGGTGGCAGGGCAGCTGGCTTTGGCACCAGCTGTCATGGAACACTGGGCTTTGCTTGCCATTATTTTGCAGCCCCATTTTTTTTTTTAAGTAAAAGGGTAGCAGTCCTTTCATCCTATGCTGAAATTAGTTTGTAAAATAGGTGGAAGAAACTATCTGAAGGGAATTGGGCTGTACCATCAGATGATCCAGAGAGCTAGAACTCCTGTCAGCCTAACCTCAGTGCTGAGGGAAGTTGTGGAACAGATTATCCCGGGTGCAATCACGCAGCATATGCAGGATAACCAGGGCATAAGGCCCAGCCACAGGTTTGTGAAAGGCAGGTCCTGCTTGACCAACCAGATCTCCTTCTGTGACCAGATGACCCTCTCAGTGGGTGAAAGAAAAGCTGTGTATTTTTTCTACCTGGACTTTAGTAAAGCCTTTAACACCATTTCCCACAGCAATCTCCTGGAGAAGTTGGCTGCTCATGGCTCGGACAGGTGCACTGCTTGCTGGGTGAAAAATGGGAGGCTGCACTCTGAAGTGCACTGAGTCACTTTGAAAGACAACTTAAAAGTCACTGAAGACTGGTGTATGGAAATGTTGCATTGTGTTCAAAAGCAGCAAACAAGTAGAGCCTTTGTTAACTCAAAATGTGTGGGGTTTTTCCTCCTTTTCCTGTTCTCATTGGCTTTTCCGTACCATTCAAGGGTTCACACGCCTTTCAGTGGAGATGGAATGATTTGTTAAGAGCAAAATGGTCATGCATACCAAGCTTTGGTAGTAGGAGACAGACCTTTTAATGTCATCCCAGCACAGATGAAATGAACTGGCTTTGGAATTTTTTTCCTTTAATTCCTCATGTCTAACTCAAAACTTGTGAGGTCCCCAAAGCAATAAAAGAAACACTTCAGCCACACACTTCATTGGTTTCTCCTGGTTCTGTTGGGCACAGAGGGGCACTCTGCCAGAAATAGTTGTAAATGGCACCATTCCTATAAAGGACAGTGAAAATTGTGTTTTCAAAACCTGTCAGTTGTGACCAATTCTTCCTAAAGACCTCTTGGGCTTTTCTGCAGGAAGAACAGCTGACAGGATATACAGTGGCAATAAAAACGTTTAAACATTGTCAATACATCAGGCTGCAGAGCCATGAAAGCAGCAAAGACCCGGTAGCACATCCAGACTCTGAATTTTGACTGGATAAATTCCGCATGGCTTAGAAACTGTAAAGGGCACAGGAAGGGTGCAGGCCGTAAGTGCTACCATTGCCCATCATAATGAAAATTAGTTAAAAGAGGCTGAGAGGCATCTCTGAAACTTGTGCACTGAGGAATGCAAAACATGGCAGGAAAACACAGTGCCTGTGATTCCTTCTTTGTCCCTTCCTTTTCAGGAGTTTCATACTGTGGAGATGACTTACCTCAATGAATTGCTTTATTGTGAACTTTTATGTTGCATTGAATTAGCTTTTGTATCCTGTTTAACAGAGCTAAAGTAATAAAATAGAGGATTCCTGGTCACAAATAAGAATTAAAAGAGTTGTTTTCCTACAAATTTAGCTGACACTGGCAGAAATGTTTCAAGATAGAGCAGTGAGGCAATATATTAAAATTATTGAATAACTGTAATATACAATAATTATTAAATAATACATACTCTGGCTTAATTCTCCATAGTGATTTCTTTGAACAGAATGGATAGTAGCAAGGGACAGTGCAGAAGAATACAGCAGATGAAGCCATATAATTCTTCATCAGGCAAATGCTTTACTGCCATCATAGTGACAAGGTGAGATCAAGTATGAAGAGGTACAAGCTCACAGGTCAGAGACAGGGTATGGCCTCACCTGCACTGTTGAAAACTGGATTAACTCCTATAGTCAACACAGATATGCTGAAAAAATGAGATCTGATGTTGGCTATGAGAAGTTTCATCCCAATGCATTGAGATGCACTCCAGCTAATTTGAAGCAGGAAAACAGTAAAGCCAGGATGATTTGCACCAGGCAGTCCAACATACTGACTGAATGGAAACTTGATGAAAAACAAGGGCTATAAGTACATGTTCAATATCTATGATAAGAAAACAGCAAACCACAAAATGAAAACATCAAACATATCAAGACACCTTGGGGCCATATTTGCGCCTTGCAATGTTGGCTATTTCTGTATTAGCACAGAATCATAGACTCTTAGAATATTCTGAGTTGGAAAGGACTCACAATTGTCATCAAAGTCCAGCTCCTGGCCCTGCTCGAGACAGCCACAAGAGTCACACCATGTGCCTGAGAACAGTGTCCCAGTGCTTCCTGACCTCAGACAGGCTTGGTGCCATGACCACTTCCCCGGGGACCCTGTTCCTGTGCCCAGCCACCCTCTGGGTGAAGAACCTTTACCTAATATCCAACCTAAACCTCCCCTGACACAGCTTCAGGCCGTTCCCTCGAGTCCTGTCACTGGACACCAGAGAGAAGAGATCAGTGCCTGCTCCTCCTCTTCCCCTCTTGAGGAAGCTGCAGACCGTGTTGAGGTCTCTCCTCAGGCTGAACAGACCAAGTGACTACAGCTGCTTCTTGTATGGCTTCCCTTCCAAACCCTTCACCATCTTCATAGCCCTTCTTTGGATACTTTCTAATAGCTTTATGTCCTTCTTACATTGTGTGTCTGTTCTTGTTCCTACAGCCCCCCTTTGCTTTTAGTCCACAAGCAAAACAGGACAGAAATTTTATTACCTGTAATGTTTGCCCATGATGATGATAGTGGCTCCCCACCTTGGTGGCTGTCTAGGCACTGCTTTAGGAAGCAGCATTATTACAAGAAAAGCAGAAAGCACTATTTGTCTTCTCTTACAGGTTTGAAAATACATAATTTTCTGTATATTTGTTTGCCTTGCTCAGGATGCAGGTTGCGATTTAAATTTGGATCTTCCAAGTTATTGTTAAGGTTTCATCTGTGTCCGAATGATTCAGTTAGATCCAAGTTGCCCTTTAAAAAACAGAAGTTAACTTCTTTTTTTTTGCAGAAACTGAGGAACTTGATACCTGGGAAAAAAATATTCATGAGCACAACTCCAGATGGATGTGCTTGGTGGAGAAATATTTTTATCTTGTTAAGGAAAATGTATTAATGCAAATGTGAATGCGAGAAGTTATAAACATTAAAGGTAATCCCATCTCAAAGCTACTTACAGAGACAGAAATTATTACCCAGTCTTTATAATGCTGTAAATTGTGTCTGATTTGAACTTCATTTTAAATTCCATAGTGAAAGAGAACTCAAAATTTTCTGTTAAATACAAAAGCTTAAATGAGAATTCAGCACACAGGAGACAGCAGACTGACAATATACAATCTCACTGAAGCTTGAGTGTGCATAGACTAGCACAGTTAATCAAAAACCCCACTCATCTGCCAACTCTTTATGCATTCATCAAAGCTCAGCAGAGAGTTATCAGCACAGAAGATTCATACATCAAGGCTTCAGCTCCAGCTTCCTTGACATCCCAAGCAGATTAATCTCTGACAGATTTCTGTAGCCCAGCAAGCATCCCAAAGTGGAGCTACAATGGAGATGACAAGCAAATCCTTGGCATCTGATGTCATGTCCACTTGTTCCATCAAAGCCAACAAGGTTTCACTAAGGTTATTGAAGTCGTGCAGGTTTAGGAGCTGTGTTTTTATTCAGGCAACATGACAGGACAAGTCCTCAGCAGCCTGATGCAGGCGATAACCTTTCAGAGACCACATGAATAAATAAATCTCTTTCAGACTCTTTCCAAAACAGCCATGTGTCTCCCATGCAAACAGACCAAAGCAGGGCTGGATCACAAGTAACTGTTCAAAAATGCACTTTCTGTCCTCACAAGGTATCCCAAAGGAGATCATGATGTACTTCTCAGTGCCTCAAGGAAGCAACAGTAGAGTGATTATGTCCCCACGTGTTTGTGTGCCTCATGCAGCTGATGCTGGGCATGTACTGGCTAGATGCAGATGTTTTGATCTGGGTTTGAAGCCAGCCATTAAAGGGCGTGCTGCCAGGGAAAGCGCCATGATATGCTTACACAGGAGATCAGGCAGTATTTTCTAGCACAGGACTGGGGCTGAGGTAGAAGAAAAGACCATCCCTATCTAGGGATCTCAGGATTAGGCTCTGGGCAGGAGCAAGTGTGCCTGTCTTCCTCAGCAGGTGAAATCCTCCAGTTTGTTCATTTTTCTTCTCTCTGTGAGACTGTAATGTCCCTGTCTACAGAGATACCATCATGCCCCATTTCTGTGCGACATGAGTGCAAAGCCACCACCTCAGGGGTTTGTTCAGCCTGGAAAAAAGGAGGCTCTGGATAGACCTTATTGTGGCCTTTCAATATGTAAAGGAGACTTATAAGAAAGATGGCAAGATCTTTTACCAGGGCCCAACAGGACAAGGGAGAACAGCTTTAACCTGAAGGAAGGTAGATTTAGATTGGAAATAAGAAAATTTTGTGATGAGGGTGGTGAGGCACTGGAACAGGTTGCCCATATAAGGTGCAACATCACTGGAATTGCTCAAGGCCAGTATGAATGGGGCCCAGAGCAACCTGATCTAGTGGAAAATGTTCCTGTCCTTGCCAGGGGATTGGATTAGATGAAAGGTCCTTTCTGCCCCAAACCATTCTATGGTTTTATGATCATTCCACTGAGAATTTGCAAATGGATCCAAGACAGTGAATTTACTAAACAACCTCACAGGCTGAGGTAAAGACAAGTTAATAGGTAAGGCAAAAGCCATGCACACAAGAAAAGCAAAACAAGGAATTAATTCCCCACTTCCCATGAGCCAGCAGGTGTTCAGCCATCCCTAAGAAAGCAGGGATCCATCACACACAGCAGTGACTCGGAAAGAGAAGTTCCATCACTCCAAATGTGCCTCACTTTCCTTCTCCTCCCTCCAGCTTTCTGTGCTGAGCATGACACCATATAGTCTGTAATGTCCCTTGGATCAGTTCAGGTGAACAGCCCCAGCTGTGTCCCCTCCCAAATCCTTGTGCACCCCCAGCCTCCTCACTGGCAGAAAAGGCCTTGGATCTGTGTAAGCCCTGTTCAGCAATAATGAAAACATCCCTCATTTATCAATACTGCTTCCAGCACAAATCCAAAACATAGCCCCATACCAGCTACTATACATAAGATAACCTCTCCCCCAGTCCAAACCAGCACACTCCCTTTTACCCTTCCATTTAATCTCCTGCATCCCACAGGTAAAGACTGAGAAAGCGTCTGCTTGGGGCTTAGCTGCCTGATGAGGTTAAACCATGCTGGTTCACAGTGGTGTGATGCTGTTTGAAGGACGAGGCAGCAGCCAGACTCGTTTCAGTATTGCCTTGTAAGGCTTGTTCAGGGTAAGCTCTCAGCCAGGTATTAGAAAAGGATGATACATCAAGGCATTACAAGAATCTATAGAACAATAACTTTCCTGTGCAGATGGCTGACCAAGCATCTTCACATAGAGAAAGGGAGAGAATTCTATGCCCTGTTACTTCCTGCAACACACCAAGAAGTCTGGATTACATGAGTTGCATCAGTCATGCCACTCACTCACTCAACAGAAAGTAAATTCTCTGGAACTGATATACAACTTGTACTAAAGTCACACCACACAGAGGAGTATTTTAGGTACAGGGAGTTCTCTGCTTTCCTTTGGTAAGAGTTGAAACATCAATACCTAAACAAGGAATTTAGCAATGCTAGTGTACATAGGCTTAGATTTACTGTAAATGCTGGAATTATAAAGAGATGCTGCTCCCTTTTAGAAAGCAGCAGATAAACTGATGCCTTAAGGTTGGCATGGAATGTTCTTTTACAAACAGCTTTAGGAAATGTCAGTTCCAAAAAGACATAAATAGCCTGTAAAAATTCTTGAAAGAACAGGCATAAACCTTCAAGACACTTAGCAGATTTTTCTTCCATATCAATACTCTGCAATGGACTGAATCGATTTTAAAGGTGTTTCTCCTCAGAGGTAGCTGCACTTCAAAGGTCTCACACTGGTGAAGTTCATTCAAAAGAGAATTTAAATGCACATATAAGTAATGTAGAGAAAATGGTTTTCTGATAGTGATGAGGATAGATACATTAAAAAAAGATTCCTCTGGAACCATATCTATTTGCAAAGAAAAGTCTAATTTCTGCACATATTAACAGGGTCACTAATTCAGTTAAAAATGGAAATGTAACAGGGTCTAGGATTACTTCAATCCCCTTTAGGAATGTAAAGTGCTTTAAGAACATATTTTGCTTCACGAGGTCACAGCAACCTGATCATAAGAAGAGTGGCAACTGTTTAAACTGTGATAAATTATAGAAGCTGAGAATCTGAGTCAACTGGGCCAATAATCTATTTACCAGAAACTGGCTTTTAATGATCATGTCAATGTGTAAACACTGTAAAGTCATGTAAATTTTCTCTTCATATTTTATTTCATGCACATACAGACACACACATTTAACTTGTTTTAACGTATTTCTTTCATCTACCTGAAGGCTGTAAACCTCTAACATGCTGGACCTGCAGTTCTGTTTGGGACCAGAGACTATTTAGGGTTATTACAGATGTCCCTGTGAGTAGTGTGAACCCCAACAGCCAGTGTAAAAAATGAGGTCTATGGCAGGCAGTGATGCCCAGGCCTGTCTGAGACCAGGAGCAGGGAGCTGCCACCAGCTGGTTCCAGGTGATATCTGGGCAAAGAAAAGTAAGACCTTCTACATTAGCAAGTTCCTGACTAGCATCACATCCACATTAATAAGTGGCTCTCCCAAGGCAAGTTAACTTCCAGGTGTAGCTGTGTCACAGATGGAGTCAAGCACCTCACTTGCAGGAGGGAAGCTAAAATATACTTTATTGACCTAAACAAGTGAGTTAAAAGAGTTCAATGGTAAATGCAACAGTGGTTTAACAAGATTTGATAGCAAGATAAACTTGATTATTAACTGAATGCAGGGTCAGAACTATCAGGAAGACCTTCCTGTTGAGTTGTAGGGCTCAGAAAGGACTCCCTACCTAACTAAACTATTCTAAACTCCTTTTCAGAGAGGAACCTAGGTGTAGCTGTGTTCTATCCTAGTCCCAGCTTGGTCAACAGTTTTTGTCTGAAGGTTTGTATCTGCACAATCTTTTATATCACTCAGCTAAGGTTTCAAAGTTTAGCATGCTAAAGTTGCCAAAGATTTCAAAGTTTAGTATCTGATGCTGTAAGGACCCTCTAAACACTGAGGAATAACCTTGACATTCCTACTCAAGGGGATGCAGCGTTGCTTGGAGGACCCTGGCCTGTCCAGTACCTATGGAGTAAGATGGCTGACTTAGAGCTGCCAACCAGCACAATGCTGGGGTCACCATGCCAGACCACCCTGCTGACATCTGCTCCCCAGATTCCAGAGTGAGCTGGATGCAGCCATCACAGCCCCCACTGAGAGTTATGGCTTAACCCCGGGCTTGGGGAGGGCAGTGCCACAAGGTGCTGATGTCATTTGGCTCCAAAACCAAAGGGAAAGGCAGCCAGACTGAGCTGAGGAGAGCAGCAACACTGCAGACAAAAAGGGGAACCCCAAGTGCCTTTGGCAAGCTCAGGTAAACCAAATGGCAGGTTCTGGCACCCGCTGTGCCTGCTTTGCCTTGGCTGCTCACGAGGGAGAGGTCAGATGCAGCTGGGGTGTGAAGAGCTGTATCCCACCTCTGGGCAGCAACTTATGTTTCAGGGAAAGACCAAGCACCCCAGTAACATGTCAGCATCTGCTCTGGGCTCAGGCAGCTGTTGGAGATAAATTCTTGCCTCGCACCCCATAGGTGATCAGCTGGTGCCCTCAAGCAAGGAATTTCATTACTGATATCTTGTCTTCACCTGCCCACTTAAAAATGCTTAAGTGAGAAGATTTTCCAGCCTTTCTAAAAAGCCAGACACAGGTTTTGCTGTTGTGAGTTCCTATGTACAGACAAAGCATTTTCCTCCCTCCTTTTCTCCCTCTGATTCACATAGCTCATACCTGGCCTGCCCTTTCAGCTGGGATGAGAGGGTCATGCTGCATGGCCAGGGTTTGCTTTAAGGGCAGCTCTCTGAAAATGGAGTGATATATTTTTTATAATCATAAGATACTTCATCACTGAACAGTTCTGTCATTGGGAATATTAAAATATGATCAAAGATATTTTATGCAGCTGTTATTAAATAGTCATTAAACATTTCTGGAAATAATACTCCTCAGGGATTTGACATTGAAGAATAGACTGTCGAGGCCCAGTCTGGGCCATGACTTAGAAAAATATAAACCTACCAAATGCACTAAACTTGTCTTCATCAGCAGCTATCTCTGAGTTCAGCAGTTTTCTACATACCATGCAGAGTTTGGTCTGGGGTATCTGTTTCTATGCACACCTCACCCAGGACCATGGTGTCTTAGAGCCACGTGTGGCACATGTCTTTGCAGTGCATCAGAGGATGCTGCAAAAACACTACAAAAAGTCCATTTGTCTGAGGATCTCAGGGGTCATTTTTAAAATTAAGAATAAAGTGGCAATTGTCTCAACCAATTTTATATCTACAAAACAGGTCACCATGCCAGTGCTAGGAGGCAGTGTTTAGGATCTATGGGCAGTGGAGTGACACAAACTGATTTGGGGCACAGCTCCCAATATGTACCTGCCAGATGTACTTCATGGTGTTTTGACCTGTGCTTTGATGATGACTGTTCCTTGGCCAGTTATGAAGGTAACTATCTGAGATGATTGTTTCCAATGCCCAGACTTTGTGTCTAACAGGTTTTCTCATTTATAGATCCAGGTGCTGCTTCTTCTACCCCCCAAACCAATCACAAACTCCCAGCAGCAGCTCACAGTTTCTTCCCTGAATGTCAGTGTTTTCACCTGGAGATTGATAAAGACAATAGGAGGCTTTGTGCCTCTTCCAAATTTATTCTCTCCAGATGCAGAGGTAACAGTCTCTCATGTCGCAGTGAGGGGAACACACAGCAGATTTTTCTATTTTTACCTTATTTTTATCTGGCTTCAGGAGAAAATGTAGCTCTTCCTGCTGTCCATTTGAACTCTGCAGGGATTTTGTCTGCAGGGAAAATCCCCTCTTATTTACAGACTAGTCCAGGTTCCCAAGGCATTCAAACTCTCATTCCCACTGCCAGAGATGTAACCAGGCTCAGTTGTAAGCAGGCAGTTTGCCTGACTCCACTGGAAGTTTTGGTCCTCTGCTTTCATACAGATTGCTCTGCTGAGGGAGAACAATTCTCCTTCTTAATGAATATGCAAAAAACCCATTTCCACACTCATAAGTCTCTCAGCTGGTTAGTTAAAAGCCTCCACTGGTGGTATACAACAGCAAGAATAACAGCTTGATTAATCCCCATCTACTGGTCTGAACTAAAACCTATGCCATTTTGTCACATTGCAGTGACAGAGTCATCATAAAACAATGCAGCTCAAAATGGCTCTCACAGATTCAGAAGGTTGTAATGGTATCCCCACTGACCCAAAATATCTGGGGGTATGATAATTTTCCTTTGCTGAAATGAACGGGGGACTGATTTTGAGACTTCATTGTAATGGAAATATATTCCACTCAGGACAATTACATTTGACTTCTCCCCACTCCCCCCTGAAGCATCAAGAATATTTAATATGCTACACTGATTAACAGTGTTAGTCTGGGATGATTTGTCTAGGTAATGTATGCATAGAGAATATGGCAGAGAAACTGTGGGGTTTCACCATTGATCCCATCACCAGATTCGCCTGAGAAAGACCTGCTTTACCACAGGGAGGATCTCAATGCATGAGTAAGGGCAACCTTATCACTCCTTTTTGGGCTCTGCTTAATGACATTGATGTTTCTTAGTTACCCCAGCCTGGGGAGACACCCATGTGAAGAGTGTACCTTGAACTACTTGGCAGGATATAGACCTGGACACAAGTTATCCATGGAAAACTTCAGGTATCTCCTCCCAACCCATGCATGTTCTTGGCTATTTGTATTCATCAGGATGCTATATAAAAGAGATCTGGATTGCTACAGGAGCCATTATGCCTGAGACTGAATAAAGAACAGAGCAGTTACTTCACCAGTGGCATATTTATAATTTTAACATGGTTTGGAGGGTAGTTGTGAAAAAAAAACCAAACATCAGTGACTGCTTAGTCAGATCTATCTATCTGAAGACACTGACAACTCTTTTTGTTTATATTGGGCCATCTGCTCCAGCAGTGCAGCTGGATCCTGCCAAATATACTGCAGCCACTGCTGTACCCTGGCTTCAGGTTCACGCTCTGCCTTTCATATTGATTTTATCAAGGCAGAGATATCAGGACATACACAAATATGTGTAATATCTGCTTTAACTATTTTTGCCATTTATTGTTTTGGGTAATGTTTACTATGTTAGGGATAAGCATACAACTACAAAATGTGAATTAGTTTGCCTTTTGTGTGGTTTTGCCAGTTCCATGTTGAGGCTGCATTCCAATTCTCTTTAAAAAGAAATGAAAACATTTCAACTCTTTTGTGTTTCTAAACAGTTTACCTAATTGTGTCTCTAAAACTTGACTATAGAGTGCATATATGTAAGCATATATATATTTTATTCATATTTGATCCTAAGGGGCAGTTCAATGTATGCCTCAAACTGCATTTCCCACCCTGAAACTGTGGATCTTATTGTGTTAATCCCTCTTCCTCCTACACCATTTTGCTTTCAAATATTTTCCCTGAAAGTAAAAACCCACAGCATTTCCATTTAAGATAAAGGGAAAGCATAGCCTAAACATCCATACCCCATCAATTACACAAGAATAACATGCAAAATAAAAACCAAAAAACCCAATCCAGTTCTGAATGAGAAAAAGACTGCACACACGGAGGTGAGAATGAGATGGCATAAAATGAAACTTGCAACAACAGATCACGTCACAGTTTTTTTTCAGAAAACAACCTTAGGATTAATATTTCCTAGAGACAGTAGTAGGGAAGGTTAAACAAGAGCAGAGAAGACTTGCATGAACGAACAGAAACCTACATGGATCTGAGTAAGATCAGACAGAATAATGGGTGTGTTTCTGACTGCGAGAGCAAGAGGACACTAGGATACATTTTCTTTCCAACAGGAGCATCCTTTAGCATTTCATGATGGATCGTGCTTGAGTAAGGATTGAGTTTATATGAGGTAGCATGCAAAGACTGTTGCCAGCTACAGTCAGTGACCCAAGAGTTCACTCCAAGTCTTGGAGTTCACTCCAAGCTACCATATACTTCACCCTTTCTTTGCTGATCCTTTGACACCTACTATCCTTCTGCATCCTGTGGCTCAGATATTGTGCTATGTTGTCTCAAGCTATGTCATTTTTAGATAGGTGTCTCACTCTGATTGTCTAGAGAAAATGATGGAGAGAAGGAAATTTTCCACAGCCCTCCATCCCATTCATTCCTGTTAATTTATATTGGCCAGACCAGTGAGCCTTGATGGGATGATGGGAAAACAAGTCAGCCTAGATATGGCCTGGTTCATCAGTTGAGGAATTTAAAAATTCCCTGTGCCCAGTAGAACAGGATACATTCAACCATCCTCCCCAGGTCTTCTTGTGTTATGACAATATGGGAAACCTGCCTCAAACTAGGAAAACCAAGAAGCTTAGTGTTACCAGACACTCAGGAGCTGTGCAAACATCTCCTTCACTCTTTCAAAGGCACTCTCCCTTCCCAGACTTTTTCATTACCATTTTAATCACAGTGTAATAGTTCTTGTTTCTTCCTCCCTGTGACAATGCAGATGTCGAGTCAATAGATTGAATAGCAAATACATAATTGATGGTTTCCTGTGTAGCTTGAAGTTTTTTGAAGCACCTGAATCTGGTAGTCTGCTGGTTTTTACTCAAAAGCTGGAGATATCTATACTATCTAAAATACCTTCACAATGAAAGACTAAAGAGTATGTCCTTTCAGATCCACACATGTATTACTGCAGTGATAGTGATTCAGAAAAATAAATTTAATTTTCACTTTCAAAAAGAGCAGAGCCATTTGATTTCTTCGTGAACACAACTCCATACCTACATTTCTACATTCCATGATACTTTTTGGCTCCTTTGACTTCACACAATGTCTTCTGGGTAAAGTGCAAGCTGGTAAGTGTTAAAAGCATCATTGATGCTATTCCCCTTAGAGTAAAGGGGAACTTGCTGCTGCTTCTTCCCATGTAGGGACAGGTGGACTGTGACATCCTGATGGGTTTATTCTGTCTGATGCTGAAACTCAAATACAGAACTTTGGCCCTTTTTTCCCTGCTCTATTCTTCTCCTTCAACTTCTCGTCCTCAATGCCAACAAATTTTAAACGTGATGAAGAAAGGAAACATGCTGGTACATAAGGGGGTAGATAGATAGGCTGTTTACCTACAGCAGCTGTGAGATACCAACCAGCTCCCTGTGGATGTATGTTGGGTTACCCTGTAGTTGTAGCACTAGCTACAATGTGCTAGCTGTTTTCTTAATCCTGGGAAAAGGATGTTTTCTGCTTTGAGACCTCACAGCCTTACGGACAGACAGAGGAGAAGGAGGAGGCAGCAACTCCCAGAAGTTTATAAATGAATTTCTCCTCCTTTTTCTAAGGGAATAGTGATGGCTTTGAAGCCAGCTCTGGTCTCAGCCATAGCTCTGGCCTGCTGTGCTCCCCTTCCTTTTTTCTCCCCATTGCTCTATTTAGATCACAGGAGTCTCTGGCTCTGCAGCTGCACAGCGAAGTGGGACACTGGTCACTTTCCTCTGGGCATTTTTGCAGGATGAACAATAACTTGTGCAAGATGAAACTCCCTCAGAGTGGCCTGTCCAAAAGGGGCAGGGAGGTGCAGGAAGGGTTTTCATGTGGCACAGGGTGTGCCAGGCAGCAGGAGGTGCTCCTGTGAAGTGTGGGGAGAGCATGGTGGTGGCTGTGTGAGGGGCTGCTGCCCGGGTGTGCAGTACACGGAGCAGGGCTCTGAGTACGGATGGCTGAAGAAGGAAGGGTGCACACACAGCTGTGAGTCCAGGACAGACACGTCCTGCAAGGCCACCCCTTGCTGCCTTGATGGATGGCAATCCCTGTCAACCTGTGCATGGGGATTATTCTTTGCAGGACTCAAAGAGCCCAATTCATTATAGCAAAGCCTATTTTTTTTTTCATTTTTCCACTCCAGTGGAGCATAAATGACCCGAATAAATCCTACTCCTTTGGCACATGTAATGCATGGAATGTGTTGCTGGTGCTGTAACAAGATTTATCTCTTGGTGCATGTTGTGAACACACATTTCTTTCCAGTCAGTAGAATTGTTATAGCTATAGAGCTTGATTATTGAAAGGGGAGCTGGTTGGTAGAAGGAAGATATATAAACATGATATACACGGTACACGTCAGCCACACCAGCTGGAAAAATCCATTTATTTCCACTGACTGAATAACTCACTTTTGATTCCAGTTTATACAGGTAGGAACATGATTACTCAGTGCCTGTCTCCAATAACTCAGCTAGTGTTGAGCTTTGTTTAGTCTTTGTGGCCAGAGCCAGCTCCTCTCTAGAGCTCCGTACCAGCAATTCCACAGGTGTTCAGAGGTGAGAGCTGGTACAGACTTGCCCTGCTCCAGCTATGACACACACCTCAGGGCAGCTGGCAGGATCTTGTGTCCACCCAGGGCAATGAACATATATGTAAAGATAGAAGAAAATGGACAGGGACACAAATGGATTTGTTTTGTACTTACAACCATAAAAAAACATTAGATGTTTGTTGGGATGGTGGTTATGCCACAGGAAGCAAGAAATTCCCTTTAAGGTGTTGTAAGTGCCGGTCAGTTTTGTGAAAGTCCACCACAAAGTCTCTTGCTTGAACAGGGGCTGT
Organism: Monarcha castaneiventris obscurior; assembly: GCA_026261815.1. Classification (NCBI taxonomy): domain Eukaryota; kingdom Metazoa; phylum Chordata; class Aves; order Passeriformes; family Monarchidae; genus Monarcha; species Monarcha castaneiventris. Next base: position 41,569,486 of record JAMPIT010000575.1, read on the forward strand.
GAAGAGAAATATCTGTGAATTACAAAGAAATAAAAAACCACCACCACAATGCTTCAGCGACACCAGCCTTCTTGGAGGAACAATTCCGCTGTTTGCATGTGGATTTGAGGGAATGTGGCTCAAGTGCTGTTGATGCCCCAAGCAGAGGTGGGCCACCCAGATGGCTCTAGGGTTCTCACCTCCAAGCCAGGATGGTAACTGAGGTCTTGTGAACTCACTCACTGCTGCTGTGCCTCTATCCAGAATGTCTGTGATGTGTTTGAAGTAATTTCCACTTCTTTCCATCCTTTTCCCACTCTACCTGGCTGAAAAGTGACCTCCAGCTGACCTTCTTAGCCAAGGCAGAGATGCCTCCCAAATGCTGATAGCTCAAATCACAGTCATTTCCAGGTAGCCGGTCCCTTGTTGAGCCCAGAGAAGGGGTCAGGGTAGACCATCTGTGTTTTGCCAATGAAGAAGCTGGCACACAGCAGGTGAACATCCTCATAGGGATTTTCAGCCCAGCAGTCACCAAGCCAGGTCTCATTACTGTGTATAACGAAACAGTATCCCAAGAAGGGAGGGGGGAAGATAAACATATGTCATTCAAAAATCCTCTCATTATGGGAATTGTCCACTAACAGGGCACCCAATTAGTCTGTGCAGCTTTATATTTTGCCCATCTGTTATTACTAATCTGGCCTCAAGTGTGCACTTTAGTGCTGTAAACCTTTGGGTGGAACTGTTTTATTAAAGTCTGTGGCCTGCAGCATCTGCCTCCAGCTAGGAGAACCATTTTGGAAACCTTCCAAATCACACCAGTAGTTGTATTTTCTGTGTTCCAAACACACTTCTGGCCTGGTTGGTGCTCAGTTTCAGGGAAATATATCCATATATCTGTGTGATATCTTGGAAAGAGGGAGTCTTTTCTACAGTTTTTGTGCACTAGACTTTCCACCTGGCTGTGCACCCCCACCTGGCTCTGTTGTCCATGACAGTGAGGATCTGGAAGACCAGAGTCATAGCTCCTCATGCCATGCATGGTCTTCTCCAAGCACCACCACTCCCCCTCCTGTGCATGCTTTGGCTGCAGACAGAAGATCTCCCTGAGAGCACATCTTGGTGCTTCCTCTTCTTCAGTGACCTCCATGTTGTAACCATGCCCAGAGTGGCCTCTGCTCCCAAGCTAATGGCTAATCCTGGTCTCTCTGTGAATACTCACTTGAGAGTCTTCTCTCACTTCTTCCCCTTGCACTTCTGCTAAGTGAATGCAAATAATTTCTCAGTTCCCCCTTTTCCTTTGGTATCCAGTTCTGTAGGCTGGACATCAAGATAAAGTGTCATCTGCCCAGCAGTGTGGAAAGATGACTGGAAGCTAAGCCAAGGATCAGGAAACCAAAACGGCAATGAAGAATGAGAGAAAAAAGAATCACACCACGATGCTAAGCCAGCACAAGGAAGAGAGTCCACCATATGCTCAAGAGTGAAACACTGACCTTTGTATATCTGTCAAGCAGTACTGGAGGAGCTGGTCACCAGCTGCCTCTTTGTGTCCCCAGCAGCCACACAGGCTGCAGCACTCTGCTGCTGAATCCTTGTCTGGCCAGACTTTGTAAGTGAATTTGCCATTTTGCTTAATTGGTGCTGTGCACAAGCCCAGAAGGCAACGAGGATCTGCACGTACAATCAAAGTGTAAGGTGCAATAGTGTCACATGCAGATAAGGAGCATAATGCAGTTGTAAAAGAGTATTGATCGTAATGAATACTGCATAGGTATGTCCAATATGTTCATTTTCTGTAGTCATTCATCTATGGGGAGCTTTTGGGAAGTTAATGCTGGAAGTGGTTGAGACTGGTTAAAGGTACTTCTTCATTATTTGGAGAATGCTTGGAGGTGATTGTTAGAAGATCTAAAATTTGAGAAACAGTGGCTGTTAGCTGGGGCTGTCAGATGCAGAAACCAGCGTCATGATATGAAGGATATTTTCTTAAGTTTTCCTTTTCTTACTGAGCTTGTGTCCTGCAGTAATAAAATTCTTTGCTGTCAAAGTATCTAAGACAGACACTCCCATAGGCTTGTTATTTTGGCCAGCTTGGAAGAAAACCCTGTATTGCTTTACATAAACAAGGGTTCCTTGCTTTGTCGTGGAAAACTCGTCTAGCGGGAGCTCTCCGTTGCTGCTTTGAGACATCTTGCTTTCAGATACAGTGGGGATATCAGCTTTGACATGTTCATTGCAGTTAGCTGTATTGCAGAGATGCAGTTTAAATCAATGTCCACTGCAGAAGCCTTCCTTAGTCAGAATAACTCTTCTCTGGGAGATGGAAAGCATTTGCCTAAGTGAAAATTCTGATGCAGAGTCAGATTTGTACAAGCTCTCAGTAAGCTTTGAAGCATTTTCTTGTCTCCTCTCTCCCTCTTCAGTAATTTAAATTTTTATGATCTACTTGGTGAAACATACTGTCACATAAAAGATTCAAAATGAAATGTATCTTTCCTATCAGTGAGCATATTAGAAGGCATTTTCACATCTCTTTTTAAGGCATTGGGAAAAAGTTGGACACAAATGCTGAAACCTATCTGATGGTTTATAGGATAGATGCTCCATTCATGATTTGCTTCAGAAAGTAGCCCAGAGTAACAATTTGTCCTGCCTGGAGCTTTGCACCAGGAAGGAGCATCAGCCTTTGTCTGTGCCACTTGTCAGCCCTAACTGAGTGCCAGGGCCCAGCAGCAGCCCCTGTGACAGCTGGCAGGAAGGCAGCACGTGTCAGTGAACTGTCTTTGTATGGATCCTATTGTGGATAGACAGCAGGAATGGAATAACCCCGAAATGGATGTTTGTGAAAAGTACTCTATTTGCATTTTTCCAGCCTGGACACAGATGTTAAGGACATAATTTTCCATGCTGAAATACTACCCAGCACTCACAATAATCGGGGCAATAGGAAATATTTCTGCAAAGAGCAAAGAGGATTATGCTTTATGGCATATATACGCATAACACATGCTCATATGCTTTTATTAGCTGTCACCCATGCTTAAGGCCAAATGAGGCATGCCATTTTGCTAATGGACACCTGTCTTGGGAGGGAATTGTTCATTCACTGCTCACGGATGTGAACAAACATCTTAGACCAGCATCTAGGAATTTAAGGAACGAGTTGTGATAGTGCACCCAGACAGATGTCAACTTGGATTATTCAGCTGTACTCGTCTCAGAAACTACTGCAGTCCTGCTGTATTATACACACCAGGGAATCTCAATCAGATAACCTTTGTGATCAGTATCTACTGGAGAATTGATATAATGTACATTATCTCTGCTGTCAGTTCATAGTTATTAAATTATTTTTGCTGTCCCAAACTCCTGATCATATGTTAAAAAAGGTTTAGTTTTCTTCAATCAATACTTTTCATGATATTTTATGATAATGACTCACTTATTGGATAATAAATGTTCAAATTCTCTGTCAGTGTTGTCCTGGAGGGAAGAAAGGCATTCACAGTAAGAGAGATGACTCTAACAAGCACACCAGCCATTTAACTAGAAAGGCAGCCTTTCTGCAAGTTGATCATGTTGCCATAATAAAAGTTCACCATCCATGGTATGTTTATTGGAATAGCTGTTTGGCAGGATATGCAAATCCACAGAATCTGACAGCAACCACAATCGCATGATGTGGGATGGCAACGCTTCTGGTGAGGGCACTGACATCTCGAACACAGAACTGAGGACTGAATTTAAAATACCCTGAATGCCCAAGGACTACCTCTGCAGAGAGCAAAGAGGGCTAAAACTGTGATTTCCCAGCAGAGGTTACAGGACCAGTTTCCAATGAGTGTTGTTAAGACATTGCCAATTGTGGAAACTCAATTATTACAGCAAGAGACAAATACAGAAGCACAGAACCACAGAATTCTGAGTTGGAAGAGACCCGCAAAGATCACTGAGTCCAGCTCTTAAGTGAATGGCCCATATGGGGGTCGAACCCACGACCTTGGCATTATTAGCACCATGCTTGTGCAAGAACACAGATTATGAAACCTGTTGATTTTTGTCAACTCGGGAGGGATGTATCAGTAGGGACCTAGCCAGGGCTGTGAGGTTTTGTATGCCATGCGCCCAGTTGTGTGAAAATATAGTGTTGTGGTAGAAAGATGAGCTAAAAAGCAGCCATCACTTTGACCTTACTATGGACAAGAAGCACAGTCCGCCTCTCCGGGGAGTCTCTCTAACCTTCTGACAGGCAACAAGTCTGCCTCTGAAAGATTGCCTGTACTTATGATTGTGTTGAGCAAGTCCTGCAGTGGAAAATAACTTTAATGGCTGGCACTACATTCTTCTGTAACACCTGCAAATTGAGCAGTCATTTAGCAAAATCTGAACGAACTGTTCAGATCTTTTTACTTTTTTTGCTACTGTGGTACTGCCTTCTGTTCAAGAAAGAGAGATGCAGATTGTGATTACACAAATGTACTCTCCTACTGCTGATTTTAGTAAAAATTATGCTTTGGTATAAAAGAATAGTCTAACTGATCCTCTCTGGGATATTACAGAAGAAGTAGAACATGTTAAAATGGCCAGTTCTTTCCCATCACAGAATGCCTCACTAAAAGGACAGCCAGAAACGAACATGTAAAACTGGGATTTTTCCCAATGATAAATCTAGGTTTGAATTCCCTGTAAGATACTCTCTTCCCTTGTTAGGTCTCCTGAGACTGACTGGGAGGAATCTCAGGTGTTCCATGGCATGATTGTCATGCTCTACAATTAGAAACCAAAGGCAGTGTGAAGGTGCCCTTAAGGCAAGGAACAAAGTACACACTTAAAAACGCCAACATTCCCATACATCCCTGGAACACACATGAATATTGCTAAACTCAGGATGAGGTGAAATAAACTGAATTTCTTATGGATTTTAGGTTTCTGACTGATACTTACATACTAATGAGATGGACTCATTAAATGTTCATCGCTAGATCATTTACCTGGATTTTTTTGGAGGAGTGACTTATTCAAAGCAGAAAGGATATTTTATTCAGAAAGGTTTGATGGTAAAATATTTTCTCCCAGCCAAATAAGATATGACTGAGATTTTTCTTTTAATTAATACAAGTAAAACTAGTGAACAGGGAAATTAAATTCCTTCAGAAGTAATTTTGGAGATTTGTTTAGCCTGAGGTTAAAGCTTCATTTGAGGAAAAGGGAGGAGTAGAGTATCTATTACTGTCCATGCTCTACTAGGATTCTAGTGGAATTACTGTTTTGTAATAGAAGATCTATGTCTAGTTAGCCATGAGCTGGGGCTTGAGTCAGAATATTTCATGTGAGGACTGATCTGAGCAGCAAGACAGAAACCAGAAAGTCTTCAGCTCATGCTTGAAGCACTCATACATGGATCATCAGCAATCCTGTCACCTTTCACATTCAGAAAGTTATTCCATAATTCCAAAGTGAATTATTTCATTTAACGCAAAATTTGTGTTGCAGCCATTGTCTCATTTTACGCTGTTGGTTTGGACTGCTTCTTTGTTCCTTCCAGGACCCTGTTCTCCTGATTGACCATGGCCTGCTGTATTAGCCAAAAATTTTTTTTGAGAGTGGAAGAAATAGGTATGCAAAAACGGTGTGGTTTTGTAGTTGGATGGTCCAGAGATTGTGCCCCCTGGCAGTATGGATGGGACTGCACAATGTCCTGGTGCCTTGGCTTGGAATGGCCTTCGAAGACTCTTCCAAAAAGCCTGTGCTTTCCACAGGCTTTCATGCTCTGTTGTTCCACCCTTGTGTTACATTATAGGGGTAACAGACACGGCAGGTTCCCACAGTCAGTCCTCTCATTGTTTCACAGTTCAATATGAACTCCAAAAGCATTTTAAATTATAAACTGTCTGTGACTCAAAGGCCACAGAAGGGAGGAAACGTGCCCTCAGTTATTGCTGAAGAGGAGCTCATGGTGGCTGGGGGTCTATGGGCCCTTCAGAACCCATGCAGGCAGCCTCATACTGGGAATTTCAGGCACAGTCCCAAGCTTTGCTACTTTCCCGGTGGGAAACCACCCTGACCATGTAAAACCGGTGTCAACAGCCTTCTCACAGTGTCACAGGCGTGTGAGGCAGTGTTGTGGGTGCCACGTGTTGAGCATCTCTTAGATGCACTGCAGGAGGGTACAGTCAGTCACCTCTGCCTTTGATGCCACTGTGGACACTGCCTCTGCTTCTTTGGCTCAAATCACGGACCACCCTGGAAGCAAATCACAGTACATGAGGAGCCATAGGGATTCCTGTCCATCCTTATGCTGTCATTTAAACGTGGCTCTGAATCTCTTCATAAGCCTGGACTATCTGCACTGCTTTCCTGTGTCCCAGGGCAGGGTTAGGAGACTTCCATGGCTTTTGCCTGGAGGAGCTCAAGCCCTTAAACAGCCCAGTGCAAAAGGACATCAGACCTGCACCAAGCAAGCCACAGTGAAGCCTTCCTCAGCTCTTCCTAAATGATGATCCTTGTGGGTGCCTTCCAGCTCAGCATACTGTATGAGTCTGTGATCCTGTAAACACCGTGTGGATGAGCTCAAACCTGACCTGCACAGTGCAAAACCGAGCAAACGAACAGAGCATGTATGGATGCAGCAGGTGTAAAGTCACAATTCAGCACAAGGATAATCTAGTGATGTTTGCCATGACATGGGAAAAAGAGGATGCCCAGGAGCCACCAGGGGCAAGAATTCATTTTGCACAGCCACAAATGGAGACTTCTCACTAGTGAAGGGGTTTGCCTCTTGTAGATTAGCCAAGCACGCATGTAGTGTCTGAGAAAGAGATGCTGGTATGAATATGCACTTTATAGCTGGCCTGTGCTCCCAGTGGTCACTCAGCTCAGGCTTTTGGTCATCAAATGTAGCAGGGATGTATCAGAATACTGCTAAACCAAAATGAACTAAAAAAGCAGTGGAACAATAAGGTGGGACTATGGTGAGCTGCCAGACACTCCCCACCTGTGTGGGAAGGTCGTACCCTCTATATACCACCACTTAGGGCATCTTGGCCACTGCATCCATCCTCTTAGTCTGTAGATTAATCTATGGCAATATTCAAGACCTGTCTCTTTTTTCCTGTAGTTATAGAATCACAGGTTGAAATGTAACTCAGAAAACCTGTAGTCCTATGTCCTGCTTGCTGTTAAACTGAGTGGGTGATCTTTGCTGATTTCTTTTCTACTACATATGGAGTAAATGTGTTTGGGGATTTTGTTTTTGTTGTTGTTTTTGTCTATTTTTTTTGTTTGGTTAGGTTTTGTTTTTATGGGAGTTTTTCGTTTGGTTTTGGTTTTGTGGTTTTTGTTATGTTTTGTTTTGTTTTTTTTCTTAAAATGCTTATGTTCTATTCAAATGCTTAATTATCCTAGACGCAACCAGAATTCAAGTCTGATGTTGACATTGTTCTTTCAGAATTGGCCTATATTTAGTAAAAAATAGGACAGTCAATTAATTATATCATGCAAAAAGATATGTGTACTGTCAAAGCTCTCCGTTGCAGCAAGGGTTTAAAAAACCTTGGAGAATCATGTCTGTAGCCTCTATTTTGTATAAAGGTACCACTTGTGGTTTTAAAAGCCTTTGTGATGAAAATGAACTTTTTTCTCCAGGGAGGAAACCAGTCAGAGGAAACCTAGAGAATACAGGTTAAAATTAAAGGAAATTAATAGGGAACAGATCTCAGTTAGTTTTCTTCAAGGATCACATTCCTGAGGATATTGTTCCTCAAAATATGGTATTGTCCAAGTGAAGATATCTGCTGTGTGAGTGTTTCCTAGGGCAGGTACTCCACTGCTCCTCACTGCCTTTTCCTCCCTGGAAAAGCCTGGCAGCTCTGCCTGCAGCTGAGCTGCTGACCCCTGTGAGCCCCAGCCTCACCCTGCCTGTGGGTGTCTGCCCTGTCCAGCCCTTGGTGCCACCCACCTCCTTTTTGGGAAATAGTCCATCTTTGTCCTATGCTGTCCCAAGCCAAAGTTCACATACTCCCAAGTCAAAGTCAGACACCCCTTGTCAGGTCCTAAATTTTATTTGGTCGGGTGCTTCCCACATTGTCAGGTGCAGTCTTCTACTTGCCCAGCCCTCAAAGCATCCGCTTCATCACCATCTGAGCCTGCTCAGTGACCACATGTGAATCAGCGAGTTGCATTATTTAGCTGTGAGTGTTGATCCAGAAGGAGACCTCACCAGACTGAACCCATTACACTGCATGACTTGGGAGGAAATACTAAAATGACACTCTGCTACAGAAAAAATGTTTTACCTTTTCTCATTCACCCTAACTGATGATATTGACTGATGCAGATACATCAGTTGAAGGTTAATTGCCAGTGAAATTTTATATTAACACTTTGTTTTTTAACCAAAATTTTGAGATTTAGGATCATTTACTAATGAGGAAGACAGACAGAACATGTATTTCATCATTTAATCTGTATTTCATCATTTAGTCATGTATTTCATCATTATATACAAGTCATGTAATACTTTAAATAAAAGGGTTTTTTCTTAAAAATTCCTTGCTATTAACCCTTAGAAAATTTGACTGTGACCTTCATCTGTCATTCAAGGCAGATCACGTGGTACACCTCTCCATTTATTTCCAAAGGGTGTGTACCTGAGAATGCTTGTTTTTACAGAGCTTGTAAGAACCTTTCCAAGGACTGGAGCTTTCATACATACAGTAAGCAAAACTTTGGAGGCCTCAGCAGGTGTGAAATAATGAGGCACTGCATGCAAAAGAGTCTTTGATGTGTGGTGTAGCATTGTTCTCTCTGAGTTTAAAAAAAAAAGCCTGTGACTGCAGTTGCTTAAGTTTTTAAAGTGAAGCCTCCTTCTATGACAACAGATTGCATGAACTGCTGGAAAAGTCAGGTAATATTTTCCTGCAAGCCCAGCAGTCTTACAGGTGACTTATGTTATTTGTTTTCATGAAGATCTCGCCAAGATAAAATACCTGTGCTTTGAAATTTTTCTGCTGAAAAGATGCTTTCAATGTAAATGATTTGTATTAGTCTGTTCACATTCCCATGTGCATTTATCTTGCTTACTCGAAACTGTAAACATAGAAAATGATGGACTTCGAAATCCAATTGATTTCACTTTGTTACCATTATTCAGTTATTGCTGAAACCAGGACTAGGATCCCTGGTTCACTTGGAAAGCTGCAGAGGAGCTTGAAGTTTCTACATAGCTGGAAGTTTGAAATGGGCCTGATGGTTGTAATGTTTCCTGTGCCATGCAGTGAATCATACTACCTCATCAGATCTCTCTTCTGACCTCTAAACTATGCAAAAGTGATGAAAATTCATTTATAGTTTGTTAAAATAATGGATTTAAGGCTGTTGGTTCTTACAATATTTGTTCTTCCCATAAATCTGTGTCCTCTGTAGGAAATGGGCACACATAAAGAGCTTCAGAATTATAACAGACCTTACACAGGTCATGTTTAAATTGCAAGGGACAAGCAAATCATGTCTTGCAGGTGGTCAGACCTTACCTTCAGAAGTACAGCATGTAGAAATGAGGCCTCTACATTCTGCAGGGTTTCTCCTGTATCATTAAATCTGCATATTCCTACCATCCAAGTATTTTGCTTTCCAATATTATTAACTGTTGTACATAAAAATACTATGGAAAATAAAGATGTGCTATTTCATTTTGACTGCATTTTTCCAAAGGAAACTAATTATATTAGCATTTTTCCTGCATTTACTCTCAATGGAAATCAGTTTCTGATCGTTATATGTAAAACCAGCTTTGTCTCGCAGTTCCATGGTTTTCCTGATTTTATTGAATCACAAACCCAATATGGTTATACTGAAAAATGTTCATTTTTTTTCCCCTTTGTACAAATATTCTGTCAGTGTAAAATCAGGTATTGTTAACCTTCGTGCTCTTCAATATTTCTAATGGCTACCCCCCACTTTGTCTGCAAATGTACTATAAGTAAAAATTACTTTGTTCTTCTATCATCATGATTGTTCAATTCATTTGCAAAAATACACTGATTGTCACCTAAAAGCTACCACTTTTAATGCTGAGTGGATGATAGCAATTTGTCAGGAAAGTGAATTTAATCAGTTATACCTTAGGAAAAAAAGGAGGAATGCAAGAGAGAAATTAGTACTCGCAGAGTACAGCTCTCCTGGGTGCTCAGTAGCTCTCTGACATTACAGTGTGCAACAGGATCTTAGCACAGACCTTCTGAGACACCTAGGCAGCAAGGTGGGGATACAAGGCACACACACAGGTGCAGGCTGCTCCTTGTCCCAGCCAAACTGATTCTCAGGAGACAGGGGAATGACACAGGCAAAGCCAATGATCAGCACTTTAGTGCTGTTTCAGCACATATTCCCACTCATTACTAGTGGTAGCAATGGAAGGTCTTCAGAGATCTTCAGGGGATGGTGTCAGATTTGAATGCACATGGGGTGATTTTTGGATGTAACCCATTCCACACAGACACCTTCCTTCTAGGAATGTGTTTATAAGTAATGCACAATCATGGGAGGTCTGTAGTGGCTTTTGTTTGTTTGCTTGGTTGGTTTGGTTTGTTTCTTTGGTTTAGTTTTTTTTTCAGGATCTGTTTTCAGACTGGGAGTTTTTCTGGGAATGAGCACAGACATATGGTTTGCCTGAGTGGCAGAAGCAGTTGATGAGCTGCAGGGCAGGTCTTCCATTTAGAGGGAACTGAAGAGTCTGGAGAAATGGGCTAACAGTAGCCTAATGAAGCTCAGCAAGGGCAATGTCCTGACCCCAGGGAGGAACAATCCCAGGCACAAGACAGGCTGGGTATGACCATCTGGGAAACAGCTCTGCAGAGAGAGGCCTGAGGAACCACAAGTGGAGCAGGAGGTAGAAACGTGCTCTGGCAGGTTCCAGGTGCTGAGCTATATCATCAACAGGAGAAGGGACAGGAGGCTGAGGAAGGTGGTTCTTCCCCTCTGCTCCATATTGGTGAAATACAACTGGAGTTCCAGGTCCCGTGCTGGGCTGCCCACTACAAGAGACACATGGGCAGTCTGGAGCAGGTCCAGGGAGGGGCCATGAAAAGGGTGAAGGGACTGTAGCATTTTACGTGTGAGGAGAGGCTGCAAGACCTGAAACTCTGTAGCCTGGAGAAGAGAACACTCAGGGAAATCTTATTCAGTGTCTAAACACCCAACCAGTAAATGTATAGAAACCAGACTGTCTTTGGAGGGGTTCTATGAGAGACTGCAGGCAACAGAGAGGAGTTGCATTGAGGAGAAGAGAAAACCTGTACAGCAATAGTGGCAAAGCACTGTCACAGACTGCCCAGAGAGGTTGTGAATCCCTATCCTTGGAGGTACTCAGAACTCAGCTGTCCAAGACCCTAGACAACCTGATCTGCATAGGAGTTAGCCCTGGTTTGCACAGGAGGTTTGGATCAGATGACTCCCAGTCTTACTATTCAGCCTATGTGATTCTGTGATTTTAAGATCCTGCAAGGTCAGTTGTCAAATGTGTGGTTTCAGCTGTGGAGGAATTTATAAACTGAATGTTTTGCTTCTCATGAAAAGATTTTTCAAACCAATTAACAAAACTCGTTTATCATGTGAGGAGTTTGAGTGAGAAAACTTGAATTAATTGATATGTTTATCAGTATATTCCCTAGAAAGGTCCCTTTGGTCTGAAAATTTAAGCAGTATAAAGCAGAAATGAATAGTCTTTACTAGTCATTCTTAGGTCCCCAGCATTGACAAGGGACATATTTCATGGATCTATGAACCTCTGCAGTTATCTTGTATAGAGAGAGAAGCCTCATGCGTAACCTTTGGCATGTTCTCTCCTGCTGATGTGACCTAAGAAAGACTTTTATTAGCACAGCCTATGTTAGTTTTGTTTTGTTAACAATACTTTACCTTTTTTCTCAGCCTGTGGGTCTGAGATGGTGCTGTTATTTTTTTCTTTCTTGCAACTTCACCAAATGGTGTCTGTTCAGTGGGGAGCAGTATGGTATATGCTTGTGACAGTGTTGACAATAATCCATATGATCTCCTCTACAATGTTCTGCCTTCTCATGGCTCTGACAAATCTCTTTCTGCTTAAGTGCCACAGCTGTGAAAAGCAATGTGTTCCTGTGTCACCCCTTGGATGTGCATTTGAAACAAGCTCTGTGTTGGAGCTGTCACAACCTGAGACTGCAGCTGGTCAGGCTGAAGGAGGGAGGCAGGTATGCACTAAACATTTTTACTGTCTTGCTGTAGAACTCCAGGCTATTATCACCTGCTTCCTAATTCACTAATCCATTCACTCAGTTTAAGCCTTTGATGTATTATAAACTATTGCACCTAAACACTGTGAGCAGTGATGATAAACAGCAGCCCAAAAAAAACCATTAGCCCTGCTGTCTGTGGTCAGCATGCTCTCCTGCTTCCAGAGCCCGAAGGTTAAATATAGCACTCTGCAGTGCCAGCCTATCTCTCATGCAGCTGATGCAATTCTCCATAGCCTATTAATTTCAGTCTTTCATTTTGTTTTCACGTTATGAGATAATGTAAAAACTGTTGCCCATATCAGATTTTTTAAATGGAACCTAATCAAAGCACTCTGTGTTCTCCATCCAGCGCCACAGTCAAGATGCTTTAGCAGTGTGGTGACTGAGGGTAAAGGCTGACATTTGAAAAATATTCACATCATGCTAATGGTGAGTGGGTAGCTCGAGCAAACAGGAGAAAGTTAACTATGGAGGGGCATGAAGGGAATTTAAATTGAAAAATCTTCTTTGAAAAAGCCAAGGGCAAATCTGAATACAAAGTCCTTCCTGTAGCTTTTGGGTTTAGAGGAAAGAGGGGCTCTTTCTTTTATTTTTTCTTCTGGGGCAGGAGAGAGGTTGCATCTTGTGAATGCTGTGCTTGCTCTCTTTGTGCAAAGAACAGTGAAGAAGTTAAGAAAATTATTATCTGGATTGCAATAACCCTCCACTGGGAGACAAAGAGAAAGAAATGTTTCTCCTTTGCTTATTATTTCACAGTTGAATTTTCAGTTACTTAGATTTGATTTTGCTTATGCTCTTAGCCTTACACAAACAAGAAGCCAAATAAAATAAATCCCAAAGCATATAGCGTTGCATCTCCCAGGCAGATGTAATTTACAGAAACAGTAGGCACACTTCAGGAGTTCACTGTGCTTTCAGAAGCATTTACAATTCCTGCTATATTTCCCATGCTTGAATCTGGGCTCCGGTAGTCTCTCAGTAGTCAGAATTAAGTCTGCAAGTGCATACGTACTGCAGAACAGCAAAGCTTAGCACAAGCAGTAAATCTACTGCAGTGAGGTGGAGAGACCCTGCTGGGAGCCTGACACAATGGAAGCTAAAGCCTATTTTTCTAAGAATCGGAGATTTTATTTGGGTCTCAAGGAAAAAATGGGGTGCATCTTTGTGGAGATGTGCACAGACACACCACACATGCCACATGCTGTGGTCAATGCTTCTTGAAGCTACTGATGCAGGACAATTCCCGTCAGAAAATATGATTTTTTTTAACACAGGTAAATAACTTCTCAGACCAAATCTTACTTTTTATTATTCGACTAACAAATCTGGTGATGAAAACAGAAAGGTGAAAATTGGAGCCTACATTTCATGAGTGAATAAGTCACAAGAACACAGCATCCATTTGTCAGGTTAAAATTGATTTTCTTTCAGAAAATGGAATACTTTCATTTCTATTGAAAAGGCCAACAGTTTTAGTTGGCATTTCCCATTTTTAGCAGAGGCATTCTTCTTCCCATAGATTTTAGTATTCATAAACAATCTAATTCAGAGCAGAAATTAATTTCAAAATGCTGCCATTTCTCACACAATGAAAATCATATTTTTCTGAGCTAGCCCAGCACTAAATATTCTTCCTGAGTTCTGAAGGATGAGAAATATTTTGCTGTAGTAGCACACCAGAGATGCCCTGTCTGGTACAAGGCTTAAGTGTCCTTACTTGGAAGAACCCCCAAAACCAGTTAGCACTGCTCTTCTGTTGAAATTTCTGTTGCCTTACTGAAGATAACAGGAACCTGACTTTATTACAAGGGTCAAACAGAGATTACATCCCATAATCTTTGTCCTGTTGTTTGCATTAACCAGTCTCCCATGGTCCATTTTCAGTTTTCAGACATCAAGGAGAAATATCAGCCAGTTACCCTGTGCCAGATTGGAGGATGTCCCAGGTCAAAATAGAAGAGGAATAGTGGCCTAGCTTAGACAAATCATCTTTGGGCAACTCGAAATGCAGGATCACCATGTGGGAATATAGAGGATATGAGGATGTGTTTAATGGTGTGCACCTTCCAGTAAGCACATGAATAGCTGGCAAACCAAACAGAAGTTCTTGACAACCAATGCCTGCACTACCTTCAGCTGTTTTCAAAACAGCTCAACAGAATCTCATGTAATGGGTTTGTGTTCCCCAAGTGCCTCTGCGTCTGAGAGCCTCGGGGGTTGGTCACGGGCCTGTGCGTTGCCTCTCAGAGCATGTTTCTGCATGTTGGCATCATGCAAAGACATAGATCTTGGCAGCACAGTTCTTTGCCCATGGGTAAGGCTGGAGAATATTTTGATAATCAGAGATTGACAGGAATCTTGTCTTCTGAAAACATTAATTGTATTATTTTTACACACATTTCTATTTAATGTGTTCATTGTTGACAAATGGCCACTCTTCATTGCTAAGGAAGCTACCTTGCTCTGACTGCTCATCAGATCAAAGGCCCAGCAGATGCTTAGGGTGTCACTGACAGTCAGTGGATGGAAGTAAACACCGGAATTTGTCTTCTATGTTTAGATGATGGCTCTTCACTGAATATTAGGGAGAGCTTGAAGATAAAGTGTTTTCCACAGTACAGAGAGAAGTGGTTGAAAGTTGTGGTTTACCTGGGAAAAAGTTGGACAGTCCTAGACTGTAACTTGATGGTGAATCTGAAATATTATATCCCAAAGTAGTATTCACTTTCCCTTTAAAGTTTATGTCCTTTCAACAAATTTTGTGGTGGAACATTGTTTTCTCCTCCTGAGTCATGTGTGTGGAGGGGAGGAAAGAGAAAGAGAAGGAGGAGCTTTGAATGTGTTCAATGTGGTCTCATAAACATGCTATGGGCTTTACAACCACTTTTGCTCGAGTAAACAAGAGTTAATTTGTTCAGAGAAATTAAGTAGAAGGTGGAATGAAACAAGGAATTTAGATTCATGGAAATTTATTTATTAAGTATATGCTATGTAATCCAGTTCCCAACAGAAAAGATCACTGGCATGCTGCAGAATGTAAAAGTGCAACACATTAGCAATTTAATTTTATACTGTGAAACTGATTATCTTCTTTTGTTAATTTTGAAATGAAAATCCACATTTTCATGAAGAACAAAAGAATAGCAGAACAGAATATTTATTGTCTGGAGTAAAATCAAGTTGTGAAATAATTCCAGACTTCTTATTGCCCCGAGGCCCAGTTCTCTTAATTGAGAGTATGTGATGGAGATGGGTTGTGTTTCCTAACTGTGTTTCTGTCTGTCAAGAGAAATAGCACCTGATACAGCAGGGAACCTTCCAAGAGTGCTAAAATGATAAACTGATACCAAAACAAGAACTGCCGAGCAGCTTTGCCTGTGCTGGGGGGTCATACAGTGTGACAGGACAACAACTTTGCATTCCAGCTCTCATCTTTGGGAAATGCTTGCCTTCATGCTTCCGAAGAAAAAGTGCCATATGAATATCAGCCGTGGTGGCCTGCACAGGCTAGGTCATTTTTTGTACATATGATGTATTTAAACCTCCTGCAGAAGTTCAGAGATTACCTACCCTAGGTATTATTCATTCTTGCTGTTCATCTGTGATTCATGCAGTTTGTAGTGGGGAGAGCTTGCCAAAGGATGAGCTGGCTGGGGGGACCCCAAAGCCTCAGTCCTTTGTCTTTGGCTGCAGGGAATGCTATTGAGCTGGCTGAAGTCTTACCCTCTCACAGTGGATACCAACCCTATGGACAGCTTTTGCTCTTCAGCTGTATCACAAAACACCCCTATTGTCTCTACCGGGAAAGTGCAAGATTCTGCTGGCTGTATTTGTGACATCATTAAAATTTCCTTGCTGCTCAAGTCCTTTCAACATTATTGGGATAACATCAGAAGTTCTAAGTGAAGCAAAATGTTATATGCTTTGAAGCAGTAAGTGGGAAAATCTGTGTGTGGGGTTTGTTGGATGCAGGAATACTCAGGCTGTCCCTGCAAGTGCAATGCCCTGATGATCCATACTACATGTTAGTTACTTCTGGGCTGGACAAGGTAACTTCTGTTCCTCAGAGCATTGTTTACCAACTAGACTTTCAAGCCAGCTGAATTCAATGAAGGGCATGGAGTACAAAAAGCAAAGCAGGATTTGTTTTAACAAAGATGGAGCAGTTTAATTCCAGTGTAAAATGAAAGGCTGCTCAGTGATTATAATAGTTACTTGCCACTCTCCAGTCAGGGTTCAGTTCCTGGTTTGGTCACGAACATTTAGTAGTCTGAAAGATAATATTGATTTATTTTGCACGATCATGGTCAAATCACTCAGCAACTAAAAACAAAGGAAGATAGTGTCCCATGTGATATCAAGGTCAATGTCTTCTCTGAAAACCAGGGTCTTTTTAGGGTTTCTGAAACTAGGCATCTCCAAAATAGTACTTTGCCATGCTTGAAAGTGTTTTGTAGCATTTTCATAGAGATTGTAGTTAGAGACTTCAGGGACTGATACTGTTTTAAAGTTCTTTTATACTGAGTGTATAGCTCTGAACATATCCTAGTACTAAGAGGAAGCAAGACTGAGTAGTTCTAAAGGAAGTGAGCATGACAGTTTTAGGAAAATCATATGTTAAGAAACAGCTAGTTTAATACAACAGCTCCTGCAGCTCCCACATTATCAACACACAAAGGCACAGACATTTTTCTTTCAACGGGGCAGGCAACACAAATTGGTCTTAAAGGTTTCAGGAAGAGAAATGGTAAAAATAGCTAATTTACCTGATTTATGTGAGCCATTAACAATGTACTGCTATGTTCTGGTTCAACTTGGGTTGTAAATTTCACATGACAAAGAAGACAATTAAGGAAAAAACAGGTAAGAAAAAGAACAAATCATTATTTTACTAATTTCTACTTAGCAAAGATTTTACCACCACCACTTTTTCTTCCAAGGCGTCTCAAATTGTTACCTGAATGCGTACATCTACGTATCTCTTTCTTCAGCTGACAGAATCAAGATTGCTGGCCACTCAAGAGGTTTTAACTTTCCTTCTTATGAGACAAAATACCCTTCCCTGGTTTATCTACCTATTTTTGTACCAGATCAGCCTGACTTACATAAAATCAAGCTAGTTTCTTGTTATAATTTAAAATAAAAAGCTCAGTTTTCTTCCCCTGTTTCTTGATTGCTGGTCCTTCAATAATCAGACGCTATTATGCTGGGAAGGGAACATGTATCTTTCGTAGCTCTCTCTAAGAAAGAGCAAGCAAGACTGGAGGTGGGGGGGTGTGGGGTGTGGAATATCTGGCATATGTTCAGCTTGTGCAGTTAAACAGAATAGGCATTTCAGCTCCAAAATGTGAGTGGGGTCCTCCAATGACAAGGGGATTTAGGGTGCTCCACTGATGCATGGTGCTGTGCTGCTGCCTTCTGAGACCTCCTGAGAAGTGCCAACACCTGCAAGAAGAGCAGATAGACAAGGCCTGCAGCAATTTGTTTATTCTGGATGGGTGAAATGACGTCTAGCCGGATGAATCAGTGGTGAATGCAACAAACATTCACCACAACAACACCTGGTCTTTCTGTGCCCAATCAACAGGAACATTTACGAGACTCCAGTTCCAGGTGTAGCAGCTCAGCTCTGTGGTATGGAGAGATCTCTGACCCTTCCCAGACCCCACAAGCCCCATGCACAGAGAGGGGACACCAAGCAGGCCTCGTCTGTGTCTACTGTCTGTTCTGTCTCCCTGAGTAGCCTCCTCCTCAAGCCTGTCCATTCTGAAAAAGCCAAGACTGGGAGTTTATAAATGCCTGCATTTTGAAGCCATGCCTGGGTCGCAAGTGAGGTTTGGCACTTGCCTAAACCCAAAGTTCTATAAAGGAGAAAGCTCTCACCTTGCTCCTTTTCTTTCCATCAAAGCCAAGTACATACTTGCATTTGTCAGTGTGGCTTGCTTGGATCTCTAATTTAGAGTTGTGGTCCAGAAATTTAAATGAGGCAATAGTGTACCAGCTTAGCTTAGTTTTTGGGCAGAAGTGTCATTGCTAGTCCTCATTCACTTCTTAGGCAGATAATTCTTAATAGCTCAAAAGGAAACCTGATTAAGAGCATATCTTTCTTGCTCATTATTCTTACAGACTTTTTATTATGTATTTTATTCTATGAACATTCAGTGAGAGAGCAAATGAGAGATGGTAGTAAACTTTCCAGCAACCTTGATGAGAGAAAGACTTTCACTGTAATAACATTCCTGCAATGATTACTGAACCCTTCAAGTCAGGCTCAGGAGGAGAGTATACAGAATAGAACCTGGGACAAGAGAATAAAATTACTTCGAAACAAGGTGGACCATCAAGATATGTTTCTTTTCTTATGCTATTTACTTACAATTTTTCCCTTTGTCTTCTTCTTCCAGAATTCTGAAAGAAATTTCTCTGCAGGCACCAAGCCTTTTCTCCACAGACCTTCCCTTCAGCTGTGAATTCTTTTTGAATCGTGGTACATGTGAAGTGATAAGAGAGAACAGAAGGTATGACATTCTTTTCCAAGAGAAGCTTTAAAGGATGATAAATATTTGTCTAAGCAGAGTATCCAAGCCATATGCAAATTTGCATAATGGCACTCCAGGTGATGTGACGCATGGTAATTACTTGCAACCTGATAAAACAGAGAAATTCAGGAGCATGCTGCTGAATGCAAACATTCATCTGTGAAAAACAACACTACCTTGCCACTCCTTAATAAGGGTATCATGAAGAAAAGGCATGTCTTTAGGGAAATGCACGAAGGACTGTCTAGCTGGACATGAAGGACATCTCCCTGCCTCCCTCCAGGAGTGTGATCACTGTATGCTCACTACCTGAACATAGCCATACCTTTCAGCTTTTATCTTGCATTGATTCCTTAAAAGCTTAAAGATTCTCATCATCCCCCAGAACTGCACATATTGGCCTGACTTTTCCAGCTCCCCCAGTAACATGGTTTGTGCTGTAATCACTCTCAATTAACAGCACTCGCATCATCAAGGCGAAGAAGAACACATTGGACTTAGCTGCCTGTGGGCTAATAAATCGAACAAACAGCACCTTGGTGCTTGAGGCATGACAGAAGAAGGTCAATAGTTCAGAGCAGATAAATAGTGGATTGTAGCAGTGCATAAAGGTATAATTAAATTTCCATTTACCCTGTGTATAAAGTCCAGAATAGAACCACGTGTCAGATTGAATGTGATGAGATTTTGCCAATGGCTGCACTTGGGCCAGAATTTCACTCTGGGACACATTTTTACCTACTGGGATACTTTTTTTCTTAGTCCATCTGAGTGAAGTAGGGAAGTATTCAAAATGGGTAACACAATTTTCTTCACTTCGAAGTTTCCTTACATGGGAGAAATACATCAAGACAGAAGTAAAAGGAGTGCTGCAAGTAGTTTTCACGTCCTCAACATGGTGGCTCCATGGTGGTCCACAACGGGCTGTGCCTGAAGGAACAGATGCACGAGATAGAGAATCTGCTGAGCATTGAAGTAGAGCTCCTGGCCAGGGCAAGCAGCCACACTGTGTGCTTCAAAGTGAGCAGGTTCAAGATGGGCAAGGAAGGCTTGCTCACTTTTTTTTTCCCTTTTCATCACTTAAAAGCTTAAAATATTGCAAAAGTTCTCTGTGCTTAAACAATACAGGGGATTGCCTAACGCACTGAGGCAGCTACTGGAATTTGGGTAAGAGAAGCCATGCTATACCTGCTTAGGGAAGGCACAGGTAACAGTGTGTTGCTGTCAGAGCCTTCGGTCCCTTTCTCATCAGTGTGCTCTGTGCATCCTCTTTTTAATATGGCTTTTAAGTGGGATTAATGGATTCCTCAGACTTTCCACACAGTAGGAATTTCTGAGCATTCATTTCATATCCGTGAAGGAAGAACACAGCTAGAGGAAGTATTAACATTGCTAATATGAAAATATGATCTAAAAGCACAGAAGATGCTACCTGGCCATAACTGTGGAAAATGAACTAAGGATTTTGCTGATGTGGACAGCCAGAAACTAATGGACTGCACGGCTTTTAAAACTTCAGTGAAAACAGAGAAGGAACCATCAAAAAGGAAGTAGCAAAGTGAGTAACTTGTGGAAAATTATCATGCTAGAGAAAATAGCCTGAAATTCAAATAATTGCTAGGAATGATTACATTGGGTAAAATATATATGTAAATGGTAAATAATATACATATTTTTATTACTATTACGCAAGGAGGTCTGAAAGTCATTACTTTAATGTACCTAACAGTTTCTATTTTAAAAATATCTTTAAGAAATTTCATAAGAAGCTTTCATAACTGTTGTTTTTTTTTTTTTAAATGAACAGCAGATGTAAGACAGAGAATATGATGGGGGCTAAGGAGGCGCTTTTGTCATTTACTATTTGAATTTTGGTTGTACAGATCCATTTCCTTTCTTTTTCTCTCCATTATTTTTTTGTCCCAGGGTTAGAATGATTTCCTCTTACATTATTCTAAACACAATAAGTACAGAACTCCCTTTGAAACTGTAGTTTGCTAAAAATTAAGTCAAAATTAAATTTACCAAGTCAGAGTTGCAGTTACGTGGGGTTTGGCAGAAGACAACATATTCTGGAAAGAAGGATCTTGTAGCCACTCTTTGACTTCTTTGAAAATAATAGAATTTTTGTCACACTTAAAGTTTGCCGAGGAGACAGCAGGACATTTGATGTCCAGGTATGATACCAGTCTCTCTAGGTATTAGGCTGTGCA
Organism: Monarcha castaneiventris obscurior; assembly: GCA_026261815.1. NCBI lineage: Eukaryota > Metazoa > Chordata > Aves > Passeriformes > Monarchidae > Monarcha > Monarcha castaneiventris. Next base: position 41,590,492 of record JAMPIT010000575.1, read on the forward strand.
ACCTAAGTAGTCAGAACCTATCACACCTTCCTTTCCTCACGGCAACAACCATCATTTTATTGAAAAGGAAATTGATACTTCTCTCTTAGTTTTGCATTCTCAAATTTATATTGGTACTCTCTCTGTCTTAGATTTTTCTTCCTTGTTTTGCCTTTATATTGGATGGGAAGAACATATCTGTTCAATAAAGGCCTTTCTAGCATGATGCCCACTGGGAACTTTATCCATCTAAGCACGTCAGCTAGTGGACGTCACTAAACCCACTACAGAGTTGCACTATCTTCTGTGTAAGGCCAGCAAAGAATTCATCTCAGGCTGTGGTTGAAATACATGTTTATTCTTTTCCTACAATAGGAATCTAAACAAATATTTGAGATGGTTAAATTGATTTTAAAAAGTCAAAAAGTGTCAGGATAAAACTTAATATCAGCCAGAGATAGCTGCAAAAGGGAAATAAAGGGAAATGCCATCATTTTGCTATCAGTCACTCACTGTTGTGCTTTGAGAAAAGGTCTACAGATAAGGGTCTGATATTGGAACTGACAGAACAGATCGAGCTGATCTTTCTTCCAGTTTTCAAGCAGCTACGTGCTATAGGATTTCTGAGAAGCAGAAATTATTTTGTTAAATTTTTAATAACATGGTCCCCACTAAAATCAGAGATTTCCAAACACAAATTGTTTGATCTCCTTTAAATTTTAACCATCTGACTTTCCTACTCCTTTAACTACCTGCCGTGCAATTACCCAGGGGACTTTGCTTGAGTATGCTATTTCCTGCTGATCCAGTAATTGATGGATAACAGGAAGTGTCTGAACATGGATGTTAAATTTTATTCGCTGTAGGAATGGATTGCATTGCCACCACTGTTGCTATATTTATTTAAACCAGTAATCATTGTTGCCATTTTATGTGCCCTCAGGAATTGGATGCTGCTGTGCTTTCCCAGCATGTCTCTTTTTTCCAGAGACGTAACACATGGCAGGGACAATGGATTGAGGCAATTGCACAAAGAAAGGACTTCAAGGTTTGCCCACTGTTTACATCACGTGAGCCATGAATAGACTGGTCAAGCACAAACATGTACACTTTGACAAGGAAAAAACAGCAGCAAGCCTTTGAAATGGAATGAATTAGTACTGACCTCTGCTTTCAAACTGACAGTGCCTCTGGCTGGCAGGATGGCACACTGGTTGCCAAACTTGCCATTGTTTTTTGCTCTTGATGTTGGTTTTACAAGTTTCTTTTGCAAGTCTTATAGTTTTGGCAATTCTGACCAATAGAAACAAAAATTTCTATATCTGGACATTTTGGGTGGGGAGGGGTCAAGGACCTAACCATGGATCTTGGATAAGTCTTTTTGGAAGGGAATGACTGAGCAAGGGAGAAATTAGGTACCATTTTTCCTATCATTCTTACTCAAGTCTCTGTAAATCTCTGCCTTGGAAACCACATGGGAACTGTGCTATGTGTGTGGGGTTGATTTCTCAGTTGCGGACAACCTTATCAGTGTGTTAACCACAAGGCTATCAAAAGCATAATTTGCTTCTGCATATGCCAGTGTAAGCTAATCAGAGAAGGATGGCAAGTATAATCAGGGCCTTAAAATAGCATGGCTATAAAAAGAGATAGAATTGACAAGTAGGTTTCAGTTTGGAATAGAGATGACTATTGTAGATATATAAAAATATAAATGGCATAAAAAGAACAAGAAGTGATTGGGATTTGAGTGAAAACACACTCAGGAATGAAAGAAGGCTTCCCTCTCCACTGCCTTGAAGCACAAAGGAACAGAGGAAACCCCCTGAAAAGTCTCCAAACTGAAGTGGGAGGACATACCAGGGGAAGGATAACTTGGTATTTGTCCTGCTATATTCCTGTTGTGCCTACTCACTGGCCTCTCACAGGCGTGGTGCCAGGCTGGGTGGCCCTCTCGGTATGGCTCTGGCTATGATTTAAGAGGCAGTACCTTTTTATAGCATTCTTGCAAGTGCAAGTAATGTTAGATACAACTGGGCCAATCTTTCCCATATTCTTTTATGTACTGTTGGGATTTCAAACACTGACACAGACACGCAGACAGACACACACATGCACACACTTTTAGAGTATATTGTGTAGTACTCCTGCCTCGTACACTTCATGGGTACCACACTGTACAGCTGCCACAATATTCGTGTTTCTTCTCAAACCCTAATAGAAGAGGAGACTGAATTTCAAGGTGAGTGTACCCACAGTGATACTATTTAAAATATTTCAGTGTAGAAAATGACATAATTAGAACCTATTATATCAGATATAGGAACAGAATAGAAATATCCTCTATTATTAAATACTTCTGTTTTGTGAGAATGAATTGTGTTAGGAGTGTTTGTTTGTAAACTGATTAGAGAGCTAATGATATAAAAAATATGCATAAAACATAAACAGAGTCTCTCTCAGGAGTTTCCCACATGCACAAAGGGCCCATAATCTGTTTCTCTCTGGCCTTGCTACTACGTGGAAGGCTTGGAATATAACATTAACCCTGAAATGACCTTTAATTGAGACAGGACTGGATTTCCTCTGTAATAGTGGCACATCATGTGGGTGATTAGTAGTTGTCATGGGAAAATATTCCATATATATTTCTAAAGCCATTTGTTTTCCAAGGCAACAATTTGACTAAAGGTATCATTGCAGACAGATCAGTCTGAGTAGGAAAACAGACTCTTGCATTCCTGCTAAAATTCTCAGGAAAGACGAGGAAGACTGTGTTTTGCCAAGAGTCCAACTCCAAACTATGGAATGTTCAGATCTTTTCCTAATTAATAAAATCAGTTGTCAGCAGTTGTTCAACTTGATGGTCTTTAGTTGCTGTATTAATTCACTTCATTATTGTGTAGATTTATATTGAGATTTCTTTATAAAACTTCCACAATGACTTTTTTTGTTTATAATATCACAGGTTAAAATGTCTTATTTGCTTCTTTTCCATGCTTAATTAACGCAAAAATAAAGGTAAAGGTAAAAATAAATGTAAAATTAAAAATAAAAATAAAAATAAGAACAAATTGTTGCCCCACTGTGATCCCATGAGCAAGCTCTGATGACAATGTCAACCCCAGTCTGAGAGAACAATATCTCAATTCATGATACACCTATTTGCTCTGAGTTCTGTTTTATTTTTTCCAGAGAAATAAAATCTTTGAGGCTCTAAGGGGACAGATACTGTCATGTTGGCCCATTCTCCTTGTATCACTTGGGACTCAGTTTCTGAAAGCTGCCCCTGCTGCTGTTTGCCCCTTCTGCAGTACATCACTAAGCTGCTTTGTCAGCTTGAGGGCTGGCTGTTTAATTTTTCAGAAACATGCAGCTACTCTTTTAACACAGCTATTAGTTCGCAGCTCTTTGCTGACAAGGGAAAAATAATTTCACAACAGCATTTTAGAATTATGTCACTAAGAAGATGGACTTGTCCCCAGATGCCTTGCCCCAGATTCCTCCATGGCAAATGATGGCTATAGCCTGTATATGTGCTAGATATTAACTGGATATATGGTTAAATTAATGAGTGAAAACAAAAGAACATTTTCTGAAGCTGGCTTTAAGCTTGCAGTGATTAATATCTCCCACTAACTCTATTACTTTTTGGCATGCACCTTTAGTCAGTGTTACATTTGTTCAGACTCCATAGCTCAGCGAGAGAGCTCAGACGTGTAACTTCTACAATTGTGGACACAGCAACCAAAGTCACTCTCATGGCTCACTGTTGACCTGTCTCTTTATTGGAATTCATTTTATCAGCTTGAGAAATCTATGATATGTATATTTACCTGGTGACTTTGGGGTGCCCGGAGGTATTTACAATGTACACAGATTCCCATATCCTTTAAGGCTAGCAGTTGAAGGCCAGGTAGAATGTGTTAAGTCACCCCAATGTCACAAGATACCCAGAGGTGGACAACTGGATAAAGTATCTGAAATCTGGCAAAATGATCTGTGCCTGTGGTGTCTGTGCTGTGGGGATGCAGCTTGGATGTACACTTGTTTCTGGGCTGATGGACTCAAAGTGTTCACACAATAGAAGTGTTCAGTAAGAAGACGGCTTGTTTGCAGTTAAAACAAAGATGAACTGAATACATGAATCTCTGTTTATCTCTTGAAGGCTCTTACATTAACTCCTCTCTCTCCCAGAAGCCTTCTCATGTTACAATCCTTTCCTGCCCCACCAGCCGTATGTGTAAATTGCCAGTGTAATGGGGATGGCTGCAATGGAATTAGTTTTCCCCATGGCAGCCCCCACAGTGCTGTGGTTTGCATTGGTATTTCGAAAGGTGCTGATGACACAGCAGTGTCGTGGCTACTGCTGAGCAGTGCTGGCACAGCATCAGTGCTGTCTCTCTAACATTCCCCCCATCAAGGGGCTGGGCATGGGCAAGATCCTGGGAGGGGATGCAACTAGGCTCAAATTAAGCAAAGGGGTATTCCCTTTGCTTAATAGCTCTGATAGTACAGCTAAGAAAAGGAGGAGGAAAATGGGACACGTATTCTTTGCAGCGTTTGCATTCAGAGCAGTTGCTACATGTGCTGAAGCCCTGCTTCCCAGTAAATGGCCTGACATTGGTCACTGGTGGGAAGTAGAGAATAAAATCTTTTTTTTTTTGTCTTTGCTTGTGCAGTATCCGTTAACACAGATATTTAGGGTTCTATTCAGTCACAGAGTCAGAATCTATTAGTATAATTCTTTTGATAAAAGGCCTGTAAGGTGAGGGGAATTGTATTAAAGCATGTCCCTAGTTTTAGCAGACGTCTGTATGAATTTAACATATTCTGTTTACATACTAGACCTCCTTTTTAATTTCTGAGGTAGAAAAAAATCTAGGTAGTCATTAATACATGCCATAGTCATTGCTCTAGCCAAAATGATGGTTTTACTCCGAGAAACTTGCCTGTTTGTATGACATTGGAGCCAGGCAAAAAATTATTCTGCTCCATTCTTATTGGAATATCTCCTAGACTTTCCTTATCATTTTTTGCACTTCATTAAATCAGCTACATCCCTGCATTAAATCAACCATACTCCAATCGTTGTCAGCAAGAGGAACTCTACCCTTTGCTATTAAAGCATATGGGCCACAATCTGTTAGTATTATTATATCTGACAAATATAAATTTGTTAAATCAGAGGGCATGAGTTTTTGTCTTCCTAAATAATCTTATAGTCTCTCTCTTGCCCTTGCTACTTTCCATTTCTTTCAACAGCAGTCAAATTAACTTTGCCTTGCAGTAAAGTATGGCATTTATTTGTCTAAAATAATAATCTACTCTCCAAATTACTTTTCATCAGAAGATCATGAAGTGCTTTACTTCATGAAGCTTGCATAATCTTACCGTCATAGAGAGAGAAAAAAGGAGAACTGGAAAGGATCTCAAGAAGCGAGTATTTGACTTGCTCAAAACCTCCTCTGTTTTGACACAGTACTAAGGTAATGTAGTGAGAACAGTGCAGTCAATTTTTCTCTGCTTTTATTTTCCTCCTAGTAATATTTTGAAATGCAATAATTAGGCTTATATAGTTACATCAGCTTAGACTGAAGTTATTCTTAATCAGTTGATTTGAATGAAAAGATTTCAGCTACATATTTGCCCCTAGGTAGCTGGGGTAGAAAGAATAACAGAAATGCAACTGCAGCTTGATTTTCATTCTGCCTTTTGGAAGAAATCTTTATCCCTTTGACTAAAATTTGCTCCCATTAACACACCAAGCTTGTTTGCTATAGCCAATGGGGTCATCTGGAGTATTGCTAAAAGCAGAATTTGGTTTGTTACATTCTCAGCAGCTTTTCAAAATATTCGATATGACAAGATGCATAGCTGTTCGTGGTCTTATCCATGACAATGGCAGAAGAGCCTTCAGACAAAGATTTGCTTCAGACTTCTGAAATCCTTCTGCCTGTGATGTGCAGAGCTCTGCCTGTTGCATTTGCAAAGTCAGCATTGAAAAAAAATGTATCTGGAAGATTTTTACTGCTTGTTTGGTTTTGTACTACAGATGTAAACTCTGTTCTTGTTTTATTTGCTGATCTGTTTTATCAAGTGCCTTCTGATGAACAACAAGAAGCATGTAATAAAAACCATCTGCAGTATGGTGGTAGGTTCCTTCTCTCAGCCACAGACCTTGAACTAGTCCCTGGTGTGCTGCTATACACAACCCTGCCTTGTTTCTAATACTTGTTACTGAAATGTTCATCTGGTCCTGGCTGGCGTTTCTGGCTGAATTTGGACTGTGCTGCTATTAGAGGAGACCATTCCCTGGGAACATTTTTCTAGTTCATTTGTAATCTCTTTCACAGCATACTCCACTGTATAGATCCTCACTGGAGTAAATATTGTAGTCAGATAAATGCATGGAAGAATGAGACAGTTTGCATTTGGTAAGAATCTTCCCTTTATCGAATCACAGCAGATGTTGAAGTTCTGATTTTCCTTGCTCAGCACCTGTGTACCACATGCAGTGTTTTACTACACAGTCATGATCTATTTAGCCATAGCCCTCCCCCTTGCTGCAAAATTATCTGCTAATAATGTACTATGCAATCAAATTTTAAATGACTTCCATGAAAACTCCTACCAGGTCTAATCTGAGAGGATCCACTGTGCCTCCTCTCTGGCTAAGGTGGAACACCAGAAGTTCCTGTTCATCCTCTGGGCAGTGTTGTGCTGACGTCTGGGTGTTAGGAAGTGCCTTCAGCCAGGCTGCCCAAAGACCTGCTACTCCATGGGATTTGTTCTTCTGGGAAAGGAGTCGTACTTTCATGATACACCATGAGTGAGGGGAAATGTTGTACAGGACTCAGCCACGGCAGGGTTCAGGTTTCTTGAAGATTTCTTTGTCTCTCCAACTACTAACAGCCAAGCAGGCAATGCCTTCCCTGACACTCCCAGAAAATTCACACTTCTTGCCAGCACAGAATGTGTCCCCAAAGATGTCATTAACATTGATGGACACAATCTCTTACTTGGGGAAGAGAACCGAAGATGCAGGAACCACTTGTAGGAACCTTCACCTGGAGGTGTTAAAGACAGGCAGTGCAATTTAAAAGCCAGACTCTAAGGACTCAGAATTTACAAGGGTTTAAAATTTTGATGAAAACTGATGTAAATGATCCTGGCTGCTGTAAATGCTCCATTTCCATTACAGCACCTTCACAAGATTGACCTTCCTTTATGGTTCAAACTCTATTTCAACTAAATATCAGGATAATGAATGAGATGGTGCTCTATTACAGTTCAAAATAATCTTAATTCATATTGCTGGGGTATGCAGTTAGCTCTTAGCCTATATTTTTTGCTTCTTTTTCAGAAACTTTGAGAAGCCCCCAGTGGTTCCAGCAATCTAAATATCAAACGATGACATTTAAAGTTTGGAAGAAAAAGAAATATACTGCTGCTTGCCATAAATGCCCATTAATTACCTTCCTCTTTCACATTTATTAGCACTTTATTCACTGTAAGCCACTCCCAGAGGCTGGATCCAGTCTTACCATTATTTAAGTGTGGAATTTGAACCATTATCACATTCATAATAAGAAATTATTCCCTGTTTATTTGACCGTAAAAATTTTCCTTTGCACAGTAGTGAAACACAATATTCTGGTTTTGAGCCTCATGTCCTTTTAGTATATTACAGAGCTCTAGTCTATGTTTTGCTGGAAACAACTCCAGAAAGTTAGTGAAAAGTCATCTTGCTTATGTATCAACTGCTGGCAGGAGTAGTCGCCTCCTCTTTGCTGTGACCTCAAAGCATCCAAAATTATGTAATACAATTACAACTGTCAAGGACTGATTCCTTTTCTCTTAATTTAATGACAGCACTAAATCAAATCAATCTTTTGAACATCTAAGTTTTGCAACATCTGGTTCAGTTTTTATTTCCATATTTGCAGCACTTGTAATTATATTACCTAATTTTCTGCCCTAAACAGTGAAAAGAGATATGTATGAGAAACTTTCTGTCATTAATGAATATGTTTAACCATAAGAGATTCTTTCAGCATGTCTATTTCAGAATTAGTGGTTTAGGTCGGAGTCAGGTCCTGCTTCTTCTCTTCTGTGAAGAAAAAGTATTTGAGTCTAATGACTTTTACCAGTGCACTTTTGTCCATATATTTCAAAAAAAGTATCAACTAGTAAGGATGATTTTGTTAGTTCTTGAAAATGCTGGGCTTATCTAGACCATTCAGCCAAAAAGTTTTGAGCTCAGCATAGTTGCACTGATCCCTGAAGTGATGGCACACCAAGCAGGGAGAATCGGCCGTGTGGGAGGCAGCCCAAATGCAGGAGTGTGCCTTAACAAGGCAGTAGCAGAACTAACATGGCTGGGCTTCTTCCAGGCTCAAGCCTCAATCAGCAGTGACTCTCACACCTCTACTGGTTTGAGCATCCACATGTTGGAGTTAGCTTTGAAATCAGAGATCTCCATGATTTCTTCTCATCCACGGTCACGAACCAGAGAGGTTGTAGATACTCTTTCACATTCTTTGAGTTCTTAGTTTTCTTAGGAACTGTGCATTCTTTTTCCATCTTTCTCACAAATGGAAATGAATGTTCAGAGTTGACTTTATTTTTCTTCTTGCCTTTGTGTATGATTTAAGCCTATAAAGCAGATAAAAAGAAAGTTCTTTTGCTTGCTGCTGTCATCTCAGTGAATGTTCTTACGTTTTTACAGAACTGCTTTCTGTTTACCAATTCCTCCTTTTCCTTCTCCAAAGTAAAAGAAAATCCACCTACTCTTGCTTTTGAGTATCAGCTGTAATGCTGTAATTGTTTCAAAACAACATGAAGACTATTGCTGCAAGAAAATCAGAGCTGTAAGAAGTACCTGTTTATATCTTACATCCAAACCCATGCCTTTTACAAGTTAGGTGCTTAGCGGGCTCCAATGCCCTCTGCTTCCTAGCAAACAACTCTTAGGAACTCTCTGGTGTGGATTGTGCTCAGCATTATGATTACTGCAACCACACATTGCACATGTCTTCAGGCCCCCTATGCCTCTTTTCAGCTCTACCTGTTTAACTGGGGAATGGAAAGAACTTTGAACATACAATGGTTAATACAAGTCATAAGATGAATATTTTAGAAACTTATTTCATACCACGGGAGTCCTTAAATTCTGCTTATAAATACTGGTATGAACTTGAGGGGGTTTTTTTACAAGCTATGTTCTGAGGTTCAGATAGAAACAGAAAGCCTTTCTGGTGTTGATTGGAAGGGACTTCAGTGGTCATATTATCCCTCCTCCCAGTGAAACTGTCACCATCACTAGATGTGGTCAGTAAAGCCTGTAATGAGGATGCCCCACCACTCTGGATAATCTGCTTCATTGCTCAGCTACCCACCAGCAAAAAATTTGACCTTAAAGCAGAAGTTGAACATCTCAATTCAGTGTGTGACTGTTACTCCTTGCATATGTGTAATATATATCAAGACCAAGAATAATTTGGCTGTGCTCCTTTAGGATTCCCATGTGCACATTTGCAGACTGCATGTAGACCAACTCTTTACCAGACTGAACAAGCCAATGCCTCTTAGCATTTTCTCACATGCCCTGTGCTGGCTTTCCTCATCATTTCTACAGTGGACCTGGAAGCCAGAATCCTGAACTCCTGACTCAAAACTGCTGTGTCTGTGGTTCTATATTAATAAAGTTTCTAAGTCAGGCATTGAAATGTTGTACATGTAGGTTCATGGCCTGCCAGTGGGATGCAAAGCACTTAGGTATGTCCCAGACTCCCTACAGAGTCAGAACAGAGATACAGGCACCCCTGCACATCTCTTGATAATGATCAAAAGTGGAGCATTTACTTGTCTCTGCTGACTGTGCCAGGAGCCTTCATACTTGAGTGGAGCCATTCAGCACTCTCAGATGGAGCAGGGAGCCAGCTAACCTAACCCAGCAGGGAGGTCACGCACAGGACTGTGCCAGAAAAGGCATCCAGATCAGAAGTGCACAGCAGCCACCTGGAACCCCTGGGAGCTGGGATACAAGGCCAGCCTCAGAGAGCAGGTGTCTGACTGGAGAAGATGTGTATGGCTCAGACCTGCTCAGCACAGGGGTCTTAGATTTAGCTGAGTAAAAAACCCCCCACAATTCTAATTTGGGTTGGTTTGGTTTTCTTTTTTAGTAAAGCTGATATAATTTCTTAGTAACTCTATGAAGCATAAGTGGCCGAGACTTTGAGGTGATCCCCTTATCTCATGGATGCACAAAGCCATGTTCTTGCCCTCAGCATTTCTGAGCTAATAGAATAATGAAATAGCCTCCGAGTTTATGCACTTCTGCTTTGTTCAGTGTTTTGGGGCATGTTTCACAGAGTCGTAGAAAATATTTATAATGTTCAAGCAGTCACATTTCCCTCCTTTTCACCAGGTCAATAATAAACTGTTTAGCAAGTATTGGACACTGGAATCAGCAATTTGAAATTCTCCTGAACAGGTTCAATCTAGACAAAAATGAAATTGCAGCAATCCAAAGATAAAAGGTAGGCTTTATTCAAATAAATCTGGTCTTTTCCAGCTGTACTTAAGCTAGATGATCCTTCAGCTTCTTAACTGGTAGTGTACCCCTTAGGACAAACTGCTAGTTCATGCATCTTTAAAGAGAAAAAATATTTTATTTATTTTCAATAAGCTGCTAAAAGCTAAAAAAAAATTATCCTAATTCTTTTGGAGTAATTAATTAAAATATTTTTAAGGTGAAAGTCCATTCCCTTTACTCATGTTGAATAGCAAATTGCAATGCAAATAAAAGATTACAGGTATATTACACAAACAGAGAAAAAATATGTGGACTGAAAAGATTGCGGGAAAGGTTGGAATTAAAGATAATTTAATATATATGCTTCATAAACCACGTAATTTTTATTATGAATTTGTAACATGGACAAAGGCTGTGAAAGGAGTAAGAAACATTTTCAGAAATATATTTGAAGCTTACATTGTTTCATTTCTCAATGACTAAATTAAACCTTGTAATGGAATATTTCTTTCCAGAACTGGACATATATATTTTTTCATCTATCTTCAGCCCACAACAGATCTGCTTTTCTTGGTGCCTTCTGTATTTCTGTAGGTCCCTTAAAGCTAAGAGAAGGATTGTACAGTATAATATAGCCTATATCTACTATAAATAATCTGATAAAAATTGAAAGCTTGAAGTAATAACAACTGACGAGAGGTATTTCAGCATCAAAACTGCAGTGGTAGATTATGATTTACCTGCCTTACAAATATTCCCATCTGCACTATATTTCTTTCTAGGTGTTTAAAACATATTCTGTTGCTTCAATCAAAATTCATGTATTTTAGACTTCAGTCAAAATGTTGTGGAACCACCTGTGATCTTATCTAGACCGCATAAAGTGAAGCAATTAACAGTGTCTGATTAGAGAAACCTCCAGGGTCATCTGAAGCCTGATCTCTCCCTCTTCCTGGGCCATATGGAGATGTGGCTGTAGCTGCACTGTCATGCACATGCCTTCAGATGAGCCTCTCTGGAGGTACCTCTTTTTTTTCCATTCTTTAACAAGTTCCATATTACTTCCAATGTTTTTTAAACTTATCTGTCTCAGCCTTAAGAGTAGGCTGATTTTAGTCCTGCACTGCTCCCATAAAAAATTCTTTTTTTATATCCTTGCTGCTGTAATGCTTATTTTTTTTTCTTCCTAATTTCAAGCCTAAATTTATTCATAGCCAATTTATACCCATTTGTTCTTGTGTCAGCATGGCCTTTAGCTTAAACAGTTGTTTTCCCTGCCTGATATTTACATCCCTGAAATGCTTACAAAGAATGGGAGAGAAGACAGATGGCTATCGCTTAACCTGTAATTTGTATTAATTATAATAATTAATCAGGATTTGTTGAGTTCAATATGGTGTGATTCAGCAGAATTTGGTATTCTGCTAAAATTCCTTACCAGAAAAATTGATGGAAGATTTTGAGTTTGTAAATGAATCATATACTCTAGTAGTAAATGTTTGTTAACAATACTTATTACTGAGCTGAACCACAACAATTCTACCAAGTGAAAAAAGTGATGAAGTGATGAAGTAGCTCTTTATAGCCTGTTGTAGGGAAACCCAATGGGACACAGAGGCTGCTGGCAAACAGTTACCACTAGAGGTCATTCAGGAAGTCCTTTAAGGCTGTACCTGTGCTGCCACACTGGCTTGGATTCTGAAGTAAAAATCTGATTGTCCCTATTACCGGTGTTCTGACTCCAGGACAGAGCAGCTCCAGAGAGATGAATTGCAGTCCTTGGAGAACGGAGGGGTGCATTCCTGAGCCACAGCTGGGCAATCACCTATGGGGTTTTCCATCCACAGCACCAGATAACAGCCAGTCTAAAGCAAAAGCTCCCACCTAGGCCTGGATGGTGGATGTGTGGACCTCAGGACTGCACACATTGCTCCACTTCTGTTTTAAATAGGTGGCAACTTAACCACTGCTCTGCTTTTTGCAGCTGCTGAATTAGATTTTAATTCTCCTTATTTAACCTTGCACTCTGTACAACTCCTTGGCTGCTACCTTTAGCTGTTAGACACCCAGCCTGTGTTACAAACACCAGTGTTCCCATGAATGGGAACATTAAACTGCTCCACACTGAGACAGCCCAGCTCCAGCAGGGGAACAGGTCCAGCTTGCACAGGCCATGCCAGCCCCTTGCCATGCCCCCACCATGGTATTGAGTTGCTCTTTCTCTATGTGGATCTTATTCAGATTTCAAAGGTCTCTATTGTCTCTATTTTATTCTGTATGGAGCCAAGTGCAATTTTTTAAATGCGGGAAAAGTATTTTGCACATATTTAAACAGCACCAATAACAAGAAAATAAGAGCTAATAAGTCCTTTTCAATCCCAGGACTTCAGCTGTCTTCTCCAGACAGCTGGCCCAAGCCTTTCTCCTAGTCTTCAGCAACCTGGATAAAAAAGCCAAGGTTGATTGTGTGTTGATTGTCCTTAAAACTTTTATAGCCATTTAGGGTAAACATTTTTACGTCCTAGCTGTGTTGATTTATTCATTACATTACTTCTGCTTTATGTCATCCTTGTTTCAGAGACACTGCAAAATGTTTTTAACTTCTGCTCATAAAATGTGCAGAAAGGAGCTGGAAGACCATGGGATTATCTTTGCTCCTGTTTTCTGCTGTCAGAGAGACATGGAATTTCTCTGTATGCCCTTTACTGCAGTTATATTCTGCTATCTGCCTGGGTAAGATCAAAAAGCTTCAGTGGTTTGGGAGTTTAATATTAATTTTTACTCTTGTAATGACCTGGGAAATGTTTGATATTGAGAGATTAATCTCAATGTGACCTTTGAAATTTGTAAAATTTTACTTCTGAGGGAAGATATGTACCTACAAATTGTACTCTCTGTCGCTGAATGGAAAGCATTACTTCCCTCACCCCATTTCTGTTCTCTTGTTTCACTAAGCTTTAATCTCATATGCAATTTTCTGTGCAAAGATGCACATTGTGCTGCTGTTTGAGATACTGTAGTAATAGCCTCCCTGTAGATATATTTTTTGAGTAGTTCCACAGAGAAGAATTCGGTGCACCACTTCCTCAGGAAGCTTGTGATAAATTATGAATAGCTGCTATTCAGGCAGCACTGTTCATTCCAGGCACTGAGTCAGTTAGGGATGGTGGAGTGGGAACTATAAAGATTATGAAATCTGCAGCTCTCTTCTGTTTGAATGCTTGCATGAGGACTGAACGTGGATTTTACATTTGAATGGCTCCCTTTGCCATGCTTTCCTGTTTTGTTTTGGGTTTTTTAATGCAATTACCTTAAAAAAAAGGCAAAACAAATAAAACCAAACCCAAAACAAACCAAACCAAGCAACCAACCAAAAAACCCCCAAACAACAACAAAAAAAAAACACAAACAAAAAAAAACCAACCAACCAACCAATCAGCCAACCAAAACAAAAAAAATAAAAAGAGAAAAAATATAATAAGAAATTTGCACATGGGACAATGCTGACCCTAAATGAGGTATCAGAAAGCTAAAGGTTATTTTCATTGACTTTGGCAGATGAAAATCTGTGATTTCCTGGTATTTTAGATGTCCACCATGATGGCACATTAAGCTGTGAAACTGCTGACAGTCTTCCAGTACAGAAGGGAGTGTGGAGATTTGAAAATGTGAAGTTTAATTGCAAGTTTTGCAGTAGTTAAATACTTCTAACTTGGTAAGTTAAGTGGGAAGAGATGGTGTGAGGAAACAGTTGAAGACAAAGTTCAGTTCTACACCAAGTAGGCACTAGAACACTCCTGTCAGGAAAATATAGCCCCTTCTTTTCTACTACGTAATTCATTGCTCCTTTTCTGTGCATCCATTTTATTCCCTGGATTGTTGTCTCCAAAATTTCCAGATCCTTTTCTGTACATTCTCCTGCCCTTGCAATAGCTGTCCTGTTCCTCACTGTCTCTGTCTTCTCTGTGTATTTTTTGCTTAGAATAGAGTTTCTCTATGCTTCCACTTCTAATAAAGATTTTACTAATTTTCTGATTCTTTGTGCTCATTTACTTCTGGATTCTTAAGGCCTGGAGCTGTCTCGGGAGAGAGCATCCCCATCACCCAAAGGCCAGCTGGCTTTGGGAGGGTGAGGAGTTCTCTGCTTCTCTACAGCAGTAATGGGTATCCCATAGGTCTTTGCATATATCATGGACTTGGGGTGAAGCTCTTAACCTAGAGTTATTTTGGTGGTCACTAAAATGTTTGCCCCGAGATGCAGGAATTTCCCTTGACTCCAGCTTGAGTGAGAGGAAGAGCAAGAGCACAGCATGTAGCAGGGCGGGATCGACTCTGACTCAGCTTAGTTGGCTCAAGGCCTCGTCCTTCCTGTCATTAGCAAGGGAACTAATCTGACACAGATCTTTTGGAAACTTCTTTCCTTTACACTGGTCTACTGTGTGAGGTAATGTTATGGGAGCAAACATCCAGCCAGGAGGCTGGGACTTCTTGTTTCCACACAGGGCTTTGCTGGGCCAGGTAAATCACATGGATCCTTGTGCCTCTTACACTGTTGTGAAATCGATAACATTGTTCACATAGATAGGTTTGGATTTTTCCATTTGAATGGTGTAAGGCCTTAGCCTAGTCAGGTAGTGTTGACATGCTCTACTCATAAACAAACAGCCTCATTTTTGGATGATTGATACGACAAAGCCTGAGGCAAATGGCCAGCATGGTCCTCTTGGCAGAATGTGGCTTTGCAAACAGAGAGGCAAGTAAGGCAATGACTGCCATATCACATAGGGTTCTTGCAGAAATTGGTCTCTGCACAATTGATTTCATGGTCCTTCCCAATGCAGTTCCTTGTTTAAGATTGGTCTTAGTCCAAAGAAAGCGGCAATACCGAGAGCACGCACTGGATAATTGCTTAGAGTAAGATCTTGTTCCTACCCTACTGCCAGCAGTATAAAAACATCAACCTTACCAATTTTTCCAGCAACAAATGACGAACTTTTGGGGGGCTTTGTTAATGCTGGATTTTTTGACTTGTTTTGTCGTTTTTTCTTCTGCATATAAGACAGACACCTCAAGAAGTCACATCCTATGTCAATCGAGTTGCCCACTTCTCAAGGTCTGGCTACATGGCACCTTTACCACCCAGACTGCTAACCTGCATAGTCTGTGGTCCATTGAAGAATTTGTGTTCATTTACCAATGCTGTGTTTTCAGTTTGCACAGAACCTGTGTCAAAGAAAGCTTTCAATTTCATTTTTTTCCCAGTAACTCCAACCACACAGAATAATGTGACTATGTAGAGAAATAAACTGAAAATAACTAAAATTTTCTTCTGGACATAAGTTTCCTGAAACGATGGTGTGGTGGGTTGACTCTGGCTGACTGTCAGGTGCCCACCAAAATGCTCTCTCAGACCCCCTCCTCAAAGGGTCAGGGGGCAAAAATCAGACAAAAGACTCTTGAGTCAGGATAAAGACAGCTTAATAAGGAAAACCAGAGGCTGTGTTCAGAGGCAAAGGATAACAAAAATAGTTATTCTCTACTTCCCAACAGCAGGCAGTGTCCAGACGCTTTGTGGGAAGCAGGGCCTCGTTACATATAGTGATTTCTTTGGGAGACAAACATCTTCATAATGAATGTCCCCCCTTCCTCCTCTTTTGTCTTAGCTTTTATTGCTGAGTGCAACATCATGGGGTGTGGAATATCCCTTTGGTCAGTTTGGGTCAGCTGTCCCAGTCATTTCCATTCCCATTCTCCTGACCTATTCCATCCTACTGACTTTTTGTAGGGTTGGAGAGACAGCCTCGATGCCGTGGGAGCTCTGCTCAGCAGCAGCCAAAATACTGGTGCATTATCAACAGCTTCCAGCTACAAAGCACAGTGCTATGAAGGATACTGTGGGTAACGCTAACTCCATCCCAGCCAGACCCAATATACGTGGAGTTACAGATAATTATTTCCCCCAAAATAATAACAGTTTTTCATGGAGACATCACGGAGTGTAGCGAACATGATGAACACAGCATTGTAATTCTCATGATAAACTGGAGTGATACCTTATGCTTCAGAGAGATTTTATACACCTGAAAATCATGGTACAGAGGAGAGATGTTTGTGTGTTGTTTTCTCCCCGTGCAGAGACCTCTCTTTGCTAAGATGGTGGCATTAGCAGACAGTGGAGCAGGTGACGTTCCCAAGCATGGAAACCCATCTCATGCCATTTGAGAGACTCTAGGGTTTCTGATGCCTCTTCACAGGCCTGACAGGTATTCTGTGGCAATAATGTAGGGCATACAGGCAGTGTTTGGAAGCCACAGGGCACAAGGGTAATACAGATGATGATCAGGCCAATGCTTAGCATTTGAAGCACTCCCCTAGTGGTTTCAGATCCATTTTAAAGAAGGGAAATTACGTTTATTTTCCATAAATATGGTGAAAATCTTTGAGTCAAATGAAGCTTTTATCTATTAACAATCACTCATTGACGTACAAAGTTACACCTCATTGCGCAGAATGTGTCTTTTTATTATTTTTTGTTACCAATGCATTGGAAATGCTGCAGCTTCCTGTCCCAGTGCATGTCCAGTCTAATACAAACAAGAATGTCTATTGAGCATGACTCCTAAGGAAATCTGTGTTTATAGTTTTGGGGAAAAAAAGGCACTACGCAAGCTGAAAAGAGTTGACATCCTGAGCAAGGAAACACACTGCACCGTGAGACTTTGGATTCAGTTCTGGACTGTGCCTCTGGGGACAACGGTAAGGCTTTGTGGAGGAGTGCAGAGCCATCTGCAAGCTCCCTTTTTGATGTCTGGTTTCTGGTTTATCTGGTCTCAAGTCTGGCCCTTAACACAGGTCTATACAGCCTGACTTCACTTCCTCCCCCCTCACCATTACCAGCAGCCACAGTGTCAGGAATGCTTTCTGACAGAGGGACAGAGGGTTGCCCTGGCCTTGACTTTCTGTCTGATATTAACAGCCAGAGCACAGTGTGGGAGAGGTTGGGTTGGCCTTGAGCCACAGAAGTCCCTCTGCTCTTGGCTGTCCACCAGCAGAGAGCTGTTGTGTTCTCTTGGCACGATGAGACAGCCTCCATGGCAGTGTACTCTCCCATAGGATGAGTGGAGATATTTTACTGAATTCCTTCTTCTGAATTCATAGATTTCAATGGAACAAAATGTCAGGCATTTCAGTGAGTTAATGTCCTTCCTCATGAAAGTAAAATACTTGCTTGTTGGTAAACAGAGCCATGTCATACCAGCTGTTATAAAATGTTGAGCTGATCAAATTACAATGTTGGTTACTTCTTTTTGTCATATAACTCACTGTGTAACTTCTTGAGGAACAGCCAAGTCAGCACACTTATTTTCCCCAAAAACATTTCAAGAAATAAAAGGTTTCCACTTGTTGAGGAATTCAGGGATGTTATTTTTTAAAAACAAATATTAAAAACTGTATTCACAGCACTTCTCAATATTGTATAACTTGCAACCATTGCAAAATATCTACAAGAATTAAGGAAATATTCTGCAAAGTGTCTGATTTTCTTCCTGCTTCAGTTTTATGCATTTCAAAAGAAAAGGATAGAAAAGAGAAGAAGAGGATGAAATCTGAATTACAGATGAAAAGGAAATTGTCCCAAATGAATGCTGTTACAGCAAAAATCTTGATGAGAACTAAGCTTCCTAGAGGGAACCAAGAATCCATCATTAGTTTAACTAAAATCTTTTATGTCTAACTAAAACTTTTCTTGGTTCATTTACAATATTGCTAACACTGTTAACAACACATTTACGACTGATGTATGCAAACTTTCTGGTACCTACCACTTTTCCCTGCTGTTCTGCTCACCCATCCTCTTCCCTCATCTTGCCACAGCCCTCTCAAGGGAACAGTGGAAGTTTTCAAGAAGTGGTGAGTGTCCCAAGTTGTTTGCAGGGAGCAGTGTGACACTGGCATTCCTCAGCCTGGGATCTGCTTGAATTATCTTTATATGCTGTCTAAACTAAAATGTTGCTTCCTTTAACTCTAGTAATTCCCAATTTCCTATTTTGCTTGCTTTTCTGTTCTGTGTTACTATCCTTTAAAAACATTTAACCAGACACACATGGCTGCACTCCTACAGTGCCAAGTAATTGGCCACTACCATTTGTGTTTGCAGTCCTGGGGTTTTGGTTATGTCTGCTGCTATACTGCACTGTGTATTTATTCCAGGGTCCTATTCTAGGCAGCTCACTGCACCCAGAATAACTACTTGTTATCACTACCTCTTAGTTAGCAGTAGGCATTCATTGCACTGCACCATTGCACACAAATGAATTAAAGCTAAAGCAATTTAGGACATAGCTATGTGACCTCTAGACAATTGCTGTCACAGGTGTGACATGCTAAAATCAGCTCAGGACAACAGAGAGACAACAGTCCAGAGAACTCGTATTGCTGGGTTAACACAAAGTCTGTGGCCTCTTACCAGTAATGTCAAACTCTTTCTCAGCTACAGTGCACAACTATTGGTCAGGATGTTCATGGGAAGGTGTTCTGAAAGTCAAGGATTTTTCTGAAGTGCTACTTATGGAAACATTAAATTAGTCAAGTATACAATTGTTCATGAAAGAAGCCTATAAACCTTGAAATTGTGTAAATATATAGTGCTTTAATAAATTTATTCCTATAAGGTTTAAATATTAATAAACACTTATGGGTGGTCTGCTTAAGAAAGGCTTAATCTTGTCCAAGTCTCAGCTGTTAAGCCAGAAGAGAGTATCTCATTACAACTGCTGATTTGAATTTTTATGGTCTAATCACTGACAGAAAACTTCATTATTACAAGCGTAATAAATGAATGTATTTATTTTCTGTCTCTTGACAAACTAAATTTAACCTTTAACCTAAATTTTAATTTCAGTGATTGTCTAGACAATTTAATCTAATTTTGTGGTTTGTTCTAGATGTGTGTGCACCGTTTGCCACATATAAATACTTCCTTTGATTCTGCTTCTTTTGGCATCCTTTTTTTCTCTTTTGAGGATATGCTAGGACATAATTTTCATGGTTTATCCAAACTTAGACAGACTTATAAAAACTCTAAGTGTATTAGCATTTCCACATCATCTTTAGCATGCTTCATATGCATTTTATGCTTTTTATACTAACAGCAGTCTTTGACTCTCTAGTCAGTAGAATTTGGATTTTTGAGACACTGAATTAGGATTTCAAAGTACTCAGTATTTGCACCCATGAGCATGGAAACCATAAAACAGTAAAAGCTCTGTGAGTCCTTGAATATCTAAAATAGGATGCCTTAACATATTAACATGCCTTACCATGAGGAAGTCTTGCCAGTCTGATGCTATTGAGACCAAAATTTGTCCCCCACACAGGGCCACCTAGCCCAGGACATACAGTTATGAATGAAGTGCTCTTTGAACTACCCTGAGTAAATAATTCAGCATCCAGAGTCCACCTGGCAGCTTCAAGATTTTGAAATGGTGGGTTTGCAGGTGGGTTTGTTTTCAAATATGCGCTTATAGAAATGTCAGTAGAGATAACATTCTTCTGAAGTCTCAGGAGCTCTCTAGGAAGGTTCTGTATGTAAAGGCAACTCTGTTTCTTGAAAGGGTATTGGGAAATTACATTTTAATGGATCTGTATTGTTCCAGTTCTCTTGTTTCTATGAGACCTTTGGGAACATTCCTTCGAAGTGTAATTGTCCTTAAGCTTTTATGAATTGTTTTACGAGACCATCAAGTATCCAGCTACAACCGTTTTACACAACATGAGAAACTTTACTGAGCTAAGTTGCTTGTCCTGATAAATGTGTGTCTTGTAAAAGCCCTGCTCTGAGACTGGCTGGTAGATCACTTTAGGAACAATTGCTTGACTTCTTTGATGGAAAGGCGGCATGGTTGAAAAGGAGATTCATAGTGTTACATGATGTCCTTTTTTTTTTTTTTTTAAATATATCTGTTGCATTTAATGACTTAGAGCAGATTCTTGAAAGTTTTCCAAACTGCGGATTTATAGTACAATAAAATCAGTCATGGACGAGCTTGTACCAAGCATAGGCAAAATGATTTGTCTCTGATAAAGTTTTAAAGTTTTTATGTCAATATATCTTGTGTTGGTGGGGTGAATTTGAGTGAATAATTAGTATGTCTTCTATTTGATGACCTGCATTGCTATGCACACTTGGCTTGTACATATTACTGTTCTGCTTAGGACTCTAATGGCTTGCTACAAAATAATGACTGGAAAACTATAAAGATAAAAATGTTTTGCTTTCACCACCTATGTACACAGATGAAGTTCACAGCACTTTATGAATTTGAGCAGTAGCCTGTGTCTCTCAATTTTCAGTATTAAGTTACCTGCATAATTACACTACCTGCCCTATCTATTCTTATCTTTGATTTTGACCTGTCCACTACAAGTGGTTTTCTTTCAAAGGAAATATCAGTTCATATATAAAAAAACAGGTTGCATGAGATGAACCTGAAAAACTGGAGTGTATTTTAAATGAGCTGTAGTCTTTGACTGAGGAGAGCGTCCTGGTATTGACCAGTCCATAGTAAAGGAACAGTCTTGATTTTCTTCTTAGTGCTAAAATCCCTCACAGTAGCACTACTGAATAAGCTTTTACCACTTTTAGCTAGCTAAATAAAGAGCTCCACTACATTTTACTCAATAAAGATCCAGCATGAAGCACTTGAGTGCATCTCTCAAGGGTGCTTGATCACCTTATACATACAATAGATATAATCATAGAAATACAGAAACATAGAATGGTTTGGGTTGGAAGGGACCTTTAAAGGTCACATAGTTCCAAACTCCCTGCCTTAAGCAGAGACATCTCCAACTAGGTCAGGTTGCTCAGAACCCTGTCCAACCCAAACTTGAATGTTTCCAGGGATGGGGCACCCACAACCTCTATGGAAAAGCTGTTCCAGTGTTTCACCACCCTAATTGCAAAAAAATTTTTCCTTATATCCAGCCCAAATCTACCCTCCTTTAGTTTAAAGTCATTAATATGTCCCACTCCTAAGTGGAAGGAAGAACTCAAGATTTATTATTGGCCATGATCGAAAAAGAAAGGCAAAAGCCAGATCCAAAAAAGTTCAGTTTTATTGACAAACTACATGCTCAGCATGGAAATTGATACATGTTTTGCTCATATTTTCTAATAGTAAGAATAATAAAAGAATGAAAGAGAAGAGAGGAGAGAGAGAGGGAGGGAGAGAGACACACATCAGATTTTGGCACAATAGAGAATAATAGGAATAATAGGAATAATGGGAATAATGGGAATAATAGGAAAGACTCTCCTACGAGGGGAGTGGGTGCTGGTACCGTGAATTCTTCTGCATGAACTGTCACACATATTACTGTCTTTTTCATCAGAATAAAGGTGTATATAGGTTTTTCTTCTGATACACAAATGCACAGGGATATCTTCCTGTTACATCAAACCAGCAGCAGCCTAATCACCAACCAAGCAAAATTACAAATGCTTTTTAGATGAGGAGAGTATGAATAGAAAATCATATGTCATCAAAAAAATGAAGACATTGAGGATCTGTGGTGATAAATGAGATAGGAAACTGTGCAAAATGAAATGTAAAGGTATTGGCATCATAATAATTGAATGATAGCACTATGGCAGAAATGTTCTCCCAAATTCTATTAATAAAAACTAACTTAAAAAAAATGAAATAACAGGGGTTTTTTGTTATCTTTTTTTTCTGCACCTAATTTCATCTCAACATGCTACCCTGCTTGCCTTCAAGAAAAAAAAACAAACAAAAAACTGCCTTAGAAATTCAATTTTGCATTACCTGTAAGTGCTTCAACTTGCCTTATTCTTCAGAGGAAGTGCTAAATCCTTCATTTATATGGTAAAAACAATAAATGGCCTTATTTAACATAAGCTGCAGTATATTAGCTTTATCTTCTAGGTGGATAGTAAATCCAGCTAACATAACCAGAGTGTCAGTCCTACACAGGATTCTGTAAGAGCCCTAGGAATGAAACATAGAAGAATGGCATTTTTTTTCTGAGCTGCAGTTGGAGCCTCCTGTCAGCTGAGGGAAATTCTGTGTTGAAACCTTCCTGCTAATAGATGAGTTAAATACTTCACATTGCTCAAGTATTAAATCACACAGCAGATGTTTGGTTGATTTGTCTGTGTTCTTTCCCCCACTTGCTCCTACTTGCCCAAAAGTACAATAAACAATAGTTAGGTTCAGCTATATTTTGAAATCAGGTTGTCACTCCAGCTTATAGTTACTCTGAAAAAATATGTTTTGAAATTCAGGAATTTGAGGAAAATCTGTGATTTTTAATGCTATTATTGTAAGGGAAAGTCAAATTTCTAGGAAAATATCAGATTTTTTCCCTTTAAGTTTTTATATGTGTCCTTATTTAATAGGAAAGTGAAACCATCTTCTTATTTAATACAGTTAGCAGGACTATAGCTCTCCAAAATGGAACTTGCAGCTAAAGCATATGAAGGTTTGCACTAAGCTGAATATTTCTATGTGCTCTTTTTTAATGTAGTATCATAAAAACCTCACTCAATTCAAGAATATTCTTGCTTCTACTTTTGTAAAGAACTGGGAAACACCTTATCTTCTGAAGATCTACTGACCTTTTTACAATTTTTTAGCATCATGCTGTTAGTATTATTTTTTTTCCAAAGATCAGTGTGATGCTTGCACTATGAAGAGATCCTTGTTTATTTACATATTCTTCCAGTCTGTCTGCTGTAATGAAAGTATTTAATTCATTTAGAGCTGATAATTTGAAGTAAAAAGACAAAATGTTAAATTAAAGTTTACTATTTTTTTTCCACCTTGTGAAAGAAACAAGAAGTTGGAAAGGTTGTGAAGTTCTCATTTTAAAGATTTAAAGGCCATAGGGCCTTATCTTTGCAAAGTTGTTTAGACAACCAAGTATCTACTCAGTATAACTACATAATTGTGTATATGCATATCTAAGCACCTAACTATCTTGAAATTTTGGTCAAGGGTAGCTTTGGACAGAATTTGTTAAATTCTCTTAATTCTGCTGTTGTTCAAGGACAGATACTTGTGATAGTTTAAACCTATTTTCACATGCGGTGGATATTCCAGGAAAAAAAGTACATTAATTTTAAGAAGCGCAACAATTCTGTCCTAGTTGTTTTCAGTTCAAATTCATCTTTCTGACTAATGCAGTCTGAAACAACTCTCACAATGAGTTGTGAAAAAGGAATGTGCTGTTCTTCAGTCTCTAAGATATTGATAGAAAAATAAAGTCTCTAACGATATATGCCAACATATACAATCTCTAAAATAAATATATATGAACGGAATATACTATGTTACTCAGCAAAAATATCAATTATGTCATATAAAGTTGCACTAGATTACAAAGAATTATTTTTACAGGCTATGCTGAAGAAGCAAACTGATTAAAATCATGGTTTAGTTCAATTGACCTGAGTCGATCTTCCCTGGTGACAGAAAACAGCTTCTTATAATTACCTATAAATATTAAAAATGACCTACTATTTCATGCTTCTGTGTCTGAGAGGAAAAAAAAACAACAAAAAAACCCCCAAACAACACAAGGAATTTAGCAGCATGTAGGAAAGGGTTATACTGAGTACCTTGGTGCAATTCTCACTTACACTGAAGATAAAGCTCTGATCACATCTAGCACATGACTAGATTTTAAATGACATTTTAGGATGAACATCTGGATTTTGGGGAGGCAGGGAGTTTTTACTCTGATTCTGCAGCAAATCAAGCATTGAAAAAGGGGCCTTTTCTCAATGCAATTAGTGTCTCTCATTCTAATTCTAACTCTTGTAACTTCAGTGCCTGTAAGAGGAAAGTATTTCTCTCTCCCTTGCTTCTCCCTCTTCACCTGATGGAAAATGACAATGCCATATGCTAGTAAAATATGCTGAGACATATTTCAATATGTTGAAAAATACATGAGTCTTCAAGACTATTTCCAGATTCCATTAATATATTACAGTTTTATTGCATAGTAATAATGGACTGAACATTACACATGGAGGCAAAAGTGGCTATTTCTTATGAAATATGAAAAGGTGTGCAGTTTGCTCAATACCTGTGTTCCTTTTGCTGGAGAAAAACTTCGGCTGAAGATCTCCAGCATGGAATATAACCTGACCTTATTTTAACAACCCTAGAAAACCAACACAAAAGAAACCAATTAGGGTAATTAGTTATTAATTAGAACAAGATTCAACTTTTACCAAGGCAGACCTGTATATAAAAACCATACTTGTTTTTCACCCTCTGCACGAAATTTTGGATCCATAGGGGATGAAAATGTGCACAAAAATGCTTGTGCTGTTTTTTTTTAAAAAGTGCCCCTTAAAGGCTAATGTGCTTCGTAAGTTTCCCCAAAGTATTGAATATTGATGTTCAGTTCAGACCGGGACTTATTATGCTGAACATCAACTTGCCAAATCCTATTATAGTGAAAACCTTGAGATAATGTTTAATGGCATGAACAGAGAATGCTGTAGTGAAGTTAAATGGTATGTGCCTGGAGAACATAAGTGATTTAGGAAGAATCTTGAAATTTTTAATCTTACACACAGTTTCTTAGAAGTGTGTTTATAGAGAACACTTTGTCTCTTTCAGCAGTGAGAGAAAAAAAAAAAAAAGCAATATCAAAATGAAACTGCTATTTTTAGCTTGAGACATTTATTTTCTCCAAAAGGGAAGATGTGCAATGAGTCATTCCTGCAGCTGGTGCTAAAGCTGTGTTAGTCACATGCCTGTGAACTTCTTAACTTGAGTGTAAACACCAAAAGGTTTCTGAGGGACCTAAAACCAGAAGCTCAAAAAATAGATGGCAGTTGTGAGCAGACAATATAATCTTTTCAAGTCACCTCCACCTTATCTTTTATAAGGGCTTGTAACCAGTACCTCCTGCATTTGTATCACTAGCTATGCATTTCATCAAGCTGAATTAAGATCAGCTTACAAATAATATCTTTAAGAAGTACTTATGTCTTATCCTGTAGACTCTCTATATCTCTGATCCCAGCAAGCAAGGCAGTGTTCACCTTTTCTGCACATCGTCAACGTGCAGCAATTCTCTCTGGCATTATACTGCAAAGATATTTTTCCTATTCAAGTTTGGAAATTCAGTTGGTCTTCTAATGAGTTCAGGAAGCCACGAACATTGTGGAGTGCTCCTCAGAAGTGCTTCCAGACCACTCATAAAACTAAGAGAAGACTGATTGCAAAGAGCAAACAGTTGCTTACTGTGCACAGCTGGCTAAGAAGTCACCTAATTGTGAGTCAAATTGTCATGGAGTCATAGAAACATAGGGTGGTTTGGGTTGGAAGGGACCTTAAAGGTCCTCTAGTTCCAATCCCCTGCCATGGGCAGGGACGCTTTTCACCAGACCATGTTGATCAGAGCTCCATTCAGCCTGGCCTTGAACACTTCCAGGAATGGGGCATCCACAACTTGGCCAACTTGTTCCAGTGCCACATCACCCACAGTAAAGAATTTTTTCCTTTTATCTAATCTAAATCTAGCATCTTTCAGTTTAAAGACATAATCCTTTGTCCTGTCAGGCCTTTGTAAAAAGTCCCTCTCCAGCTCTCTTGTAAGATCCCATTAGATACTGAAAGGCCACTATAACATCTCTCCCCAAAACCTTCTATTCTCCAGGCTAAACAGCTCTCTCGGCCTGTCTTAATGGGACACATGCTCCAGCCCTGTGATCATTTTCATGGCCTCCTTTGGACTCACTGCAACAGATCCACACCCTACTTATATTGAGGGGAACCAAAGTTGAAGGCAGCGTTCCGGGGGGGGTCTCACAAGAGCAGAGTAAAAGGGGGATAATCATCACCCTTGACCTTCTGGCCAGTCTGCTTTTGATGCAGCCCGGGATATATCCTCCCAGCCAAATGACTGTAATAAAATACAGTTGCTGGATACTAAGTGAGATTTTTTACCCCACTTCAATAGTTTTGCCAGCACTTCTTGCATGTAACCTATGCTCCATGGCTGCCCAGGAAAGATCGTGATTAGTATCACACTGATTCAGGTTCAATGATGTGGGGCAGCCTGACCCACAGGAAATAGCCCTGAGTACTCTCACGTGCTGTGAGCTGGCAATGGTGGCATCTAAACACACTGATGGCCAGGTCTTTGTAACATATAATTGCAAGCACGAGAAACCAAACAGTTGGTAATGTTTATTTAAAACGTTGCAATTGTTGTAAATGATGATAAATTGCAGCCAGGCAATGATGTGTGATGTCTAAGTGACCTCGTCCCACAGAAAAAAACACCATGAAATCATTGGGGAAACTACTCTAATTCTAGCAATAAGAAGAGTGGTTGTTGAAAGGACTGAAAATGGTTGTCTGGGCTATCCTTTAGGCAGTTCTGAAAAGGGAAAAAAACCCCAGCTAAATATGCATTATTTGCAGTTGTTTCACCCCTTCAATTCAGTACATTTTGCTATTTTTATTAGGAAGAGTCCAAAAGTACCTAGTTTGTTACAGCTGTGGAGGAGAATGAAGCAGTAAACTAAATGTATTCATTTGTCAATATGAAAGAAAATTTCATCAGTATTTTACTCCACTCTCCCATGCCTTGTCAATGCTTTATCTTAACCGTGTGAAAGTTTTAACTTGAAAAGTGTGATTATACTTTTTATTAAAAGCAGTGGAGAGACTTTGTGCATGTATTTATCTTATAAACTTAGTCTACTTGAATTCTGGCTATTGTCATGAATTTCTTCTGAGTGGGCACAGGTTCCAGCTGACCCAACTTTCCACAAGACTTTAATTTCTTTTCTTTTTTTATTTTTTTTGGAAACTGACTTGCAAGTATCTAGATACAGAAGAGTTGGTGAGATGATTATATTCCAATACTGAAGAATCACTGAAATAATTCTTTACGTGCATTTCAGACACTATTCATATATTCTCTTTTGTATTGAAATTGAGAAAGTTCATTCTACCTCACTATGGGACAGTGTGCACTTGTTCAGACTTCAGCAGGTATTGGTGAGTGATGTGTCAGAGTCCGAAACCTTGACTGTCTCTTAGATTTGGCAGTGGCAAAAACAGCAGTTCTGTGTTGGCCAGAAACCTGTCAAGCTTAGGCAAGTTGTTTTATTGCACTGTTTCAAAACTGTTCCCTTTCTGCCACCATATTTTCCCATTTCCTATGCAAACACCACTCCAGTGAGGAAACTTCAATTTATATTATAATGTTACATTTCTGCATCCCTGAAGCCTTCATTATCTTCAATAACACCTTCCAGGTTTATGTTAAACTATTTGAGTACTGAGAAGGAAGTATTAAGAATGCGTTCATGATTGTAATGTGTTCTGCTCTATTTAGGCAATATCATAGAATCATAGAATGGTTTGGGTCAGAAGGGACCTTAAAGATCATCCGGTTTCAACCCCCCAGCCCTAGGCACGGACATATTCCACTAGATCAGGTTCCTCAAAATCCCGTGCTAAGATTTCTTATAGTACTGGAAGTGGGCAGACATTTAGTTGTACAAAAGCATGCCTTCTTTTCGTATATGTAATTTGGAAATGCAATTCACCTTTGATCTGTGCTAAAGACCATCTGTACATATTAAGTGTAGAACTGATATATCAGTGTCCAGGTAATTGTCTGCTCTTGATGTTTGTTGACTGTTTGTGCTAATGTAAGTTCAAGCAGAATGGGTTCATGGTGCTGTAAAGGCTTTGAGATGAGTCACTGTGAGATCAATGCATTCCAGCAAATCTGTAGTCATCAGTGATCAGCTATTGCTCTAATGCAGCCTATCAATACAGACCCAGCTTTACCAGCATGCAGGACAGTGTATTTTGGTGCATTTATCTTGGCCACCAGCTAAGCCCCTACACTGCTGCTGGCTGACTGCCCAGCCCCATTGCGCCTCCATGGAATGGGGGAGACAGTAGGGAGAACAAAAGTGAGAAAACTTGTAAGTCAAGATAAAGACAGTTCAAAAGTGAAGGAAAGAGAAAACCAAAGCAACAGGCAATAACTAATGCACACACAATCATTCAACACCTCTCACAAGAAGAACAATGCTTAGCCAGACTCTGAGCAAGAGTTAGAGTGGAAGAGAACCTCTACACATCTTTTTTTATTTATTGCTGACCATGACATCATCTGGTATGGAATATCCCATTGGACAATTTGGGTCAGCTGTCCCAGCTTTGTCCCCTCTGAAATTCTTGGCCATCCCCAACCTAACTTCCCATGGGGACAAAATGACAAACAGAGAAGGCCTTACTGCTGAGTAAGCACTGATCAGCAACAGCCAAAACAGCGGTGTATAATCAAACCATAGAACCATATGGGCCATTATAAAGATAATTAACTCCATCTCAGCAGATCTAGTGCAAGTAAACAGTGTTCTCAGTGCCTAATCAATAGGAAAATAGAATTAAGTATACAGACTCAAGTTCAGTTGAATGGACTGCAGAACTCTTACAAAAAGGAAGTGCAGATAATTTCTTGGATGACTCCAGTTTGCTACTTTCCTGCTAATTATGTAGACAACAGCTGATCAGAGAGCCCAGTGCCTCCTGGCAGACTCCTCTCGTGGAGAATAGCATATGTGTCCTGGGGAGTAGGAGAGAACCAGCAGGAGCTGGTTTGTGCTCAAGTCTCCACACGTGGTGAAGTTAGGAAATAGTTGGATTATGCAATTGATTCTGGGAATTAAAAAACATTTTTGAGTTTTGCGGTACAGATGTAGTCCAAAAAAAACCCTTATTTCATCTAGGGCTGGCAGTGAGTCAGCACAGATCCTGTGTTGGACTCAGATCTGGAGGACAATCTCATCCACAAGCAGAACTTGAGTGGGATGCCTTCATTAACAAGGCATTTAACCACCCAAATACTTTCAGTGACCTAAATTTGTGTATTAACACTAGACTCTAGATGAAGCAAAATGTAGTTCTAAGTTTGTAAACAGGGAAAGGAAAAGGAGATTCACAATCTTGAAGAGCCAGTGTAGTATGCTTAGACCTTGTTAAGTTCCTTCTCTTACAGCTAGACACAGCCCTGCCTTTCAGCAGCAGTTCTGCTGGTCTGTATTCCCCTGCACTGACTTTCATTTCAAGAAGGGTGAGCTGTGCCTGCAGCAGCTGTCATGAATGTGAGGGCATGCAGGGCATTCTGCTAACAGAAGACAAGTTGTCCATTACTAGAAGTCTTGGAAGAACTCCCTTTCATCCCTGTGCACAATTTCTACACAGCAGTGGACAGAAAACCATGCTTTGTGTCCATCAAGGCACTGCATGGTTTCCCGAATTGTTTCTTACATGCACCATCTGAATGCAAATCACAGCTCTGCTCATTATAGGTACTATAAAATAGCAGAAAGTGTTGAAATTTATAACTGACTGAATCTGCTATAAATGATGTGTGCTTTATTGCCTTTTAATGCACAGTTGCTGCAGTAAAGTTTGCAGTCTTGTTATTTTATAGCATTTTACTATGCATATTAGAACAGCATGCTCACACTGGCATAGTTAAAAGTTGCAGTTACCATTACAAACCTGTGTTCAGTCATAAAGATGTGCTGCTCTAACAGTGCATGAATTTCAGATCTGCATTTTTTCCTTAGAAGCATCCAGATTGGCTAATTCCAAATAATTTATGCATGAATGACAGACACTTGGGCATTGTTTGGAATTTGGATTAATTTTTGATCTTGCATTTAAAAATGCAAGTGGCTTTAATCTGAGTGAGGAAAACAGTTGTTTAGAGAAGCAGTTCCAGTTTAGTTAACTGAACTACTTTTCACTCTGTTTTCACAGAGAATAACAGAGGGCCTACATGACCTAATGTCATAGTGACCTGATGTAGGCCTGTACCAATGAGTCAGTCTGGTTGTTCAGTGGACCTTCTGCCTTAATGAAGAGTACAGAACCAGTTTTATTATGACCTGATGTCCATGCAGACAAATGTTTCCCGAAAATGAGTGGTTTATGAACGTTTAATAGGGAAGAAATGCAGGTTATTTTTAATAACCATGTTGCATTCATGTTATATTTTGCCTCTTGAGGCTCCATTGCTACACAAAGAAGGTTAAGAAAGGATGCATATAGACTGCTGGTTAGTTAGCGGGCAATATTGGATTTTAGGGTAGCCTCTCTGTTTGTGTTGTTTGGTTTTGTTTTACTTTCCTACCACAACCACTATGAAAGTTGTTGTGGAAGTCAGATTTTCTTAAACAGTAAATCTACATGTGGCTGTTGTAGCTCCAGAAGACTACAGAGATGGGAATAGGTGCCTCATTACTAGTAAAAATCTGTGGAAAGTGTGTTGTGACAAGGATGGGGCAAGTGTGGACGTCCATGCTCCAAGACATGTTCAAATTCATGATCTCTCTTTGAAAGTCAAAGAAAAACTCTTACTCTTTCTGGATGTGTAGTGTTTGAAGGTATGGGATATTTTTGGGCTAGCTGGAACTCTCATAGAGTGATTTCTGTTAGCAATCTGCTGAAGTTAGAGGTTCACCAGAGGCAGCATAAAAATGGGACATAATGTTCCACCAAGATGACTACTGATGGTAAAAATGGAAAATAAGTAACTTAATGTACTTGTCCATGAAGTCACATATTACTGACTGAGTAGAAATTAATGTGCTCAGCTGCAACCGCTTCCCAAAATGCTACTGACTCTTTAGGAAGAAAAATCAGGGGCTGGTGCATGTGCCAAAACAATCCTCTGGGCATCTCTGTTCACATATATTTATAAATGGTGGAAGGGATATACCTATAAAAATATCTGCTATGTGAGAACATTTCAGGCAAAAATAAGGCACAAGTCACATTCCCTGTGCCTGCTGCTGAGCTGCTGTGTCACAGCAGACACTTATACTTTCTTAGCAAAAACCTGGAAAGCAACACTAAGAGGTAACATTTCATTGCCCAAATGGAAGTGGGACATATGGACGCATAAGAATTGCAATAAAATCACATCAAAGTCATTGTTTTGATGTTTAATTGGCCAAATGTTTCCTGAGCTGAGACGGGGGTGGCACAGCCCTTGCAGATCTTCTCCACCCTTGTGCAGAGCCTGCATGCTGATCTGTGAGCTGGCCCTTCATGTCCATCTTCACCCTGAACCCGTGACTGCTCATTAGAGGACACATTTTGTTTTACGAGAAAATCCTTTGCATTGTCTTCTGTGTAAGCCAGCTTCCCCTGGACTTCCCCTTGAGTTACAGCATTTCTGGGAGCTGCTGACAGTCCCTGCGGCAGAGTTAAGCTGAGCTGAGGACAGCTGAAAAATCAGGCAGTTTCCATCTGTGCAGGCTTTTTATTGCACTTAAACTTTGCTCTAAATACTTTTCCCTTTTGAAAGGATGAATTAAGCAATGCTTTGTAGTGACAGGGGCACCTTCAAAGTAAGCATTTGCTGACAACAACAAGTATTTCAGCATCCATGTCACAGGGTGACCCGCAGAAGGAGGTGTGGGTAGTATCAAATCGGGCTGCAACTCATGTCCTGACTTAACCTCTTCACCCAGCATTTCTTATCCACTGCTGGAGAAGGGGGATCAAGCAAGCCTGCAGGAAACCCTTTACAGGGTAGGCAGTACTGGGGGTAGTAGAGCTGAGCAGGAGCCACCAACCTTTCTCCATGCCATTATCCCTGCTCCCCCAGACCCAAATGGTACCAGAAAACCATGCACTCAGGGCACCAAGGGATATGGGCATTTTCAATCAGGGATCTCACACTGTCAGGATGTGCAGAAGGAGCCATTGTATTTATCACTGTAAATTTTTTGTTCATCTACCTACACACCTGATCTGTTTTTAATGGCACCTCCAGGAATCAAAGGTGGCACATGAGCCATGAGCCAAGGTGCAATTTCTTGTCCTTTGCAGTTGTTCTGCATACAACATGATTAGGAGCAGTGATAGTCTTCATGGTGCTTGTGAGATCCACATGGGACTTATGTTCCAGCTACTTCAGCTGTGACCTGATGATGACAATAACGTTGTCGATGTAGCAGCAGTGCTATAGCCATGAAGGTCTAAGGATGTAAACAGCTCAAGGTCTAAGGAGAGTGGCTACATCTTTTATCAGAGCTATTAGATTCAGCTGAAAGTACAGATAAGCTTCCAGGCATGCAAAGCTCAATATCGCATACTGACATCTCTTTTCTCCATCTGTGGGTAACTCTAATAAAAATAAAAAAGGAAGGATCACTGTGCAACCTTTCTCTTTTCTGTCAGAGGTTAACAGTTCTTAAGGACACAGTAGTTTGACTCAGACAGCAAGCCAGAGAAAAAAGATCTTGAGCATTAATGTGCTTTTCACTGTACACTGTGGGGCAAACCCCCAGTGACTGCTCCTTCCGTCTGCACAAAAATCATCTGGGCAGGGGATGCTGAACTTCCCTCCAGCACAACTCAGGTGGAAAGATGTATCTGCTAATACAGCCTGAAAAGAGTGGTACTGCCTTTGATACTGATGCTTTGAGATCAGCTTCCGGAGATGTTAATGCACAAATCCGTGGCACTGGCTCCCCCATTGCCTACCTCAGGCTGCATCATGGACAGGGATAGCCCAGCACAGAGCTCCGTATTCTGCAGCCCAACAGACTCCAGCTTCAAGATATTTCCACAGCTGTGATTTCTGCAGCATGCATTTATGCAGTTGCCATCAGTTCTATGGCTCTTCCACACGATTCTGGTGTGGCCCCCTGTGAAAGTGCCATGCTTAAATCCTGCTTTTCATGAAAAAAATTAAAGCCAGCTAAAAACCATCGTAAATACAAAGTCTTGTGTGCACTTAATGCGCTAGAGTAGTATGATTTCATTGTTTACCTTATGATATCTGTTTTAAAAGAAGCAATGTAAAACTGATGCTGTTGTATAAAAGCACTGCTTGGAATTAAATCCTTCAAAGGTAAAATATCTCTTCCAGAAAGCACAGATGAGTTAAACTTACCTCTGTACCCAAGATAAATTACTGCAATGACTTAAAACTGCTCAGGAGACACTTTGCACATGGTGCTACTAAACTATCAATTACAGACAAGTCAGCATGGACTGTAATTTTTTCCAAATTTGGAAAAAGGATGAAAAAATACCAAGGGAGTATTATCACAGTGTCACAGGGAGAAAACTGAGTAAATTAAAAGTAACGAGAGCTATAGAATTTGCAGAGAGAAACTGCTCCATAACACCTGCATTCTTATAGTATCTGAATTTTAGCCTACCTGAATGTAATGTTGCAATTCTTGTCTGACAGGACATGATTTTCTAAGAACATAAAATGAGAGTAAAAGCTTGAGGAAAAATGTGGTGCTCAGTCTGGGAGTAAGCAAAACCTTTAATCAGGGTGGGCAGCAGCACCTGCAGTCATGAGGGCCCTAGGGTACCGTAAGACTCAGACATCTGGTTCTTTGGGGTTTTTCTTATTTCACTTTCCTAGGCATCAGTGTTATTTTTGTTTGGCTTGGCTTTTCACATGTATTTATATGTGAAACATATATAGACATATATATATACATGTATATCTAGATGTATGTATGAATTCAGACATATTTTTGTATTGTACTGTTGGCTTAAAATGCATTCTGTTGGGCAATATCCCACAATTAATTTTTCTAAAGAGGAAGGAGTTATTCCCATTTACATCTGTGCTTGCCTACCACTTTTAGCATGCTAGGTTAGAAGTGACAAAGCAACTGTAGGTGAAAGTTTAATAAATACAGGGACTGACTTCCTTGCTGAAAATATAGACAAAGTATAAAACTTTACTCTAGCTTCAGAGATAAATGCAAACTAAAATCCTAGATTCAAACACCCTTCAATTTTGAGAAAATTCAGACCTCAAGCTATATAGTCACATGTAGCTTAAGATTTTCTAGGGCAGGGAGAGACATTTTAGGCTGGAAGAGATATTGCTGCAAAGATTGTGGCTCCAGATTTGCACAGCAGCTGAGCCAGAACCTTTCAGGATTTCCATTTAGGATTTTCCTGAGTGCATTCTCCCTAACTGCTACTTTAGTTGTCTGACAGGTTTTTTTGAGTTTCTGGCCATCAGATATATCTGAAAAACTTATGCAGTCCCTGTTCAGTCAGAAGAACTGCTGAAAAAAAGTTGCTAGGAAGAGTAGATTCTTATATTTTATATAGGTCAGTCATTGAAAAGAAAAATGTAATTTGTGGCAAGTTTGTGGCAGGAGGAAATATACTGTTTCTCAAGTTTGGAATGCTTTTCACATTAAGTAATAATATAATTTAGGTAACATTTTCAATTAGTTATGGGGGTATGCTATAAAGAGGCATTTGAGAAAAACCAAGACAATTTACAAGACCGATTGTCTGGAAAAATATTTCCTAAATGTAAAGTTTATTAAGCTGTAGTAAAATGTCCCATGAGTAGCAGTGGCCAGTTCTTTGGTGAAATAAAAGTAGTCTCAGCAAAGTATTGCAAAATACACTTTAGGGAGCAATTTTACAGTGGCCAGAAAAATGGAGTAGGTGAACTAATAGGTCTTTTTCATCTCCGTGTTCTAAGACTGTGGATGGTGGAAGAAAATTTGTGTATTTAACCTCCATCTCACGAGTCTGAGATGGATGATGCTGTTACAAAATCTATGTAGTCATTAAAATGTATACAAAGGTATAATGGAATTTAAATACAAAGGAACCCCCAAAAGACCTAGGTAAAAAATGTATTTTTGTGCAATGTTAGAAGTCCTGGTCATCATATGACTTATATGGTAATTTCAAGAACCTTCTGGCATTTTTTTAGGGAGCCATTTCCAGCAGCCATTTAGAAATCTTTATTAACTAATAGCAATTTTCACTGCAGCTGGCCTAAACCGGCACCTTTTTAATGCTCCTCTGTCAGTTTTAATTGGCACCTTTAGAGCTATGGACTGAACAGAAGCAAATAGTTTAAATGCCACTCAGGTTTACATCTTTGTCAGGGCACCTCAGGTAACAAATTGACTGGTGTCTGAGCAAATTAGGTGATTTGTTAGTGTGGGCATGACTGCCTTGATTGTGGTAAGGATAAGAATGACCTTTGTCCTGTTTTTGTCTGGGATGAAGTTAATTTTCTTCATTTTCTTCATTTCTTCATCTTTCACCAGGAAAGAGGCTGGGGGTGCATAAGGATTTGGGAAGGGACACAGCTAGGACAGCTGACCCCAACTGACCCAAGGGATATTCCATACCGTATGTTGCCATGCCCAGCATAGAAAGCTGGGGGAAGCAGAAGGAAGCAGTGGGGATATTCACAGTGATGGAGTTTGTCTTCTGAAGTCACCATTACTTGTGACGAAGCCCTGGTTTCCAGGACATGGCTGAACACCCTCCTGCTCATGGGGAGTGGTGAATTAATTCATTGGATTACTTTGCTTCTCTTACCTATTAAACTGTCTTCATTTCAACCCACAAGTTTTCCTCCTTTTTTTTCTTTTGGTTCCCTGCCCCACTGGGTGGGAGGGTGTGAATGAGTGGTTGTGTGGGGCTGAGTTGCCAGCTGGGGTCAAACCAGAATATCCAGAACCTACATTAGCCCTTGTTCACAGCTGATGCCTTAAACTGGCTGTGCAAAGGACCCCTGTGTTTATACTGCATGGCAATAGCTGAGCTACAAAGGTTATCCCCAGGGTACACCAGCAAGGCTTACTTACACCTGATACTCTGGTCCAAAAAAATTTGGAAAGGATGTATTGAAGAGCTTTGAGGCCCCCTTGGCAGTACTGATTGCTTCACTGCTTTCTGTAATGGAGCATGTGGCTCTACTGGGCAAACACTTCATGCAGACGCCTGATTCTGGTGTCTGCATTTTGCATTGAGCGTCTGTGTTATCATGTCTCAGTTTCACCTCAATCTGTGTTCAGGTTGAGGGAAAAACATGCCTTCCAGGCTGAAGGCCATGCAGACAGAGCTGGGCTAGGCTCAATCCTTCTGGTGGTGCTTCTGTGGGCACCAGAACTCAGCACCTCAGGCAATTCCTGCTGCTGTCAATGTATCTAACCAGTGCAAGTGGCAGGTTCATTACCTTTCAGTTATAGGATCCCATAGGACTTCTCTCTGTGATGCATAAGGAGAACCAGGAAGCACAACATACATATTCATAGAGGTCTGAGACTCTGGAGGGCTCTTGGGGTTGAGAATAGCCAAACACCATTTCTGTGCTGATGTCAGCAATAGCTATCCAGTAACACAGGGAATTTTTTACAATACGGAGACCAAGGAAAAGTTGAGTTACCTGATAACTCAGTCAGAGATGTCACACAGTTAAAAACGTTGGTCCCTGACTTTCCTGACATAGTTAACATAGGGTAAACAGCTCAGCTTGACCTGCTACACCTCGGTCTAGCATCCCAAAATGACATACGTGCCCTGATCAAGAGCAAAACTCATTACAGTCATTATTACACAAGCTTTACCCCATGAAAAGCAGTGTGGAAAGTGGTATAATTGTGACACCAGTAGTTATAAACTGTATAACTGTATAAATAATACAGTTTCCCTCTGGCGAATGAAGCCTTGATGAAGGAAGGCACAGTGCATTGAAAACAGCAGGACTGAAGCAGGTCTGTTCTGCAAGACCACCAGCCCTATGTGAGCTGCAGTGGAAATTCACTAAGCTCTCTTTGCCTTTGGCTTCTGTGCTTTGGTTGGAAAAAAATAATGGCTTTTATACTATTATTCAGACTTCAAGGCATATCAGGCTTGAGTACTTTGTGATCCATGTCCATGATAAACCTATTTATTTACCATATATCTGGGCAGAAAAGGCTGTTTCCTAACACTTGGGGCCCTTTTAGTTATATAAAACATGCAAGGACATTCAAAGGGAGTCATTCCTTAACATTTTTAGGTTTAATTCTCAGTGTCAGGGAACTTCTGGTGCTAATTTTGTGCATACCTTTCTGTCACACGTCAGCAGGGGAAACTCTGTCCTTCCTTATTGTACCTAAACCAGAAATTCGGTAATACTTCAATTCACAATTCACATAGACTAACTAGTCTTTAGTTTTCAGTTTTTCCCATTTGTACACTTGACCTCTGGCTTGAGGAGTCAGTAGGAGGACGCATCTCCTTTTATGGTGCAGTTCATAATGTCAACCATTTTTGTGTATCTGTTCTATGTACTTGTTCCCGATAAGACTGTGGTGGGTGTATTTATTTTTAGAAGTAAATAGTGACAAATATTCCCATATGGAGAATAATAAAAAAGTTGCTTCATTTGAACCTTAAGTTTGATTCACAAGGAAACAGATTTTTACCATACTTTGAACTTCTAAAGTGGAAAATTAGAAGGCAATTTAAGATAGTACTGGAGAGGATTTTCAATGGCTTCTGTGTCTGCCAGGCATCTAATTATCTATGACTTTTCTCTGGGAAAACTTTAGGCTCCTGACTGGTCTTTAGTACCTTTAAAAATCTCTTCTTGCCTGATCCTGTGCTGTACATACTGTGTGGAAATAATTCTGATTATCCCAGAGGTGCTTCACTTAGGTCAGCCTGAATGTAGCTTTTTAAAAGGCACCTGGCTCCAAGAAGCACTCCCTGATAGCACATTTCTGTAACACCTTAAAGGCAGAGATGAATCCCACATGGAAACCCACATAAGACAGAGCACTGCTGTTTGAATAGCAAAACCAGCAAGGTTATTACCACGAGGAAGCAATGGAAGTTGGCACTGCAGTGCATCAGTGTAAGGTTAAGTGATCTAAAGACTGCAGGCCTATTTAATTAAGTAAATAGACAATCAATCACAAAGAATAACCATCTTAAATAATAGGTTTATAAGCCTTGCAATCTTGTTCCATGGATTCCAGTGCTGCCCTATTTTTATTATGTAGAACTGGAGATTTTCACTTAGGAATCGATTCTCTGCAGGACAGCAGTTACAAGCTCCTGGCAATTTAGGGAAAAACATGGCCAGATGCTCAAAATAGGTTTGACGCTTCGAATTAAGAGACAAATACAGTACCACCACTCCCAAGTGTGCCAAGCTCACGGGTGATTTTGAAATTTTAAGCCCCAAAGGTAGCACATATCCTCAGGACTTTACTTTGTTTTCGGAATTCTGTAACTGCTTTATTCATATTTTCAGACTTAAAGGTTGAAGGTTTGCTTTATATGATTTTAACCAAACATTGACTTCTGCTATAATTGTGTAGCTCTTGTAGCTCAGTTCAAATTAAAACCCTAAACTGCAGAGCCTCTGAGATATGGTCATGAGGGCTAGCAAGACCGTGAACTGCTAATAAATTCCAGGGAGGAGATGCAACAATAAATTCAAGTTGATTTTTAATGGAGATGCCTGAGATCTGATGCTAAATTCTGTAGTCTTCTACTGATTTATTGTAACTCGTGTACAACTTACAAATGCTTTTCCCCTGCATCCCATAATGATGCCACTTCTTCCATGGTTATGGTTATCCAGAGATTTGAGAAGGTGACTGGAGCTCCTCCACCTACTGATGTGTCCCACTGTTCCTTCTTGTGTGGCCATACATGTTAAATCACAAAACTTGACAGCAACGACATTGCAAAAAGTCAGACCTCAGACATACATCTGGTGATCTCAAGATGGCAGAAAATTTGCCCTAGGACCTTTTTTTACAAAAAGAATTAAAAATATATGTAGATAATCCCTAGTAGGTGTTTGGGGTTTGTTTTTGTTTGGCTTTTTTATTTTTTTAATCCAAAGAAGGGAACATTCTATAATTTTTGGTTAGCCTTCTCTGATGTTTATCCAGTCTTAGCCTAGTATTAAAGAAACTTCTAACTCTAAACTGCTTCACTAAAGGCTAATCTTCCTGGTCCTGCTCCAAGCAGCATTGGAGAAGTACTTCTTGTTTTTCTTTAAGACACGCTACCAGACAGGTAATATTGGTGGTTTAGTCAAAGCAGATCTTAAAACTTCCCCTCTAGGTCTCTGAATCTCTTCTTTTTGCCTTCCTATGTATGGCACATCTGCACTTCATCTCATGGTCCCTAAACTGTGGTGTGGGAAAGGGGACACAAACCTCCTCCCTATTGCAAGGTGAGCAGGAAAGTTTTCTTTCTGAGGGCCCATGTTTCACTCCTGTTTTTGAATGTAGGGGGGCCACTTCAAAATGCATTACATGCTTCCTGGATAATGCTTAACTGGACCACTTACATAAACAGTTGCTGCCTAACATAAGGAATGACAAAAATGGGTGTTTGTCTTTCCTGAAATTTACATAGAAAATCTGTTAAAAATGCATTTAAATCTCAGCTCAATAGAAGCACAAAGGCTGAAACTGTTTCACAAACTTAAAATTCTTGTAAGTAAGGGGTTTTTTTGCTATAGTACAAAGCTGTTCAAAATGCCAGTCTATAAAACACTGGCTAACATAAACATTTTACTGTAAACTATTCAAATTGACTCTCCTACAAGTTCACCAGTCTTCTCTGGCATGGCTTGCTTGAAAGCTGTATGGGCTAATTAGCCTGCCCAGTAATAATTCTGGAAAGGTTTCCTATGTTCTGTGGGGGGAAGTGGGGTGCTGTGGAAGAAAAAGGTATTGACTGAAAACTATGCAATTTCAAAGTGTAAGAAATACAGTCCTGTAGAGACAACAAAGGCAGTGGGGGTAGCTTCTCTTTAGTCTAAGTTGACTTTTCTCTCTCTGTTGTACAGCATACCTGATTCTGTGAAAAGCTGAATTTTCACCCTCTCCTGTTCCTGGCAGAATTAATGGAAGGTATCCTATTGTATTGTGAGTGACTTTGAGTTTCAGCTGTATTGCTCCAAATTAACTTAATGATCTCTGGTATCCCAGAAGCACATTGCTGTGCCTTCTTCATCTACTTTATGTCTTGGACTAAGCCTCCGGTTTCATCTCTCAGTAAATATCTAAACTCCCATCTGCTGTGAAATGCAAGAAAACAAACATTGATCTACCTAAACCATGACATATTTTTACAGAATAATTGTTCTAAAATAGAAGAAAAGGCACTTTGCTTTTCCCTTGATGTTACCAATACATGACTTTGGAAAGTTTTATTGCTCAGATCACCAGTCAAGCCTGAGTATCTCCCAAAGCAGGATGCTTGCAGGTAATCAAAAAATTAATTAGAATGCTATTAGTGTAACAATCTAACTTTAACTTCTTTTCTGAGGTGAGAAATAAAACACAGAACTTTAGAGTCCTTTTTAAAGTATGTAAATGAGAGAAAATATAAAAGAGAAGACCAAACTTTATGAATATTTAGCATTTTATCAGTTCTTCCTCTGTCTTTCTAAGGTCCTGTTTGTCTTTCTGCATTTTGAGTACTTAGCATTTTAGGATAAGCTATTTATGGACTTAATTCTTGGGGAAGAAGGAGGTTGCATTTTTGTCAGCTGATCCTGCGCCATGGACACTGTGCTGTTTCTGAGCAGAATCCTAAACAAGAAAGAGCATCAAAACTTGAGACACGGCAAAAATCTGTGGTAATCTCAGTTTTTTCTGATCAATTCTCATGGGAAGTGATGAAGGGAAAGAGGAAGGGGAAAGAACATCTGCACTAGTTTATACTTCATTACTCATGGTCTAAATGTCTGCTCTTCTACAGGGTTCTTTTAGACTGTTTTCTCTTGCATGGGTTATTCAGAAGTAGACAGCACACAAAAAAATTTTAATTCCTAATTTACCCAGTCAGCCACTAAGTCTTCCAATCTCTATTTTTAAAAACCTCCAACACTCTCGCTAATTAGGAGTGCCTTCTACCTCCAGCTGTTAATGGGCACAAACATGGCCAATTTGAAATATGTCTAATCAGAGCACTGCCTGATTCTGTCCTCACACAACAGCTATTACCCTAAGGGACAAATTATGTTTTCAGTTGCACACACTCATCCCGTTCAACAGCAACTAGCAAGCTCATCCATTAGAGGGAGAATATATATTGCAATTAGCTGCACAGGTTACATATTTATTCCTTTCTTCTTAACCTTTATTTATTTTGCATTTATTTATTTATTATGGATTTGTTTCATAGCTTAACTTTTACTCTAGGAATGCTATTTTCTTTAAGATGCTCTCCTTTACATTTGTGCCTCAGCCTACAAAGAACATTGAAGAAACCCATTCTTTAAATACCTTTCAAAGAACATACTCACAGAAGATACTCTGTAGTTGCAAATTAGTCTCAAAATAGCTGTGTTTATTGGCAGTTAAAGTTCAATAATCTCTCCAGTATGATCATAGGCTGTGGGTCCTCTGTCACAAAATTGTGCACCATTTCTTGTGGAGGTGCAGATTAAACTGCACACACTTCTTAGGCAGAGAATAGAGATGCCTTGTGGATTATCCTCAGCCCATGGCTCCTGCAAGTATTGTGGTTAAATGGCACTTTGCAGCAGCAGAAGGATGTAGAAAGAGGAGGCAGTCAGGGAACTGCTGAGCTGCCTGGATATCCATAAATCTATGGGACCGGATGGGATCCATCCCAGGGTGATGAGGGAGCTGGCAGATGAGCTTGCAAAGCCACTCTCCATCATCTACCAGCAGTCCTGGCTCACTGGTGAGGTTCCAGATGACTGGAAGCTGGCCAATGTGACACCCATTCACAAAAAGGGTAAGAAGGAGGATCCTGGTAATTACAGGCCGGTTAGCCTGACCTCGGTACCAGGGAAAGTCATGGAACAGTTTATATTGAGTGCTATTACACAGCACCTACAGGATGGACAGGGGATTAGACCCAGCCAGCATGGGTTTAGAAGGGGTAGGTCATGTTTGACCAACCTGGTCTCCTTTTATGACCAGGTAACCCGCCTGGTAGATGCAGGAAAGGCTGTAGATGTTGTCTATTTAGACCTCAGTAAGGCCTTTGACACTGTCTCCCACAGCATCCTCCTGGAAAAGCTGGCAGCCCACGGCTTGGACAGGAGCACTCTTTGCTGGGTTAAGAACTGGCTGGATGGC
Organism: Monarcha castaneiventris obscurior; assembly: GCA_026261815.1. Classification (NCBI taxonomy): domain Eukaryota; kingdom Metazoa; phylum Chordata; class Aves; order Passeriformes; family Monarchidae; genus Monarcha; species Monarcha castaneiventris. The sequence goes on from JAMPIT010000575.1 coordinate 41,632,968, forward strand.
CGGGCCCAGAGAGTGCTGGTGAATGGTGCTGCATCCAGCTGGCGGCCAGTCACCAGTGGTGTCCCTCAGGGGTCTGTGCTGGGACCTGCTCTGTTTAATATTTTTATTGATGACATGGATGAGGGCATTGAGTCTTTCATTAGTAAATTTGCGGATGACACTAAGCTGGGAGCATGTGTCGATCTGTCGGAGGGTAGGAGGGCTCTGCAGAGAGACCTGGAATGGTTGAATAGATGGGCTGAGTCCAATAGGATGACGTTTAACCAGTCCAAGTGCCGAGTCCTGCATTTTGGCTGCAATAACCCCCTGCAACGCTATAGGCTGGGGACAGAGTGGCTGGAGAGTGCCCAGGCAGAAAGAGACTTGGGAGTACTCGTTGACAGCCGACTCAACATGAGTCAGCAGTGTGCCCAGGTGGCCAAAAAGGCCAATGGTATCCTGGCCTGTATCAGGAATAGTGTGGCCAGCAGGAGCAGGGAAGTCATCCTTCCCCTATACTTGGCACCGGTGAGGCCGCACCTTGAGTACTGTGTCCAGTTCTGGGCCCCTCAGTTCAGGAAGGACATGGAGACACTTGAGCGTGTCCAAAAGAGGGCAACAAGGCTGGTGAGGGGCTTGGAGCACAAGCCCTATGAGGAACGGCTGAGGGAACTGGGGTTGTTTAGCCTGGAGAAAAGGAGACTCAGAGGCGACCTTATCACTCTCTACAACTTCTTGAAAGGTGGTTGCAGTGAGGTGGGGGTTGGTCTCTTTTTCCGGGCAACAACTGACAGAACAAGAGGACACAGTCTTAAGTTGCGCCAAGGAAAATATAGGTTGGATATTAGGAGAAACTTTTTTACAGAAAGAGGGATAAAATATTGGAATGGTTTACCCGGGGAGGTGGTGGAATCACCATCCCTGGACGTGTTTAAAAAGAGATTGGATGTGGCCATGGTGCCATGGTTTAGTTTAGTTAAGGTGTTAGGGCAGAGGTTGGACTCGATGATCTTGAAGGTCTCTTCCAACCTGGTAATTCTGTGATTCTGTGATTCTGTATTTCGAAGATAGGAGGAAGAAATAAAAGCATCAAGGCTCAGCTGTGGGAGGAAGTTGGGAAGGAGGGATTGGAGCATCTATGGTCCAAGCAAAGGTGTTGGAGGTGCAAGTTATCCCTAAGTTTAGGGGGTGGAGAAGGAAAGGCAGGGTTGGCTCAAGTGTTGTTTTGATCTATACTCATGCAAGAATCCACGTCACCTCTTGTCTCAGTGTCTCCTTCCACTCTTTTGCTTGTTTGCTGAAATTTGTAGTGCCTTTTCAGAGGAAGGAAATGAGAAAATCAGTGTTTGGAATTTTACTTTCTAGCAAGTCTGAAGCTGATTTCAAAATACCTTGCATTAGTGTGACAAAAGTTGCTGAATATAAAGGGGAAACTGCCTATCAGTCAACTTAGAGCTATGTTCAGTGAAAACTAGAAAGATGAATGAAAACTGCTTATGCTAAAGGTGACAAGTAACTTAACACTTCACAGACATTTAATTGCCATGTTCACATTTGTCTAGCTCTGTCCTACTCTTTTCCTAATACTAATTTTCTTTTTGCACCACCAAATTCACCTTCCTAGTCAGTGTGTTATGCTCTGTTCAGTGCTGGATCCACAGGTAATTTGAGGGTCACAGGCAGGTTAAAGACAGTTTTATTTTAGCTTCAAAGGTGTTGGTAGATCAGATGAGGTAGCAGCTTTTATAGAAACACCTGCTTCCAGAGACACCTGCAACTGGACCCAGCAGTCCAGTTATCCCCACGAGATAATGGACAAGCTCTGTGACTGTTACCTAAGCGTATAATGTGTCTTGCAAATTTGGAACAGAGAAGCAAAATGTTTTTTAAATTAGCTGGAAGAAAAGGGGAGACATGCATGGGTACTAGGTAATCCTGCTCTGCCTTATAGGAATATTCCAGGATTTCTAGACATTCCTGCCCATAATGATCTTTTCCAAAGTAATAGCATTACCTAGAATTTCGTAGAAGTCTTGCTGGTACTGTGAAAGCTGTTAATAATATTGGACTTCTGGTGATCTGCATGTTAGACAAAAGGTTTGCATTATCTGAAAAGCATATACAATTGATTCTGCACCTTCAGCCATCTGAATGCTTTCAAGTCTTTTTAATAAGTAAAACGCAGTCCATCCCAAGATGGCTTGGTATATAGGCAGAACTGTTGCTACCTGGATGGATCAGTGACAGATTACACACAATCTTGAGTAATTATTCACAGTCTCTAAATGTGAGAGCAGCTGCTCTCTGCTTCATGTCTTCAGGAAAGAAATAGAATTGAATTGGTAAATGAGGAAAGAGTGTGGTCTGAGCTGGTCTAGCATCTCTACTCAACGTTTGGAAGAGCTTTTTAAAGATGAATTACGGGGGATCATAGCCTTTATTATCAGTATTGTTTGTCAGGAAAAGTTACCTCCATCCTGCCTGTGAAGGAAGAACAGGCAGGCAAGCAGCAGCAGCATTAAAATGCAAAGTGTATTTAGCATAAGCTGTCAGATAGTGAAATACTGTTCTGTTGTTGCTCCTGACTGCAATTCCACTTGCCATGAATTTTCATTCTAGCTTGAAAATTAATCTATTAGTTATATTCTGCCAACACAAGAACACAGTTAATGCAGCTTGTATATACTATAGTTTCCTTTGCTCTTTAGGAATTACAGAATTTTTGGCAATTTCAACGAATTAATATTTGATCTTTTTTCCCTCTACGACTTCAATAGGTGACCCCAATCCTTCATAAACCAATATATAAGCGTGTTAATATTTGCAGATAGAAAAATCTCTGCTCAGGATTTTTGAAAAAGAAAACATTTTCTTAATAGGAAAGAAATAATGTAAGTTACTTTTTTTTCCAATGAAACTGCCTCTGAACTGAGCTATTTATAGAATATCAAGAACAATTTGGCTAATAATCAATTTTCATTTGCTTGCAAGTAAAGCAGCCCAGAGGAAACTGCCTGAACTTTTATCCTAATCCAAAGTTTAAAGAAAAATCTAGGTGATTTTTCATTCTGTTTTGCAGTTTCTGCTGGCTACAGATGGGCAGCACGGTTTGCATTTTGTGGCTCATTACAGAACCTGTTAAGCCCATGGAAACCATGAAAAATCTCTTGTCCCAGGCAAGGGAACTCAGCAATTGCAGCGGGTACCAGCTCACACTGAGACTCGTGTGAATGTTTAGATTTATCGTTACCCAGACCAGCCATGGTGAAAAATGTTTTCTTCCCTTGGCTGATGGTCCTAGGCTTTTCTGCAATGTGGAAAAGTCCAGTGTAATGTTTGCACCACATGCATGGTTAAAGTCTTCTTAATCATTGCTTTAGCTCAAGGATCAGGTATTTCTGCTTTCAGTCAGTTCTCAGTTCCCGCTGAACTGGTATCTTAAGATTTCTCATGCTGCTTCGTTAAGCATCTTAAGATTCTTAAGGAATCTTAAGATTTTTCTTGCTGCTACAAGGCTTTTAAAGTGCCTGGAACTTTCATTGTGATATATAACTGAGCAGAAATAGGAATTTATTTTCATAATTTAAAATTTTTATGATCTGAGGTTGAAACTAGAAATATTTAAAGCTTATGAGACAGATAGTTCTTCTAAGATTTCAAGTTAACGTCCATGAATGAAAAAAGCTTAAAAATATTATCTATATTAGGCAAGGACTCCACCTCACCCAGTTTCCATATAAAAGCTAAATGCCTAGTCTGAACTCATTATGGGCCTCCCTTGACAGCTAATGGAGACAATGACACCTTCCTGCTAGAACAGAGACCTTTGCCTAAATAAGATATCTTTCATAGTATAAGATAAAATGCTATGTATAGGTTCTTATTTCACTCTGCTAATATAAGTTAGATGGTAACTCTGATTAGACATTTAACTCTTAGCCCACATTAATTGATTGTGATAAATCCACTCATGAATATTTGCATGTTATGCATTTTGTTTTTAAATTGAAGTAGTAAACAAGGTGATTTGATATTGATTCTTGATTAGTCAGACACGATTTCTTTACCTGATGATATAACTTTTCATTTTTGGCATGTGAGTATAGAGGCTTTGAAGCAAAAGAAAGGAAAGTGAAAAATTGTCTAGATGCATGTTTTGTTTTCTTGCTTTGGTCATTCTTATTACAATTTTGAATGAAATAACCCCACAAAAATTTGTCATTTTTATGGGTTTAATAGCTAAATATTAAAAAATCAGTCTTTCAAAATCGGATTCAAATTATATAACTGTAATTTAACTAAATAGACTTTGAGTATTGCATTCCTACAGACTAAGATAACAGAAGTCTAATCAATGAATTGATGAATTAACCATAGTAAGTAATTAAGTCAATAATTATTCACCAGTGTTGGACAACAGTTAAGATTCACTTAATGAAAATCTTCTGCATATAAGTGATTCTTACAGATTATAAATTACAGAAATAAAAATGATGTAACCTGCTTCTCTTATCATCTTCTGTGTGAGAAGAAAGAGCCTCAAGGCTCCTGTTCAGTATGAGATATACACAGTTAACTCTTGTTTGTTGTGTCAATATAGAACAATGCTTACCTTTCTTTTAAGGGTTGTGTGGCAGATTTCTTTTTTCCATGATTACTGTATTAAGTTAGGCTGATATGGGGCGTTGTGAAATGGTGTTTGCCAAAAATAAGGACCTTCTGGTCCATTTTCTGAGTATGCAAAGGCAGATATTTGCATCTCTACAGATACTTTGGAGAATATCAGGACAGTATTTATAGGCAGAGGTAATATGTTCATTAAACAATCTTGCTGGAAGAATGTGACAGCCTTTCAGATGGACAAACCTCTTTTCAGATTTGAAGTAGAAATAAGGAATTTAAAAACCAGTGCTCAGAGGAATGCATTAGATGAGACGTATTCAAATGAGAGCAGCTAGTATTTGTGGAGATGGAAGGAGCAGAGAATGGGAGAGAGTAGAAAGGCATTTATTGCCTGCAGTAAAGACATGTCCATAACTGAGGATCCTGCATTTGTCTGTGTCCTCAAACCATGCTTGGTGACTATTTTCCCTGCACTCTTCATTCTTGTGTCTTTTTATTATCTCAGAATGTCTTCAAAAAATCACTTTAACAGAAACGACAAAGATTCCTGCTTATTTGGATCAGATAAAGGACTGTCTTTCATGATAAACAGATTTTACAGGATTGTGTTTCATGATAAACAGATTTTACAGGAACAGTATTCCACAAAATTCAAAGTACTTTCAAAAGAAAATTTAAAACTCACATGCACTAGTTCTTACCCAATCTATACCCTCTGTCCCCAAATTTAAAAATATTTAGTATACCCTTAAGAAACCTGTTTAAGACAATAAAAAAATTATCATTAATTTAAATAGGAATGAGACAAAAGATTATTAAATGAAATAGAATGTACTTTACAGGTATCCATGTGATACATTCCTTCCAGCCATTTGAACACTATGGAAAGGACACTACCAACTGGAAAAAAATCGTTAAAAATAATGTCTAATTATTTATCATGTATTTAAAGACAGGAAATCTGTGAATAACATGTAAAAATTATGGATAATAATTCTTGTACAGTCTTTGTCCTGGGTACTTAGTTTGTAGCATTACTTGATTTTTGAAAGTGAAGGCTTATTCACCTTCTAATGCCAATGAAATAATTATTCAGGTTTACATCCAGCAGAATTTATTCCCTGAACAACTCTACTAGAATTAGGTATGGAATGAATTTCACTGATTACTTTTTGTAAAGAATCATTTTAATTTGCATTTACACACTGCTTGGTATCAAAGGATCTCAAAGCATATGACTGTTAATTAAATTTCATGACTGGTCCCTGTGGAAGATATACCTAGCATTATCATTTAAACTTTTATTTTATTATTAAAATCTTGGCACTCCTCACCATTGTCTTCCCATGGAATATGCTGAACTGAATTTGGTGTGACGTTTGTTTTTGTCAGTTCTACCTCAGTAATGACTGTCAATAAAGACTGATAAACTTTTTAGGTGTGGTGGCCCATGGAATGGAACGTTCACTTTAGGAGATTTAGGGAGTATTTTAGGACTCATTACAAATGTCTTGAACATCGAACAACCTAAAATAATTCCAGGAAATACCGAGGAAAAGAATGATGGTTAAGGTCTTATTTCTTAGCCCCTTGTTTAAAGATGAAGGACATATTGCCTTCATTGGGGTTGCATAGTTCTAAGTCCTAGAAAATAGGTCTGCACCTCCATTTGAGACATACTTTAAATGCAGGCCCTGTAGAGGAAGATAATGCTGCCCTTCATCCCACTCTTAGTTGTCTTGCAACAGTAAGCTTGCTTTGGGATTTAGGCATCTAAATTTCACCCTCATCTGATTTCTAGTATTACTAGCCCTCTTTTTGCAGCTGACTTTTTGAGACTAAGCAAATGTAGCACATCAAATCTTCTCCTTTTAGGAAATCATAGGAAAAAAGTGTATGTAGTGTCTAGCTCAACACCACAACAAATTAGTTAGGGAGATCGCACAATTTCTGTCCTTGGAAATTTTCAGGAGCAGATTAGACATATCCATGATACCTGATCTCATGCTGGAAACTGACCCCCTCCAAGTAAGACAGTGGTCTAGGTGGCCTCATGATTTTCCTTACAACTGAGATGATTATGCTTCTGTGAAATCTTGCCATGTGGATATCTGGTGCTGGTATTCTGGCAGAAACCAGCAATTCATTTTCAGGGGTTTTGCTGACTATGGTTGCACTATGTCAACACAGCAACATATCTATCAACAACCAAGTTGATTTTTGGGGATAACTATTCCTCAGATTCATTTGGGCTTACCTTGTATTCAGCCTTTTTATAGTTTTGTCTGCTTCTTCTGGGCTCGGCCTTCTTATTTAACTACAACAAGAGAGGCTAAGTCAGGAAATGCTGATTCATGAGAGATGCATTGGCATAGCTGTAAATACAAACCAGGAAACTCGACTCTCCATTCTCATGATGTTGTCTACTCTGAACATCAGCTTTTCCAAAAAGACCTGTTCTGGACTGCACAAGCAGAATGGAGCAGAGCACAGTTATGGGAATTAAAGCTCTGCTTCTTGGCTGAAGTTTCTGTAAAATCCCAAGATTTCTGTGCAATGGTCAATGTCCAGTAGTCAGTGCTAGGCACAGCCACCACTCACAAGTGATAGGGTAGTTGCTTCTTCTAAGCATTTAAGAGGGAGCAAAATCACATAAAATGCTTCCACTTTTGCTGCAGCTGTACAGCAAATATTAATATGGAAGTATTTTGTCTAAATTTTTGCAATTCACTCCCCACAGAAGGCTCTAGTAGGCTTGCAAGACTTTTCAGGGTCTGATGGTGATCAATCATTTTTCTGCCATCCATAGTCTACCATCCTGGTTGAAAATTAACAGAGGGCATGGGTTTTCTGGAGATGATGTTACTGCTCAGCCACTGGCAATTCAAAATGATATGAAGATAAATAGAGAGTATATGTGCATACATATGTATATACAAACATAGCAAACATAATTCTATTATGATCAAAATCATGAGACAGGGTAAATTTGGTTCTATTGCTTTCTTACATTGATTTTTTAATTAAAATTTACTGCCTGAGTAACCACAGGTTGGTATTAATCTCAACTAACTACAGGCAACTAATTTCAAACTCTTTTTCTTCACAGAGTAATGAGAAGAAACTGGGCAATATAAAACAGTGTCATGCATGAAACATCTAAGATATATTCATGGATACAGGAGATAAATCCTAACCAGAACCTTGCCGCTTCAGCTCAGTTGCCATTAATGTCATTACTTTCTTAAGAAATTCTTCCAGAAAGTGAATATTCCAGCTTCCAAAAATTTGGAAATTTAAAAAAGTGGTGTGATGACTTCTGCTTTCTTCTGCATGGTAATTTACATGATCTTAATGCATTCTGTCTCTCATCGTAAGACCTATAAAAGGTGTCCCTGCCAATGGCAGATTGTTGGAACTAGATGATCATTAAGGTACCTTCCATCTCAAACCATTCTATGATTTTATGATCTTCTTTCTTCAGGGTTCTACCATGAATATTTATTTCTATTTTCTTTTCTTTTTTTTTCTTTTTTTTTTGTTTTCTCTTGCTTTTTTTTGGGACTCCTCATTTGAGCGCAAATATCAAGTAAGAATCAGAAGCTGATCCCCATTGTCAGAAATCAATAAATATTAGCTAAGATATTAACTATTGATGAGTTCAAAATCCATGAAATATCAAGGAACAATACATTTTGCTGTGCATCAAAACAAGACATAAATCCAGTATTTTTGCCCTGGTGTATATATACACATATTGCTAAATTCACTGCAACTCTGTGCATTTGAAGATAAAAACTGATGAGTTATGCTTTGCTACATATATTGACCACCATAATAATATTTCTGTGTTGATTCATCTAATTTGAACTTCCTACTTAAATTAATGAAAATTCTAAAGAAGATGTGAAATTAAAACCACTGAAAAAGAAAAAATGGCCCTCCTCTTCCATAAAAGCAGCATTAAATTTGATAAAGTTCATTGTTATGTATTCGGTATGAGTGAAGGATCATGACTACAGAAATGTATTTTCAGGACCTGTTATCAACCATTACTCATGAGCTGAAAGAACGGTGATAGTTTCAGGTGGTTCTATCCAGTCAAGAAATATACTTCCTATGTGTAATAATACTACGTATTTCACAATATTTTTTCTTTATATGTCACATTTACCATTACTTTTAAATTTATTTTCTTTATTAATTCCTCTCTAGCCATACTTTCTGGGGCTTTGCTAATGGAAAAGATTCAATAATTGTGAATGAAATACAGGTATGGGAAATATGATGCATGGGAAAATATGTTTAGGAAGATAAGCATGAACAGAAACATAGTAGAAGATGAATTTGGCACAGCTAAAGCAAAATTTGAGCAAAGCTAAATTCTAACCATTCTGTTCAAAATGTCCCGATTCACCCAAGATAAGCAGTTGCTGACTCAGGGAAAAAGGCTTAAGTCCTTTTGTACTTAGAGCTTCACCCATATCTCAGAATTAGCCTCCTTGTTTTGGAGAAAGTACTTCACATTTGTCAGGAACAACATTTATGCCAGAGATGTGCAGCCACAAGAAGCCCAGACGAGAGCCAAAACCAACCACTATATTATATGGAAGTGACAATTTTGTCTATATTCTGTTTACAGGAGAGTCTGGAAATTGACTCCTTCCTCAGAGCCTCTTTCGTCTACCATGATCATCAGGAAAAGAGTCAGACACTGTAGGAGATCAGTTTGGCTGGACAGGGATTCCTGTTGGAGGTCAAATTCATAAAGGAATCTCAGATGGAAGCTTTGCCAGGAAATAGAAATGAGGACAGACTACCAAGAAAGAACTGTTTGCAGTGATTCTGCAAGTGATGAATACCAGGCTATACTGTGATCCTTTCACAACAACAAAGTTTGAGAGAAAATACCTATTAGGTATGGTTTTACTCTCTATTTTGTGTATAGTCAGGTTTGGGACCCAACTATGCATTCAGGAACCCAGACCACAAGATGTATGAAAAGAGGGAACTGGCTTTTTTCAGCTGGAGAAGAGACTAGAAAGGGGATCTGACTGTTCCCTTCACTTATCTGAAGAGAATTATAGAAAAGATGGAACCAGATTCTGTCAGTGGTGCATGCTGAAAAGACAAGAAGCAACAACTGCAAGTCATAATAAAGGAAACTCCCATTAGGCATAGGGGAATAACTTTACAGACTGAATGTGACAGAAACCACAGAGGCTGTGAAATCTCCATCTCTGGAAAAGCTGCAAACTGGTCTGGAGAAGCCACCGAGCAGCTTAATCTGACTCTGAAGTTCATCATGTCTTGAACAGGAATTTGGATCATGTAGTCTCCACAGATCCCTCCCAACTTAATATTTTCTCATTCTATGCCATCCAGCCTTGGACCAAGATATTAATTTCTATCCATTTTTCATTCCTAAAAGTGTACAATTACTGTCTTCCGTTTAGTGTTGGTGTGGTCTAAAAAACTAATTCATCAGTCTCAAAAGGAGCAAGAACACAAGCCAGGTTGGGAGAGAATAAAAGGAATACTGCAGTGCAAGAAACCTCACACTTCTCCAATGGATAGAAACCTTATGTGTGAAGTTTAAACTGTGGATCATAAAACTGGGATGAATTTCTTTTAACTCAATGGATTTAACCTAGTGGATTTAACTTAATGGATTTCTGTTAACCCAATGGAGAGGGCATGACTGGTATAGACATGTTATCAAAGAAGCCCCATGGCTCTAAGTGTTTGCTGGAGGAAAAATCAATAGTGGCACAAGGATCTGGGACCAAAGAGGCAAAAATGGTGCCATATTCAAAGTATAAATTATGGATACTCCTGTTGGGAAAAGAGCAGACAGGCAAAGTCTGTGCATGTATGAAGATTTTTAAACATCAGTGGGAATGGACAAACTGTGAAAAGAGCTAGCAGTATCTATAATGGGCCAGGAAAAGAGTCACACTGACAATAGCCAGCCTGAAATGTGAGATGTGATACAGCCTTGCTAAGGAAGGAGATGGGAACAAGAACTGGAAAGAAATTTAAATAAGAATGTCATTTTTCATGGCAAAGGCTCAATTATCACTCTATGAGAAATGAAGTGCAGATCTGGTGAATATATCAATCCTCCACTATCAACAGAATTGCAGGAAACATACTTGGAAGCATTTTTTACATCCCTTTCTTAAGTCTTTGATACAGGTTGTGTTTAAATTAAGTTATACATGTATTCATCTCTGGAGGCCCGAAACAGAAGTACATGGACTGCTTGGACCAATTCCAGAGAAGGGCCACAGAGAGGGATCGAGCACTTCTTGTATGAGGAACGGCTGAGAGATTTGGTGTTGTTCACCCTGGAGAGGACAGAGCTACAGGGAGACCTTATAGCACCTTCCTATATTTACAAGGAGCTACAAGAAACCTGGAGAGGGACTTCTAACAAGGGCATGTAGTGATGGGACAAGGGCTAATGGCTTTTAACTGAAAGAGAGTATATTTAGACTAGTTATTAGGAAGAAATTCTTTACTTGAGGGTGGTGAGACACTGGCACAAGCTGCCCAGGGAAGCTGTGTATGCCCCATTCCCATCTGAATTTTCAAATTCTGATTCTCAGGTCATAACCAGCTGCAAAGCAGCTGGCAGGAGAGAGCCACCTGTGGAAATACTAATGGTGATGCTTTGTTTATTAGACGTTGAAATGCCTTTTCCATCCTGAGAAAGTTTGTTTTTACATTTGAAACATATGGAAGTTTATGTCCTCTCATAATTTTTACACAGTACTAGTGTAATTCAGAGATTTTTTTTTTTAATTTATGCTTTTATTTAAATAACAAAAATCTTATAAAAGTTTTGATATTGGTAAATTTTTGTGGCTGTTCCCAAGGTTATGTGGATGCCACAGAAACGCTATTGTGCTCTAGAACTTCTGCATCTGTCACTTTTCTATGTGGGTTTTTCTGTGAATATTCTCATGATGCTTGAAAAAAGTGTCAAGGGAGAGACGTTTTTTGTGCAGATGCTTTTTAATCTTGGGCCTTGCACTCCCCCATTCACAATGCATGGATGTAAAAGGGTAAATTCTTCACAAACATAAAGCTGTCACAAAATGTTCCTTGTTTTGGGATATGGAAAGTAGCCACAGGCTACCTTTGTTTTATCAGTGTTTCCTCCTTTTTCAAAGTTGAATTTCAAAAGAAGGCCTGAAACAGTGAAATCGCTTCTTTGGTTTGTTTCCTAGCTTCCTCTGTCTGAATAAACATGTCAATCAGTCTCAGATCCTCTATCTTTCATAGGCCTGGGAAAATAACAAGTAAAAGAAGTTTCTCTCCTCTCTCATCAACTTCCTCTGTTTTCTTGAGTCCTAGTCCACAGGGTCTGTTTGGAAAGAAATTAAGAGTCTTGACATCAGCGTTTTAAAGATCTGAACCTTTTAAAACTAACTGTTCCCTAGGCTTCATGCAGAAAACATTTTATCTTAGCAGAAAACTGAGATCGGTTCTTGGCATCATAATGATAGAATCACGGAATGCTTTGGATTGGAAGGAACCTTACAGATCATCCACCTTCTCTGCCATGAGCAGGGGCACCTTCCACTACACCAGGCTGATCAAAAACAGGGATGGGGAGCCACAACTTCTCTGGGCAACCTGTGCTAGTGTCTCACCACTGTCACAGTGAAGAAATAATAGTTTGTTTTATTAAGTGATACTTAAAGTAACTCCAGCAGTGTCAGCTTTGTTTTCTCATGAGCCCAAAAGAGAGCTTAAAAAAAAAAGGGAAAATAAGAGGTGAATCAAATAGGTAGACATTTGTGGTCTGGTTTGCTGGGTGATTGATTTCTCTACACATTTTCCAGGTTCAAATGGAGTATTCTGGTCAATGTCATTCTTTCATGTAGCAGCACACTTTTTCATGAATTATGTATTTGCACAAAGTACCTATGAGTCATGAATGGTGCGCTTAGTAGTCAGGTGATTCATTTTCCTATAAACTTGATAATATGTAAATGCAACAAAGACTGTAAAATTTCATCATCAATCTGTTTGGCTGTAGTTTATGGCTCCTCTACTACTCATGTGTATTTTCTCTTTGCTGTTTCTTTGCTCATCTTCTTGCATGCAGGTTTTATTATATCAAGTTCCCTTTCCGGGTCCTTATGCAGCACTATTAAGCTTTCAGTCCAGAACTGCTTGCACAGGCAAAACTTGACTTCACATAGAGATTTCCTTCAGTGAGACACACCCCTAGTACTTCATTTTCCCCTTCAAGAAGTTAGGGGGGGAATGGAAGAGTTTAATTTCTTTTAAGAGAAGTGACTCTAAGACAATATGATTGACACCTGCTTACAGAACACACTTAACCCCGTAACAGAATATTTTTACACCAAAAGATATCTGTGTGCATTAACAAATACTAGCTGACTTGTTCACCTTCCAGATCTGTGTGTTGACTTTGTACTTCTGTTAATTTTGTTTCCACTGTAAATGTAAAATATAGGTCACGTTGTAGAAGCTATAATTATCATTTGATGTTGAGACTACAGGCCTTTTTCCTTTTCTTTAATGTCTTTAAGCTTTCACTAATTTCAGGTTAGTATGTGCCTTGTTTGCTTCTGTCTGTAAAACTCACTTCATGTCAAATGATACATACATTACAAACTGAAAGAAACAGCTTACAATCTAAAAGAAGAAAATTTGAAGCCAGCATGGGATAACAGCAGGTTAGACAAAGAGGATATTTTTTCATTTTGATGCCTGTAACCTGAGGAACTGCAAGGAAGTTACAAATCCACATTTCCAAGTCCACACTTGCATATTCCATAAGTTTAATACTGATAGTGGACTGGAAATAGCAGGTGTCCCAGGGTTATGTCTAAAAAATCTTTAGCAGAGGGATATAAGACAAATAGCATAAAGGATGGGGTCTTGTTCTAACATCTGAAGTGTGGAAATCCATGTGTCCCACAATGTTTTGATAACTCAGTGGCCTCCATAAGTGGGTGATTCTAGGCTTTAGAAACCCCTTATAGAAATGGATTTCATAAATACATATTTTATGACAAACAAATCTAATCTTTTTTCCAGCTTTGTATTTCCCTCTCTGTAATACAAGCTGCATTGTTCTATAAGACAAGGGCAAAGAAGGAACTGAAGCTCCTTTGGTATTCTGTGTCTGGTATTCCATGCAGAAATAAACAGTTTTGGTAAAAAGATGCAGGAGTTGCTAACTTTAAAGTGAAAGATTCACCCAAAGTGACTTCCCCTTTTACTAAAGTATATCCAAAACAAATTTTGTTTTGATGTGTTATGTTTACATATTTTTCTTTTCAACTTACTTAGCCTGCTGATAGATATGAATCAAACTATTAAACTAAATTTCCTGTTGATTCAGTGGGCACAGGTGGTGTTGTACAGATCATCCTGCCAGAGGAGGTGTGTACCCTGAAGCTTTTGTGTTGCAGGTGGACAGCAACACTTTCCTTCCCAGTGAAGAAGCACAGCATTGTGCTTGCTCAAAGAACAAACAAATTTTCCTTTGCACATTCTATTCTTCTTTGTACTTGAATTAAAAATCAATTGAAGTTGCATGACTGGCAACTTCAAGGCAAGAGCATCTTGCTGGCTATAAAACAGCATGCAGAGCACTGTTGGAAATCCCTCCACCCCACTGTGAGTCTTTCTGAGAGGCTCCTCTACTGGTTCCCTACAATGACTGCCAATTATTTTTCCAGTAAAGGCTAGTTTTAGTGTTACCTTCTGTAAAGGGAAGCCACAAGACTCCTTTCAATGAGCCATTGATCGGGTTTTATGCACCTTTTCATTTCTGCCACTGTCAATAGGAGCTGACTCCAGTAATGGCCTAACTTGCTGTCATTTAGACATTACTGGCTGTGTCCCAGTCACTCTTTATGGTTACTGAGGTGTCGTTCAGCTCCAAGGGAACCAAAGGCTCATCTATCACTTTAATATTGCTCTGCTATTATAATTGCACAGATGACTCATCGTGGACCATAACAAAGTCTTCCAAGACAGTTAATGGGAACAATAAGGACTAAAAGACATTGTCTGCTGCTCACTCAGTGGAAAAGTTTCACTTTGTTGTTATGCGGGGTAGGACACTGGGTTCTGGCTGCCCCCTATTTTAGATGTGAAAGCCTCGGTATTCAACCAGGATAGAGCAATGCACTGGGATTGGGATGGATCTCAGTTCTTGAGATCCAGAACTGGCTTCCAACAAGACTTTGCCCATGACACACTTACACTTGCTAAATCTTTTCCTTTGAAGCTACTTCCTAGGCTTTCTAACCATTATACATTTGCATACAGGCATCCATCTTGAGTCCTACCTGCTCCCACCTATATTTAGAAAACTGTGGGGGCCATTAAACCATTTAAACACACTGTGTAATTGGCTACTACAGGAATAATTTTTTGGGTACTGGACCCTATAGGAAGAGTCACCTATTTATTAGTCCGAAAAAACAGGGAAATTCAGATACATTCCTGTATGAAGAATTTCCTATTGCTTAGTATGTGTTTTCTGCTGACTACCTGAGTATTGAAGATTACTTTTCTGAGGTATTCTGTTCATAAAAACAGTGACCTTTGGGTTTCCCATTGGTGCCAATCATATAAAGTATTTGTACTATAATATCCAACTTAAAGATAAGTAAAACCATCCTGAGGCTTGCTCTGAATTCTACTTTTTTTCCCAAATCAAGTGAGCCAATAAGGCCACAAGAAAATATGGTACGTAGAACTGTGGCTGAATCTTTGTCGCTTCTGAAATCCTAAACAAATATAGCAGCTAGTCTAATGAAGAGCTTATCCTTGACACAGTCTACCACTTTTTGTTCCATTGATGTGATGACTTTTACTTCAGGCTGATGGTCAGGAAGCCTGAAGAGATGATACTGTGATAGATGGTTGTCTTTCTCTTCAGTGGGTCCTTCAGGGTGGCTGAACAAAGGCTTGTCACAATGAAAATGAAACTTTTCAAGAGTTGTAAGTAGAAAATTTGAGGATAAAATTAAACCTGAACCTGAAAAAAATACCGCTTAAGTAACTGGAGCTGCACCAGCTTAATTTTTCTTCATACTGCATGTCGAAAAGTGCCCAAAGAGTTAATGTACCTTTTTCAAAGCAACTATTATAGGCAAAGTTTTAACAAATTTTCCTTATTCAGTCTCCTAAAATATTCACCTAAAACTCACTCTTCCAGCTAGTTCTAGCTCCCTGCCTTGCAATTTGTTCAGTACATTTTTTTCCTGCTAATTTTGTATTGTCCCTCTTTGCTGAAATATGAGAGAGACCCATCAGCAGAAATAATTATTGCAGCTTTTCCCTCCAACTTCACAACATAATTGTTATTCTTTTGTTTTGTTTGGGTGCTATGGAAACTCTTAATTGACTTTTAATTAATAGCCAAGCCAGATACAGCTGAACACTGTTCAACTGGCATATATACCTTTAGGATTTAAAAAGCACCACTAACCCACTTCAAACTGTGCTTGAGCATGCTAAAGATTATGTAGAGTTATTCAGAGAAAGGAAAGCTAAGAAGGGCAAAAGTTGCAGCCATATGCTTCCTGGGAAGTTATCAAACAGAAACAAAGTCTATTAAAAAAAGCCAAGGTTATTCCTTTGCCCAGGCTAATCTGTTGTGCTCTGACAGATCAAAACTTGAAAGTACAAACACTATTTTGGAATAGAGAACTGCCGTAAGCCATGAATTTGCAAAAGTGGAGCTGGCAAAGAGGGGAAGGTGAGCAGGCTAGGCTAAGCTTTATATGCATGTTTTTAGACTACCTCCCTCACCTTCAGTTTCTTCTTTAAAACTGTATCTGTAGCTGTGGAATTTTTACATAAAGGACATTGCTTCAAAGCTTTGCAAAATTTACATTCCTCTCCCTCTGATCTTTCTGTTGGCTGCTTACAAAGAAATCCATAATAAATTATCACTGGACCAACCAGGAAAAGGCAAGGATCCCAATGCTAAATTTTGACATCTACAGTATCTCCTATATTTCATCCTGATATTCAGCAATCTCAAATAATTTCAAGCATTTTCATATAGACCACCTACAAAAGTGTACCCACAAAGCAATTATGGAAATACTTATGCATTCAGAAGCTGTCAACTTCTGTTTGGGGTACTGGATCCAGACTTTTAGAAAAATTAACTGCATAAGCCTGTTCCCTCCTGCCTTTTTATTTCAGAAGCTATCAAACATAGGTAAAAGGGTAAAGCGAGGGCTCTCAGGTTTTGGACATGTGACAAGCACTCAACCTGTTATGTGATGCGCTTGAGTAGAGGTACATGACCAGTTTGATAGAAAGAGCTTAGTCAGCTTGATTTACAGAGCTTCTTATGGGTAATGGCAATGAAAATGTTGTGCACCAGGAGCACAAAGTTTTACAACCCTATGTTATTTTTTTTAAAGAGGCAAAATTCAGTACTTCTGAATAGTACTTGTCACAGGCAAATGTCCTCTCTTTGTACAGTTACTCAGCCAGAGAAAACTGAACTTGCAAGAGAAATTTATGAGAGCTCTACTCCCATCTAAAGAATCTCAGTGGATGACTATAAACTCATTGCACTCGGGAACCTCTCCCTCTAAGTTGTGCATGGCCTTGTGGTGGCTCAGCAGCACGATGCAGGACCAAGAACTCCAGTTCACACACTTCCTGTGTCCCCTTTTCTGCAACTATATAGCTTCCCTATCACCTTTAACTCTAGTCCAGTATCTCAAACATGTTTTGGTTCATAGAACTCTTAGGAACTTAAAAGAGTCTGGGCAGTATTTGTGGAGTCCAGTGTAGCATACAAAAAATCAGAGGGTTTGGTCATGCCTTGGAAAGTCATTCTGATGACTATTGAAATTTCTTTTTGAACCTTCATGGAAAGGGAAATGAGATGTATTAACTTTTATGAAATGATCAGAGTTTCTTTGATGGTAACACTGCAGAAGTGTTTGTTGTCATCAAAGAATTGGAATAGCCAGTTGATACCTTGTAATTTCTATACTATTTTAAATGCTTTCATTACGTTGGTTAATCTACCAGTGAATGATTATTAATATAACTTGATGTCATCTTTTGGGGTGTGAATTTTGATTTCATGACAGGCTAAGTTCCCTGGAATTACTCTCAATTTAAACTGGTGAAAAAGGAAACCAGAATGAGTCAAAAGTTTTTATGAATCAAAGAGATTTTCTTTGATTTTGATGGGACATGCTTATATATTCATAGCAGAATCGGTTGTGCAGCAATCATCCAGAATTTTGCAGCTCTCACACTACCTGAATACAGAAAATGAGAAAGAAGTTTCTGAAACTCAAATAGGTCTCATTACTAAGTGATGCATGAACAGTATCATGTGCACAGCCTGCAGCACCTAGGAGATATGAAAAATTAAGAATGGCATAAAATTAACACAGAGCTTGCTGTTCCTGTATCTCTTAGGATGTAATTTAATGATTAATTCTCCTGCGAATAGACTGTGTCAACTGATCAATGCAAATGAAAGCTGTTGAGTGGCTAATACCTGCAGTGATGGTTTGAAAAGTGGATGGAGCTAGAAAGTCTTAAGCACCAGAAGTAAAACTTGTATTACATTAAGAGACACTCTTTTTGCTTCGCTCAAAAGAAGTCTAGTGTGCCTGTGGAAAACCAGAAACACACTCACTGCAAACAGGTATCCTGTGTAAGCCAGGTTAAGTCAATAGGGTGTGATGGAACACCAAATTATGTTGAGTATACCCTTATGTCTTCTGTAAAGTGCCTTATCCGTTTTTTCCTGTGAAAATATAATGTTCTGTACCTGTCCCAGTATATCTTCTCTCTACCTTGCTTCCGAGAGCCTGGAATTGTCAATTTGAACTTAAAGCAGGTTATCATAAGGATTTTGGTATCTAAATATCTTTCACTGTGGTATGTTGAGAGACACACAGCAAGTAACTCAAGTTATCTGTCTAAAAATATCTGCATGTTGTTTTGTGTTTGTACTGCACAGTGCTGTTTAAAGAATTTCTTCTTCAGTAAGCTTTCATATACAATGTCATCATGATGCATATTGACTTGAAATCCTAAAAAATTAAGCACAGTGGTGGCCCTCATTTAATAAAAAAACCCCAAACAATCAAAGCCCAGCAAAATAAGGGGAGGTTCAAATATGACATTAGGAAACATTTCTTTACTGAGAGGGTGGACACACACTGGAACAGGCTTCCTGGAGAGGTGATAGATCCCCAAGCCTGTCAGCCATCAAGAAGCATTTGAACGATGGCAATAATAATGTGTTTTTATTTTTGGTCAGCCCTGAAGAGGTCTGGCTGTTGCATCAGATGACTGTTGTAGGTCTCTTGCAACTGGAACTATTCTATTCCATTCTATTTTATAAATGTCATGCAAGGTCAGATTCTGAAATTTTGCCCCCAACTGTTGATCTTAAGTTGATCTGAGAGCTTTTGGTGAATCTTCATTAGGAAATTTTCTTGATTGATATTGCATTATTGGTCACTGTTGTTCTTATCCTTTATTAGTTTGTCTCAGTTGATGTTACTCTGCATCTCCAGCTGCCTATGTCTCATTCCACTGTTTTCTATTTTTCTTCTGTGATCTTTATAGTTTCAAATTTCACTGATCCACATTTCACAATTTTCCATTTATTTCCCTATATTTTTTTTATGGACTATTACTAGCATAAGTTTTTAAATGACTCTATGGATAAAAATATTTCTTGGATGAAGATTGGCAGTAAACCATACTCATTCAAAAAGTCTTATCAGATATTATTGACTTATAACATCCTCTTTTTTTCTGAAAAAGTCTTGCTTGCTTTTAAACCTTTAATATAAAACTGCATTCCTTATTTTTTTATGCTTAAGAGAGTGAGGGTAAATTTAAAATGAGCTCTAAAGATGAAATAGAATTTAGAGCAGAAAACGTACAAAACCTTTTGACTGAGAGCATGTACTCACAAGAGCAAAGAGTAGAGGACAATATGGTGTGGTATAGTGTGGTGTGATATATAAATATCTCATGAAAAAATTTGTTCTGCTGAGAAGTGGCATCCTGTTGATTTTAGCTTTGTCATAAATACTGAGATTTCTCCTAAACTGGGCAACCTGTTGAGAAAGCAGAAAGGATTGCCTGATGCAGGTTTCCTTCTTGCTATAAGAACATCCATCATAAGCAACCATCATAAGCATTTAGATGTTATTTATGATGGAATTCTCAGAGCAAATCAAAATATACTACCTTGAGCTCTGTGACCTCATCAGCTGGAAGCTGAAAGGTTGTTTTACTTTTGTATTTGGCTATACATATAAACAGAGATAAAACTCCCGACCTCATGGGGTGGATGGCACCACAGCAGCACTATATGGTCCTTTGTGAACTTGGTTATTTTTTTCAACAGATGAAGACCAGAAAGGGATTTTAAACACATCTAAGTTTTTTTCAAAGCTACCTTAGCAATATAATCTGTTGGAATAACCTCTGGCACATGTGATTATTGCTATTGGATGGGTCACTGAAGCACTTAACACAAATCTGTATCAAAAAAATCAACCCAATACTGCCTAACAGCTGCAAAGCAAATGGTGAGGCTAGTTTTGGCAAAAATTACAGGACAGGAAATCATAAAGAGCTGGTCTGATGCTCACAGCTGTTGTATTGCTTCTGAAACTCTTTCCAAGAATTATTGTATTAGGAAGAACAGCAAACTTTACATCACTTTTTCTTCCTGCTCCAATCAAATTCCTAGTTTTAATTATATAAAAGTTGTTTCAGTTTAATAGTTACTTAAATAAGAAGCATAGATTGTGTTAGGTATTGCAGACTCCATCAACAACAAGATGGCTCTTGTGAAAGTTTATCATTGAGCCAAAACCTGGTTACTTTGTATGAAAACCTGATAGTTTTGTGTCAAGGCTGATGAATCGTATGCATAGCCTGACAAGAACCATATATGCACAGGTGGAGGAAGTTTCTGGAAAAGCTCTGGTTGTAGGGAACTAGCCAAGACCACAGATCAAATATTGTGAAGACATATGTCAGTTCTTAAATATACATGCAGGCTGTTTTGGTGTTGATGTGACTGCCAAAAAGTGCATGAATTTGAGGAGTCTGTTGCCATTTTAAACAAGCTAGGACAAACGGGGTTCAGCATCTTTGTGACAGCCTGGAACGATGCCTAGGGATTTGATCCAGGCAGCAGTCTCCCAACTACACGACTTCTCTATTAACTACATTAACTTCTCTATCAACTACATTAACTTCTCTATCTGATTGATGCTGATGAATATTGTGGGTTTGGACTTTATACACTGTTAGTCACATCAAAGACTTTAAGGAAGAGGAGAACCTGACAGTAGCTGGCTTGTCTTCTCTTAGATGACCTAGTGGTGCTCTTGTGGAAAAAAAGACTTCTGAAATTGCAATGTCACACTGGATAAAGTGCAGAAAAACAAGCACTAATTTTTGGAAGTGTATCCAAGGCAATTATCTAAAGATCTGAGCATTTGTAACAGATTTGATGACATTTGGCACAGTGGCCCAATGAGCCAACCTGGATTTCAGAGCATCATGCTAAGACTGTCCTAGACAACCAACTTTTGTTCAGTTTTGAGACAGAGAGTTCTGTGCTGGTAGAACAGCCCTTTCTAGTAAAATAATAGCCCAAGAGTAATTAAAATGAAAATTCAGCTCCTTATGTGAAGATTCAGAATTTATTGTGGATTGTTTTCTAGTACCAAAATCCAGTTGAGAGTGCTCAAAATCCTTTCTAAATTATTTTGTTTTTCACTAGAACTGTTTTGAGTCCACGTTGTCTCTTACACAATGAAGCTCCAGCTCAGCAGATACTGCTGATTATTTCAGCAAGCCATATCAGCCACCTCAAGTAATGCTTATAAACCACACTCAGCTATGAAATTCTTTTTACTTCCCTTCTTTCAGTCACTGCCAGTAGGTAAAAACCACGTAAGTGAGGAATTTTTTTAAAGGAGGGACTACTTAATTATAGATAGTTTATGGTTTTGGGAACCAGCTGTGTAAGTTTCGTGCACATTACTGACAAGCATATACCCGAACATTCCCTCTAGCATAAATTTTGGCAAGATCCCACCAGTTTATTATATCAGAAAAGTTGAATTTGCATGCACAGGCTTATATTATGTTTACTTACATCATATTGCTAAATATCTTATGATCCTGCTATGGCCATAAGAAGATAAAGGCCAGTTTTGAGAAGTCTTCAATGTCCATGGAATTTTACCATATTGTCACTGGCTGTTACTTTGTTGGCTAAGTTTCCCTCAGCTTCACAATAAACAAAACAAGTTCTCGTATTGCACAGAGAAGTTGTGGCCACTGAAAGATAATGTTTATATGAATATAGTGAAAATGCTCATGCCAAAAACTTCTTTCAGATTTCCTGCTTTGGCTGCTCATATGGTGTTGGATGTGTTACATTTGTGATCTTATAGCACTGAAAAGCATGTTTGATGCTTTCCAAAATGCCTCAGTTCACGCTCATTCTGACTCAAAGACAAAAAAAAGGGTTCATATATTTACACCTGAGGATTCGAAATAATTCTGCATTGCTGTGTAAGGACCAGTTAGTAGAATCAAATAATTGCATATAAATGTATTGGTTTTATATAAAGATTTTCTTAGATTTTATTATTACAAAGATATAGACTAAAGAGCCAAATGTAGTTTGAAAAATACAAGAGAAATATTTGTTTCTTCAGAGTTCTCTATGAATATGTAGGCTTATGTGATGTTTTTTAAACACCAGGTCATTTGAAATTATTAAGAGAGAATCATACAAAATATTTAGCCTGAATTGTATTTCCCCAGCCATTTAATGCAGGAGTTCCAGTGTTAACCCATTTTTGCCCTCTGTATTTTTTGATCAAGGGCGATGTTATCGAGGAAGAGGTAGATTATTCAGTCAAGTGCATCTGTGATGATCACAAATATTTTCCAACAAAATTTGCAGTAATACCTAAAATGTGCACTAATTATTATCCTTTTATTCTGCAATGCTCCAGCATATTCTTGTGTATATTTATAACATTGCTGTACACTGAGTCTTCTTCCTTCCTTTATCTGAATATTCATTGTTATCTATTAAAAGGCATAAGATCAAAGAAGCTCCCTCTTGTCGGGCTTCAATTCATTGTGGGAGAGCTGCCTGGCCTATTCTATGTCATTCATCAGAAGCACTGGAGGGATTCATGCTAACTAGCTGTAGACATCCCCACTAATAGCTGTAGCTGAGTTTGTGTCTCTAGTGTGTTCATAATGACTGGAGGGAAATGATAATCTGTGGTGTGCATCAGCTGGTCCATTCTAGACATCTACTCAGGATGAAATCCATCAGAGAAACCTTGGCACCCTAATTCCTTCACTGATTATGAGAAGAGTCTAAGGCCTCTACATATCTGAATTCCAGATATTGGCATTCACTCAGATGACTTATTAGTCCCTAGGTGCATGTTGTTAGCTGATAATTTGTTCTGCTGCTTGGGGTAGAGCAAAGTGGTACTCAGGATGAACATCTTCAGTAGACAGGCAAATATCCCACACAGCATAAAACACTCGTCTTTCAGAGCCATAGATGGATTGGGTTTGATTGACAAGGAAAGCTGAGAGAAGGGTTTTGGTTGGAGAAGTGTTAAAGCAAAAGATGCAAATGTCATTTCTTGCTATATTTGTGAGCAAACTATCATCTAGTCAGACTTTTTGCTTGGCTTTGGATATTCTTCAGTAACCCAAAATAAGGATAACCATAATTTTCAGAGTGCTGTGAATTTGCGTTACCTTGTCTGACATATCTAATTAGTATTTAGGTAAAAGCAGCCTGACATTTGGAAATATGCCAAGCACCTAAAGTTTCTTCACATTTCAATGGTTCTTGTTAGCCAGTCTCTAATAGCCAGGCAAAGAAGAGATTTAAGGACTAATTTTAGGCACTGAAGACAGAGCCTGGGCTATGAGAATCTGTAGCATTTCTAAATTAATATAGCTATCTAGGATGAGAGACATTAAGTGACCATAGCCAGAACTGATGCAGTAATCCAGGGTTTTCAGAAGGACTTGGTCAGCTTTCTGGCTTTTTGAAAATGGAAACTCTTATTCACATATTTCAGCATAAATGTCTCTAAGACCAGAACTAAGAAGAGCTGTAACCATGGAACTCTAAAGGCTAACACACCTGTAATATCCTATGGCAACATACTTTAAAAAAAAAAAAATCTAACATTAACCTGAAGTTTGAAAAAGAAAAGAATTCAAGTGCTTTACTGGACTAATACAAAACTTAAAAAATGCAAATTATTTACAGCTGAATTTTGCAGACCCCTTGTCTTCCACAGAATCTAGAACACAATCTTGCACATGTATAGAATATAGGTTTACTTAATGGTTTACAAGTGTCTCAGTGCATCCCTCATAAGCATTGATATAATAAAGATTGAGTAATAAATATGCATTATATGAGGGGTTTGTATGAGCTGATAAGAGAATTTTTTAATCCTATCTTACCAGTGTCCTAGTCACAGTGAGTACAATGTGCTTTAACATGGCCTCAGGGAGGTGTCTATTTGTGGTTCATTAATAAGGGCTGTTTTCCAAAGAGCTCTCTGTTATATAACTACAAAGAACTCTGAAAAATAACCTCCCAGTTTCTGTGGTGGGGTTGTTCAATGTTTCCTGATGGCATGAGAACAGATGAAAACATCTGTGCAGTCCTAGCTTCTTGCCTAATTAGGCAGCTCTTGTATATTTGCTTTTTCTTAAACCATGCAAACACATTTTGCAATTTCATTATCTCATTTATAGTCTGTTGGGTGTAGGGATGAGATGTAAATTACCGTAGTTAACCCTTTTTCTTCCTGCAGACAGTCAGTATTTCTCCTTTTATGTGTCTGCGAGTGACATGCTGGGCGTTTTCTGGGGGACCTACAGAGGTAACTGTGCCTGATATATCATTAAGGGGAATAATGTTCAGCAGAACCAGAACCAGAGAGACAAAACTTCTTTCTTTTGACATTTGCATCACATGTGAGAAAAGAAGGAGGCATGACAGCCCTTAGGCTGGGCAGGATCCTGCTCAGTAGACTCGGTGAGCAGGGTGCATCCTACTGATCTTCACTGGCCGAAAGCACTCCACTGTCTGTGTGACCCTAAGGAAGGTGGTGGATTCCTTCACCACTGTGTGAAATATTAATGCCAATATATAATCACCCTGCCTGCTGTGAAAGGGTAATTCTCTTTGTAATAGGCTTTGAGCTTCCAGAACACAAGGTGCCCCAGCAAACACAAAATACATGGTGGCTCAGAGGTTGAATTATATTTGAGGCTGGGTAAGGGAAAGAACCCTGCTGCAGAATGCATGGTGCTTCCAAATACTCATTTCTATGTGTGTTTTCCAGGAGAATTTATTGGTTTAAAATTCCTTGGACAGGTGTAAGGAACAATGACCTGACCAGGTCCTGTGTTGTTTCTGCTAGTAGGCGATTGGATTATCCGAAAAGGAGAAAGCCCATCATCTTCCTCCTAGCTTTCCTCCAGTTTCACAGTGTAGATCTTAGTAATGGAAAATCAACACAAATACCACCACATCATGTTTTCTTTTTCAGCTCTGTAAAACAAATCCTTAGTAAAAGACTCTTTTCAGATAATCTCATAACATGTACAGCACTGCTCCATAGTAAACATTATTAAATGCTATTGTAGGCTGTGTTCTGAGTCATTACTGCATGAGAAGGAAAGGAGGAACTTTTTTTAAACCTTCATATATAAATTTATGTATAGGGGTTTAATCGATGGTTAATAGATACTTCAATAAATAATGAATTATTACAGAATCTATCAGGTCATTATTTTTCCAATTTCATGTATTTATGTACATGATGCATTTATAACCATTTTGTACATGTGCACCATAGACCTGTTGCATGCTCTTCACATCTATTAATTATTATAAATAATTTTTAATTTTAATAATTTAATGATGTGTGGGTTTTAGCATATGAAAAATAGCCATTGCAGGTTTCTTAAAAGGAAAGAATAATTCAGTTATTGGTTGTATGTTCAATATGTTCAGCATCTAATTTAATTTTTAGCTTCTCTTGGTTTATGACAACATGATCTTTTCCTGACAGCTTTCCTTTGACAGTGCCAATACTTGCAGTTGCTTGTTAATGTGTGAACACTATTTGATAAGTCTCAATATTCATATGCTGTCATTATTCGCAGAAAAATAAACCACAATCCTTTTCAGACATGGGTAGAATCAGATCAGAGCTTTTCTTTTTACATGACGATAAAGTAAAATGCTGAAGGACAGTACTGCTGTGTTTTGGGAGCTTCGTGAACTGAGCTGATGAGGAAGCAATTAAAGACAGGAAAAAACAGTCCCACTGAATCCATCTCATACAAATTACAAGAATCAGAAAACTTTTTCCTATGTAGGAGCCTGATTTAAAATCTCCAAGCAGTGAGGAGTGAACAATCTGTATTTGCGAGCAATGCACAAAATGGACGAGCGTAAACAGACGTTGGCTCCTGGAGCTTGGAAACTGTGATTCACCTCTATTGTGTACTAAGTGTTTTGGGGAGCTAGATGTCCAAGTCCTTCCAGGTTTATTCACAGAATCTGAATAATAAAGAAGAATTCTACTACGATTGCAAAATGGTAAATATTTCTTACTTACATTTCCTTCAGGGACTAAAGGCCAGCTCTGCACCCTTCCTGACTGAGACAGAAGGCACAGGTTTAAAAAGCAAGTTTAATTCCTTGCACACTGAGAGCAAACAGGAAGGGATAGATCTTCTTATTAAGGACTACAGATAATTCTTCAATATGACATTTTGGGACTCACATATGATTTGCTGCGAGCCAAAGTCAGGCAGCTACCTCTGAAGGTGCCTATTGCCCAACCTGTTCCCAGGCTCAGGCAGACTCACACCGCCAGCACTGCTGCTGCTGAGGATGTCACATATCTTGTACAAAGGTGGCCTCCACAGCCACACGGGGAGGCTAATGCAGCACTGGCCAGCACACTGGGTAGGATTTTACTCAGAAGACTGAAAGATGGAGCAGGGAGTGATAGAAATGGTTTTTTAGCAATTTTCAGCGCAGCTAAGCCATGTCTAGGAGTCCATTTTGCCTTAAACAGCTTCCACAGTGTTGTAAATCCTTACAGCTTCCAGGGTAAAGATAAAGGAACCTCCAGTGTAATGGAATATTACAGAAATATAATACATGCCTCTCTTCCCTTCCCGTTCCTTCCCTTCCTCCACCACAGATGACTGTGGATTAAACAGTGATGAAAAGATGTTCATGGGCACAGGAGCTAAACTGACCTATAAGTAGTGTTCCCTACATGCTTTTCGTACTTGCCAGTACCCTCACCCACACTATTCCTGGATATGACACAAGGGCTATTTCCAAGGGGCTGCCTGGATACAGCCACCCAATGTTGGAAGCTCTGAGAGGTCACTCTTTGGGCACAAGCTAGTTCAGCCCTGTGGGTCTCAGGGCCAAAGAATGACGCTGGGCACATTTAATTACTCATAGATGTGCCCACTCTGTGCTTAACTGGTACATTAGTGAGTCAGGTACTTCTGTAACCTCTCAAGATGGAGAGGATGGAACTCAAGATGGGCAGGACTGTCACCCTGGCTCTCCCAGCCCCAGCTGGCTTTGGCAATAGGGGTGCTATGCACAGCTGCATAAGTGGGATCCTCACCTGCCTCTTTATTCTCTCATTAGGGACTGTCACGACACTGTCAAGACATGATTGTGTGAGAGTAATGAAAGCAGAGAAAAAAGCTCCTGATCATCACCAAATTAGCACAAATCAATGAAAAAGTGATGAGCAAAATGTTTCGTGAAAGGTGATATTGAGTGCATTAATCTTGTTAAAGGAGAAATTAGATACAAATTGTTGGAAAGCAGTGCAAAACCAGGCATACAAGAAATAATTCCTGGAAAAAGCTGGGGGAAGTCAAGGAGCAAAATGCCACACTGTCATACACAGAAAGGAATGCAGCTGTGGCATTGATGGGGCACTGCATGATAGCACAGGGTTGCACCAGACAGGGAGGATGGAGGTGGAGAATGCTGCAGCTCCTGCTGTCCCCTCCAGCAGAAGCACAATAAGGGTAGAAGAGGCAGCTCACCATGGCAGGACCAGATTGCTTCAGTTCATGATTTCACTGGGGCCTTGGTGCATGGACAGACCCCTAGGCATCTCCAGTTTCAACATTTGTAAAAGCACAAAAATATGAAGTAAATTGATGTCTAGAGGTGAACAGCACTAAGTATTCTTACAGTGTTTGGTGTGAGGATCTCAATACCATGGAAACTCATCACCATTCAGAAAAGCAAGATGGATTTTTATGCTCAGATTTTTTCTTGAACAGACAAATAGCAAAATCTAAAGACTGACCAAAAAGCAAAATCTAAAACTCATTAACTCAGTACAGCTTCACAAATAAGCACCTATTTACAATCCTAGTCCAACAAGTCACTTTTCAGCACGTTTTAAAGTTTTCTTTCTTCTTATACACATGATATTGTCAAATAAACTTGATAGGATAATATGAAATCAAGCCTATTTAATACAGGATACACTATACATGCTAAATACTCTTAATTGCAAACTCTCTACTTTACTTACAACCATAATTTTCCATTGCAATTTGTGCATTTGGCCTGCCTATGGGATCCCTTATCTGGGGCTGTTCTGGGAATCTTATATACCCATGGCAAGACCCATTAAGTAAGTGAAGATCAAGCCCAATGTTATTTCATTTAAAAGATTAAGTTCTCTCTATCTCTTACAGGAGTCCTAGGTAGTTAGCTTACATTAGATTCTAAATTTACAGTTATCTAGACTCATCTGTACTTCCTTCCATTCTGCTTGCTTGGTTTTTCAAATACATCCCCTTAATGATTCTCCATTCCTTCAAGATGAGTTTCACTCTCTCAGTTGAAACAGCTTCACCAGCATCAGGATGTTTCCGACACCAGGAAATTGGCAAAAAAAGTAGAGATTTAAAAAAATTACATGCAGCTCCCTCTTACATTATAAGTAATTGCCAGCTCTGAAGGCCTTTTTTCAAGATAATCAGTGATGAGGGAATTTATACTGCATGTAATTAACTGGGTTTGTTTTATGGAACTAAGGGTAGGCATCTGAAAAAAAGTGCACTAGCAGCAATTCTGCTTCCACAGAAATGGGCCCATCTAGTGCACAGAATTTAGTTTACCTGGGAAAAGCATAGGTGTGTGGAAGGACATGAAATGACAGTGATGTAAAACATGGAGAAAAACATTCTGAGTTCAGTTAAGGGGTAATGTAATAGTAAAAAATAATCAGGCAAATAGAATACTTTGTGCACACAAAATAGATTGCTTCAAATTAATAGCATAGCTCAGACATAGATGACAATGAGCACAACCATGTATTTGTCTTTGTCATATTTGTGCATTGAATACTAAATTAACTCAAAACCCAAAACAATCAGGGATGTAGAAAGCTTGTGCCTAAGTCATCGGGGCAGGAGTGCTGGAGTAGAGCCAGAGCAATATAGTTAGAACCAGGGACAGTGGTTAAATCAATTGTCCTGAGATGCTGCAGTTCTCATAAAGAAAATAATTTATTACTCTTCTGTGGGTCTTTGAGTAAAGACAGAGAAATACAGTGGAGGGAGTTGTAAGCAAAGAAGCTGGGGTGCAGCAAAATTGTAGACGAATCCTACAGAATTAATTATAAAAAAGAATTATAAACTCTCCCAAGTATTGAAAGACAACGAAAGAAAAAGTATCTGATTCCCCTATTTGGCTTTCCTGTTAAGTTCTGGTCATATTCATGTTTACTTCACACATAAACAACAATAACTTCGAGGTCTTAAAAATGGAGGTAAGGCAGGCCATAGACAGTCCTGCTTCACCTCCCTTTGTGTAAACAGAATCTGGACCTCTGACAGCAGCAAGGGAGAAACTATCTGGGAGAAATGATAAAACACAAAGAAGACTGATTTTCCCAGGGTGGAACCAGACTTTGTCTGTGAAGGGCTGCTTGACACAGTATGGTCAGCTGCTTTTGTCTGTGGATTAATCTCACTAGAAGTCAGGAGATAGAGGCCAGGATTCAAAATGCTAATAGTGAGGGAAATTAATTTCCTCCCTCATCCTCCAGAAATTAATTGGAATGTCTTCAAAACCTGACCAGAGTGGTAGGATCCTGCCTGGCTCAAGGGCAGTAAGCAAACTTCAGCATGGGTGGTTGTGGAGGAAAGTACAGGTACAGGAACCAAGTGCATTTCTGCTGTTTGGAAACATTTGAAGTTATCAGGGTTGGTGCTGAAAAAGCAATACAAGCTGGGAAATGTAAAGCACTCTCTCAGCCTAGATGTTGCAACAAAAAAAGCATTGTGAAGATATGAACAAACTGTGTTGGCAGACATCTGGGGGGTGGAATCAGCTCCCTTAACTCCAGGTGTGCAAAGCATCTTGTTTCTGGTAATCTGTTTCCTTTGGGATGACTATAGGGATGGAGGACTGTTAAATAATACCACAAATTGCTCTCTGGATGCACTTTTCTTTTTCACTGACTAAAGGAATTCAGACAACCAGCTTGAGCCAGACATTGAACTCAAGATGCATGGAATTAGGTAAATCCTATCTTTAGTAACTCAAAGCTCACCAGAAGCTTGCCAGCCAAAGAGAGTGACAGAGACATGGGCCACACCAGGCTTGCAGCTATCATCAGGAGCTCCAGTATTTCTGTGCAAGGGT
Source organism: Monarcha castaneiventris obscurior (assembly GCA_026261815.1). Lineage (NCBI taxonomy): Eukaryota > Metazoa > Chordata > Aves > Passeriformes > Monarchidae > Monarcha > Monarcha castaneiventris. Next base: position 41,663,392 of record JAMPIT010000575.1, read on the forward strand.
GGATTTGGGACAAAACCAGCTTTCCATGCCAGCCTATAGTGAGACAGTTCTACCAGTTCAAAAGCAGGTTTGCACAGCTGCATGAAAGCTGGTCAGCCCAGACTCCTACAAGATGGTTGGTACTCAAAATTAGTGAGTCAGTGCTGTTTTGAGTGAGGATGGTAAATCCATTGTGCTAAGAGTCTACCAGAGCTGGTAGAAATTTCTAACTTCTGAAAAAGGAGATTTGAAAGACAGGTTTCAAATATAAAATCTGTTTTCACATGAACAACTTTTCCACAAGGCCCCACAATACATGCTCTTCACATCCCCTGCTCATCACAGAGTATTCTATTCATTTGGATTGCCATTTTAAATTGTGAGCTTCTGATACCAACTTTGTAATACACTTCAAGCTCTATGGACAAAAGATCCAGGGATGGTTATCCTCACTGTTATTCCTTAATACCCCAAGAAGTTTGCTGAAATGACTATTGACTACTTCTGGATGGTTTTGACTTAATATTCCTGTGTGCACATGTGAAGAGACAGGTAGCGGATGTTGACTACAATGCCTGTATGATCAAAATTAGTAACCATTGTGCATTATTTGTTTCATCACCACCTTGAATGTATAACTCAGAAGCTGACTGTTGAGCACTGGCTGCCATGATCTTGGCAGCGTGAAGAGCAAACCTAGCAAATATTTAATTATGAGTCCAACACCTCATTAAATAAGGGACTGGAAAGAGGTAGAATGAAACAGTTATGAGGCTGAAAATAAAGAAAATGTTTCATAAGTCTGCCCATACTCCAGGGAATAAGTCTAGTTCAAAACAAAAAAGGGATGCTTTGACTTACAAGCATATGGCATGCTTGTTCAACTCACAGTCATTAAATCTGCAAAAATTAAGTAAATATTCTGGCAGCTTTATTAGGCATTCTACTTTCTCGAGAAAAACATATCCTGGACTGGATTCAGTTCAGAGAGAGGTTCTCAGACTTTACCAAAGGCACAAAATGCAGCAATTATATCACCCAATGGATGGAGCTGCCATCCCTTCCCTTGGGAGGCTTTTGACAGCCTGGTAGACCTCACTACAAGGACAATCACACCAAAATGTCAGGTTGAGATCCAATCTATTTTTTTCCTTTTAAATTTTTTTTTAATTTATCTTCCTCCCCCTTCAATTAATGCCAAATATTGCTACAGTCATCAGCATTGAGGTATAAACCCTTCAACTTCCAACACTTAGTTATCTTTTCCTTGATTTTTGAGCCTTTTGGGTTAAGTTATGATAATTTCTAGTGTATTTCCTTTGACAGAATCAATCAGGACCTTAGCTGCTGTAGTGACTAGCTATTACTACCTGCCAGGAAAACTACCTTCAGTGCAGCCTGTGGACTCCTCTGTGCAATGCAAGGAGACAGATAGGCTTGTAAGCAGGGCATTTTCAGAGAACACAGTGAAGTAAATATGATGTGTCTAATAGGAGCGGACCCCTCATGAATCCCTGCCATTTAAAAGCAGTGGACATCCACCTGCACTTGGCATTCCCAGTCAATGTATCCAGGCCAACCCTTTGCCATGAAGGACCTCAAAGTCTATTTCCAGTGTGTTCCACAGCTGAGGTCTGTGTCCTCTCCTTTCCCACCATTTCTGCAGAGTGTAGTTGGATAACTCATAGCTCACTCTCTGTCATGCTCCTGTGTTTTCTTCCAGACAGAAGGAACTGTCACGTCCCTGAGCTCTTGGATTTAACCTGCTCCAAGAAATGTACTTCTCTGTGTTTTGTGAGGACAGAAAGGGCAACGACAATGTTTAACCTCAGGAGGGGTCAGTAGCAGAGGCTGTGATGGGAGCTCTGAGCAGTTCAGCAGGGACACACAGCTGGGGCTGGAACAAGCATGCAGACCTGAACATAAGCATCTAATGGGTCTGTTTAGGCTCTCAGATACTGTAAAATTAGGCTGTATGTGGGCAGAGGGCTTGAGAAGTGAAATGGTACTCAGTCAGTCCAGGATGTCTCTGGAGAGACCTGAAACTTGCATCTGCCATGGTGTGCGTGTTTGGTTTCCTGGAACTGAGAAATCATTCCTTGAGCAGAAAGGAAACACACTTTTTGAGGGAAAATGGGGATTAAAAATGATGCAAGAACTATAAAATAATTTATTCCTTTTTTCCCCAAAAGAACTGAAACACAGTAGCCGAGTAGGCTTTGACAGAGGTGAGAAGGCTGTATGACTCTACATGGTACAGATTTATTCTTGGAGCTGAAGTGGGTTTTGCAGCAAAACAGCACTGTCTGTGGTGACACCTGGTCTCTGTGAAGCCAGTGGGAAAACTCTAATGACCCCAGAGAATGAGAAGCCTTGAATGTGGGAACCACTGAGCAGGATTAGATCTGCTGTCTGTACTGTCTGTTTCTGAATCTCTGACAAATGGGTGCTCAGTTACCAGTACTTTGGAAGAATATGCTAAGTATAAAATACTCAATTCCTAGGCTAGTATCTTGTAGCCAAGATATTGTCATGGCTTTTTGTCCTTAACCATGATTTTAGATTATTTAGATATGTTTATCTCATTGCATGAGGTATGACATGGATTCTTTGGACATGGAAAAGCCACAGCCTCAGCCTTGGAGACAAAACAATTTCACATTTCAACTCCTTTCTTCCTGGGATTCAAGTGATAATTTGTGCTCTCTTTGGAGCAGAATGCATTTTTCCATGGTCCAGACTACAGTTTTGTCCTATGCCTTCTGAACCAAACAGCTTTTCCCTTCCAAACCCCAAGGACTCATCATCAAAACCCACAAGATACCCAGAGCACTATGAAGTTTGCTTCTTTCCATGCAGCATTTAACATGAGTTGGACAGGGAAATACAGAATATGCAGAGCCCCAACACAGCCTGGCACAGTTGCTGAGACACATCAAGTGCAGTAGTGCATGTCAGCCCGTGCCAGGTTCTGCTCAGGTTGGGAAGTAACGCAGCCGCAGTCCTAATCACCACTGCCCTTCCAGGGGAATTCCATGTATGCTTGTGAAACTTTTCCTAGGGGATGTCGCTGGCTGGGAGGGTGTGAGAATAGAGCAATGGACACAGCTGTTTTCCTCATTCCGTGTGCCGAATGTTTTCCCTTCTTGTTTACAGTGCTATAAATTATTTTTTAGTTGAACCTTTGTTCTGGGCGCAGCTTAGCCTTGAGCTGGGTTTGCTTGTTTGTTTCCGTTCCTGCTTCATTTCCTCTGCCTGCCTCCCAGCATGACTAACACTGTCTGTGCTGCTTCCCTTGTCTCCACAGCTTCCCCCCCGGTTCTCTGTCCTGGACACGGGCAAATGCCATGCAGGTACTCCGTGTGCTGCCAAAGAGCGACCTGCTCAGCATTGGGCAGCAGGAAGTCTGCTAACAGTGGCAAAGAGGCGATGACTTCACAGAGTCACAGAATTGTTTAGGTTGGGAAAGACCTCTGAGATCGTTGAGTCCAGCCATTGACCCAGTGCTGCCAAATCCCCCACTCGAGCATGTCCCTAAGTGCTACATCCACACATCTTTTAAACACCTACAGGGATAGTGACTCCACCATTTCCCTGGGCAACAGACCTTTGTTTCTTGTTAAGAAAATGAGAACTTTGCTAGGTTTTCCTTTTTTTTCTCTTGCACTACATGTGCAAAGCAAGATGGATATGTGACAAAGAAAAATAAGCCCTGTGTTCCCTGATGTTGTGGGCTAACCCCTGTCAGCAACTAATCCCCACACAGCCACTTGCTCACTGCCTCCAGAAGGATGGGGGAGACAATCAGAAGGGTAAGAGTGAGAAAACTCCTGGGTTGAGATTAAAGACAGTTTAAAAGGTAAAGCAAAAGCTGTGCATGCAAACAAAGCAAACCAAGGAATTAATTCATCCCTTTCTATGGTCAGGCAGGTGTTCAGCCATCTCCAAGAAAGCAGGGCTCCGTCACACGTAACAGTTTTTTGGAAGAAAAACTCCATCCCTCTGAATGTGTCCCCCTTGCTTCTTCTCCCCCAGCTTGATATACTGAGCATAATTCCATAGGGTATGGAATGTCCCTTGGATCAACTGGGGTCAGCTGTCCTGGCTGTGTCCCCTCCCAACCCTTTGTGCACCCCCAGCCTCCTCACTGGTGGGGTGGGGTGAGGAGCAGAAAGCGTCGGCTCTGTGCAAGCTCTGCTCAGCAGTAATGAAAACATCCCTGTGTCATCAAAAGTTTCCAGCACAAACCCAAAACACAGCCCCACAGTAGGTCCTAGGAAGAGCATTAACTCTGACCCAGCTAAAACCAATAGCTGATGTACTTTTTGATGGATTAACGGGAGTCTGGGAGATGTAAAGTGGCACCTGCCTTCATTTGATCATTCATATTCATTTGAACTGATATGCATTTTTCTTCTTTCACTTTGTCTTATATTTTGCTGGTCTGGGACAAGCTTTTTGCTCTCCTATAATCGATATGATACATCTTCATAGATGACAACTCACTTTATCATTTCAAGCCTGTTAAGCCTCCCTACAGACCTCCACCACAGTCCTTCGGGCTCTGCAGTGCCTTTGCTGCCTCTGAAGGTGCTGACAGACTCTGAGCTTAACTTCTGGTTCATAAGTTTTCAATGCTTCTCAGAAAGTGCAGACACCCCTTTAGCACAGGAAAGGCTTCATACAATCGTGGGTGACCATGCACTGCAAGCGTGGACCTGGTGAGCTGAATGGCTTCAGCAAAAAGGGTTGAACTATCTTCCTTATTTTTCACTCCTTTCATGTCTTTTGCGAGTTGAAGTAAAAATGAACTTGAACCAAATCCCACTGTGGTCAGCGAAAAAAAATCCTGCCTGTTCCTGAAACCTACAGTTCCTCAGGGTACCCATCTTCACCAGCTTTGCACCTCAAATTATCCCGCTGAGTTCAGGCAAGTATTTAAAAGCTTTGCTGAATCCATTGGGAGCTCACAGAGACCATGCCTCAAAGCTTGTGTGGCAATGGAGCGATGACAGTTCAAAATGCAGCAATGTAATGGGAAAAGCAAGAGCTCTGTTCCTTAACAGGAATGATTTAACAGAAGAAAAATGAGTCAGTGTAATTTGTGAGTAGATTTAATGAAAGTTTTGCCAAACCTTGCACATTTTGCAATGTAGAGATTTTGCCAGAAGAGAATGTTTTATCTCTGTTTTGTTTATTTCTCTGATATAAATTAAGACGTTGATGGCAGTATTTTTCACTCTGGACTGTTAGCTGTATCCTCTCACGAGTGAAAAACAGTGCTGTAGGAGTGATTGTATCCAGGGCCTGGGACATCTGTTGGGACTCAAAGGACCTGGATCATTCTACAGCTTCATCATGGACATCGTAGATGGTCTGTGTCAGCTACAGCATCTCATTTCCTCGTTTATAAAATATGGATTGCAGCGCCTCTCTGTTTCAGAGAATGCTGTCAGGATAATGCCTTCTAATGATTATGAGACACCTGATAGTGATTGAAAGCACATATGTGGATAGATGAAACCTGCTGAGACAGATTGACAAAAAATAAATGGTGGTAATCTGAATCCAGAGAATAGTTTTCTGCTGAATTACACAGTAGCCAATCTGTTATAAGACACACCACCCAACACAAAAATACATACATTGTGTACATCCTTTATAGGAATCCTTCTGAATCTGTATACAAGGTTCCAACAAACAAGGGAAAGTATTTCAGGATATTCTCTGTTCACAATCTTAGCCAGTACTCATTGGCAGGAAGAAAGCCAGCTAAGCATTTCCCCAGCTTGTCAGCTTTCTGGGAAGCTGAACACAGGCCCTATCACTGGGCAGGACTGCCAGCTGCAGGTTTCTCTTTCTTGTCCTGAGGAGCCCAGCACTGGGCACAGCACTCCAGAGCTGCCTCACCAGGGCTGAGCAGGGGGGCAGGATCACCTCCCTCAACCTGCTGGCAATGCTCTTCCTAATGCACCCCAGGATCCCTCTGGCCTTCTTGTCCACAAGGACAGTGGTGGCTCAGGGACAGCTTGTTGTCCACCAGGAGCCCCAGGTCCTTCTCTGCAGAGCTGCTTTCCAGCAGTTTGGCCTCCAGCTTGTTCTGGTGCCTCCCCAGGTGCAGGACCCTGTAGTTGCCTTTGGGTATCAGTCCCTCCTCACAGTTCTGTACCATCAGCAAACTTGCTGGGGGTACACTCTGTCCCCACATCCAGGTCACTGATGAACAAGTTGAACAGCTTGTTCAGTTTAGGCAGGGCTGTGCAGCCTGCTGACCATATATAATGTGTTTTTGATTGCACATTTAATTACTGTGTAAGTCTGTTAAAATGCTCTAGCATGGAGGCACAGGAACTTAAATAACTACTAGAACCCTGTGCAAAAACTACTTGTATTTTAAACAGTAAGTTCACCATGCTGTAGAGCTCTTTTATGTATCATTCAACAAAAGGGATAAGGAACATTTATCCTTATTGATTTAAAATTAACTACATTTTAAAACTAAAAAATAAAATTTAAAATAATATTAAAATTTAAGTAGCAATGGCTGTTACCCTTCCTGGCCTAAGCCCAATATCTTACTTTCATGAAGTCCAGTTGCCAATTATAAATTGTATAGTGCAATGCAAGTTCCTGGTACTGGAACATTGCATTGCCCAAGTGTTTTATTCAGAGTGTCAAACAACATGTTAATAACTTATTTAAATGCCAGTGCATCCAGTAATTTTATGATATTAGGATATAATTTATTCCCTAATTAAACTGAGAAAACTAAGGCAGGAGAAGAAAATAAAAAAAAAAAAGGCAGAGAAGGTGAGATTTGAATGTAAATGCAACTCCAGCAATGATTTGAGGCTGGAAAGAAAGTATGCATCCCATAATCCATATTCTTTTTTAGAAAAATAAGCATACAAATATGGTTTACCTAAAAAAGCTCATTATACAGACGACACGGAGTGAGAGAAAACCTCTGGCTTGCTCGAAGGAGCTTGTTCAGGAAAATAAGTTTCTGAGGTCCCAAAGAGTACTGAACAAAGCCAAATAACTTGGATTTAAGAAAAAAAAAAGAAGAAAATTTATAAAAATGACACCCCAAGACAATCAGGACAACCATCCAACCTCTCCTGAAGAAAAGGAGGAAGACACATCTGCTCCCAGCCCTCCTCTGTGCAAAGACTCCAGGATGCTGACACCCCAAAAAGTGACTGTCAGCATTAGCACCCAGAGCAGCACTGACAGGTTGAGCATAACACCATAGAAAAGGAGGACATATTAAGAAGGCTTTTCTATATAAAATATTTTAAAGATATTGCAGTTTTTTCTGTATTAATTTGGGTTAGTGCACAGTGTGGAGAGATGGATGTGATGGGTAGATTGTGAGATGGACAGGAAAGTGGTTGGACAGTCACATCCAGAGGAGAGTGATCAATGACTCAGAGTCCCAGTGGACATCACTGACAAGTGATGATCCCCCAGGGGTCCATACTGGCACCAGTGTTAATTAGTATCTTCGTTCATGACACAGATGAAGGGATTCACCTGTGAGTGCACCTTTAGCAGTTTTTCAGAGGATACCAAGCTGTGTGATGCTGTTGCTACACCTGAAGGGTGGGATGCTATCCAGAGGGACCTGGGCCAGCTCATGAAGTGGGTTCATGGGAATCTCAGGAGGTTTTACTAAACCAAGTTCAAGGTGCTGCACCTGGGTCAGGGCATCCCCCAGTATCAGCAGAGGCTGGGGACGAGCAGATGGAGAACAGCCCTGCCCAGAAGGACTTGGTGCTGCTGGTAGGTGAGAGGCTGGACATGACCCAGCCATGGGCACTCACAGCCCAGAAAGCCAAACGTGTCCTGGGCTGCATCCAAAGCAGCGTGGGCAGCAGGGCCAGGGAGGGGATTCTGCCCCTCTGCTCTGCTCTGCTGAGACCCCACCTGCAGGGCTGCATCCAGCTCTGGGGGCCCAGCACAGGGAGGACATGGAGCTGTTGGAGTGAGTACAAATGAAGCCACAACGGTGATCAGAGGGATGGACCTCTTATATGAGGAAAGGCTGAGAGAATTGGGATTGTTCAGCCTGGAAAAGAGAATGCTTTGGGGTGACCTAAGTGCAGCCTTTCAGTACCTGAAGGGAGCCTACAAGAAAGACAGAGAGACACTACTTACAAGGGCATGTAGTGACAGGACAAGGGGGAATGGATTCAAATTGGAAGAGTAGGATTAGATTACATATGAGAAAAAGACTTTTCATAATTATTCTTTACATTATAAATAATGTATCTGAGTTTCTGAAAATAGCTTAGCTGTTCAGCAAAGCAACTAAAGTTCCTCAGACCATGGGGAGCCTATCCCTTTCTATATGACTGATTCACACATTGTAATAATTCTTCTTTGCAAGGCTATGATGTGTTTTATTTCTCACTGGTAGGATTATATACTATGATATAATCTTTGGAGTACACCATTTCAGTTTAAGTAAAACTTTCTTCAGTGAATCATTTGCAATAAAGCTTTTTTCAGTGACTAAATTACAATTCTGCTAGCAGCTTCCTGTTCTGTTTTATTTTTATAAAAACAATAACTTCCTATTAAAATGAGCTTAAAAGAATAAAAAAAAATGGTTTACTTAGTTCAAAAATGGTTCAAAAAATGGTTCAGCTGCATCAGAATGAATTCATTTTTGACATCTTGTTCCTGAACAATTAGTTTGGTTTTTTAGAGGGCTCATACACAGGTGAGGTTTTCAGGTCTTCATATTAGTCCTGAAGGTAGAAATATGATACCACAGGAAATACATGTACTCTGTAGCAGCAGTTTTTATGAGGAAACCCACTTAAGCCTGAGAGCAGGTTTTAGGAAATGAGTACCTAAGTGACTTTCTTCAGATGAGTATTTTCAAACCTAGATTTTTTTTTTTTTTTTAATCAGCATTTTGGTGACTGAAAGTAGAGCTAAGTTTTTAAAATAACTTAAACCCTGCAAAGATTTAAAGTGAAGCATTTGACCCACTGTAATTGCGTAGCCTTTGGCAAATCATGTAATAATTTTCGTGCTAGGGTTTGTAGCATGAAGCTGGTCCCCACTCATAGAGAAGCCCTCGGAATCAGTGTGGGGAACCCCAATTACATCCCAAGTGGCTGCTCTTTGGGCACCGAAGGAAGGCGGCTAACTCCTCGAAGGCTCGTTCCTTACCGTGAAGGACCCTAAGGCACAGAGACAAGTAGACTCCCACTGTCCCCATCACTGACATGAAGCCCAGTTCACTCCTCTGGGATGTCCTCCCCTCAGGCCCTGGGCTGGAGCACCCCATCACCACAAGCCAAAGGGACAGTTGCCATCAGCCCACAGACAAAGAGGTCACTGCCAGGGATGTGAGGATCACCACTGGGCGGGGGGGGGCGGGCAGGGAAAGGGTATTCTAGGATTGCACAGGACTTATGAGATGTTCTACGAAGGATGGGGAAAAGGGGGACCAACGTGTTTTGGAGAGAGGTGAGCGGGAAAACAGTAGGATACAGGAATGCAGTATGGTCTGGTCAGTGCATCTGCCTGGCTGTGCCCCGTGTGTGACCAGTGTAGTCCATCCTGGACTGTGACTAAACCCCACTTCTAGCCATTTTTCCAGGCAAACAGCCGTGTTCCCTCTGCAGAAGGTCTTAGTGACAGTCCTTGTATTGAGACCAGGGGCTGGAGGCCCCTGTATTTCCAGTGAAAAAGAGACTGGTGTCTGGAGAAACCAGGTTGGCTGCTGGAGGGCCCAGAGGGTCCAGATCAGAGAGACTGGGATTTGGATGTCAACTGAGACCCACCTCTGTGTGTGTGTGTGGTTTTGCATATCAGAGAGTTGTCCATAGCAGCAGCTGCAGGGTTGCAGCCTCAGAGGCTTGTAGGTCCAAGTGCCAGCAGCTGGGGAGACTGGGAACCCAGGGCAGCTACTGAGACAGCTGAGTGTCTGAGCCCAGCTGCTGAAGGAGTCACCTTGCATGATCACATTTCCCAGCAAGGGACATTCTGCCTGAAATGACAGAGGACAGGATGAGGCCATTGGTGCGTTTTGTGTCTTTTGGAATGCCGTATTCTCTGTCTCTGTTGATCTGTGTGGCCAGCTAGGTATGTATGCACATATGATGTACATATGTGTCGTATATGTATGCTCCAGGCACATGTGCCTTCTGGGGACACCAGTGCACCCTCACTGATGGCTGGATCTGGGGCTATGGAGGTGTGGCAGCCTTACCTCTATCAGGCCACAGGATTTAGCAATCCCCTAACATCACATGTGGCTTCACCTGCCTATAAGCATCAGTAGCAAGGCAGTCCTCTGTCCTCTCCCATACAATCAAAGTTCATATTAAAGAAGTTTTCCTTAAACAATTTTTTACTTAGAGCAAAAATCTGGTGTTCAAAGGACTCAAAACAATCTGTGATTCTGTGATTGTGTGGTCTCTGATCTGAGCTGAGATGTGAGGCCAGGCAGTGCAGGTGAATAAGGACATTACCTGGTTTCCAGGAATGGGCGTACAGAGCCAATCTCAATGAAATCACTTGGAAACTCAGGTAGAGACTGAACCATGAGGAAGTTATGGCTATTGGACTCTGGTCTTTTTCTATACAAATTGAAAACCTAAGTTGTGTTAATTTCCTTACCTGTGTTGTGATTTTGTTTCGTGGGTCAGTGCAAATAGTTGTCTTGAGAGTTACAGTAATTGCTGGGAAACAAAGCTGAAATCTTAGATGGTGTCTCCTGGGTCAATGCAGCTTTGACATTTATCAAAGATTTTTTTTCTGTCCTGTACCCAAGCTGTACAGATGTGACAACTTCCTCTGCACCAGACAATAGGGAATGATTCTTGGGACTGAAAACAGCAGACTTAGACAATGACCAATTTTCAGTTTCTTTTTTTCTTTGACATAAGAGGGTCATTTTCTATTTCATATTTCTACCCATGTCTTGCTGCCTGAATGGCAACAACATTACTGACATGAGAGACAGATTGCTGTGATGGATTGCTTGAGCAACAGAGCCAATGTGGGGAGAATACCAACAACCTACAAAGAGAGAAGAAACAAACAGAGCAGGAACCAGCAGATGGCTGGGATACACATCTATAAAAAATGTTTGTCAAACCCCAAACACAAGCTCTAGAGGGTCATTTTATAGGCACATTTTATGCATTGTTTGGTGCTAGTTTAAAGACTTGCCACGTCTCTTTTCCAGTGAAGCCAGGTTGCAGAAAAACATACCAAGCAGTTCCATGTGAGATTTGGCCCATGGATTCTGGTCTAACTTGGTAATTGGTGTCTAATGGGCAGTGGACATTCAGTGATGTAATAATAAGCATTAAAATCAAACCACAAGGATTTCCTGTTTCTCAGGGTCTCACAGTGCTGTGGGGTGTATCACCCAATCTTTGCAATCCTCATGTTTCTTGTAGGATAATTTCTGTCCCCATAAAGAGAAAATCCTGACCCTACAGCATCTCTTTGACAGCATCTCATATTCTTAATTATGTCTCTGTATCTCTCACAAGCACTATTTTTCAAACTTGTAACAATATGCTTAGACATGCCATTTGATTATTCTGTTGTGGTTTGCTTATTTAATTACAGAGCCCAGAGAAATCCAAACCCATGAAACCTTTGTTCTTCATTCTAAACTATGAACTGAAGAAAGGTGAAGGGGATGGTTGACAGACCCTATTGAAGACAAATGCAGCAAGGGTCAAGTAAGCAATATATTCAGCTTATTGGTAAGTAGGATTTTGTTCATGGGAAAGGCACTTGGACTTCCCATGCATTTCATGCCACATACTGCTTGGACAAGCCAAAATACAGAAAAGGTGTGACAGCTGTGGGTCTTTTATGCACCTAGTAAATTTACCACATAGTGGTGCAATACTGCAGTGTTCAGTTATAAGCATAGTCAAGGGAATGCACAGGAGCCAAGGACCCACACACTTTATAAGATCGACTTTAACATTTAAAACCTAAAGCAATTTATTACCACTCTGCAGGTTTTTGATTCAATGTCTTTAAGAAAAATGCTTTGCTGCAGAGCACAGCCATGCTTGCCCATCCTTGTCCTGACTTCCCAGAATCCGTACATTCCATGGGAGAAGGTCACCAAAGCTTTCTCTTCTCTGGTGGTGTGGTGGTGTTAGCTACTCAAGCCTAAAAACAAAGCACCTAAATTGGGTATTAGCATTCACACAGAACTGTGTTACAGGATAGGAGTTTGGGTCCAAAATGTCATTAAGTGAAAAAAAAAAAAAGATTGAATACATCAATCTCAGAGTCTTTGTTTTTTTGGGTTTTTTTCTCAAAGGGGAACATGAGCTGAATTTCTGCAGTGTCTTTTTCCTCATGATGACTCCTCATGACTGCCAGATTTTTGAGTTTAGAAGGTTAAAATGGGTTAGTAAAAGTGGCACAAGGTTAATCACCCAATCCCCATCCTGCAGTAGAGCGACTGGACTAACTGTGCTGAGTATTGCTGACTGCTGCAACTTGTGTGGGTCCATGCTCATGGCTGCACTTTTTTTTGCATGCATGTACAGTTCACCAAGGGCATAATGATATGTTAATTCTGCAGCTTTTTCAGTTTGGGGAGTTTCCATGATATTCTCAGTATTTCAGGTGAGGAGGGTTGCCCTTTGTGCACACCACGAGTCTCTCCAGCCCCCACTGTGCTGCCCCCAGCATGGTTTGGTCACCCACAGACAGCAGCAGGGGCAGTGGGCGCTGCTGGCACCAAGAAGGCCCCTGCAGTTGAGCTGGCACTGCCACAGCTGAACTCACATCTGGTTAAGAGCAGGGCAAGCTGTGCAAATGCAGATTGTGATATTCTTGGGTTTAGATCACCTATTATAGAGAGGCAGGGGCTGCTTCACACTGGTAGCTGATGGGGACGAAGCTTATGTAGTCACAAAATCTTAGCTCACAGTATTGACAGTGCCACGATGAGCACTCTCAGATTCATTATTAGATGATGGTATACGACCCTTAGAGACAGAGAGACTATACAGTGACAGTGATTTAGTGCCTGGGTGTCCAGATGCATGGAGCTCGCTGAAATCAATACCTGTTAGTTATCTGACCAGCTTTGAAGATCCGGGCCAATAGACTCTGAAGTTTCATCAGCTCAGCAAGTGCAGCTTCTGCTGTGAAAAACAAGGACAGAGGCTCCCACTGAGTGTCTAATAATGCCTCATTATGCCTGCTGATTCTACATAAAAGGTGCTCAGACCATCTGCAGACAGACAGCAGCACAAATCTTTCCGGAGCTGCCTAGAAAACTCAGTGTTGGTGTTCGGTCCATTGGATGCTGCTGTTTCACATCGATGCTGCTTTCACTTCTTATTACAGCAGTGATAAACTGTCAGGCTTATCAGCAAGTTCTTGCCGAAGGTGTGACTTGCATGTGCATTCAGAAATCTCTTTTTTCAGTCCTACTCTAGAGTTATCTATCAGCATAAATTTTGATCATTGTTATCTCAAGAGGAAATTCTATACTGCAATTAATGGCTCAAATAATTGTGCTCAGTAAGTGATTTGGCTGACAGTCACAGCTCCTGTTAACTATATGATCGCTGTTGTGGCGTGTACTGGAAAATCATGTTATTACCATTCCAAGATAATCAGCATTAACTCTGCGAATTCGGAGGCTGAGCAGGGCAGAGTTGCCTAGACCAGAGTTACTCTGTGTAACATACTGCATTGCAGCAAGGCAGCTAATAACAGTGCAGCAAAGCACATTAGCTGTCAAGCAATACACTACGCCGTGGAGAACAGACTGACACCGTGTCATATTTTGTAATCATGCATTCACTGGGGGATTTTTTAGGAGCTGAGGCGTATTTCTAACAGGGATGCTAATATAATGAGCACTCAAATGCGTTTCTTTCACTTCTGTTATTTGCAAAATATTATCACTCTGCTGTTTGTAGATGTTGGTGAGATAATTCTTATCTGTTAGAGTGCACTGTTTGTCTGATGGCACATCCCACTGGGGACAGAGAATGTTGTGATGAGCCTGTTGTAGGAGTTATACCCTGGTTTAAAGCAAAATCCAACAGCAAGAGTTATAGAGCCACAACATTTTAGGATGATAATGCCTTTTCTGTGAGGATTTTTTCAGCCATACAACCCAGAGCTGGGCATTTGTTTTCCATTAAATATCAGCTGTTCCTCTAGAACAAATGGCAATTTCACTGCATAGTACTCATTGCTGTAATGGTTGTCACTGTTCTGCCTTGCAATTGCAGATGCTTGCAGCAGAGAGAATATGAGAACTAGACCTACTCCCATGAGTCAAAAACTACAGACCACACTGCACTCTCCCATGTCTTTGCGGGTGATTTGGGAACCCCCTGTTAACTCAGCTGTCCTGGACTTTCCCACTGGCCAGTGCATTAAGGGTGGTGATGGGAAGAAATATATGCCAAGTCTGATGGGTGCTCAAGCACCCATGCAGACCTGAGCACAGTAATCACACTTCGCAGCACCTTTCAGACTGTGAGGTGACCTGCACCTGCACTTTTTGCTTTGCACCATTTCCTTACAGAAAAATGTGTGCCAATCCCAAGAACTGGAGGTTTTTCCTCCCTAGGGCATGCCACTGCAGCCTATTAGTAGTTACAGGTGCAAAAGGAGTAGCTAATAAATTGGTCTCAGACAAAACATCCCTTAGCCTGTCCTTTAAAATCTGTCCTGAGAAACTATCCTTCCACTTTCTACACATCCAAATCATCTAGAAATGTATTGGTAGATAAGATTAAGTAAAGGCTGACCATTACTTTACTGTATAGTTGTACACTATTTAGTGTTACTTGGGAGAAGAATCTGCTAGTTTTCTATGCATACACGGAGGAAAATGTTCAAAATACCTTCAGAAATATTAACAGAAGATGCTATTTAAGAAATAGAAAGTGAATTAGGTGGCAGACTTTTGCAGATTTGATTTCATTATGACAAATAAATAAAACAGCTTTCAGAACTTGCACTGAAATACTGAAACTGCTTTTAAAGAGCTCACATAAACTACACAGTGATCCAAAGAAAGAATCAGAAAATTTTACTGTGACTGCAGCCAAGGTTTAGTAAATTCATGAGGAGATATATAACAAAAACACCCTCATTTATTGTACACAAGAGTAGCAGAAAACTGAAGAAAGGAAAGCATCTTTCTGTATTATATATGCCAATATATGGTTACATTATATATATACAAAAATTAGGTATCCCAAACTTTAGTATAAAGACAACAGAGAAAAGAAAGAGACAACAGCTGCCTGGCTGGCTTCTAAATTTCTGGTTAATCAGAAGTGTGTTATTGTGGAGAGGAATTTAACTGGTCTATAGTCTATATGGTCTTTTAAACTTTGTCATGAAACAAATAAAGAATCACGCCTAGAAATGTCAATCTCTTTAAAAGTGCAACAAATAGCAACAAATAGCAACAGCTGTTTAATGACCTTGAAGTAATTTAGCTCAAACTCTCTCCAAATGTCCCTCTTGTCAGAGATAAATACAGGAAACTCTGGGTTCATAGACAGCTTTTTGAGAAAAAATGAGGAGTGCATGATAATGGTTTGCCCAGATTCATAACCTCAAATACAGTGGCTTTTTTCAAGAAATTTGGACTATTTTTATTTTGAAAATACATATTTGCCTTTGCATGTTTGCATTCTTAACTTCTATGAATATAATGATATTTTTATTAAGGTGATTCCTGAAGTTCATTAGTCTAGATCAAACACATTTTAGGTTATGGGTGATTTTTGAGTGTTTCTCTGCACTATTTCTTCAGCTGTGTGACAGTTTTAAGCCATCATGATGCTTGTTTTGCTACTGAAGAAGACAGAAGGTGAAATTAGTTCCATACAAGGAACCCATGCACATTATTTATGCCTGCCATGAATAAATCGATCATGATTTCCCCAGCAGTGTGTCTTGAAGTATGATCAAGGAGACTTGTTTTTTATGCTACTGCTGCCATTTGTGTCTTTGCAATGGGTTTCTACAGCATCTATGAATATTTTGTCTCTAATTATTTTGTTAACAAGGCAACCTGTTAATCAAAGTGTATTCTGCTCCACGTTCAGGGAGTTAATCTTTTGGGATCCCTCTTGCTGACCAGTTAAAAAATCTCCTGTAAAGTATATGTGACAGGAAATACTAAGTTAACTAAAAAATATGGAGATGAACTAACTACCCTTTATTTAACATTATTGATTTCCTGAAGTGTTGAGTTGTAGAGCTCTGTGCTTCTTATTTTAGCCTCAGAGGGAGGTTTTTTTGTTATTATTTTAACAACTCTTTAGGATTTTGGTTCAGAGAAGAAACAATACAGCTCAGCTAGGAAACACCCCTTTCCCACCAGTAGCCTTGACTATTTTATCACCAAGTAGCTAACAAAATGAAAAGTACTGAGACAATATTCTCTCTCATTAAAGTCATTTGGGCAAAAGAATGGCATCAAAGAACCCTTTTCTGCAGAGGATAACAGGCTTCTGGGCTGGTTAGTTGCTAGCAGAGCTTTTTGTGCTGTTTTGGGGTCCATTTTGGCTCAGATTTAACAAGCTAATGTCGATCTGGACTGGAAAATGAAAAACCATGATGGTCTGAGGATAGTGTGGCTCCATCTTCTCTATGATATCCCATCATATAACTGTAGATGACATCACCTGTTTTCCAGTCTCTTTTCCAGGGTGAACAGCGCCAGCTCACTTGGCCTCTCCCAGTATGACAGATACTCCAAAACATAAACTAGCTTTATTTCCCCTCACTTCCAAGAGCTGCACTCTGCAAAGCTTAGTCAGATCTACCACAACAATGGACCTAAGCATTGGCTGAAGAAGTGAAGGATTTGTGTGTTCAGCTTTGATCTCTGCTGTCATAGGTCTGAAAAGTAATAGTTTTAGCAAATTCAAAATTATTAGCATCTCTGTTTGAAAAAAATAAAATACAATGCAACTAATTATGAAAATAGTCTTGGCTCTCTTTCGGTCACAGAGAAAACAAATGTGGTTTTGAGTCACTTAACCATTCTTGTGAATGACGAATTTCTTGTGTTCTTGTTTACACAGAGGCCTGTTAAGGCTCTCTTTCCACCTGCTCTGATTTGAAACAGGTGCTGAATAGTTACCTACAACAGAGACAATGCATATCCCCTATCTACTTCTGCAAGTTGCTTTTCTGGGCACAGGTAAAATGAAGCATCTGCAGATTAATTTGTTCTGTGCTCAATAAAAGACTGTTAATCATTATGAACTAATGTGATTTTAATGGGAATGTCATAAGTACCCCAATGCAAATTCTATTTTAATGTAGCCATTAATTGTACTGTAATTTCATCAAATGAGATAGCTTGCAATGCAGCATTACAGCTGGTGCACTGAAATGATGTGACCTTTGATGCAGACCTGTGTTACTGACAGGATCTTCCTACATAAGCCTTGAAAACAGAGTGGGGGTCAGGTGGCTGGAAGGGGGTGTGTACGGACCAAATTTGATTCTCTGCTCTTGTTTCTTACATAGTAATTAATCCAACTGAAAGAATCAAAAACAGGCTACTAGAGGATGACTGGACAATATCTGTGATGGAGAAACTTAGTTTATAAATCTTTAAAGATAAGAATTCCTAACTCCCACAAGCAAAAGGACCTCTGTCTCCACTGACCAGCATGACTTATTCCTTTGCACTCACTTACCTCTACTGGCACTTTTCCCATTACTTGTAGTATTTCCAAGAGACACAGACAAAAGGACAGACCTTCCCATTTCACAAAGAAATGTAAAAATTCCCTCTGTAGTGCTGTTGAAAGAAATGGCCATCTTCCCAGCGAGCTGGGACAGTAACAAGGGTACATAGCCCTCAGTATCTGCATCAGCAGCTGAGAAAGAGGCATTTGGAGAGGTGTTTTGGGGCTGACATGCTCTGTCCCACACTTCTATGACCACCTTATACTAAAGTGTTCATGTCACACCTCCCCAGCTCATGGGATATCAGTCATAGAACTACAGTGACCTTCAAAGAGAAGAGAGAGACGACTGTTGACTCTTTGCAGCTACTGTTAGACACAGGTGGTTGTCCAGACTTTGAGCAACAGACTTCTCTATCAGTGGGGAAGGGAAAGGCTGATGTTCAGGTCACTGGATACACGCAGGAGTCAAGCTCTCTCCCAGATATATTCTGTCCTGTCAGCAGGAGTTTGACTTGCCTTCTTGTGTAATACCCCCAGTTCTGCCAGCACTGTGGCTTTTTTTGTGAACTTAGGGCACATGCTGGGAAGGGAATGGAACCAAGGACTAGGAATTCAAACCCTCAAAGCCTGAGAAGGAGAAAAATCCCAAACTTCTTTTTCCCAGGCAGCAATCTGGTTGATAAGTAGTCTTCCAAAGCAGACTTCTTCAGAAGAGATTTTGAATGGTCAAAGGTGCTACTGTGTATAGAAAGGGATTAAAGGTAGGTTGCAAATAAATTTATGTTGGCTCAGTGTAAAAACATGGGTAATATTTCTCCAAGTTGGTTAAGAGTCATTTGAACTCTAGGACTTCTCTGGCAGGAAAATTAATTGGTATAAATTGGTTATAAATAAAAATAGGGCAGAATTTGCAAGAAATTTCCTAAACCTCTAAAGACTGAATTTTTGGTAGACTTTTCCAAAGTTCTTTCTATTGGGGAAAGAAAGTCAACACTCTTTAAGGCAGAGTTTGTTAAGATAATTAGGAGAAACTTATAAATTGGCTGAACGTAACAGCAAGAGACTGGACTGAGTGAATCAGGAAGACTTTTTGGTTTATATTCTTGTAGTTATCATCTTAGCAAATGCCTTTGGGGCAAGACTTGGCAGCCTACATAAGAAGATTATGAGCGAATTGCTATTTTTCATCCAGTCACTTTTGCCTCTTGTTTCTGCCATTTCATTTCCACTTTTCATCCAAAGTGATACCAGTGATCAGGTTTTGTTGTTCTTGTTTTCAATCAGGATGAACAGAGGCAATAAACACCTGAGATAATCCCACAGCTGTTAGCAATTGGATTTTTTTTTTTTACTTTAGGAAAGCCTTACAGCTACTGAATTGGAATCAGAAATGAATTTGGAAGTCAAACAGTTTCCTGACTGATGCACATTCCTGTTTTCTAGATGAGACTCCCGTCCCCTAGAGCAATGAGAGCTACACGCAACTCATACAAAACTTGAGCCTTCGCTTGTGGCTGTTTCCTGCAAAATGTTTTCAGAGCAAATTCATTCTGCAGCATATATCTCAATTACACATTTATCCCAATTGTTAGATGCATTGTCAGGAGGATAATAAGGATGGTGGGGACAGGGAAGATTTATCTGGCTAGGAAAAATCACATTGTGTTCAGACTCCCTGTAAAGCTTTTATTGACTCTGCTGCCAGCACAGATTAGTGCAATGCAAAAATGTTAAATACAAAACCAGCACTTCCCATTTAAATGGTTCAAATAATTAGCAGTTCTGAGGTTTTCCACTTACATCTTTTTAACAGCTGGCAGACTCATTTTCAAAAATATATCTACGTGGATTTTTCCGCCCCCTTAACACTTGTGAATTCAAAGTCTTTTACTGGGCAGTCAATAACTTTGGATAAACATCTTACCCAGTGCAACATCTTCAGAAGAATAATAAAGGCATTAAGTCACTGCCTCGTCACAAAATTAAAGAAGCCACATTTCATATGTAAATTAATTTATTCATTTATATCAGTCATATAACTCCTATATCTACAGGGTTTTACATTTTGTGGTAGCATGAATACAATAAATTACTTTCTGATTCTCTTTCAATCAAATTTCTTTCCACTGACAATAGAGAGACCCTGAAGGTATTCAGTCCTATCTTGACTTCAGTATCTAATATGTTCTAGAAAGGTCTCAATGTTTGCTCTCAGGTGTGAGGAAATGCACCCTTCCAGACAGCTTGGTATTCAGCACAGGATGTGAAGGAAGTGAAGGAAAGATGGGGCTAACTCTCCCAAGTGTATTACAGTGTATTGGGTGTTCATGGACAGCTTTTGGGATTGGGAGGGACTACAGGTGTGAATTCTGTGAGAAGCTGCCAGAAGCTTTCCCCATCTCAGAGAGAGCCAATGCCAGCTGGCTCCAAGATGGACAGACGCCACTGGCCAAGGCCAAGCCAATCAGCAATAGTAATAGTGCATTTGAGATAACAGATTTGAGAAGGGAAAAAGAGTTATTGCACAGATGTAATTGTGGCCAGAAGAGAGAAGAGTGAGAATATGTGAGAGAAACAGCCTTGCAGACCCCAAGGTCAGTAGAGAAAGAAGGGAAGGAGCTGCTCCAGGCACCAGAGCTGAGATACCCTTGCAGCCCTTGGTGCACACCACGGTGAGGCATTTGTGTCCATTTCGCCATGGAAATGCATGATGGAGCAGAGATCCACCTGCAGGCCCTGGAGGAGCCCCACACTGGAGCAGGTGGATGCCTAAAAGAAGGCTATGACCCTGTGGGAAGCCCACATTAGGGAAGGCCCCTGGCAGGACATGTGGCCCCATACAAAGAGGAGCCCCCACTGGAGGAGATTTTCCAACAGGACCCATGATCCTGTGATGGACCCAGGTTGGAGCACCCTACTCCTGGAGGACTGCACCCTGTGGAAGGGACCCATGCAGGATCAGTTCATGAAAAACTGTAGCCTGTGGGAAGGAGTGACATTGGAGAAGTTCGTAGTGCACTTTCTCCTGAGGGAGAGATCCCACACTGGAGCAGGGGAAGGAATCCTCCCTTGGGGAGGAAGCAGCAGCAGAAACAACATGGTATGAACTGACCATAAACCCCATTCTCGTTTCTCTGCACCAGTGGAGGGAAGGAGATAGAGGAATGGGAATTAAGTGAAGTCCAGGAAGGAGGAATGGGTGGTAGAAAGGTGTTTTTAAAATTTGTTTTACTTCTCATTATTCTATTATGATTTTGATTAGTAATAAATTCAAGTAATTTTCCTATGTCAAGTCTGTTTAGCCCATGACAGTAACTGGTGAGTGATCTCTCGCTGTTCTTATTTTAACCCATGAGAATTTCATTATAATTTTTTTGTCCTGTCCAGTTGCAGAGGTGAGTGATACAGGAGCTTCTGTGGGCACCTGGTGTCCAGTCAGGGTCAACTCTCCACATACAGCAATCAAATTCTCAGCTCTATCTCAGATCCAGAGGGTTATACTTCAAGACAGGGATGGTACAGGAGTAAATTGTTTTTGTGTGTTCTTGGGTGTTTCATTATATTGTGTATGAGCAGCACTTTCTCTGCATTGCTTTGTGCAGTGCCGTATGAGACTTTCCTTCTGCTGCCTTCTTCTTGTCTGGCTGAATGATACTCGAGGTTTACCGTAGAAGAGGCTCAGCATTTCAAGGATATGTGGAGAAAATAGTGATGGAGAGGAGGTGCATGCTGCATGTAAATTTTCTACCTAAGAGAAAGTATTGCTTCAGACAAGGTAGGACCCTGAGAAGAAAATGAGAAATGAGACTCTGAAATATTCTTAAAAAAGAAAATACCAATGTGACCCTGCCAGAAGCCTATCCACACAGGTCAACTTCCTTTTCTTGTTTGCATAAGCCCACTTTCCCCAAAAAGCAACAGCATTAAAGAGAACAGCACATACTTTGGCTGTAGCATGTGACAGCTGCAGATCCAACACTAAGAGCAGTGGTAATTTTTTATTAGTTTTGATTTATGTATTGTCTCCTGCCAGACTCTTTTGTGTCTGATACTTGACTTTAGAGAATTGCCCCCATGAATTTGCAGGGACCACTTCGCTTAATCTGTTCTGAAATTGCAGGTGACATCAGGGTGTAAAATGGGAGACATTAATTGGTCATAGTAATCATCACGTGGCTGAAGTCCAACCCCGTAAAAGTTGCTGCCTTTCAAATCCTCTGACCTTGGTATCATTGTATGCTCCCAGGCAAAAGGTCTTTACTCTGGTAGCTGTGGAAAATCAATCTCAATTCCCTGAAGATGTAAGCGCTGTTGCTAAATGTCACTGAAAGTTAGCAGCTGCTTTTCACTGGCTGTAGTTTTGAAGAGAAGTATTAAAAAGCAAACACTGGTTTGGGGATTGTATACAGGTTCAAGTGTTTGTGTTGATGTTTCAGCTGTGATTTTTAATTTTTGGCATCCCTATCTGGAGAGATTTCATCTCAGTGTACACTGTTGTCTTTACCTCTCCTAAGTTTTTAATGTCTTTTGGGAGTAATCTGTAGAGCTGTGCGTATTGTAGGTTCTCATTCCAGGCAATGAAACTGAGTGGGACTGACATTCACACTATTTTGATCCAATAAATTCTCCGTGAATACTTGGTAAAACAAAAGACCTGAGTTCATGAGAGTATCTTCTTCTATTTAATTTAACCAAATCAAACTCAGAACCAAAACAGCTTAGGAAAAAGACCCCAGAAAGAAAAATTAGCATGACTGACAACTAGAACTTGCAAATGTGTACCAGTGCATCTGCATTTGTGCTTCCTGCTGGGTATAATATGCAGTAAGTGAGTTAAATTTTTATGTATTTTTGGTTTCTGTATGGCTGATATTTTAGAAGAATAAATAAGTAAATAAATAAAACCCAAAAATGACCAAAGGAAGAAAAACAGTACAGGTGTTTAAACACGGAATTAATAATGAAAGGTTCCAGAAGTCCCTAGACTCAGCTAAATCCCTATATTTCCTCAGTGTCTTTGGCAACTGTTGAATCCCTTTTCTCTCTGGAGCATGGGCATAATAAGAGCTATTTGTCTAGTTCATTGTGAATTTGAGACTTTCATAATAAATATTTTTTTTATGTCTTAACTGTTGTTACTCCTGTTTTTTTAATGCTCAAAATTGCTGAAGCAGTGTGTCAGCACAATATCTTGAAAACAAATAGCTATGCTTGTCTTCTATTTCTCTGTGGATGTTTCATTTCTCCTTCAAATTCTGCGTTGCATGCCAGCAAATTATAACTCTGCCCAGATAACCCTGTATCTTTCTTTTCTTTCCAAATTTGTAGTATTATAGTTATTAATTTGGATGACTGTTATTTATAATTACTGGTGCCAATCTTGAATACACAGATTGCAGGGTTAAAGGAAAATAGTGGTTAAAATGTAGTGCTCTCCAGGATATTCACAAATCCTTTTCAGTGTGTCTGATGACAAATACTTGAAGGAAGTACCCTAAGATGGTGAAAATTGTTTTAAATGAGATATTGCAATTTTATGTTTTAGTCAGCAATATCAAATTATTGCTAGCATTAACTATCTGCCACAACTGACACATTTAAACAAAAAAGCTTCCCTGAAATGTTAGTCTAGCCAAGCTGCCACTGTGTTTTCTCAGAATTACAATAAATTATTTGACTAATAGGTTGGGATGCAGTCTTCTAAATACAGGTTTCGAGCTGCTTTTCCAGAAGGGCTTGGGACTCTATAGACCCCGTTTTGTATCTTTTGGTCCCAGCTGGATGTCTTAGTTACCACAGAGCATCTGAGAAACGTGGTTCTGAGTATCGGTATTCAGGCAACTGGTATTCAGGAGGTTTGAAATACTCTCTGGGCAGCCTGTGCCAGGGCAGCACTGCTGCTGCAAAAAAAACAACTTTTCCTCATGTCCATGCAGAATGTCTCAAGCCAGGAACTGTGACTGTTGGTCCTTCTTACACCACCTGATGCCAAAATGAGTTTCACACTGCTGCTTCTCTAGGGCTCCTTCAATCAGCCACTGACAACTATTAGCTTTTCCCTTACTCTCCTCTTCACCAGATCAAACGAGCTCATCTTCCTCAGCTTCTCCCTATGGATCATGAGCTCAAGGTTTCTTCACCATCTCATGTTTTCTCCAGTCTTTCAATGCTTTTCTTGAACTAGGGGGACTAAATCTAGACATAGGATTCCTGGTGTTGCCTCATCAGTGGTCAATGTGGGGGAACACCACCTTCTCTTCAGCTGGTGACAATCACCCTAATGTATCTCAGGATGCAGTTTGCACTATTTGCACTGAGAGCACACAGCTGGCTGGTGTTCATCCTGGTGCCAACAGTAATTGTCCTTTGATCATGGCTGCTACTCAGCCAGTCATCTCCCAAACTGTACTGGTGGACCGAGTTAGTCCACC